>JALXJV020000007.1:28841627-29459901 GCA_024633595.2 Lepomis macrochirus | reverse complement strand
GCAGCTGACCCTGGGCCGGATCCGCCTTCAAACCGGCAGATCCAGCGTAACAGTCAGGCCCGTTTTACTGCTCCGTTCCAGATATGGCCCGCATGTAGTCTGTGTACATTCAGGAGTGGGCGTGAGCATCCATCAATCGGCGGAATCATAATAGTTCTGGCCGGACTCGCCGGAACGAGCGCGTAATTGTTTCTTTTTTTTTTCTTTCAAAGCGGTTCATACCAGACCAGAAGTCAGTCGGCGGAATCGTAGTTGTTCTGGCCCGGGGCCGTCGGAACGAGCGCGCGAACTGCTTCTTTCTTTCGATCAGTTCGGACTGTAAGCTTTGTGGAGAGCGTTTTTAACGGTAAGTTGAACGATGTTACAGTTAAACAGTTTAGTGTGATTGTTTTAATAGCGGTGTAATGCTTGTTAACATAATTTCGGAATGTTTTGACCGGGTTTTATCTTCTTAAAATGGCTAAAACCGTTCAAGAGGCATTGGTTAACATTAGCTTTTTTAGCTGGATTAACGTTAGCTAAATTAACTGAATGGAACAGATAGATAAGCTAGCTAGCATTATTAAATAACTTTGTGTTTACTCAGCATAAAACAATGCTGTTTAATGTTAATGATGTTATAACGTTAGTTTCCATCAGCACCAACTGACAGCACCTGTCTCCTTTTTAGGTTCAATCTTTTCTTCACCCCTGGCTGAGAGGCATTAATAGGGTAAGTTAACTGAAGTATTTTTTTTCTGGCTTTGATTTGATTTTCAAATCCTAGCTATAGTTAAGCATATCCTTATGATAGGTAAGTGAAGTGTGAAAAATTCAAAGCCATCTAAAGAAGTTAAAATTTTCATCTGACTTTAATGTAAATTAATATGTGTAATGAATTTTCATTACAGTGTATCCCTAGCTTTCACCTCTACAGAGTTTTGCTCAGTCCCTCTCTGTGAGCTTTCACTTAAGCTGATACTGACCCTGTATAACAAATTTTATCCTCGCAACGCTTTCCTTGCGGGGGTTTTATCACTGCCAAGGGTTCACACACAACGCAATAACGCAGCTGTATGAACCCAAAGTAAACTTTGCAGTGATTTAATTGCAATAAATGGATCAAACTGATGCCAATTTGTTAAACATATGAATTCATACTTTGTCAGGTCTGTCAGCAAAACAGCAGGACAACAACTTCTGAAAGGTTTGTTTTCTGAATGGAGTTTGGATCAATCAGAGCTATGCAATCCTAACTTCTTCACAGCAAAGTACAACAACAGCTGGAGTAAAGTTACAGACAACTATAATCTGAACTCTCCATGTAGTCCAGTTTTGTATATATATTTTATATAAATATGACAAGCCGGGTCAGTGAACTAGGAGTGAAAACCCTCCCAAATAATCGTTCATTAGTTGTAATCGTGGTAAAATGTTCACTTAATCAGGATTTTGATTTTAGGTCAAATCTTCCAACACTAGTCAATTCAATTCAATTTTATTTATATAGCGCCAAATCTCACAGCGCTTTTCATAAAGAGCAGGTCTAGACCATACTCTGAGTTATTTACAGAAGCCCAACAATTCCCACCAAGAGCAAGCAGTCCCCTTTAAAATTACTAATCTCTGTGGATTTTATGTAATTTGTGATTGCCATTATCAGTTGAGTAATCACCCATTCTTTTATCCTTTGCAGAAATGAACGCATTGGCCATCCCCCACTCTTCTATTACTGATGATTTGATGGGTGTCATGTGAGTGTTATGGCATTCCCACTTCTTAAGCTTTTTAACTAAGCCACACTGTTGCTATTCTTTTTAATGCTTTAATTTAGTTTAATACTTCTGCATTAATTTAAAAATAACACCTGTGTTATAGGTGTGTGGTTACTGTAATGTTACTAGAAATGTGTAAAATGTGTTTATTAGATTGATTGTTAGTTTGGCAATTATCTACTTTGTTTTACGTTTCTGTCCTGTCTTTTTATCTCAGATATTTCAAATATCTGAAGGGTCGGGGGGGGCTGGAGCCTATCCCAGCTGACACTGGGCGTAAGGCGGGGTACACCCTGGAGAGGTCGCCAGTCCATCGCACAACCACCACACTCACACCTAAGGACAATTTGGGAAACACCAATTAATCTAGCCTGCATGTCTTTGGATGGTGGGAGGAAGCCGGAGCACCTGGAGAGAACCCACGGACACAGGGAGAACATGCAAACTCCACACAGAAAGGCTGGGGCACCACGATTTTGAACCCACAACCTTCTTGCTGTGAGGCTACAGTGCTAACCACTGCACCACCATGCTGCCCAAATTTAAAATGTGTATTTTAAATAAAATTTAAAATGTGTCACTATCACTTTCTTTGTTGAAATTCTGTGTAGGACAAATAGAAACAGTCTTTGTAACAGAGTGTAACAGTAGTTTTGACTGTCCATGCTTTTTAAATTCAAAAGAAAGAAAAGTAATAAGAGATTAAATTGTAAGGAAAAGAAAACATAAGTAAAACAGGAAATCTTAGTGATATACAAGTCACTATTTAATAGAAACAAAAATCAGATTACTTGAGAATGAAAGTGACTGTTAGTTAGCTGCAGACTTCCATTTAACCTATGAATTGTAACAGTTCATAGGTTAGCTCCTGCCATAAGTTCTGTGGTTGAAACTATCTCAGTAACCCTTTGGCCTCTCAGACAGAAATGCTATTCCTTCACTGATATCTAATTCTAGGATCCATAGCACTTGCTGAATCATGCACAACATCTGATGTCAAAAATTTTAACTATCCCTTTAACTGAAAAAAAATCCATATTTTTTGTATATAGTTTGTTTTGTGGGATCAAGGTTATGAAAGAGGCCAAAGGTAGTGTGAATCCAGGCCAGAACTAACAAATGGAGCTGGCCCAGTGCCGACCCAGTGCCAGTCTAGATGTGAAAACCGGATCCTCAACAGTATCTTGGAGACTCTGGGCCAGATCCAGTATGGAACTGGTCCAGATCTGGCCCACCTTTGGGCCAAATGACTACAAAATAATTCTCATCCGTTCTGGAGCTGGACCAGTGCCGGGCCATATGTGAAAACCGGATCCTCGCCGGTATTGGCCCGTTGTGCTAAAGGACACCGGCCCGGGTCCGTTTTACAGATCTGGCCCAGAACTTATGAACGATCTGGGCCAGATCTGGGCCGCATGATTTTTGCTATCTGGGAATTCTGTTCATTTATGTAGGAAGGATAAGGTGGGAGGTGGAGTTTCTATTTTTGTGCATAATGATTTTCAGTTCATATTAAGGAAGGATCTTACTCTGATGAAAGTAATGTTGAATCTTTGTTCTTGGAAATAATCTCTTGCTCTTAGTTTGGTAGAAGAAATGTTATTATTGGATGTATCTACCGCCCACCTGACAATAATATTAACTGTTTCAATAATGCACTTTCGGCTGTTTTGGATGTTATTAATGATGAAGGTAAACTGTGTTTTATACTTGGTGATTTTAACATCAATCTTTTTCAAAGTGGAAGCCATGCTCCAACAGCTGATTTTTTAAATGTATTGTTTTATCCTATTTTCATCCTTTTATATGTAAACCAACCAGGGTGACAAACAAAACCGCCACCCTGATTGATAATATTTTAACAAATTCTTTTGATTATGGATCCAATTCAGGAATATTGTGCACATTTCAGACCACTTCCCCATATTTAATTTGAATTCAGGAATTAGTGGTAGTCCAAGAATGGCTCCAGATAAACCAAGCTATCGAAGGTTTAGTGGAGTGAATATAGATCGTTTTAAATCCATGAGTGAGCACATCACATGGGATAATATTTATATTCAACATGATGCTGAATTGGCTTACCAGTCATTTTCTCAAACATTTAATTCTATGTTTCACAAGTGTTTTCCGCTAGTTAAGTATAAAGGCAAGTCAGAAAAAACTAAACCATGGTTCTCTTTAGGATTATTGAAGTCCTCAATAAAGAAAAACAAATTACAAATTATATAGAAAATTTCTGCAAAATCCAACTCCACATAATTGTGATACATACAAACAATATAAAAATAAATTTACTCACCTACTTCATATAGCAAAGAAGAATTACGATTCATATGAACTTAAAGTGTCTGATAGCAATATAAAATCCACATGGAATATCATCAATTAATTACTTAACAAAAAAAAAACTAAATTTGCTAAAGATGGTATTTCTCTTGCCAGCTGGGATTGGCTCCAGCCCCCCCGCGACCCTGTATGCAGGATAAGCGGTTGACGATGGATGGATGGATGGATGGATGGATGGATGGATGGATGGATGGATGGATGGATGGATGGATGGATGGATGGATGGATGGATGGTATTTCTCTTGCCAACCCTTCTGATATAGCAAATGGATTTAATGATTTCTTTGCCAATGTTGGTAGACATCTTGCTGAAAAAATTGTTTGTACAGATGATTGTCCAATTGACCCAATTATTGGTTGCTTCCCGCAATAGGACATTTTGATCCTCCTACATCCAAAGAAGTGCAAGTGAGAAGAATGTTAAAACATCTGAATGACAACAAAATCCTGTATAAACATCAATATGGATTTCGACAACAACACTCAACATATTTGTTACAACTTATAGACAAAATTTCTAAAGCACTGGATAACAATAGCCTATGTTTGCAACTGGTATATTTTTAGATTTATCAAAGGCTTTCATACAGTTGATCATGAAATTCTGATTTCCAGACTTTACCGTTATGGTTTTCAGGATGTTGTAATCAATTGGTTTATTTATTACTTGTATAATAGAGAGCAATATGTATCTATGAATGGCAGTACTTCCAAGAGAATTAAGTTATGTTGTGGTGTACCTCAGGGATCTATTCTTGGGCCACTCCTGTTTCTCATTTATATAAATGACCTTCCTTGGATGTCTGAATCTGTCTTGCCCATTCTATCCACATTCTCATCCTTGATGAATGAAGCTAATGAAGTTTTACTATTTATCGCAAAGTGGTTTCAGATTAACAAACTTGCAGTAAATATAGAAAAATCAAATTTTATAGTTTTCAGCAATAAAAATAAAAGGTATTTAAAAGAAGATGCTAAATTATTTATTAATAGTTTTGAAATCAACCAAGTTACAGTAACAAAATTTTTAGGGGTTACTGTAGATGAAAAACTTTCCTGGAAAAACCACATTGATTATGTTTGCGTAAAAATCATGAAGTCACTGAACAAAAGTTTGTTCATTGGTAAATCAATCCTGTCTTTTAACTCTTTATTATAGTCTATTGTATCCATACACCTCATACTGTAACATTGTTTGGGCCAGTAATTATCCTTCTTCTCTTCAAAAAATCATTTTGATCCAAAAAAGATTTGTAAGATTGGCAACTGTATCAAATTGGTGTGAACCATCAGCTCCTCTGTTTTATCTATTTTCAGCATAAACATCTATCAAAAATGTATCTTTATGTACAAATATATGGTTCAAAATCATAGCCTTCCAAAAGTGTTTCATGACTGTTTTTTAATTAACTCTGATGTCTATTCATATCCAACCCGACAAGCAAAGGATATTCATCTCCCTTATTATCATACAACTCTTGGTCAATTTTCCTTAAAATATAGAGCACCTTCACTTTGCAATACTATTCCCCTTTTTATCAAAACTAGTTCATCATTGTCAGTATTTAAGTCAAGCATGAAAAACACTCGTGTGATTGTTAAAATTTCTGTATGTGTGTTGTCTTTGTTTGTTATTGTGATTTTTGTTGTTATTGTTATTTATTATAATAATTTGGTGTGGTATTAACTAATGATCCAGAGCGGAGGTTTCACTATAAACTAGGGATGTCCAGATCCGATCACAAGATCGGAAATCGGGCCTGATCACATTGTTTCAGACTCAATCGGAATCGGACATTACAGGACTCAGATATAAATGTATATATATTCTCATATTTATATTTACTGTTGCACTAAAGTCCAAAATGAAGAATTTATGTTATTAATTAGTGGGTCGTCCAAGCTACCTCACAGAAGTGCTCTGCTTGTTAACAGAGTTGTTGAATGTTAAAATAAGGTGAATTAAATAAAAAATAAAGAACATCCTGCCCTGGTGAAAAATAAATATGCTAAGTATATTAAATCTTAGCATACTTGAAGCCAGACTAATCATCAGTATACTTTCTTAAGTTTGTTAATGATTATTTAACTTGAAGCATGCTATTTTGGAACAACTAATTTTGTACTTATTATATTTTAGCTGGAATTAAATTGTAGAAAACCACAATTTGAAGTGTACTTAGTGTACTTTTACATGCTAAAGTGGAACAACTTCAAGTATACTTTGTACACTTGAAGTATATGGCTGTGTATGTACTAATATACATGCTTGTTTAATAAACATTAAGTGTACCATTTGTGTTAGAAGTACATTTAAAATGCATTTTGAATGTCTTTCAAATATACAAGCACTATACTTTTAAAATATTGTGATGATAGTATGCTCAGTTCTACTTTGGGTTTATTCAAATTAGTAAGAAAGTACACTTTTTAGCTACTTATCAATATCTGTTATTACTCTGCTATGCTACTTTTTGGTTAGCTAATGTAGGCTACCAGTATACTGAAGGCTGAATTAAATAAGGGACTACTCAACACACTTTCCAGGTGAATAAAGTACTTTATTGGTCAATAAATATATTCACATTTTCAATAGTACATTGCCAATACTAACACAGAATTGTACTTTGTGAATATATTACACGTTTACTATACTAACATTATGCTGATAACAATTTTCACAATAAAACTTAACACACTTGAAAAAGAAAGTACAGTTTCTAGGAACTCATTATGAAAAATTTGGACAGAACATTGTTTTAATTCAACGTCACAGCATTCCAGTATTACTTAAGACAAACGGACAGAAGAAGTCACAAACCTCTGGTTGAATTTAAGAACTTAAGTGGCCAGACATCCAAGCTTGTAAACTGACAAGACAAATTCAGTAAATAAAGTCATGTTGTGTTTATAAGAGTCCATCGATTAACATATGAAACAGGGTTCTTATGTATCCTTAAGAATAATAAATGACACATTTTCTAATAAGACAACCTTTATAAATTATCTATATAAGTTACAACAAATTAATAATGCTTAAAAATCCCTCACAAATGCTTTATACATCAGTTAGGAGCCATTTATGAAATTAAATTTATGAAAAATTTCAGTCATGTTAATAATATTAAGTTAGAGGTCATTAAGTAATTAATAGGTCATGAATTTCCCATTTAATATCAATATTACAAAATAAATACATGGTAATTTCTGTTGAAACTAATTAAGACCTATTCAAAATAAAAATGATTTATCAATACAGTTTGTTATACATTAACAGGAAGAAATCCCACCCAATCAAAAAGCTACATTGAGCAGAGATGTGGATTTAAATATTTTCCAGTTACCTCAAAAGCCATGAGAATGAGATGCAAAATTGTCTCTCATCAGAAAAGAGGACTTTGGACCACGCTTCTGACGTTGTTTGTTGTTCAGGAGCGGCTTGACAAGAGGAATACGACATTTGAAGCCCATGTCCAGGACCCGTCTGTGTGTGGTGGCTCTTAATGCAGTAACTCCAGCCTCAGTCCACTCCTTGTGAAGCTCTCCCACACATGTGAATGGCCTTTTCCTGACAATCCTCTCCAGGCTACGGTCATCCCTGCTGCTTGTGCACCTTTTTCTTCCACACTTTTCCCTTCCACTTAACTTTCTATTAATGTGCCTTGATACAGCACTTTGAGAACATCCAACTTCTTTTGCAATGACCTTTTGAGGCTTTCCCTCCTTGTGGACGGTGTCAATGATGGTTTTCTGCACAACTGTCAGGTCAGCAGTCTTCCCCATGATTGTGAATTCCACTGAACCAGACTGAGAGACCAATTAAAGGCTCAGGAACCCTTTGTAGATGCTTTGGATTAATTAGCTGATTAGAGTGTGATACTTTGAGCCTACAATACTGAACCTTTTTACAATATTCTAACTTTCTGAGATTTTGAATTTGGGGTTTTCATAAGCTGTAAGCCATAATCATCCAAATTATATCAAATAAAGGCTTGAAATATCTCACTATATAATATATTAGTTTCACCTTTTAAGTTGCTAATTATGCTAATTTTTCAAGTTTCACCTGTAAATCTAACTAAAAGTACAAAATTGTAATTGTCAAAAATAGCGTCATGTAAATACTTTATTTTTTAAAAAGTCAGAAAGAACCATATCATTTTAAGATTACAATACATCACATTTACGACATTAAACACACAAGTCAGTTTGTATTGGTATTTGAAAAAAAAGCTTTTTATTGTGTAAAGTAGTATTTTTTTTCTCCTGCACAAGTAGGTCATTTGTTATAGTAACTGAAGCAGGGTAAAAAAATATATAGCTTGACTTTTTAACAAAGTCAAGACTCACACTAATGTTTTGCATTACAGAGGATTGTATATCCAATGAGTCGAAGTCCTTTACTGTGATCCATCTGTGGTGTATGAACTAACCTCAGACCAACTGTTTTTTTACTGTCCGAGCTTGGACTAGCAAGAATAATCAGAAGGTAGAGAGGAGAGACGCAGAAATGAAATGTCAAAACCATAATAGTCATGTTAAAGATTGGGTTAAACTTGGGAGTCCAGGCGACATAAGGGGCTGTCGTAGACCATCTGTAGGTTCACCTTGTGTCCCACCAGTTCTCTGATGTTGTTGATGCCGTATTTAATCATGGTGGGCCTGCGGGTTAGAGAAGTCTGAGTGAGCAACAGCAAAATACAACCGTAAAGAAGCCAAGGTGTTTGTGTTGTGTGTGTCCCAGGTCAAAAACAGAGTGCTGAGTGGAAGACTGAGGATTACTCAGCGTGGATTATAGAGCCTTTCCCAGCTCACTTCGCCATGGCGGTTATTCACAGTTAAAAGTTGCATATAACTAGATTTAAACCCAGAGTATCCTCTACAATCAGCAGTAGCGTGTGATCTGTGTGGTGAACTTCACCTTAGAACAAAACAGGGGGTTTGGAAAAGTAAAACAAAACCTGGGCTGGCGAATATATTTTTAAAAGAGATGTAGTGTCTTGTAGTGTATCAAATTAACAGGATTCTGCTTGTTAATAGCCAACACAGTGCCTACAGTGACATGTAGTAATCCTCAGACAATAAACTTAAATATCTGAAATGTGTGCTCAGTGGCTTTAAAGCTAAAAGACGTCTACAGACTGAATCACACACCTTTATAATAATGTAATCCATAAAATTGAATTATTAACAAAGGGTACAGATTTCACAGGCATGCTCCCATTTTTTAAAAACAAAAATGGCAGCATAATAAAACGCAGGTCAGTTATGATCTTTCACTGGTGCCACTGAGCATAGCTTGTATTCTCTCTGTATGTTCACCTTTCCAGAGACAGCCCCCAGGCAATTACTGACACATCCTCAGGAAGACCCATGGGCAGCAGCATCTCTGGTCTGAAGACCCCCGAGTTTCCTACTTCCACCCACTTTTTTAATCCTGTATGAACAGAAAGAATTAAAGACATGTAACTACAGAACCAAGTAAGTTGAGAAAATGGATTTGAAGTTTTCAGGCTAGCTGGCAACCTGTAACAGTTCAACTTTCTTGTCAGACTCAGGGTCCATTAGAAAAACATCGTAGACACAAAACACATCCTAAAATACAAAAGCACAAATAAAATATGAATTAAACATTGTCACTTTTTATAAAAGACAGTTATACCAATGCTTCCACAGAGGTGACTGGTATCGTACAACAGTATTACTGTATAGTATTCGTCAGCAGCTTGATATTGCCGTTCTGAGAGCCATCCAGTCGACAAATAAATTTGTACATCAGATTTCTCAGTAGAGCCTGGGAAGTGCTGACTCTTTCCTTACAAAACAGATGACTTGCACAGCACCACCGAGGTTTTTAAGCAATATCCGCATACAGTCGTCATAGGCAACCTGAAGCTTATGTATGGTAGTCTTTTTAAACTAGGCCCACAATGGGGCAGTATAGAGAGGAGAGCAATATACTCTAAAGAGCTCTACCTTAACATGGTCACACAGAAAATTTTCTTGCTAACATGTTAGCTTGAGCATGAAGCATACGACACTGTCTATACATGTCATCATCATCAGACATTTGATCTATGAGGAAGTGCCTATGTTATTTTGTTTTATTACAAATACTTGGCACTGCCCTTCCCTTTTTCTTCTGCAAATCATAACAACACTCTTCTTAGCATTGTTGGGGCCATTGTATTTGACACTCATAACATATATTTAGCAGCTGTTGAAATCCAGCACTGCAATAGCCATATCGTCGGCATACATAAGATTATTTACTAGAACGTTACCAATCAGCCAGTTTGCAGCCACTTTAGTTGTTCAGATAAATCTTTCATATACATGTTAAAGAGAGCTGGGGGTGTAACATCCTTTGTCTACTCCATTATCAGCGCCAAAGGGAGTGGAGACTATTGCCCCGTCTGACCTGCACACTCTGGTTGGCATACCAGTATGCCAGGATTGTTATCATGCTGTTAGGCACACACCTTAGTTTCAATTTCAAAAAACAACTTCTGCTGATTTACTCGGTCAAAAGCTTTAGAGGCATCTATAAAGCCAAATACAACAGAGGAGTTTTGTCACTTCAGCTACTTCTTTTAAGGCATAGATACAAAAATCAGCACCATGCTTAGCTTTAAAACCGAACGGGTTCTCTGTGGTATCAGTTTACTCACTTAAAGCATCTAATGAAATCTTAACTAGAACTAGGTGCTGTGCTGTGATTTGATCTGAGCCACATGCTTTTTCATCAGGTAGCTGAGATATTGTTTGATGGACCTCAAAGTTTGTGATTCCCAATGTTTCCATGTAGAGATTAAATGTTGTGCAAGATGTCTTTCTGTCCATCTACTATTCATATTTAAATCAACATATTACAATAATTTAAAATTTTAATATTTTTAAGTATGTGATTTACAGTAAAGGTAACGTAACCTCCAAAATCACATGAAAGCCCAGATGGCAGCTACTGTGATCTTGTGATTGGCTAAGTTAGTTACCTTTAGTGGCTGCTTAGTTGGCTTTTGATCGGATGATTGGATTTAGCTGCCGCTTAATTTAGGACTAACAAAGGGGAATTACCAAGATGTAATTTACACATGTGTGATTGATACAGATGTCAGCTAGGGGAAAAATAAAAAAGTACATTTGGTTTTGGCTCTATCTTAGGCTAACTGTGGCTATCTCACAGCTAGCTTTCACTAGGTACCAAGTGATAATGTCAAAAAGTCAGATTCAGGTCTGACCAGATGTGTAGTTACTGCAGTTTGCCTTTGTAGTGCAGAGAACCTTTCAATGTTTTATAGAAAACACTGGGCATCACCAGCTAAGAAGAGAGGAAAATGATTTGTTGGTAGAAACTCTGTAGCCGTACATGTCTAACTAACTAATAAAATAGCAATGGCATTAGATGATCTAGAGGGGTTGTACTGTTACCTTCATGGTAGCTGAACACTTCCATGCTGGGCTCTGTGTATGGGTTGTAGGCAGGCTTGAAGCGAAGTTTGGTGATCCCTAGAAAAGAAACAAGAAAGACCAGATTTGTGTGATTTGAAAAACTTGTATGAAAGCAGACAGAACAAAAAGCAAAACCATTCAAATCTACAAAACACTGCAGAATATTTTCTTCTCATCAGTTGTGTTTCAAGCCTTTTGTAAAGCAGGTCCATAGTTTCCTGGTACATTAAATTGAGTGTTTACTGTTGTGTTATGGTTCTATGTAATAGTGTATTAATTAGAACCTCTCAGGAACATATTTTAACCATTTGACCATTTCCCTTTTAAAAGTCATGCAGCCCTCCTGACCTAGTTTGGTGAAGAACTGATGCAGGACGCCCATGAGGTCCCCCAGTGTGAGTCCGTAGTCGGCCACCACACCCTCTATCTGGTGGAACTCTGCCAGATGGGTGGCATCTAAGGTCTCGTTCCTGAACACCCGGTCGATGGAGAAATACTTGACAGGGGTGAATTTCTCCTGGTGGACGGTTTGACATGTTGGTGATGAGACGCAGACAGGGAGGGGAAGTTCACAGTTAATGACAACACTTTCACTATATGGTCAAAAGAATGTGGACACTCGAACATTACACCCAAATGTTTTTCGTTTTTTTTAACATCCCAGTCCAAAACTATGTGCTGCTGTAACAGCCTCCACTCTTATGGGAAGGCTTTCCACAAAAGGCTTTTCAATTCAATAACTGGTTTATCCAGGTAACTTTGTGACGTCGGGTGTGATGTCCAGATTAATCTAAACTGACAGTTTCTACTGGAGGTATGCTGCCAAGGCAATTTATGCTGTATAAACTGCTCTGAGCAGGTTACTTTCATGGTTAACTCGAGTGTTACACTATACATGAATAAGCTATTATAAGTGTAGGCTACACCACAGCAAATCTGTACTCAGTGTTAATGATAAGAACCATAAACACACACTTGACAGAATATTTGTATATTTCCTCCTACCTTGCCATGTGCGCTTTCCCAATTGCTTGCCCAATTCAATGCAATGGTATTTTCCCCTTTACAGGTCCATAAAGAAAGCAGTGTGCTTAATGTGTAAGTCTTAAGATGTATTCAAGTAAACATATGCTGGTGTTCTTGATCAAGAAAACCCTGTATTCCTGCACTGGTACATGAGAGTGTCTGAAGTTTGCTTTTTATGACATGTTTGAAGATTTCAATTTTCTTAGTTATTTATTATTTATGTGAGAGGTAAAAGCCTAATTTTGGTTTTCCCAGACCCCCGTAATCTCTTTCTAGATATGTCTCTAATGATATGTATGTGCAGCTCACCTGTTGTGCTAGTTTATACAGCATGCGTGCACTGACTGCTGTAGTGTGAGTGCGGAGGATGTTCTTCTGAGCTTCCTCTATCTTCCAGTCGTATTTGTACCTGAAAGTCAGCAGGATATTAGATAACGCTGTTATAGGCTTTGCTGAAAGTTGAATAATGTAACTGGGTACGCGAGGGTGTGATTATATCTCACCCCTGTGAACCAAAGCCTCCCTCTGAGTGGACCTTCTTCACTCTCTGTAGGTATTCCTGCGGGAACTCAAGGGAGAGTGCTGGGTCTGCAAAATGATGTTCAGAATAAATGACCATCATAAAATGACCTAGATACAACTAAGTGCAGGACAGGACTCAGAGAGAGGAATGCACGGCACACTCTGGTCTCACCAGACATGAAGAAAGTGTCGTGCTGGTCTCTGGCCGGGTGCTGCTGGGGCTGGAACAGGGAGTCAAAGTTCCAGAAGGAGCTTTCTATGAAGTTGTTGGTCGGCATCTCTGAGAATCTGCAGGAAGCAGAGGGTTTATTTTGTGTGTGTGTTTTTGTGTGTGTGTAAAATTAGCCTCTTTCAGTTACAGCTACTCACCCCATCTCCAGGAAGATCTGCCTGAACTGCGTTCGCACCTTCATCAGCGGGTGCAGGTGGCCACAGTCAGGGGCCACGCCCATGGCCTCAAAGTTGTAGGGCTTAAATTTCTTCTCTTTCCAGCTGCCACTGAAAGAGTTAAAGGAAGAAGAGTCTGAAAGCGTAAAGGTCTGACTGCAGTGCTGTTTCTGAATCCTTTTCCATAATCCATACAGAATATTTTTCGCCAATTCTTTTGAGCATTTAAAAGCAGGTAAAAGCAGCTTCAGTTTGAATTTTGGAAGGAACATCTGGATGCTGCTTTAAGCTAAATCCCCTCTATGACATGATTTCATGCAAGTCTGAGAGCAGAGCTTTTTCATTCTGCTAGCCTTTTAATGCCTCGTCCTCAGCATGAAAACAGTATAAGCTGTATTATGAGGGTGTTCATTTTTTATTCATCCTTATTTCTTAATAAAAAATACCTCACCGGAACAGTGACTATTACACAGTGCCTAAAACAAAGAAGAATAATGTTTAACTGTCTCAAGAGCATTAAGAACTGGTTTGTCAAGTATTTTTATTTGGTGACAATCATTTTGTACAGCCCTGCCTTTAGGACAATGTCCTCATCTTTGGACTTGTCCCCTTTTATGGGCGGAGGTTTCTCTGTGTCCTCTGTCTGAGATCCTGCACACCGCCACTGACAGACAGGCGGAGGACAGACAGGACACATTTTCCACAAATTAGACTAAATAAGTAGCAACTGCACTCACCTGGCAATCATCTCCGGCGTGAGCTCCGTCTCTTGTTTGGTGACGCTGGTGCTGAAAGAGGCGCCCTTAGTGATCCAGTACGACTTCACCGTCCTAAACACATAAAACAATAAGCACTCCAAACAACCATAAAGACTACATGACATTTGGTTTAGTAAACCTCACTGAAGGCCTGTTTTTTAATGCTTGGAGACAGATGCTCAGTTATCAGCTCAGTTTATGAGAGATTGCTTTTTTAAGTGTGGGACAGTCTTCCTCTCCCCACATAATATGCATTATTTTATCTGCTAATTATATTCAATACAGGTTATTTTTCTAAACAAATAAAGTAAATGGATGAAGCAGTTGACATGATTTAGCCAAATTAATCTTGTGTAGAGTTTTGAGTGAATTAGCTTAATAAAGCTCTTCTCAGGTCGACTTAAAATTCTTTATTCTAAAATTATAATAATTATGAGATATTGGTGTTTTGCTTTAGCTGAGTGATATATTTCACTTTGTGTGTAATGAATCTGGAATATCTGAAAGTTTGACTTTTTGTTTTTTAAATTCTGAAAGAAAATTAACTTTTCCCACAATATTGAATTTGTGATGCACCTCCAGTGAAAAATTCATCAAGATTTCCTAAAGCCTAGGAGAACATCTTCACACTGTTTAGTCTGACCAATAATCTAAAAGGCACATTTAATGAAAAAAAAAACTCTCAAATTAGTTTCAGATTATTTACCTGACGATCGATTTCACCCTCATAACATCATCCATATTTGTCCACTTTCACGTTTAAATTTTCATTTGGACCTCGGATCTCATCTGAAAGCCGAGGGAACCTCAAAAGGTGTTACATCACATGCTTTTCTTTCTATGGCTCTGGCCTAAACCCTAATCATGGACATCTCCATTGGAGGGTTGCTTGTCCCGAGGTATTAAACGGGGGAAAGATGCACGAGGGACTGTTTCAAACATGTTGTGATACTTAAAAAATGGAATTACAGAACCGGCATTTACCCACTCCTTTAGGGGCCAACAGCAGCATTGTACTCTACTGGAACAATAAAACTGTATGAGTAGAGTACACGGCAAACCATATGCCAGCATTAGATAAAATGCTGGTCAGACACAGCACTCGCAGGAAGCCAAGACACAATCCCACGTTTCTGGCAAACTCATACGGAGGCTGGCAGCAGGAGCAGGATGCATCAAAACGACTGCAATCTGCTCTCTGCTCTTCTTCAGTGAAACTGTTGTTAGGAAATGAATCATTGCTTCAAATATAATCCATAGACTGTATATAAATCCTGACCTCTTGCTGGCTTTTGGTAAAACCACCCGAATCATCTACTGCCCCCTGCTGGTAGACAAATGTACACAATCCACACCTGAGTGTAACAGTGCTGGACTTACAATTCAGTGAGCAGTTTCCTCTTCTTCAGCTCGTTCTTTTCTTTCTCGTCCAGCTGAGAGATGTTGCCCTTACGTACCAGAAGCAGCTTCTCTCTGACCTGGTCTTCGATGCTCTCCACCTGGGGGCCAACACATAACAACACGTGCACACCTTATTTAGAACAGGACCCTCTGACCACACAAGGCCACGATAACAGCTCGATGTAAACTTCACACGTACAGCCTTGAATATCCTCGGGCCGCCCTCGTGTGTCTTGTCCACCCTGATCCACTTGTTGGACATGGCCTTGCTGAAGCCGATCTTCCCAAAGGACAACTTCTGCAACGGGACAAACACAGAGGTACAACAGTGCTGAGCTAAAAATATTAAAAATGTGGAATTACAACAGTATGTGCAGTCCATTCTGTGTTATATACACAGAAAGTAAACACAGGCGTGTTACGAATGGAGTAATACAGCTTGTAACGAACACACCACATTGCAAAAATTTGAACATGGTACTAAAAGTCAAAACTTTAAAAAAAAATATTGACTTAAAAAAATTGTCTCATCCTTCGACCACGACAAGGAAACGTGGAAACGTCACTTTAGGCCTGCAAAAAGTTGATATCTACTAATTTAGTGTATGGATTCGTGCAAAAATTCAGTTTGCAAAATATATAGTGTCCAGACTCAGCAGGGCTGCCAACTGTCCCGTATTAGCTGGGATGTCCCTTATATTAGGCCTAATAGATTTGTCCCATACGTGACCTCTCCTTTTCCGTTTTTTAGTACTACACTGATCTAACCACTGACAGAACAGCAGCAGCAGCGCTGATCACTACACTTAACAGTGGTAACCGATGCCTGTCATCATCCAATCACAGCACCCCATCACGCGCCTCAGTAGGCCTATACGTTAAGTGACATTAAATGCAGCTACTGTGGAAATTGACAAAATAGCTGCAAGTGAAGCCTCGTAGTTGTGAAAAAGATGCACTTGGTAACAACGAAAGCTGAGATGATCACATTGAATGTTTTAGGAACAAAGACTGTGCGGGATATCCTGAACGATTTATCCCCGACTGAAAGTGAGCCGGTGTTTCCAGTGTGCGTGAGATATTTTTCTGTTAATGGAGTGCGGGTGCAAGTTACTTGACTTTATTAATACAGTGATAAAATTGCAAGTGGTATTCATCAAGTTCTGATGAACTGAAACACTAAAACACATATGTAAATGCTCCGTATAGCGCCTTTCTAGTCTTTTCGACCACTCAAAGCACTTTTACACTACATCTGCACTCACCTTTCACCCACATTCATAGACTGAGCCTAAGTGCTCAAACGGAAACTAACATTCACACAATCATACACTAGCGGAACAGCCGCGGGGTTCAGTGTCTTGCCCAAGGACACATCGACATGCAGCCTGGGGGGAGCCGGGGATTGAACCGCCGACCTTCCGATTAACGGCCAACCTGCTCTACCTCCTGAGCCACAGCCGCCCATATCAAGCTATGTTCTTTTTAGTTTGTTATACATGAAGGGCATAACTGTAACCTACAGTGCAAGAGCCACAAGTATTTTGACAGATAATAAAGATAACAGGTATTGGTTCAATTAAAGGACTATGTTAAAGTTACCTGCTGTAAATAAACTATTATTAAACATACCAAATATTTAATCAAGAGATTAGCTATCATTATGACAAATTGCTTAAAACAGTATATTATATATTCACACAAAACCATTCACTGCTGCAACAGGCCACTTTTTGTCCCTTATTTCATTGTGTCAAAGCTGGCACACTTGACAGTTAAAATTTGGCAAGATTGATTAGGGTGGGGGGGGGCTTATTACAACAAATGTAAACTTTTGGTCTTCAAATTATCAAAGAAATTTGATTTTCAGCAAATCTACCAATGTATGGCAATACTTTGCCTCACTGTCACCTATGGTGAATTCAGTAGTACCTCACACTGTATTTGTTTAGCATTTATGTGAGAAACCATCAAATGTAACCAACACACACCTTGTCTGTTTCACTGTCAGTATTGCAGGTGATGTGTGTGTGTGCCTGTATGTGCACGCGCACCTCCCACTGTGGTTCACCTGGCCTGACCTGTCTGCCCACCTGTGGCACTCACCATGAGCTCAGCTCTGTGGCAGACCCTCAGGTGGGATGGAGCTGAAGACCCGGGCTTCATGGCTGCCCTGCTCGGCTATCTCCATGCCCTCCTCCGTCAGCTCCCAGCTCTTGGAGGACCGCAGCTCGGCCGAGATTAACTGGACATCAGGAAACAAACAGGACTGTCAGCTCGCTTGAGTTTGACTTCAACAGTGCAATTATTCATCTTAACAGGCTAAATGGACTAATTGTTCTATAACGAATGTGTGTTTTACTGGCTAATCATGACAGGCCGTTTAGGGTGAAAACATTGAAAAACAGACACATGCACCCTGAAAACTGTCACACACACACTGACAATGTGCGCACACATATTTAAAACTGTCACACAGGCACTGACAATGGGCGCACACACAATGACAATGTGCTCTGTATCTGAGTATGTGCGTGTATAATTATTTCATTGAGCCTGGAAGCTATTGTTGTGTAACAGGAAGCCTTAAATTCCTGTCCTAACTTTCAAAATAAAAGCATAGGTAACATGATTAAAAATGGATTTGAGTGCGAGTGATATTCCTGGTACTGAGAGATTGTGTATCTTAGCAGCTATAATGAACAGTTAGTCATTTGCTCACAGATTTAGGAACAATATTCAGTTCAGCATCCCAAAACCTACGGGGAGGGATATTTATTGCATGTCACATTTAATTTTTGCTCCTCACACTCAGATATTTTATAAACTTCATCTCTATGTCTTCTTATTCACATGAAAGCTACAACACTACACTTTATGATCTACAAAATGCAATGATTTGCTGAGCTTATTATACACATTATATATGAATTTTGACCATGGATATACTTAGCTAGCTGCATCTGTGACTTTCTGTTACAATGAAACAACTTCCTGGCGCACTGAAATTACTTTACACACACACACAAGTAGCCTGTATCCTACTCTGTGTGAAGTTTGTGTGGTATGAACAATTATTTTGAAAGTTAGGACAGGAATCTAAGGCTTCCTGTTACACAAGAACAGCTTCCAGGCGCAATGAAATAATTTTACACGCACACACTCAGATACACTTGTATTTCAGTGATTTCCATGTGTTTCCGTGTACATAGTTGGTGGTGCGCGCACATTATCAGTGCGTGTGTGACAGTTTTCAGTGTGTGTGCGCACATTGTCAGTGTGTGTCTGACAGTTTTCAGTGTGCATGTGTCTGTTTTTCAATGTTTTCACCCTAAACGGCCTCTCATAGTCTATCCAAACAGCTTTCGTTTCTCATTAAAATTGACGTCCTTGTTGCATCAGCCACACTAAATGAACAATGTTGCCGGTGACAGTCAGACTTCCGCTGCCATTCAGTCTGGGACACTCACATCGCCGAGAGCCTGCAGACTCTTCACGGCTCCGACGATGACCTGGTGGTCCACCCCGAGGCTGGTCGCCACTTCCAGGCTGTCCACGCCATCGTCCACCTTCTCAATCCGCCGTAGGAGCGTCTCCACAACACCGGTATCCGCCATGCTGGAACCCTACAAAGCCCCAAAGACACCGGATATGACATCGGGTTCCCAAATGCCGAAAGTCTTCGAATAGAGACACATAAAAAATGAGGAAATACGTTACCGTAAGTACTGTTGTTAAATTGTTTTTGCAATGCCCTTTTAATATTATTTTCGAAACAAGCAGTGGCGGAAGAAGTAATCATTTCTTTTATTTAAGTAAAAATAGCACCACTAGTGTAGAAATACTCGGTTGCAAGTAACAGTCCTGCATTTGAAACATTAAATAAATAAAGCATTAATTTGGCAGAATGGCCCTTTTCATAATATTACATTATTTGATTATTGGTATTCATACCTTAATATGTAATAGTCATATTAACTGTTGCAGTTGGTACGCAGGGCTACTTTTAAATGCTATATTTATGTATATTTATAATAAGAGACCATAATTTATTAGTTGATTGTATATTTAGTATTAATCTGAATCTGCAGTTAATTGTACTGGAGTAAAAATGTTCGCCTCTGGGATGCAGTGGAGTATAAAGTAGCATAAAATGGAAATACTCAAGTAAAATACAAGTTCCTCACAAATGCACTTAAAGTAAAAGTACTTAGTTACATTCCACCACTGGAAACTTTACTTTCGGTATCATGGAATATAATAAAATTTTGGTTTTTAGATGTATATTTCTAACCTTTAAATTCCACTGACATTTTTTATTCAAAACTGCAAATTACAGGAAAAAGCCTAATCTAATAACGGCATTCAAAACGGAGATCAAATACACTGACTCAATTTATTTAATTTCTGTATGAATCCAAATTCAAAAAACATTGAGACCCTTACATAAAGTCTTCATATATAATACTTACCATGTACTTTAAAATGTAACTATCCCTATTTGAACCATATCGTATTACAAATATACAGAGACCCTGAACCCCAGAAAGATATTTTCATCTTTCTTTAAGAATAATAAATGACACATTTTCTAATAAGACAACCTTTATAAATTATCTATATAAGTTACAACAAATTAATGATGCTTAAAAATCCCTCACAAATGCTTTATACATCAGTTAGGAGCCATTTATGAAATTAAACAGGTTTTGGGTTGCCAAGTCATGAAAAATTTCAGTCATGTTAATAAAGTTAATGAGGTCATTAAGTAATTAATAGGTCATGAATTTCCCATTTAATATCAATATTACAAAATAAATACATGGTTATTTCTGTTGACACTAATTATGACCTATTCAAAATAAAAATTATTTATCAATACAGTTTGTTATACATTAACAGGAAGAAATCCCACCCAATCAAAAAGCTACATTGAGCAGAGACGTGGATTTAAGTATTTTCCAGTAATCTCAAAAACCATTTATTAAAATAACTATTACACTATTACAAAATAAGCCAAAATTACAAGCAATGCAGAAAAGAACAAGCTAGTCCAACTGTTACAAAAAATACACCAACCTCTGTAGTTTTAAACTACAAGATTTTACTAGTATCACATGAGAGAGAAAAAATGCGGTCACCACACATCTCTTTATAAGAAAGGAAACCAAGTCAGAGCTAGTGAATGAGTAACTTGTAGCATCAGCCTTCATATTTAGTGATGATGACTGGCAGCAGAGATTACAAATTAAAAAAAAAGAATAACCTAAAACAAGACTAAGCACTGACCAGACCACTGAAACAGACCACTTAACTCAGCCAAAACTCAGCTCAGACAAAAAGTCCAGACATCTCAGTTTGTGCCCACATGTGCCACATATAAACAAAACAGCACATAAGAAGCGGACATGGAAAAGGCAGAGAGCACAGGCAAGCCATCAATCACTTTCTTTGGAGAAGGCTTGAGACACTGAAACAGGGTGACCAATGATTCACAGATGGAGGGGTTGCAATCTATCTGTACTGGTAGTTCATGCTGCTGTCCCCCCCCCTGCCGTAGCCCACTGGATTGTGGTACTGAGTGTGGTTGGTGCCAAAGCCCTGGTTGGCTCCTGCTCCTCCTCCCTGCGTGTTGTAACTGGATTGGTTGTTGAAACCTACAGGGAAAATATGTGACATTTAGTTAAACAAATACCCAAAAGCAAATAAGGTAACTAGACAATCTTATGTCCTGACAAACCTTGAAACATAGTGAGTCAAAAGTATCAAATATCCAGTGTCAAACAAACTGTGAAATCTGTTCACCATCTCCCCATCCGTTCCTGAGTTATGGTGCTGAATAATGGGCAATAAAGGGGTTTTCCAGGACATTATGTCAAACTGAAGTTGACCTTTTGGGTCCCAAATGTCATCACATCATTGCTGTATCCCATAAAAAGTGTGACATTTGTCATAATTACAGCATCAATTCTCGAGTTACGACCAAAAGCGTATTTGTCAAGGCCATCTTGAGGTCACAGTGACATTTGAGTCAAGTGTCACCAATCAATTCTTCCCTCTGGACAGTGACTTGCATTAAGATTAAGTTGCATGCTTTTTTGTGATTCATTCAAATTTTAAAAAAGTATTGTAATTCTCAAGTTAGGCCAGTCATACCACAGGTGCGAAGCATGCAAATTTACCGTACCTAGGGAAAATTCAAATTACAAGCAAATCGGTGCCACATAAAAGAAAATCTGTTGGTAGAAGTGGCACTTGCATGAGGCCCAATATGTGTAGATTTGGTGTACAGATTCGCTCATTGACTAGGCCACGTCTTACTACTGGTTCCTGCAGAGTTGACTAATGGGCTGCAGATGTTATCTAGCAAGATAAGCCCAGCCAGATGAAGTGTATTCACTTTGCAGCCTCTGGCTCTCATCAGCACCAAATGCCAATGGCCAGTGAGCATGAAAGAAAAAATAAACTTGACCATACCATGTAAACCATTAATTTTTTCCTAGGGTAGTGTCTTTCCTGTAGGCATTGAATGGATTTCTCTTTTGAACAAATTGGCAGCTTTTATACGAACACAATGTTTGTTTTAAAGAGATATATTAATTGTGTAATAATTAGAAAACGTCATAACATGAAGAACTCTTATAATGTGAAACCAATGTTAAAATTAGAAAATTTCCTCTTCAACAAATATTAATGTCGTCATGGTAGCAGCAACTCGCTGCCGTACTCAGAAAATATCTGTAAAACCGCGATTCAAAAAAACTCACAAGTCCGAAAGAGGCCCAGTCTGTCCAGAGTTACAGCCTGGTTACAGCCGGTGCTGCTCACCAGCGTCGGAGGCTGCGGGGGAACTCCGCTGTTGTCGGAGAATTAATAAGCTTGTCTATTAAACACGAGAGGCGTCACTTGGTTTTATTTTCGCTGGCCAACTTTTAAACTGAACCTCAAACTGAGTATTTTTGTTTGCCTACCGGGATATAGAAAGATGGACTCCTAGGAGATTTGAACTGAGATAAGGACTCATTAATTGCTGGTTGAACTGTGGGTTTTGTATTGAGCCCTTACTGTATAACAGGCCTACACTGTGGTGAACTTAGTTTTTCTTTTGGTCTGTAGCTAGGCCACCTGATATATCATTATTTAATGCCATGACTTGACTCTCGAATTATCTTTCTCATATTATTATAATTTGATATATCTTCTCCACCATTGGTCATAATAATAATTCTACCTAATTTATCATAACACAAGAAAGAACAGTAGTTTTATCTAATATTGTGTATACACTGATTTACTGCTTGTCCATTTTGAATAATACAAAAGGTAAAGAGCTTAAAAATTAATCGAATATTAAATCGCAATATTCGTAAAAAAAAAAAATAAATTAATTAGATTATTTTCCAAAATCGTTCAGCCCTACTGAACATCTCAATTTCTTTTAAAAATCTTCTCAACTCACCTTCATAACTGTAGTCTTGGGCTCCTCCAGCACCCCCTGTCACCTGGCTCGGGTAGGCAGTGCTGTATGAGTACCCGCCTGTCCCCCCCTGGTTCTGGTTGAAACTCTTCTTTCCCTGCCCATAGCCCTGGCCATACTGGTTATAGGAGCCCTGTCCTGGCGTGCTGCTGGGCTGGTACCCCCCTGCAGATCCAGTGTTTGCCCCTGGGGGACCAGGAAAGGGTGACTTCCCTCCCTTGTGCATTGGGGGTTTCTTTTTGGGGGTTTTGGTAGCAGAAGTGGCTGTGAAGGTTCCCTCATTCTGGTAGTATGAACCATAGGAGCCCTGTGCTGAGCCGGGTGCTGTGCTGGATGGAGGGCCACCTGATGGGCTGCTTGAAGCCCCGGCTCCTCCATTTGTACCACCATTGTTGTAGTAACCTAGGAAATAACAGCATTGCACAATCTTAAAATGGGCATAACTTGTTATATTTAAACAGCTACTGCTTGCATATAGAATCTGTGTAATACAGTCGTGGCACTCAGAAATTAAATTAACACAGCAATGAATGGTGATGTCACATTTATTAAAAAAACAAAAACATATAAAAACAGCTAGAGCAAGAAGTCTTCCTTTCCCTAACATACATCCAATTTTCTAATTCAGCCAGTCTGTGTGCAAACTTAGTGCCTCAGTTCGTCAATGCCAAATGCGGTTACAGATGGGATACTGCAATTACCAAAACACTTCCAAAGTAAGACCATCATGCATTCAGTGTAGCCATGACTAAACAGTGTTGCTGATATGACACAAACAGCAGATTCAACATTAACTTCTCAAAAGCAAAAAAAGAGAAAACAGCTTAATCATGATTGGAAGTGACAGAGAGGCATTCAAATGAAGTAAAAACATTATTCTTATCTATGTAAATAGTATGCATGGAGACAGGGAGAGAGACCAGGCTGCTGCAGTCCAAGTCCAGTTCACACAGGCCTTCACTTAATCCTGATCCAAACGAACAGAAAACAAAGCCCTTTCCCCGGTCCGACACATGGAGGCAACGTATAATAAATCAGCCCTGCAGTTTGGGGAGGTCCGGGTGTTCAGGTACATCCACAGCAAGTTGAGAGAACAGACGGTGCCTTGTTTATGGCTACATGCATGCAGTGGCAGATCGTCTCCCCAAGGTGTCAGGACATGACAAGTGGATTGGCAAGACAGTGCGGAAGGGTTGTTGTCACTGTATTCCCAGGGTTGCGGACTTGGTGGTGAAGGGAGTTCATGATGCTGCTGGAACACTACCGAGTATTTTGTCCATTTTTATCCTCTCTACAGGACTGTTTTTGATTTTTTAAGACTGGGGGAGGATCTATGTCGCAAACTCGTGGTAGCCATAGCAGTCTGAGACAAAGTCACCTAAAGAGTGAGACAGGGCAGAGAAGGGAAAAAAAATATCAAAATTAGATTTAGTTGGATTTTTTTTTTGCCATAAAAGTGGCAGTTGAATAACTCATTTGGTCAGATTGCGGTCAAACTTGAGTTGTTGGGGTTTTTTTTAATTTTTAGATTTCTCTGCTCCTGTCACGCTCAGGTAGGTCAGTCCTCTGAACAGGCTGCCAGAGGGAAGAAAGGGGTTCTCATAAGAGGGGGCTTGTCAAAAACGGATTCAATCCTGTGGCTTAAAGCAGAGAAATGTAAAAGCATTGAACTGGGAACATCCCAACATGTTATATGGTGTTGTTTGGTCCGTTTGCTCTGGAGTGAAACACTTCTATAAATAGGCTACATTTCCTGGTTAGGAGGTTGTAACACAGGTAAGAAGTAGTAAAAGCTGGGTTTTTTCTCCACAGTGCTGGCCAGATGCACCATCTTGCCCCAGAACACAACAACATCTGTACTGACACACTGGCTGAGCCATTTGTTTGGATTTCTCACATGGTGAATCAAAGCCTACGTGAAGCCCAGACAAACAGTACAGATCCAGTCAGACCAGGACTAGAATGGTTGAAATGAATACTCACTGTATCCGGAGTTAGCACTGTTCCCATAACCATATGTTCCGAAGCCACCTAGGAGGACAAATGTTAACAGTGATTTGACCTCTCCATCATGTCTACTAAATTTTTACCAGTACATACAGTATGTCTGCTGCAGTAAGTGTGTGTTACCTCCTTGGCCGTAGCCTCCTCCATTATTGAAGCCCCGGCCCCGTCCACGACCTCGTCCTCCTCTCCCTCTGCCCCGGGGCACAGCTGCGTCTCCGACTCCAGGGGCTCCCATCATGCCGAAGCCTGGAGTGTGCTGGAGAGGAAAAAACATTTTACTTTTTTTCTCCCCCCTATCAACGCTGAGCAGCAACTTTTCTCTCCATGAGGACCATCATTTAATTATCTAAAGCCTCACACACACATCAGAACATTATTTCAAGAGTTTATTGAACCTCTTGACAAAATGTTGTTTGCATCACATTTGACGCAGTCGGCATATTTTTTATTTATCTAAACAATTTTATTTTTTAGAATTAAAAAAAAAAATCTATTTTACATGTATTATACAGTATATTATATGGGTATATACTACTAATTTAATTAATTTATTAATTAAATAATTTAAAAACTGTATGACTTTAAAACTGTAAAAAATATTAACATATACAACAAAGATTCAGGGATTTACAGAAAAATGATCTAAAATACATTGATTTAAAATTTTGATTTTATTGTGCTTACCATGGGCGGTCCCTTTTTCTTTTTAGCAGCCTCAGCCAAAGAGCCCTCAGGGAAGAGCCGCTCCAGAGCCGCCAGGGCAGCATAAGCCTTGGCCACCTTCTTATTGGAACCTGTCCCCTGAAACTTCTGACCGTCAATCTCCACCTCCATGACGAAGCGTTTGTCGTGGCTGCCGCCGGTCTCTGAGATGAGCTCATACTTAAGGCCACGGCGCTTCTCGTTCAGCTCCATCACGGGGTTCTTGCCGTGTTTGGTCAGGATTGGTCCCTGTTGGCGAGCGGCCTAAGAGAAAAGAGAGATGGTCCTTAAAATCAAGAGCCCAGGAAGGAAAAGAAAAGGCCAACTTCATTTCCACAATTGTCCCATGCTGACACGCACAGCGCAGCACTGTACCTCTACAGCATCAGTAGTGTCCACATTGGCTGTTCCTGTGGCAGCAGTGGTGGTTTCAATGGGCGTTACTACTGGCTTAAATTCCTCCACAGTGACAACTGCCTCCGCCTCCTCTGATTTTACCGACTCAGTCTTTACTTCCACTCCTGTGGGCAGGCCCATGTCCTGGAGGACCTGCAATTGTCCACACAGATCCATTGTTTAAACAATGAAACGAAAAGATGGAGGGGGAATCAAAATGTATTGTTAGTGCTTGCTGTTCATGTTCACTGTGCTCACCTTTACAGCTACGTGCAGCTTGGCAGTGCGTTTGGATGGACCAGAAGCCTCAAAGTTCTTGCCGTCCACTTCTACAGCCATAGTGAAGACGGGAACATGAACTGGGCCGGTCTGAGATATCAGTTTGTACTGGAGACCTGGCTTCAGCTGATTGAGCCTCATCAGAGCGTTCATGGCCTGGGGAGGCTCAGCCTTCTCCTCTGGAGCTGATGCAAGAGTGTGACATACAGTAAGAAGCTGACTTTACATCTTTAGGGGTTGCAAATAACAATAATTTATTATTTTTTATTTATTTATTCGCAATTATTTACTGATTATCAAAATTGTTCACTGATTGACAGACTAATCATTTAATCACGATATTTCTTGTTTACCAACACACTAAGATTAATTATGCTGTAGGAATGATAGATAACCTGCGTTAGGTTTAGTGTTAAGTTCCTTTCAACAAATACACAAACTAAAACTTACACTTCTTCTGCAGCTTTTTCTTCTTCTTATTTGGGCTCTTGTCATCAATTCCCTCCTCTTCCTCAATTGGCCTTTTCATTGGTGGAGCGTATGCTGTACTGGGTGGGATTTGCACTGCATCACAAACACACAAAAGTGTGTCAAACAAAGCATAAAAAGGCTCCTTAATGCGTTGCATCTATACCATAAATCAAAAACAAACAAAACAATAACCCAAAGCCTCTACTGTGATCACTGTAGATCACTAAGCTACCCTGGTTTACCTGTGTAATCAATAGGAGTCTCACTACGAGGCTTCTTGGGCATCTTTGAGGGGAGGGGATCCATTCCAAGCACTTTGTGAAGCTGTCCGAAAGCAGACAGCCTTAAGGCATGCTAAACAAACAAGAGACACAGTGTGAATTGCATGTTCACTAAATGGGTTGCAAATACGCACAAATTATTCCATCTTACTCACTTGTGCACTTGCTGTGATGTCTTCTCTCTGCTGTTGGTCCAAGTGGCCGATGGCATCAGTGGGCTCCTTCTCACATGGATCAGAGATTCCAGCACCATCTGCAATGTAAGGAAATTTGAAACAATCTCAACACTTGAAAAGAAAACGTGCAGTTGGAACTCAATTAAACAACATCCAGAGGAGAGACCCCACATACACACCTGCCATGAGGATTCCTGAAGCCAGACACTCTAATACTCTCCGCAGAGCTTCTCCTGCCCCCATGGGCCGGTTCCCTGTGCCAATGGCTTTCTCACAGATCAGCTCCAGTGGCTGCAAAGCAAGAGAGGGAGGGAGACTCTTTGAGGATGCTATTTTTGAGCTTGGCCGCTAACACAGAGAGATTTTAGGTCACTGCGTTAGATTACAATTTAACAACCGTGATGGGGGTTGTCTTGCTTTTTTTGTATCAAGGCAAACAAAGCTTGGACAAAAAGAAAAGAGAGCTTTGTGGATTTGAGCAGCCAGCTTCCTCATCCACACGCATTTAACAGTTTTCAGAAACCACATTAAACAGAGCTTTAAAAAGACTTATTGTATATCGAGGCTGCACAGGAGGCTTTTACTCACCCAGCCACGGAGCGGGGCCCACGTGGGGACGCGAGCACAGAGGTCCCTTAGGATACGGATGACGATGACACAGGAGCGCAGCCCATTGGCTCTGGCCTGGGGACACAAGCAGGGAGGGGGGAGGAGGGGCACGAGGAGGACAAGCAGCCTTAGTCAAAGAGGAAGACTAAGTGAGGCATAAAGCAACATAAACATCCAGACAAATTAAAGTAAATAATAATGAAGCCACACAGACTAGAACAGCTTAACTTTGTCATTATGGAAATATTGGATGATAGAATAATGCTTGATCACTATGTTGGAAGACACTACTTATGATCATTCGGCGTCCTGGCTGTAGGTCAATAGCCAACATGATAGATGGGGTAGTTATTAGACATATAACATTTTGGTTTGTGTGTGTGAGGGGGGGGTAAAACATGCTTGTGGATTAAGGTCAAGAAGAAAAGTGTAAATAAAGCCAACCCAAACTTAATACCAGCTTTAATGTGAGAACCATGTGAGCTATATTAAAAAAAAAGGTGTCAATTGTCATTGAATAGGGTCATGGTCAGTGACAGTCAAAAGACATTACTCAAGGTGCAATATTCCTGTTGATTTTGTGGCACGCAGAGTAACAGAAACAGCCAGAGAGCAGGAAAGATTGAGGCCACATACTCTACAAAAGCTGCAGAGATGGAGCACTGATTGTTACAGTGTGAAAGCCGAAAAATGAAACAGGCAACAATATTATCATGAATTATTATTAAACACTCTAACTACAAAAAACAGTTTCTCTTCAAAACTGCAGAATGGGGCAGACAGAAAGTGTTCTAAAAGTAGCTTGCATAAATGTGAAAATAACAACAACTCACTCACACCAACACTGACATTAAGAGAAATATTGCACCTGGATACATGGTGTATTAGTAGAAGATTATTTTTGGCTGGGTTAAGCAGCTGTGAGGGAGACTAAGGTAATCTGGGACTAAAAAAGCAGCATTGAACATTTTTTTTTTTTTTTTTTTTATAAATGGCACTGCAGTAGAACCTGTTAAGTGAGCAAAGCAACTCTACAACAGTGTAATGACAAAGGTTTCCTACGAAACAAACATCCAGATCATCAAGTATAACTACAGAAGTCCACTTCAAAAGAGTAAATAAATAAAAAATAAGAAGACATGAAAGGCCCAAATAAAAGACAAAAGAACATACAGCATAAAACCAAACTCAAAACTACTTCTGTTTTTAGAGACAAATAAAGACAAGATCCAAACCTGGAACCACTTAGCGTGGCGGAGAGACGCCAAGGCAGTTAGGCATTTCTGCCTGTCCAGAACATCCGGGGGATCGTTGACTGAAAGCGAGTCTATTGGCAGGTGGAATAAGAAGACAAGGTACAGTTTGACCAAGGGGAGTTCTGTCAGCCGGCCAGGGGGTACACAGGCAGCCTTCCCAAACCACAGGCAGGAGGGGGAAGGGGAGGGGGAACCCTCCACTGCAGAACCACCAAACGCTCTCAACCTCCAAGATAATATGGTTTTGCACGGCCCGGCACACAATTATTAGACTTAAAACCCACCAGAACGATGTGGGTTATAACTTCACTTAGTTCAAATAAAAATCTTTTTTTAAAAATCCCTGTCATTAACAAAAAAGTTCATTTATTAAAGGGATAATTGGTTGTATCAAATGGGAGGTTGTTTCTCCTTGGTTGCTTCAGTGCTTAAAAACAAAAAAAGGTCTGCTTTTCTTTTCTGGCGTTAACAGGAGGTAGAGCCCCTCCCCTTTGCCCATATACTGGGTACACTGCACTTTGCCCCTTCCGAGACAGAGAGCGGCCAGTTGGTCAAAGGTCCAGCGTCCCTAAAAATTGACAAACTAGAAGGCTTGACAGAGAGAATCAGAATTGGAACCACAGGCAGAAGTTATCAGATGCACAAAAAGTGGGTATCAAAACAAGTCCACACTGCAGCAAAACTGATGGCTTTAAAAAATAAAAAAAAAAAAAAAAAGAGACCCAAACTGGGCATCGCTGTTAGCACGGGGCTACAGATAAGGCTGAGCTTCAACACCTGCTAAAACTGAGATCCTCACTACTGTTGTGAGTGTGAGTGCTCTCAAAAAGAAACTTAATGATTACATACACATTGCAGGATTCCTTTCACTACCTAACAACTGGGGCCGATCCTCTGGGTTTTCAGTGTGGTGGGACATACACGCAAGAATCCAAGTGTCGCTCGTCGTTATCTGTAACCCTGAGCCTTCCCTGCTACGGAACATCAGAGACAGTCAATAGCCCACTGTTGGGTCTAACAACCAAGGACAGTTTCACCACATGTTTTGCTACTCATTTTTGCTGCAATGCAAACTGTTCATCATCAATGATAAAACACATGCAAACAAAGTGGTCTGTTTTTGTATTTGGTTAAATTCTCAGTAAGCCTTCATTTCGTTGGTGACCTTCATCATTAAGGGGGAAGAGAAAGCCATGTCTTCAGCAGTCAGTAAAGTACCTGCCCTATACTGTATATTGGGCCATCAAAAATGTACAATTACATTACATGGAACTACGAGAGTGTCTAGAGCTATAACTATAGCGCAGTTTCATTATGTGACAGTGCATTCTTGTCCCCTAGCTCCATTGAAGGCCCAATAAACAATATCTGTCTAGCCTGCCTGGTCTCCCTGCTGGAGGAAGGGCGGCACTAAAAAAAAAAAAACGCTGAGGCTCTCGTGTAGGGGCTTACCTCCAGAAGAAGCCCTCTCTATCTCCTCACGGACCAAAGGGGAGGTCAGGTGAATGGTGAGGGTGAGAGGGGGCTCTTTGGTGTTCTTGATGACGATACTGGCCTCACGAATGTTCTGCGTCACCACATACTTGTCTTCTGTCGCCTGAGAAAGAGCAAAGGGTTGAATACAACAGAGACAAGGTCACCGCTGACTTGCTTAACAATGCTTCTGATGAAGATAAGACTAACTAAATAATCGACTAATTGTCTGGCCTTAAACCAACTGAAGTAAAAATGCCCTTCATGGTTTCCCAGGTCCAACGTTAATGTTGTTGACAGTAAAAATTCTGTTTTATATCGAGTAAAAGGTGTCCCATTTCATCGGCCAATGGTAGCCTTCCACAGATAATATTGGTGTATACGTTTCCTAATATGACATATGTCTTCACGGCACATTGGTAAGTAGTTTTAGAGACGCAGTGATATAAAGTAAATAAACAACGTTCCACCTTTTACTCTCCTTGACAATGAGCTTTTCACTCACAGCAAAATATTGCTAAAGATGACGTGGCTGGAGGTGGAGATATATCGTAATCAGCACAGAGCCCAAAAAGTACAAACAAACATCTGTAGAGCATAAATATATGTTCATTATAATACCTATATTGTGGAAACTCAGAAGAAGTGGCTTTTCTGGGTTTTAATCTTATGCTTGCCAGCAAGCATGAGAACAAGTTTTAACTGGTAAAAAGGTCAAATACGCCCATAGAGGGACCAAAGAATGTTACAAAGAGCATGTTACATAGGATATCAAGGAAGCGTCTGCTTCAGTTACATTTTCTCCGAGGTCACGGAAGTAACAGTTCTATCAGCTTACACTGTTACACCTTTACAGAGTCAGGACACTGACACTTTATGAGCACACAGACAAGCGTGATCTGTATTTTTACTCTACAAACAACACCTACATCTGAGAAATGATGTTACATACTGATAAAATAATTTAAATAAGGAGGTAAAATAAAATAACCAACTCCAGAGGCTGGTGCCTTATCCTGGTAGGCAACTAAAACATGCTTTAATAATGCTTTGATAATTGTCATTTTCTTCATTCATATAATTATTACACTAAATGATTATTATGGTACCGCAACCGCATCATTTTGAAAAAGGAAAAACTCTGTCTAAAACTGATAATGTTCATGACAACTCATTTCTTCGTGAGCACTTTGTGACACTAAAGAAGATAAACATACACATCAGAAGCATTAAAGTGCTGCATAAACTTCTGTCAGTCGCCAGAGTGTGAATATGAACCAAAACTACAATGACACAATGAATAATTTTCAGTGCATCCTTATCCTGTCTCAGGGTCATGCCTCATCTCATCAGTTACATGGTGTCACTGAGCTCTGAACAATGTGGCGTGATCAGTGTCTTGCACAATCGTAACACCATACAGCACTCTGAGTTCAGGCGTCACACAGATCTTTAAAGGTTCAGTGTTCAAGATTTAGCGGCATCTTGTGCAAGATTCTATCCAGTCGTAGACTGGCTAGCGCACTAGACTCTTTCAAAAAGCATAGGACAGCTACGGTGGCTGCCACAGCACAAAAGGTGTCTCTGAGGCAGCAGAGAGTAGCCAGTCAAGAAATGAGGTTTCTTTAGGTATATTTATTAAGAAATTGTATTTACTTAATTATTCAGTAAAACCGTATGTTAATACGACTTGCCCACTGACAGGTAACATGGAAAATGTAAGCAAAGAGTGTGAAACACTGTCACCGTTTCTGCACCAAATGCATGTTATGTCAATTATAAACCACATAATAGATAAAGTTTATATAACCATTCACAAGGGAAACACATTCACTGTTTCTGCTATTGGCCTATGTGTCTTCGCCAAAACTGCCCGCCAACAATAATATCTGGCCCGCGGTCGATAATGGTGCTTTGATAGCGACAAAAAATATAAATAAATACTTTGATAGCGGTGCTGAAATAAATCTCAGTCAGGACAGCAACAGTTACTCACATAATCACTTCCTCTTTAGTGGTTTTGCTTACAAAATAAAAGCACTAGACACATGCTTACTGCAATGCTGTATTTGGAGTGGAACTGAGCTTTTACTTTGAAAAATTCTGAACAACATTAAAAGAGTCGTTGCCTGCCTGACACCTCTGAAAGAGATGTCAGAGAACGTGATGCCCCTAAATGTCCTCTGCCTGGAGATACCGGGGAAATGCAAACGCGTCCGGAGGTGGATGGATGCGGATCAAACACAGAAACAAAAGCAGTGCAGCACATGCCGTGATGTGAGAAACATTTTTTGTTGAAGAGAAAAAAAAAAGTTGTCCTGAGGTGGTATTAAACACTCAACCCTTGGGCTGCGAGTCCTGAGCCATACTGACTGTCAAGTCAGTTTTATCTCTTATATTCTCATCCACCATCTAATAGTTGAAAATGTTGCTCCGATGCAAAACTTATTTGCTGATCCCAGCTGTATATTATCACTACTTCTACTTCCTCTAACATACATATTCAGTATAGTGGTGAGTATCTACACTGGCTGAATTGTACCAGAAGGAAACCAGTAGAACATAGTGGCGATACTCAAAGCACTTTAGCGCCGTTTGTCTGTTTTCCAGCTAAAGCAAAAACATGACGATGCAACGTGACGACATCTATGTAAGGGGGGACCCACGGTTATGTAGATATAAATGGCTCATTCTGAGGCAATAAAAACATAATGGTTTATTATGTAAGGTCTTTACACACCACTGAAAACATAGCTATGGATATTATATTGCATTTCTGTCAGAGATCCTCCGAAATATTACACACTGAACCTTTAAAACTGGCAAATACATCACAAATTGCCAATACAGCTTTTGTCAAAACTCATTAGTATCAAAACAATTTGGTTTGTTCGAAAAACGTATTGAAGTTCACTAGCCAACCCTAAGCAAGTGGTTCCTCTATTCATAGATGTCCTCTGTTACACAGAACACACATACACAGGAAAGGTCTAACACCTCTCCAGGAAAGACTCTTATGAGTTACTTGTAGTTATTTTTCAAACACTGATCTAACAAATTGTATGGTGGATGCAGACAATATATAATCTTGTGATGACAAAATTATGATAATTTCCCTCACATTGAAATATTACAGTATTATATTTAGTATATGTTTAATTACTACTACAACAACTACTACTACTACTACCACCCATTTGAATGGGTTACATTTGAATGGGTTACATTAATTACTCTATTAACTATTAATTAAATATCAATTTCTGTATTGGCTTCTGAAGCCCAGCATCGGTTGGACTTGATAAAAATGTTTTCACATTATTCAGTGCACTGAATTAGCTGAGCAAAGTTCTCACCTTGAGCTGTGTAACAAGGTTTTCAGACACATTCTTAAGTAGATTGATGGTAGGCTTGTCCTTACAGAGGAGCACCAGCTCCAGGTCCAGGTCCCCCTTCAGCAGCAAGCCCTTGGCAACCAGGCCCACCCTCATTACACCACGCAGAGAGCGGGTAGCCTGATCTTTGTGCTCACTATCAAAGGAAACAGTAGATACAGGGGAAAAGTACAAAACAGACAAAATGTTAGAGGTGGTTCTGACTAACAGATTTATTTTCTACCAGCTGAACATGAGGAATGGCTTCCCTGACATCTCCTCACCTTTCCTTATCAGCGTCTGTGCCATCAGAGTCAGACTTTGAGGTTCCCTTCTCCTGCTTATCTAGCCAGTCAGAGACCGCCTTGAGGGCCCGCTCTGTGTGGGACACCATGTTCTGTACATTTTCCAGTTCCTCCTGAGTTGGGTAGATGACAGAGTGTTTGGCCATGACATGGCGGTCGTCATTCATGAAGACACGCATGGAGCGGTGGCGCATTGGGGGAGGCTAGGGGTGAAAAGACACATGATCATTAATAGAGAAGAAATACAAGGCAGGTTCATGCTGTCACAGGCTTATTTAACAAAATACTTATTTATTGTAGATATGAACCAATTATACACCAAAACATACTCTAAATCGACATCATGGTTTCAGTGTATGACAGTAGCATCCAGCAAGGAAGTTATTAACTCTGTTATGGTGCCCAGCTAAACCTGACATCTACGTTTGATAATGCATTAATAACTCCTTGTGCTGTTTGTTGAGCTGCAAGAATCAAAACAGCTCTTTACTATTTACACAACATAGGCCTCTCTCAGGAAGCAGCATTACTGAGTTACCTGGATGACTGGGCGTACTAAAAACCCAGAACAGCTCTTTCCTTTCAGTGTCATGTAACAGATTTGAAAATGTTCCCAGGTTTTCGTCAGATGTAATTCAATTACCGTCATTAATACTGCTTTACAGGCTCTGGGTCAACCTGGAACAAGCATTTCTTGAGATTAAAAGAACCTGCTTTCTGTCACTCGCTTGTCTTTAATTTAAAAAATTAAAAACGAGGTCTCATGTCTGGGCCAAGCTTCTAACACCATGATTGCACAAGCCAATTGTATGCAGAGCCGGCCAAAGTCAACTGAAAGAGAGCGTTGATGTAGAAGCTGCAGCATGTGTTCCTAAAGCCCCAGGCAGACTGGAGCAACAAAAAGCTGGCACCAGTCCTGTGACTTTAATTAGATGTGGCACATTTACTTGTCCTGTTAACAGTGAAATAACAAAAAGGCCAGTGTGCCAGGTACGTTGGCTGCCTGCTCATTGTCAGACATATAAACACATGACACAGAGATGCATTACTTCAAACGAGATAAATGATTACCATTGTTGCTCTGGAGGCCGTGGTGACTCCTATACCCAGTGAAGGACAGTGTTAAAACAGTTCTTGGCAGCAGATGACAATGTTGCAGTCCGTCTCTACAGGAGGGGGAAACATGCACACATTTTAACGTTAAATGACTTAAATAGTGAGGCCGAATTCAATCATCGCCGTGGGCAAACCCGCAGCAGACTTAAAACCAAGCTAGATCCACAAAAGGATGGATGGAAGGCACACATATCTTACTCAAAGAAAGTTCTGCTGATCTGAAATGTGTCTGACGCGTATCCCTGTGGGTAAAACTCTTCTCACGCAGTCACTGAAGAATCTCTGTTTGTCTCTTAGTGTAAGAAAGTGGTCGCCCACTGTGGCAACAGAAGATTTTCCACACAGCAACACCTGCCTCAGGGATGAGACATCACCATACATTGATCAACAGGCATAAATGTGGTTCATTCATTGGAATTAGAGCACACAGGGACAGCACCTTGCACGACAACTTGCTGCCATTGTTGTGCTAAGACTGGGTAAATGAGAAGCAAAACTGTAAAGTGCTTTGGATTAAAGCTTTAGAAAAATGCCCCCATTTTATCATTTTTTATCTGTTAGTTTTAAACACACAAGTGAGGGCAGTTAGGTCAACCCAAGTAGCTTCACGAGTGCTTAATTTAACTGCAATGCAATGATGTGAAATGGTGAAGTGAAGGGGGCAGGCAGGACATCTCATTTTATCGTGACATACGTCGTTACGCACATACTCATATGTGCACATCTGGCGCAGACTTTTACAGCATCACAAGAATGATTTAATTACAGCCGTAGCAAAAGGTAAATAACGAGTATAATAAACATGGCCTCTGCTTTTATGTTTAAATCGACAAGTTACCGAAACGTCGCACCAAGTCGACCTGCTGCTGCTAATCAAAGAGCCACCTACAAGCTAACATACTGTTACACCTGTTAAACCTTCATACACAAACAACTTTTGTTTCAGGAAGAAGAGTGTGCTATGAAGAGTTAGACTAACAGTTACGGGGTCCAGACCAGACAGTTCCATCAGGGGAATTTAAAAACAGACGCCATTTTAATTCAGTGCAGAGCCTTACTGGCGAAAGCGGCAGCTAGCTAACAGTAACAACCCCCACAAATAAGACGGATCACCCAGCGTTCAAGGCTGCGCCGCGCCGGCATGCTCTGCCGACCCACAAAACACATAAAACATCACGTACAAGTCATGTTTGTCAACTGAATAACACAATATAAGTGCAAAAACTTGACGGAAAAGGGTGTCTGTATTTGGATATTATCTGTGTTGCCCATCACACACCAAAATGGTCGAGGAGAGAAGTCCGAGACCCCAGTGAACGCTCAGCCTCAGTTAGCACTTAGCAGATTAGCTTAGCCGAATAAAAACAATCGGATCCATTTTCGAAACGCATATAAATAAACACGCTTCGTGTGCTCTCTTGATTTTCAACGACCATCTAATACCTAATTCATTTTATGGTAAAAGCTGAAATTGTGAATTTTCCTTACTCACCGTGGTGTCGTTACTGTTAACGGACGGTGCTGCACGTTAGCTCTGTAGTCTCGGCAGCAGCAGAAGGGCATATGGAAACGCCCACGACATGGAAAACGAGCATGGTCATTGGATGAAGTTGCACGTGACTGCAATTGTAGCCAATCGGAAAAAAGGGGTACAGAAAAGGGGCGGGGGTCGTAGTGGTGGATTGATTGGAACCGTTTACCTACATCTGACGGCTTCATTCAATATTCTTTAGGGCCTGGCTTTACCAAATCGTTAAAAACACGATCATTGGCATCGGTGTAACCATGTCATCAGGACCCACAGTAACCACAGTTTTGTGTTGAGAATCACTTGTTGCCTTGATAGTGAGATACATGCGTGGATTAGAGCATAAAGGCATAATAAAATGTCACATTTTTATTTTTTTGTTTTGAGGCAGCTGCAACGAAAGGTGTTGGTAGGTTAATTTAGTTACCTTTGTGCAGATCCAGGCCAGTCTGTGTGCTAAGCTAACTGGCTGCCAACAGTCTAGACATGAGCGTGCCTTGCCTTCATGCACAACACAGGAACACATTAGGCTACCTTATCTTGACAGAGTTGTAAAAATATGACGTCATTGATAAAACAGAAGGCCTTAAAACAGGAACAGAATAATTTATTATGTATTCTTACATATCCACATCGTGTTCAATTAACTTTTGCAACACATAGCTTCACTTTAGCCCCCAAACACTCGGGGAAAATACAACACAATACAATAAAGATAGACATTCACATTCATGTCACAGCACTTCATTTGATACACACAGGGTGTTTTTCACATCTTCAAGCTGAGGTAAAAGCACAGCCTTTTATTTTGATCTCTTATTTACACAAGTCATTGACTTTTACATTATGTCAGAGAACAAAACGGCACATTTACAGACTAAACTTCTGAGTTGAGATGTTTGTTTTAAGACTAGATACAGTCTTCACTTCAACAGAAAGTTAGCACATTATACTCCAACAGACAAAATCTTTTTATTTATATATTTATCTGCTCTCATAGAGGACAGACTATCAAGCCAACATGTCCTGTGCATGGGCCACACTATAAGCAGTTTTTAATGAGTTGGGGCTTTTCCCCGTTGTAGAGTAACACTGGCTCATTTAACCACCCAAATTTGGTTTGTGATATTTCAAACATGTTGTTTCCATGTTTTTAAAAACTTTGGATCCCAACACTTATACTTCATACACATAAACCAGGGTTGCTCTCAGCCAAGAGAGAAAACACTGAACAGATCCTGCACTAGTTGTGATACCGCTGGCAAATGACAGAGCATCCCTTAAAAAGTGACGGATGGCATGTCCCCTTTCTTCCTCTTTAAGTCCCTCACTTACATCTTTTGAACACTTTGTTTCTCTAAGTTCTGAAATGAGCTAACATCCCAGCGAACAGAGTGGAACGTGCTTCCTTTAAGACTGGCCTGCCTTTTAGTGAGCCTGTAGATCTTCCTGAGGACGGCACGTCGCAGCAGGATGTAGACCCATGGGTCCAGGATCTGGTTACAGGTTGCCATCCTTACACCTGTCATCATCAGCTTCCTATAAGTGTTCATGTCATTGTTCAATGAGCCACTGTAGGACCGTATGGCCGAAGTCAGTCCAAAGATCTGTATATAAAAATGAAAATTAAAAAGAATCAAGTTTAGGTTCATCTTGCACCAGCTAATAAACTCGTACTAATAAGTGTGCTAATAAATAATAAAAGTAAACTCTAATGTTGGTTAATATTACATGTAATAAAGACATGCCTGTGTTTTGGTTATGCTTAAACTTTATGGCAAATATGTTCTTCCTTACAAATGACATGTTGTAACTGCACTGCATCCTTTTCAAGCCCACACACTGAAGAATCTGGGATACTTGTTGCAGTGTGAGGTGACAGAGCTCAAGATGTATGACAAAATAATCTAAACAAATTTTGCGGTATTTATGCTGCTAAAAAGGTGTCTTTTTATTTCCTTTGTGTGCAAAAAAAGATCCATTACATGTGTCAAAACACGATAATATACTATACTATTTAACCCCATAAATCTCACTGATCTGCCGATAGGTTAGTCATTACAAACTCATGCTGTGCAGCCTATTGTTCAGAACACACACATATTTATTTAAAGTTCTGGTGGAGATCCTAAAGTTTCCAAAGATACCATGTATGGCAATAAAATTATGCCCAAGACGTTTAGAATATTCCCCTTTGATAGGATGGTGTGGCCATAAAAATGATGGAGTCTTGGTTTTGAATATTTCACTCCATGTGCACATCATGTAGCTACAATAAGGAGCTGAAATAAGAATAAACCAAATATACAGATAAGAGACAGTGTGAAATAAGATGCTTTTCCCGACCTTAAGGACTTACTTACTTACTTTAGGGGAATCTAAAATGGAAAACTGCATATTATGGCAGTATTAAAAAAATATATAAAATTCTTAGGCAGCTGCTACGCCAACTGGAACATTAAATCTTATCAAGGAAACAAACTCTTCCTAATGTTAAAACAGTCATGGACAGAACACTCAGTAATGTGAATTAAAATAGACTGGAATAACTGGATTTTTTTTTTTTAAAACAGTGGTGTTGAATAACTGTGATCCAATCTTCCTGTTTCCTGTTTCCTGATGTTCAGAACGCAGCAGCGACTCTGGTTTTTCATATCACTCCATAACTGTGTGACCTCCACTGGCTACCCAGAATCAGATTCAAGTCACTAATGCTTGCATGCAGACTGACTACTGAGTCTGCACCCATCTGCCTTAACTCCATAATACAAGCTTACATTCCCTCTCGGCCACTGCGCTTCTGCAATGAACGCCGCCTGGCTCTGCCATCCCTACACGCAAAGCAATCTAGATCCTGGCTGTTCTCATCTGTGACACCACACGCCATCAGAGCAGGGACGTCCCTCTCTAACTTCAAGAAGCTCTAGAAAACTCATCTCTTCCAGGAACGCTCTCTCTTATAACACCTCTAACTCCTAACCTCTAACACGCTCTTCCTATGCTCTTCTTCTTCTATCCCCTTACAATTATCCTGTATTGATTGCACTTATTTTTAACTCTTATGTCTTTCCCTAGGTATTTACCCCATTGATGCCATACGTGCTATTAGCTTTCACAGGTCAGTTGTAGTTGTCATGCTGTATTTGATGCTTTGTTGATGCTTGTATGTTGTTCCTCAAATGTAAGTCGCTTTGGATAAAAGCGTCTGCCAAATGTAAATGTAAATAAACAGCTTCCATTGTGAGCTGTCCCTTAACTGTTGTTGTTTTTTTTACAGTCAGACTGTACTGTGTATATGGGTGCAATTTTTGACTGGACATAGACTCCATGTTTAAAAGGTCTGCTGATCACTTTGTCCTTTGGTGTGAAACTGAATCAGTAAAAATGGACCAGTGCTCTGTTAACAGTCAATCAGCTGTAGAGTATTAATCATCTAAGTGACAGTGGAGATTCTGTAGCTAAATAATCAAAAATCGCTTCTTCTGACTTAAATTTCTCTCAGATAAAAGCGAACATGAATAAAATGAGTCTTTTGTATTAATATATATATATATATATCATATCATGTATGGTAATTTGATGTATATTAGGGTGTAATAAAATTATATTTAAAATGTAAAGATTTATAAAGTAAAACTATTTCCTAAATTCAAAAATAAATTTCAGTCATGTATATAATGATGATATAATAATCAGCAAACTGTTGTGCTTAAGGTTAGATGCATGTCATGTGAAATCTTGTTAATTTCTGTTTGCAGTTCACGCTCTGTTTTTTTTGTTGTTGTTGTTTTTTTGTAACTTATACCTGCTACATTGAATGGTCTTGATTGCATTTATTCTTGTCACGTCACATTCAAATGTAAACTTTTTGATTTTGTTGCAAACTGCTTTGGCAACATTTTTTACCTAAAACATTCATGCCCATAAAGCGCATTGAATTGAACTGAATGTGATAAAAATGTCTGTTAAATGATTTACCCGACACTCACCAGCAGAGGGCTCCAGCAGATGCATGAGGTGACCATGATGCCAACCAGCTGGACCACCATCTCAGTGTCATGAGACCTGGCTGAGCGACGTTGGGAGCAGGACCTGTTCTTTAGCCGGGCTCTCACTAGAGTCATCCCACTGATGGTATTGCACACAAAGGCCAAGGCCAAAGAGCTCAATGCCAGTCCAGAGAACAGTATCACAAATGCCAGATCTACCAGATCTATCGCTTTAGTGTCGTCCATCACCCTGATAAAGCACCATGTCCCCGGGTACTGCTTAGTGTAGGCACCCAACTTGAAGAAGGGTAAAAGGGCCACACATAAAGCCAGCAGCCAGATCAGGGCCAGTGCCATCTTTGTCCTTGCTGTGGTCACCAGATGAGCGTGCAGCAAAGGCCTGGTGACGCCCAGGCAGCGCTCACCAGCCATGGCACAGCCTAGGAACAGAGGGCACAGGCCAAAGAACACCATGCAGCCTCCCAGAAACAGACAAGAGGTATCAGAACCACCTTCAAAGCTAGAGGCAGGACCAGGTGTGGACCCATTGCCTGCTGAGTATCTGCTCAGTACCAGGGCTCCAGGGATAACATGTCCAGCCAGATCTGTTGCCACCAGAGAGCTGGCAAAGAGCAGAAAAGTGGCCTTTGACCGCCGACGGAAGCGGTTGTAAGCCTTGGCGAGAATGATGAGGGCCACCACATTGAAGAGGATGCCCAGAGTCATGGTGAGGCCAGCCGAGGTGGGGTTCGGAAGGGTGACATTACGTGGCTCCGGAACCATGGTGGTGTGGTTCAGAGAGGGAAGATGTGTCTCCTCTGGTTAAGAAGAAACTGAGAAGGAAAGAAAGACGAGATAAGCGTGCTGACTGACTGTATGGAAATTGTTGGGATGAGGAAGGGGTTTGAATATTATGTTTGACTTTTTTAAAAAGCAAAACCCTCCTGTGCATTGTAAATATTTTTTTGGACTCTCCTCTTAGCTTTAAAATAACACCCCATTTTCAGTCATATAACTAACAGAGTGGCTAAGTTGCAGAACTCTGATATAGCTATTTATGTAACTGTTAGCTTTATCAACAAAAGGCTAAAATGGAATATTAATCTGGGGGTGAAAATTCAACGATCAACACGAGTCATCCCCCACCTCCCTGCCTTCTCTTTTTGGAAAAGTCAAACTACAGCACCTTTAGCCAAAGAAAACATATGATACCCTCTCCCCTTTGTGCCCCTAATGATTTACATACAGTCCCTGTACAGTTTTTAAAATCACTCTGGAGGATAAGTTCAAATAAGATATTTATTTTTTCAGTCTCAAGGGGTAACCAAAGTGACTCAGCTTTAAAACACAACAAGTTAGCTATCATCCCCACTGAGGTTTAAGTATGAAGTTTGCTTTTCGTACAAGACATCATAGGACAAGTTTGAACAGTATCTGGTGAGAGTAAACCATGTAGCACACATTCCTCTAAAAGTCTTGTTACCGTGCAGCAGCAGTAATAAAACAGTAAAAATCCACACTGTGCGCAAAAAGTCATCCATGCAAATCTGTGAAGCTTTGGGGAACACTGCACATTTAATTAAGTACAGGCAATCAGAACTGTTTGTGTTAGATCAGACATGCTTGACCCTCGCTGAGAGGGAACGCATGACTGACCAGCATATGAATAGCACATGCAATACATTTCATGCATAGGTGAAACGTTAATATGTATTATGTTGCTGACTGTTTTCTTTTAAAGTGAGTATTTAGTATTCAAACATGATTTTTACTGTCCTGTAATTTTTATACGTGACAATAATAATGTAATACATGACATGCCGTCTCCAAAAGGTAATAAAAACAAAATAAATACATAATAACTACATCAAAAACATAACGATCAGTCAAACAATACCTATATAGCTGAACAAAGCATTTCCCTTCAAACAATCAATTTCTTTAGTTGTTATAAAAGATACACATTTTTTTAAAGTTAAAAGTGGACGTTCTCCAAAGTCAGTTTCATTTAATCGGCACTGTAGCCTAAATGTTGCCGTAAAATGTTACCTTTTTTCGACCAAGGTTAAGATTTGAATGAGATTTAAAAAGTGATGAAAAACAAATTGAACCTGGAATGATAGCCTCAGGGCATTCCATTTGTGTTTTGCATTTATCTTTACATTAAATAATTTTGAACCTACCTTTGAAATAAGAAATCCATGGAGATGATGAAGATCACTTTGATTTTCACAATTACTCATAACTGAAGCTACTTAAAAATAAATTAATCCAGGTTCTTGTGTCATATCGTCTTGTGTTGTTCCAAAGTAAGAGGACTTCTTCACCTGCAGTGTTTCGTCATTCTACAACTATGCCGAAACTCCTCTCTCAGAACAAGCTGCCCTCCCTGTAACATTGCTCATGCTTGTCCTCTGTTACCCTGACTGCGGCTGGCTGCTGGCTGCTTTTATACTGGGGAGCTGCAGAGCACTCACATCGCCTCTGGGCGTCTCAGTCAGTGAAACCCGGTAACTTCCTCCAACCAGTGACTTCCTGGAGTTCAAAGAATCAATGTGCCACTCAGAGAAATCCCAGAGATGAATATTAATATTTAAAACCCGGCTGCCTCGCCCCAGGCTCCACCTCACCAGACAATTATGAGATGTGCGTAAATATTAAGCATATAACAACTACAACACAGAATTGAAAATAAGGGTTGACCTGCACCAAGGGTGCCGGAAAAAGTTCCTTTCACGTATTGCTTTTAAGAGCATTAATGTCGTTTTCTACTAAAATGCATGACACATATGCACAAAATGCACGACTCATATCACAGCTACAACAGAACTGTGTTTTAGTCCACTGGTTCATCCCAGATTACACTCTTAGTAAAGCTGTAGTAAAGCTAAGTGGTAAAGCTGGCTGAATTCACTTTGGGTAGTTGAACCTGCGTAACTTAATTTTCCTGCTTTTCCTGCTTGAGGGACATGTCCCCCTGTTTGTTAATTTTACATGAATTAAAACACGCCCCCGCTCTAGTGAGCCTCATCTGAACAACCTCAACAGCCCTGTGGTCAGCTCTCGTCAATGTTCACCAGCTGTGCTCCTGCCACTACAAACATCTCTCTCTGTCACAGTCTGTAGCTGCAGCTGCAGCTTTGACTGCAAATGATTTTCCAGCGCTCCAGAAGACTGGCAAGACTGACGCTGCCGGGGAGAGGAGTTAATGCTCCAGGCCTCGCCTAAGGGGAGAAAGCACACTCCTGCATTTTAAATTGGTAAAATTGTTTTTTGGGAAGTGGGTAGATTGAATGTACAAACTACTAAGGTGTGAAATGATGAAAAGATTATCTGGTTTCCTTCATCACCTGTCAGGCGTATCTTTGTACTCATCTTTTTACTTCACTGTCACCTTGTGTCAACACAGTAGGGCTCTGTTGTAAGATTATGTGCTAACGTAGCTACACAATGCGACTCTTTGTTCATAAACGCTGCGGCTGTGTGTCGAAAGACATCCTACTTGACTGCGTTGAGGCGAGGACTGGAACATGTGTGCATGAACTCATACACGCCTGAGCTCGCTAAATGGAAGAACTCCATGTTGATGAATGCAAAGGAGCCACAGAGAAGAGATCTGCAGAGAGGGATGCAATTAGGATTAGGAGGCAGGAAGCAAGTCTGCTCCCAAAAGAGCAAACCAAAATAGGAAGGCATGCTCATCATGGGCCATTTTACATTAAAAGAAGTCACCAAAATTGGTGGTGATTCAAATCGCTGTCACAAGTCAGGTCAACATATGTGCTCATACTGCCAAACTGTATTTTTTTTCTTCCTTTTTTTAATTTTATGATGAACTCATTATATTTACAGTAACAAAAGTCTTTTTTATTTTACTGGAAAATGAGCTAATTTCAGATTAGTTTCCATAAAAAAAAAATGAAACCACTTGTTTAAACTGATAGAAAAAGGTGGAAAAATGTTTAGTTTAGGGTCTATAACCTCTGCCACAAAACTCGTTCCATCTCCGTGTGCACCATTGTCTGCCTGCAGACATAATCTTGGAAGAAAAAACAGCTCACAGCTTCTCAGTGTAGCAGAGAAAAGGTTGTTGCTGCTGTATCTTCACTCCACATGGATGCTATTTACTTGTGTTGTCATGTTGGTCGCCATAAAACAGGAAACCACACACCATAACAGCTGTAAATAAGTGGTTTTGCATTGTACACTTTAACTTTTCTGAAAACAACCCCCACCTGACTGAGAGGCCACAGACGTAAGGAGCACCAATTTGTCCAGAGCTGTGTTCTGGACTTTGAATGCCTCACTTCATTACACAAGAATCCGCTGGCAGAACGGGCACTGCCCTAGACCCAGTGAAAACACCCAGAGTCTTACAGAAACACCAGCCTTGGAGGAAAAGCCATGCGTTCCTGAGGGTCATCGTGTCCATCTGAAAAACTAGTGCCCCTGTGCCCCTGACTGTTTGCCTAACATAAGACTCTTGGTGATAGGCCTTCCTCGGTGTCACAGTTTCAAATAACCCACAAAATCAGAAGAACATGGCAGCCTGGACACATGGTTGGCTGCAGTTTGTTTGTCACACCACAGCCACAAAAATTCCAGGATTTACTTGTTGAAAACCTCATAATTACACTTTCTTTAGTCCAGACATTTTTGCAGAATTATGCATCACTGGGTTTTATATACAATCAATTGTTCACTGCAAGGGAAGTGCATGAAATAAAATAGACATTAGCCTTGAAAACAGGTTGAGAAGTTGTTTTTCTTTTGTTGTTGCTGGCATTTCTGGCAAATGATCTATCTTTATAGGCCCTGCTGGATAAATATATGGTTACTCATGTGAAAAATCTTGTTCCTTCATTTCGATAGAGATACTTTACGCAAAGTCATGCATCAAATAGCCCTCAGCCTGCCTACACCGTCCTGTGAAGGCTCATCCTTATGACCTCTTAGCTGACCACACTGGGTGAAAATATGTCCATCTACTTTTCCCACCAGATTGGTGGTGGGGTCTTGGGAGAGAAGACATGTTTGAGAGTTTCCTCTTTCTGAGGAACATTTTGGTTCAGTTCAGTCTGCAGAACATCTGTGTGTGGCCTCAGTTCTCTGGAAGTAGTGCCTATTAGTGTTCCCTTCTTTTGTATTTTGCCCTTTTTTGGCAAAATAACAGAATACCAGTCACTGGTAGATTACTTAAACTTACAGATCAAAAGGAGTTGCTATTTCTCTTATGGTTTAAGGTGACTAAAACAAAAAATAATAACAAAACTGTCTGTCGGGAGGGTGGTTGTATCTTCTGTTTCACTTTTTAAACAAACAAGACCCTGACCTAAACAAACAAGACTTACAAGCACCGAACATTATCTCTGTTTCAAACACATTAAACTCGAACGACTCGAACGACTTGTTTAATCGTGCACATTGTGTAAATTGCTAAATTAATGAAAACAAACAATGTTGGATATTCCAAATAAGCTTAACAACACTCAACCACTATTTTTGTATAAAGAGCTACTTGTTTTTACTGACCACTAAGTGACCTGAACACAGGTGGCAGCTGTAAAGATACTGAGGGACTTGAGCTGCAATAATAAGAGACATGAGCTCTCCAGAAAGTCTCATTAGAGAAATTTAGAGGGAGCTTTAAAATATCACTTTTATTTTATATTTTTTTTATATTTTCCTGTGTATTTAGGTTCCTGAAGTAAATAACAGGCTAATATTAAAGCACTTCTTAATGTGCGTGTTTATTCGCACACAATTTCAGTCCAATTCCAATAAACACACTGCTCTTTATTTCAGCTGCAAATCTGTGCAGAATTGATTTGCTGTCAAACGAGTTCTGTTCTGCGTCCTGTCCATCATGCATGCCGGGCTATGCCTGTAAAATCTCTGCTGCTTGGATGAGTTTAAGTCCATAAGCTGCTCACATCATCATTTCTGTCTTTCACCAGGCTTATTTAATGAATAGGGACTTCCTTGACTCACCAAAGTGTGAAATAGCTGCAGCACAAGAGCTAAGGCCACTTATCATTCAGTTATTGCATAAATCAAATGAAAACTCCATTAGTGAATATTAATGTGAAAGAACAGGCTCCATCCAGTATATGAGAGACACTGCATCACTCTGAAAAGGTCAGCCGCAGAAATGGAGAAGTTACCATTGCAGACGACCTTGTTGCATAACTCAATTTAATGCATACTATAAGTCTGGGCCTTCTGCAGTTATGGTGGTGAGAAATAATGCTGGTTTATGAGGCCGTTGATGCAAAGTGTGTGATTATGTAACAATGCCAGTCAACGCTCTAACAATATATTCTTAATTATGTGGATTTATTTAGTCACTTTTATTATCATTACATGCTATTACAAAGTTAACTTTCAAAATGCAAACTCATGGATGGAGGGAAAGTGAGTCTGTATTCATCAGTATTTTCTCTCCATTGTTCCTTCAGAGTAGTAAAACACTGGGTTTTCATACAGCTTCTTTTCCCTTTCTACATAACAGTGACGTGGTGAGACTGAGCTATTTTAAACTTCATTGCTGGTTTTCCATCTTCACACTCAGCTCAAGGCAATGACATTAATCTTGTTCTTGCTTGCCCTTGCCCATAACAGTCTCCACATTGAACTGAATGGTACGTGCTGGATGAAGTTTCGGGTGGTTTCTCCTCTGGTATGAATTTGAGGTTGACAAGGGCAGAAAAGCAACTTCAGTAACTTGACTTGTTGATTACTTGTAATATTATGTTTAATAAATGAAGGGTTGTTTTTCTAAAGCATATTTATTATGTTTTTCTTGTTTTATCATGTCAATAATGTAGCTGTACTGTTTGTTCAGTACATTCAATTAATTATCTACAATACCACAAATTTATTAAACCAGCACTGAGTTTTGCAGACAACAACAACAAGCTGACATTATTATGCTTCTATCTCTGACCAAAACAATGAGCTGAAAACTGCTGTGAGGAGCTGAGAGGAACTGCAGAGATTGGTGGGGTCATCGCTGTGAGTGACCCCTTTATGATTACACGTAACATTTGATCCAATGAGTAGAGCAGTTTTTAAGTTGTTTTTTTTTAATGTGACACCTTGTAAGTTAAACTGATTAAAGCAAACATTGACATTTTAACGGGCAATGGTAAATTGTAGCCACAAAGCTGCTTCCAAAAAAATTTAATTTTTTCCAGTTTGCCTTCCTGCTTAACAGTACATACATACAAAGTGCCATGTTATGTAAAAAGAGAAAAAAACATCATTACAAACAACAAGCAATATAAAGTATATTAGCTTAGACTGCAGCTCCACTTCAGATCCTCTGATTATGCTTTCATTTCTCATCAGACAGCTGAAAAGAGACCTTTAGGAAATCATAGGAAGATTTTCGCTCAAGTGTGAAGTCCAAATTGTCCGTCCTGTGTAATCATGATTCTTTTTTTTTATGCCCACAGTTTTTCCACGGAGGAGTCGAGTCACTTGCTGGACTGGTGTGCAGAGCCTCAAAGCTTGTCAACACAAGTCAAACATAATAGCAGAGCATGCTAGCAGAACAAAGACTGCTAACCAGGAAGCGCTGGAAACACACGCAGGGGGAACTTTAGTAAACAGGTCTCATTGGTCCAGGTGATCCACTATGTAAGACCCAAATATATTCAGTGGTACCCATATTTAAAATTAATCTATGAAATCGGGTTATCAATCAGAAAACACTTGTGGGGTTTTTGCGTTGGCCCAATCTTCACAAGTTGCAAAATTAGCTTGTCAGATTCTTACTTCAGCACACAATTGGTGCTTCAATACAAGGTCCATAGTGAATATAAATTTCACAGCTGAAGTTGTTAAAAGAGATATTATATAAATGAGTCATTTGTAAGACAGAAAAGGTTACAATGCAGCTTTCCCATGTTTCAATATCTTGGCCTCGTGTTATGTAAACTCTTTCACAAATATTCATTGAACTGGATGTGTTCTCATTGCTCTGCAGTGCTCTGCAGTGAGTTAAAGGTCCCTTTGTTGAAATCCAGGCTTGAGATCAACCTGGTCTTTCATGTTGGATGGAAACACACTTAGCTTGTCCCATACAGTGAACCTCACCGAGGGGGCACACTGGCTCTTACAGAAGCAGCTTGTTAAATGGTAGAGTTTTGCACAGAGTGTGTCTTCTTTTCAACTAAGTATCTGAAAACCTGCGAAACTGCAAAATGAGAACTGCCCCCTTTTTTCCCCATATCAGTACACATAATCAACAGATTTACAGATTTACAGACGCCTTTCACAACAACACGTGAATACTGTTTCTATCATCATCTGAGTTCATTCCTTTGATTCACAAGAAGCTAAACAGAACGATTTGTCTATTTAACGGACATTTCCAGTGTTTTTGCATGTTTATAGGCTAGTCCACAAACAAATCACATATACTTAGCAATCCTGCCAACCATTCTCCAATGGACAGCAGCAACTTAATGTGTATGTAATTTGTAGGACACAAACTAAAATATTTGGACTAAATCACATTTTCCAACCAAAAAATCAAAATGCACTTATGTCAAGCACCATCTGAATCACATATATTTGATCTGGATGAACTAGAAAGCTGGAAAGTGGTTGACAGGAGAACAAGAGAAGGACCTGCAGGAATGAAGATGGTAAAGCATTTAATGAGTTTTTAAGGTAAGGTTCAGTCAGCAGTTCACCTCTAGTTTGCCTCAGCAGGCAGATTGGGTCTCTGCTAGAATAAAAAAAACATCACACTACAGTCCAAATAGCAGTCATAGCAAAGGACTGCTCATGTGTCTAAAGTAAGCCTTGCTGCCCACACAGCAGCATAAATCAAGCTAATGAAGTGAATTCTGTGTAATTATCTAGTTTACAGTTAGTCTGTAAATTCCATATTAGCTCATGTGTTATGCACGCTTCAGTGTACAAACACACAATAACCAAGAACACCCACAGAGAAATGCATGATTTCCTGGAACACTTTTGGCTAAGTTGTTTTTAGTGGCTACTTGTCAAATTTGTCAAACAGAGGGAACCTTTAGTGAATCCTTTTTATCAGTTACAACACGATATCTGCATGGAAGGCCATTTTTGCCTGAAAAAGAAAAGAAGTGATGCAATGTACTGGCAAAAATGAAAGATGATATGTCAACAGAGATAAGTAAAAACTATTGCTTGATAAGACACATATGATATATTAGATGCAAATGAGTTAGTAAGTCCTAACCTGATTTGAAAATCATGACCCAAAAAATCAAAATTAGAAATTATTGCATAATTATAATTTTTAACTTCCATCCAATTTTTTCTATGCATTCTATCTGTGACAGTTTAATATGCGAAGCCTCTACGAAAAGACATTTAGCCAGTAGTGCAAAAACAGGAAGGTGAATGAACAGGAAGACTTGTACTTCACTATAATCGCACATCATTCAGGGGGCTTTCAGTGCCAGTCTACTCAAAAGAAACAGATTTTTAAAGCAAAACAGTAGCATCTTGTGCTATCTTGTGTATGTTTACCAATGATGACCATGTTCATTTTATGGGAACAATCCATCTGAGGCAAGAATGGCAAGTTCTTCACTAAATATTTGCTGCAATATTGTTCGCTCACGCACCTACCAAAATTTTTGTGTATGTGTGGCAGCATGACATGTGCATGGCCAAAAGTGAGTTTAAAAGTCAGAGTGTGGCTTGAACTGGCTGTTTCTGGTTCACAGAGTCGTCTACAAACATCTCATAAAGGCTTCATTCACAGAGTGCCAGCCAGAGAGTAATGGACTCTGCTGCCTGTGGCCTCCTCGATTGAGACCAGATGCTACAGATGCTTCCCTTTGCAGCACATAAGCCCAACATGGCCCCCCTGTCTGTTCTATCTCGTCATGTTGCAGTTGAAGACTGACGAAAATATGCATTTTACCTGCCTGGAGTTATTTTATACTGCACGCTGAAGTGAAAACAAGATGTGGCTGAAAAAGAGGTTTGAAAGTCCACTTACCGGAGTATAATGCTAATGGTAGTGTATCGTGTGTTGCTCCACTAGCAGCTTTGCATATTGGGACTGACCACTTGCCATGACCCATATCCCCTTTACTTACCACCCTGTTGTCCTTAGTCTTTGGCTTTGAAAGTAAAACTAGGTCAGGTTACTACTGTAGGCCTGTTTGCGAGTGTTCTGCAGATTTATGCTACCTTTTGACCTTTAAACATGAAAATTATCTTCAAACAAACCTTAAATGGCTAGCTTGTTGTGTATGGTGTGGTTACGGTTCGGGGATCAGCACTAATCCCCTAACCGTAACCACAAATTAATCCCCTCAAATTTTCAGAACAGTGGACATGCTAACATTTGCAGCCTATGTTAGAGAAGAAAAACACGCTGTTTATTCCATTCCTTACACCTTTGCACTCTTAATATATCGAATAACGCTTGTACTATCGGTTCTGCGTGGGGAGGACTCCAAAGCTTGACAGGCCTGCCGTGCCTATTGAGAAGAAGCTTGAAGCTTCTCTTGAAAGTTTAAAAAGCCAAAAGACCAAAATCAATCGTTCCAAAAGTATTTTGAGTAATTATTTTGCCAGTATTTTTAAGCAAGTTGTGATCTGAAAATTTCACAGATTGTTTTCCATCACCAAACTTTAACTTGCAAAACCATAGCACCACCAATTTTTTACTGAAGGATTCATCTTACGAACTCATTCTACTGCACGACCTGACCACAAATCTGGAACCACAATAAATAATGCACTGCACGGCAATTATGCTAATACAGGTATGTGGTCATAAATCATTAAGTGCCCATATAAGTTGTGATGCATGCATTTGTGCATGACAGCTGATTTGTCACATTTATGTAATGGCACACAATGGGGGGATTTTGAAGACCAGTTTTCATAGAAACTCAAGTCAAGTAGCTGCTGTGCCCATGTGAAGTGAAGTCATTCTTTGTCCATATCTGGCACTAGATAAAACAATAACACCATTGAAAGATAATATCTCTCCTTGTTCCTCTCACTTTCCTTGAAATGACAAAAGGTTTGATTTGCAGTCATTATCATTTCTGAAGCATTCATCCAATCACCTGCTGCAATTTCCTTTTGACCTCCAAATATAATGAGCCCTCCTCAGGGGGGGTGCTCTTTTACTCAAGCACCATAACAATGTGGGACACTTCCCGGATGTCCTAATTGCATTTTTCTATTTACAGAAGTCCAAGAGGTACACTTTTTCTTATACAATAGCAACATGGAGGAGCACAAAGACAATGCACACACAGAAAACCTTCTCAGAAAAAATGTTAAGAAGCTGAGAGAAGTGGACAAGAAGACAGGCAGACAGGCATTTCTGTCAGTGTGTTAGCATCTGTTGACATAGCAGTAAGAGTGGCCCAGAGCTCAAACACACACTGACTGAGTGCTTGATGTTCCAGTTTTGGATGATGCTGCAAACAAGGTTATCAGAAGCTGCAGGGATATGATTTGTTACATTGATGTTTGAAGTTTTTTAAGCTTGCAGTGCAGTTGTGAAAGACAAACCGGAGCTGAATATTATGTGTGACGCTGAAGAGGAATGCTTAGACCCCTGGAGAGACGATACAATTACCATCAGTGTATTGGCAAATATGATGGATAATTGCATTACATCCACTGATAAGATCCCCTATTTGTTCCCCTTTGGCTCAGTTACAAGTTTGCACTTTAGTGTTAAAAGCTTCTGCTGTCTGTGCACCTCACACAGACGTCACAGCAACAGTTCGTAGTGCATATCAGAATATATACATTTTCCTCACTGAAGGCAATTTTTGACCTGGAATCAGCCTTACAAATTATTCAATTTTGGATTAGATAAAATACATAAAAAACAGATAAGAAATGGACTGTTATAAGTGAAACAAGTCTCAAACTCAAATAGGGAAAGCCCGTAACTACAAAGATGGTTAATCCCACTCCTCCCGCTAGAAAGCCAATTGTCTGCTTTTAATAGCCAAAGCGGCAACCTTATTTCAGCCAATGGTGTGGTTCCACTGACATGACGGTGTGTATGACTTCACGCATGTGTAGTGGAAGTATAACCGGTCCGGAAAAATGCTTTTTAACCCTTATTTTGAGGTAAAGTTGTCAAAGTTTTTCAGCAATTTTTATTAGATTTTATTGGTGATTCTAATCATGTAGTCTCTGTGTAGTGCAGTTCTTGCTCCCTCCCCATTCATTCAGATAGGAGCCTTATCGTGTCTGAAGGCGTTGCTAAGATGGCTGCCGAGTAGCATGATTTGCCTACATGGACTTTGGCGGTACTTACCAGCAGCTCACAGTGACAATGGTAACATGTTCAGCATCTTAGTAACATTTGCTAACACAAAGTTGAGATGAGGCTGATGGGAACAGTTTGACCTGATAGTGGTGCTAGATAAAAAGTTGAGTGATCACCAAAGTTGTTATATTCAGTCTGAGGAGAACATGAATGTCTGTACCAAACGTCATGACAATACATCCAATAGCTGTCTGAACAGTTAACATTTAAAGATTTAAAAGTGTCAAGTGTCAATCAACAAGTGTCATCAGAGCATCCCTGGTCATTGGGATTGATCCTCTGGGGTGCATGAATGTACAAAATTCCATGGCAATTAAAAAAAGATATTTCAGTCTGAATTAAAAGTGGTGGACCAACAAACCAACATTGATGTCCATTGATTACAAAATGTAATCTGTACATCCTCCCCTAGTAAAACTGTCTCGCCCATTACAAATACCTTAAGTGATTAATTTTAAGCAGAAAAAGCGTGTCAAGGTATTTGCGGCTTCCAGTCCTAAAGGGGAATCGGTTGTAGACAAGAGATAATTTGGAGTTTACTGGCAAATAGGCACGTCTACTCATGTGCCAGCTGGCAAAAAGGCAATCAGGGTGTGAATGAGGTAATTTGCCCAATGCCTTTTAGATGGGGTAATGCTGAGTCAGCCTGCTAAATGCACGCACCATCATGATAATTTATTGATCAAGGAAATGGTTTTTCAGAAAGGATGGCTGCAATAACGCTACCCAAAAGATGGGATGAAAGAGAGCTCAGATTCAAATGTGGGACTGTCAGATAATGACTTTTAACAATAGGGTGTTTTCCAAAACAGCGGGTCCTTGTCTGGATACCAGACAGAGAGAAGTCTGAAAGACTGTAACCTAGAGGGAAAATAACACATTCAAACAAACCACTAAATCACAGTCCTACTGGAAGCATAAACATGACATGACTTGAAAAAGACACTTCAGAGGAATCCCTCACACTCGGGGGTTGTGGAAGGGAGATTTCCATCAATCGTGGTCTTTTCACATTGGAATCTAAACAAAGTCAAATACTGAGCTTTTTCGTGCAGGATTAAGAACAGCCAGAAGCCTGAAATATGTGTTTGTTTTGGAGTAACAGTCCCGTTTTTTAGCCTGACGTCTAGTTCTCTCATGATTTTGAATGGTGAGAGAGTGTCGCTGCTTTGGTTGCTTTCAGTTCAACACACTAAACTATGTGTGCCAGTTACAATGTGTCATTACAAAATAAATCATGCTCTTTTGGGATTGTCAGATGAAAAGACAATGCTGAAATAAGAAACAAAACTTGCATGTTGTCAGTTTTTAAATGAAAACCATGAAAAAGAGCTTGTGTATCCTATTATATTTTATAAAATACAACATTACGTTGCTGTTACAAAGCATGTGTGCTGTACACTCAAGTGGTGTAACCTCGTTTTATGAAGCCAGGGGAAACAAATATTTAATCTTCATTGTGTGAGGACAATAACCACTTAAGATATTCACACACATGTCCATACTGTCCATGCATTGCCAACTCACTTGATGGCTTTCTTTTTCTTTTTGCAGCACAATAACTCAAGAGTTAATAACAGGACTTCCAGTGGAAGCCTCGCTCCCAGATTTGTACAGAGATAAACAAGGGAGGGTCTGAGCTGCTTTTCAATACTTCTTTTCTTAGGCCGCTGTGGAGCTCGATGAGGGATGCATGCTCCACAGCCTCAGGCCAAGGGTCCCAGCGAGGTTTGACATCAGTCAAAAAAAAATAATTTTGAGGGAGGAAAGCAAGATAAAAATCACTGTACAAACACTTTAAAGCAGTGGAAGGAATTGATTATATAGACATAACATAATCTGCATGTCAAGTAAACAACCTTACAAGTTGTAGGCTAACTGAGCATGGCTGCAGAACATGTTAGCTCTATCTTGCTATTAATTGGATTTGGGTAAGTTTACACTCCAGCAACCCCAGTCAGTGGGGTCATGTGCATGCTAGTAAACAACATTTGGTGTAGCATGCACGTAAGGTTGTTGTCCAGGTGGAAATAGTATAGAAAAGAAACAGGGTGCAGTGAAAACAGCAAAAGTTGTAAACATTTGTCATGAAGACTCATTGATGGGACAGCCTGGAACATCAAATAGTCAGCTGGAGACATAATTTTCATCATGGAGCTAGCATCAGTTTAATTAGCTACGTAGAGCTACAGCTGAGAAAATCTGCTAGTTTTCATTTCAGCTGGAAAAATCAGCGCATGCAGCTATAATTGAGAGACCTTCTTTAGCCTACCCCTTTCTGAAATCAAGGCCCCTTTGTATCAAAAAGAAATAAGAATCCATCCATCCATCCATCGTCAACCACTTATCCTGTGTACAGGGTCGCGAGGGAACTAAGAATCTCCAGTAATAAAACTGCCACCATTATCACCAGTAACTAATGGGACAAGGCTTAATGAAAAGTCAGCTGTCTGTTGGTTTCTTCAGTGTGAATGACTAATATCACATTAAACACAGTCATTTGACTCATTTAGAAAATGATTTGATTTGTGCAGCTTTAACTTAAAAATACACAGTCTGTATCTTAATGCTGCTCTGTTGTTTTTAGTCTTAAACTGAAAAATTAAGATATCAGCTCTCTGATAGGAGAGACGTTTTTAAAAAACTATTGATAGTGGTTTGAGTTCCTACTAAGATGAAAAGCTTTTCTGTGGTAACCAGGGGCGGAATATCTCATTTCTCCATAATGATCCAAATGCTGAGTCAGACTTTCGGATAGCATTTGGAGGACGGACAAATTTATTCTTAAAGCCTTGTTACTCATAAGTTATGTTGCCCTTAGCATGTCAATTCCAATAATTGAATTGTCCTCTCCATCACTGGAAGTAGAATAATTTAAACTCTCAGAAAGCATGTGGTACATTCTTACAAAGCAAAGTCGCTACTGTATCCCTCCAGCGTCACATATAGGCTACTGGTCTGAAAAATCTTTTTAGTAATAACAAAAGGTATCTTCCAATCAGGAATTAAACCACTGGTTTGTCTAGCAGCCGTAACAAGACTCTCAAATTAGTTTTTAAGAACATCAGATCATTGACTACCAAAGCCTTACTGATAATCATTTGATTCTGGAGCATATTCTAGACGCGATTGTTTAATGTGAAAACTAAAACCAAACCATAAATTAAGCTTCCCCACCCACCTAGACCAACTCCCATGCTGCCAGGGCCATAAGTCTGAGGTGTTGCTTTATTCTATTTTCGACTTAATCTCCAAATACGTAAAGAAATATAATTCATTTGAGGCTCTGGTATTAAAAACATCAACACTTTACGTTTCTTTGTCCAAGTGGAATCCACCTTGTGGTACTTTACAGACCACCGGCCCTTACTCCCAGTTTTTAAATTTCATCTCTTATATCTTATTACTCACTCTGACAAGATCTTAGTTGTTGCTGACCTGAATATTCACCTTAAAAAAGGCCTCTAAAGTAAAGCTTTGGCACTCATTCATTTCTCCTTTGGTTTCACTAAGTTTGTACATGAACCTACGCCCAGCAGTGATTACACACTTCATTTTCTCCTATGGGATAGAGGTGTCTGCCCCGGATGTGTCTAATTAAATCTGAAGTGGCAGCCTGTCCTGCTAATGTTGTCACAGATGTTTTTACTACTCGCCACATTGCCAAAGCTACTTTAATGGCACTTAATGAACAATTGCTTTCAGTCTTCTTTCTCGACAGCAACAGAGCCTGTTGAAAATTGTACTAATGACCAAAACACAGCCATGTCAAAAAAGGTTTACACCCTGCTCTTAAGCAGGCCCGCAGGAGACTGGAGCATCATGTTTGATATATGAAATGATTGTGTCTCACAGCCTAAGAATGATTGCGTGTGGATGAATGTGGCGGCTGAAAACAGTCGCCATTTAAATGTTCTCGGTTCAGGGCTTGGCCCCTGGAGTTTACGACATACAAAAGCAGAACATGGCAACGTCGCTTGTAATCGTACGACCACACGACAAACAAAGGGGAAACGCACAAAAGATGGATGGAGATAATGATTGGCAGGTGAAACTAATCAGGGAGGGGCAAATCAAACCACCGGGAAAGCCAGGGTCATCAAGACTGTTAAATTTATTCTGAACAATTTTCAGAATATTAGACATCATTTGTCACTGTCTGCTGCAAAACTTTTTTGCACACACAATGATTTTTCCCCATCTGTCTTACTGCATAACAACCTGGTCAGAGGCAGGTGTGACTACACTCAAGCCTATGTATTCACGTTACAAACAAATTTTAAAAGTGCTAGACAAAAAAACCTAAGGATTATCATCATTGTAACATCCTGAAAAAAATATGATCTTCTGAATTTTGATAATTTCTTATTTTATTCGGACGCATGTCTAATGTTTAAAGTTATTCATAATTTTGCAGCCCCTGCTCTTAAAGGATGCATAGCATTTTCTGGCAGTGGCAGTAGACGAATCAAGTAGGGTTGATTTGGTACCGCAATTTAGAAAGACAACCTTTGGTCAATCCGCCTTCTCTGTTACTACTCTGTGAGTAGTGGGGAAGTGGAATTCCATACCCACAAACATTAGAAACTCAGGAAGTTTTGCAGTGTTTAAAGCCAGCCTCAAACTTTGGCTAAAATCAGCACAAGAGTGTCACCATTAATGATTGCATTGCATTTTCTGTATTCTGTATTTGGTGTATATATCAAACAGTTTTAATCAATTTTGAATTGATGGATAATATGTATTTTGTAATTTGATGTAGTGTATTTGTTGTTTAGTGGTTGCTTTCTGTCGTTTGTTTTGTTTTGTCTACCTGCCCAGGGACAACAGATGCAAATTAGCTATTAGCTAACTCTGGTGCAATTGTTTTAATTGTGTGCTGTCCCTGTCACATAAACAGTAAATGAAATAAAACAGGAAGTTAAGACAACAGACACAAGAGGGAAGGAAAAAAACAGTAAAACAGGAAACGAAGAATAAATGACACAATGACAAAACACAGAGAACAAGAAAACACGGAGACAGTAAGTAAGTCAAAATAGACACATGAGGACTGATTTATCAAAATAGAACAGGAACTACAAGGACCCCAAAACCATGACACTCCTGTCTGTCCACAGAGTTAAAAATAAGTCTGCTGGTGGCAAGGCCTTTTCCTACCGTGCCCCTCTTCTCTGGATTAATCGTCCTGCTTACAGACAGTCTGACTCTGTTGACACACAAAAACTCTTCAGTTTTTGCTTTAACTTTGAATTAGTACCTATCCTCCCTATATATTTCAGGCCTCATACATGTTACCACTATACTTCCTTACTTTCTTATAGTCTATGTGTGTCCTGCTGACGAGAGGTCAACTGCAAACGTTTTGGTACTGACTGCATTTCTCAAACCCCCCTGCTGTTCTTGTTTCTGTGCTCTATAAGCTGCCAAGCTGTGCAGGAGATTCAGCCTTCTCTTTTCTGTTTTGCATCTTATCACGGCTTTCTCTCCCTCTGTGTGTTGTTCTTCCTCTCTGTGTGAATGCTGAAGTCATCCTCTGTGTTTGTGTGGCCTGTGCTCTTTCCAAGTCTCTATGGCGGAGAGAAGGTGGTGTGATTCCTATTTAGATATGGGGGAACACATGGACCTGCTCACTTGTCCTCCTGGGTCCATCTTCTTCACTTATGCTTTACAATCTACATTTTATCATCTTAACTGTATGTATGACTTTCTGTTGTGAATCTTTAATATCATCCTGGGAGGGGTTTCTTCCATTTTTCCTCTGTTAAGGGTTTTTTTGGGTGGGGAAGTTTTTCCTCATTCCAGTGGAGGGTGTAAGGTGTAAAGCCTCTTGAGGCAAATTGTGATTTGTGATATTGACCTGTATAACTAAAACTGACTTGACTTCAGCAAGGTCAAATAAGGATTTAGAGTGTTCGTTTTAGAGGCTTGAATTCATTTTGCCACGATAATCTTCTCTCTGACAGAAATTACTGTGCGGCTGTGCGAGTCCCTCCTGTATTTTTCCTTTTGTGGTCAGGTTGCGGCCCCTGTGTTAATCCATACAGCTGTGGAGTCTCACTGAAGACTTCCCCCTCCAATGCACAAAAACAGTCATGAAATTAAGGACAAAGGGCAAGCTGCGCCTCACTAAACCAGACTCTTGTAATCTGGAAAAACGATGATAAAAGCTCATTCCTGGATCTTGACGTCACATATTTCCCGTTCTGCCTTTTTTTGGGGGGGGGTTCTTGTCATCTCTGTAATAGCTTGGGTGAGATCTGGATCAGGAACGACAGGATAATGAGAGTAATGAGGGGCCTCAAACCATCCGACTGTGGATCTTCTACTTGGGTTATCTACAGAAGTGAAATGCATTAGAAACCTTATGTGTATAGTATATTCACATCCCAGGCATAACAATATGAGGCCGAATGACTTGTCTTTCAGAATCAACTCCAGCACCATGAGTGCAACATTTAATATTATAATAAATCTGCTTGTTGCATGTTTATAGCCCCCAACAGCCCTGGTCCCAGTGGATTACTCCATTGCTCAACACCCCAGGAAATGGGCAGATCTTTGAATGTAGAGTAATTTAAAAGATTCCAACGGGAAATTGTGAATGAGAGGTGCGGTAAATTTGAACTGCTTGCTTATGTGGCACCATCATCCAAAGTAATTTGGGCAGAGATATTTCCGGTGCAAAATTTAGCAACAGTGGGTGCAGTGTCCTAAACAATGCTTACTTATGTTGTCAGGATTTGAGGAGGGGTGCAGAGGAGGTGAGCCCAAACGCAAGACACCAAGGCAGAGATAAGGTACAGGGATTTTAATCCACAACAGCAACAGGCAAAACAGGAAAATACAACAGGCTGACGGAACACTCTTCCACACAAACACGACTGAGTGCAACACACCTCACTGCAATGACCAGACACAGACTGAGGAAACAAACAAGTATATATGCATACATGGGTTAACGAGCTGAGAGGGAGCAACACAGGTGACCGGGATCAGGTTAACGAGGCAGGCAGAGAGACAACAGGAAAACAGAGAGACAGGCAGGCTGGCAGAGTCAAAAGAGAGGCAGGCCGGCAGAGAGTAAACCCAGAATAAATAAGTACACAGACCAGAAGTAAACACTAAAACATGAACTAACTAGGACACAGGGCTGAGATGCAGAGCTAAACCTAAGAGACTAAGTAATCTTAAAGATGTGGCAAACTGTTTGTGGTAAACTTAACGCAAGGCCGACTGGCAGAATGTGACATGTGTTGCTTTAGCTGCCAAATGTTGATGATCCTAAAGACCCATGTGTAAATTTCAAAATATAATGACTGACTACACCAACCTTGAAGGAGGTTTTCAGGTATGATTTACAATCTTGGGTCTGTGTGTTTTGGCTGTAGATACATTTATGAATATTCCTAATGGCTCTTCTCTATATAATTGATTGCCGTCCTCTCAGAAATGATGGTCCAAACTCCAACTCTGTTACGCTGTCACCAAATGGACCGTTGTTACTTTGATCAAAATAAACAGCCTGGAGAATTCTCATGGTGTTTTCAGACCAAACTTGAAGCAAATTTTTTGCGCGGCACGATTGCATACAAACTCAATGCCTAGACGCGACATCATAATGTGTCTGGGCGAGCTGAAAATGTTCCAACTTGAATGAAAAAAATGTGTGTGATGCTGAGCTTCTCCTGACGTCACAGAGAATCAGAAACTTATTGCCACCATCTGTGGGCACCCAGGGATCACAACTGAAAGCCTTCACTGTACAGAGACGGAACAAAAAGGAGAGGGCTTGGAGAAAAGTGAGAAAAACCATAGGACGACATGGAAAGTTTTGAAAGTACATATCCATTACTTGATTCCAGCTTTTGCCGTATTTGTGCAACTAGTTTTGGTTATCTTACGAGAATTAGCTGCGCAATAATTGTGGCGGTGGATTTCTATGTGAAAGTTACTTTTTGCTACAGAATTTAAGCCTTACGTACGATGGTATGGGTCCTAAACATTTAATGAGCCACTTGACTTAACTCTTCCCCCTGATGCAACAGCAAGTTCCCCTGATGCAACGGTTTTAAGAACAGAGAATGGGTGTAATACATGTTTGTGAAATTTCACAGCCGCAAGAAAATATAAACAACCCCAAAATACTTTTGCAGCATCACCACTTCAACTGGTGTTATTTTTACTCTTTCTCCTCCCTCTGTGTTTAAAATTGAGCAGTCCTGTTCAAAATCACATCTGTGACATCCATGACTATGTCTCTCATTGCAATGTAAGAAGGATCCATTACGGAGCCATTAGTTTACGTAATTTGTTATTCCCAGCAACCCTCACAATCTTGTCTCTGTTCAGCCTTTCTGCTTGAGAGGAGAGACGGCAGGTCAAGCAGGGATAGATGCAGGCAGGCTAAACACAGCGCATGCTGAAAATATTGAGTCTGAATAAGTCATTACATTTTTTGAAAGGCACATTTTAAATCTGGTTCAAGGTTCAAGGAGTCTTTATTATCCCGAGTGACAATTCATTGTGCAGCAGCAATATGTAACGTAAATAACACATTTACAAACAACCACCACCATCAGTAAGAAAAAAAATATGTATATACTACACAGAAGTTCCACATCTCACATTGAATTATTAAAAAAGCCTATCGCAGCAGGAACAAAAGGGTTTTTGAGTCTGTTTGTCCTGCATTTAGGCAGACAGAATCAACAACATGAAGCAGCTGTTCAGGGGGTGACTTGGGTCGGCCAGGACCGACTGTCTGTGTCTACAGTGTTACTTTTTAAATCTGACAAAGGATGTTGAATTTTCTTCCCATCTCAGGACATCTTGTTGCCATGACGCGCCAAAACTAAACATCCTTTTGTTTAAGGAAGCACTGGTTATATCCTCCCTTCCTATGCAAAGGTTAGCGGAGGTGTTAGGAGTGCATAAAAATGAAAAAGAGACCTCACTGCATGCTAATCTTTTAAGGAAACTGAAATGAGATGCAGTGTGGGAGTTAAAAGACTCCTGAGAGTATGACTTACTACTCTCACTGACAAAACACACAAACATCTGGAGGCTGAAATCACGTCTAAATAAAGTTCAAACAACGTTAAATCAGACGTGATGTCAACTCCCTGATAAAGTCTTGATGATGATGGATGATGATGATAGGCCTGAATGGTATTCCCATGATTTGAAGAAAAACAAACACACAATCACGACATGAGTGAGTCCAAAAATATGACTGAACACTCCACAAATCTTTAATCAACAATTTTATTGATTAGATCCATGTAGTGAAAAGCATGTTTTGTTGTGTTGCAGTCAAACACGGACTAAAAAGGTTTGGCCATTGCAGTATTACACAATCTAACACATACTCGAAACCTCAGAAAAGTAAGTAGGTCCAGTAATACTGTTGGTGTAGAATTGCTGTTGAACTATGTTTACCCAGACCCAGACTCCATATTATTTCCACTGGCTCCACCAGCACCTGTGCTTTCATTTGGCACAGAAACGTCTCAGTAATTGAGCCCATGGAGCACATGTTTGGCCCCATTTGAAACAAACAAACTCTTTTCCCTGTAACCGGCCACTGATAAAAATAGTTTATGTGTGAAAATAAATGTGCAGTAAAAGAAATGGAGCCCATGAGTGAGAGGAGAGGTACGCAGCTGGGAATTTATTGGAATCATATTTCTTTCATGTCCATATACAGAGGCCTGTTTCTTTCAAACAGAAGAGGACGAACACATTTTAGCAGACACATTCACTGGATATTGGATTGTGGTGACTTGGAAGACATGGGAGAATATAGAAGGAAGAAAACATGTAGAGAACAGTGACGGGAAATAAATGCTTGTATTTGTGTAGACATTAACTCACCAACCCTACTGTTAAAGTCACAGGTGCTGTCACAGGCAGTGAAGAAATGAAATGCAACATATGCACAGTTTACAGAGACCTACATAAGAGGGAGACAATGGCCATAAGCAGTGGATTATAAAATCACTTGTAAAATATTAATATAGTTTGAATGACAGCTCTATAGACTTGATTCCTAATTACAGAAAAAAAATTGTTCTCTTGAGGTAAAGTAAAATAAACAAAAAAAAAATGAAAAAGCCGTTGACGACAAATAACTGGTAAAATCATTAAACTCGGCCCCAAACTTTCCCAGAAGAAGAAGACAAAAGGAACAATTTATATATTTTTAGAAGGATAAATCAGGCTACGTAGATCCTGCTTCCCATACTATACTTTTGCTACTCATTTCATTTTGCTACTCGTTTGTTCTTGCAAAGTCTATGTAGTGTTGGCAGATTGACCATCTAAAATAATTAGTATACTTGATTTTTGGTTTACTTAAGGAGGAGTCTGACGCATAGTGAGACTGCAATCCATTTAATCACTAAGTAACCTGAAAAACATTTACCAGTGAAAGGGATAGATGAGTAGAAAAAGGAGCACCAAAGGCCATAAAAGAGAAGAAAAATGCCAAAAACTCAAGATAAAGGCCTAATTAAGGAAATTGGAGACAAGAGGACACATACTGTATACAGTTTGATCATCATAGGAAGGAAAGATAAAGTTTGCCAAAATAAACGCCCCTCCAGATGATAGAACGTGATAGAAAATTCTTTAAATTCGTATTTGATCCCATAGTTTCTGAAAATACCAGGGACTCAAACCAATTTTAAACTCTATCAATACGGCAAGTCAAAAAAGACATAAAAAAGACCTCAATATGTTAATTAAAGAGACGGGTATGTACTATGTTTGGAGGAACCTCCAAAATTTTACTCATTATTCAGTCACACATAAGGTGCACTTCAGGGTAGACTGTTTCATAATGAACTCCAGATAGACAGACAAAGGGTGAACAACAGGAACAGCATATGTATCAGATCACAATGCAGTAAATTGGAATAACAGAACAAAGAGAACATTATGGAGACTAAAACTCAGTATTTCACTGAGACTAATAAAAGAGATAAAAAAGATTAGTGACTGTGTAAAATATAACAAGAATGGCCAAGTAGGCCCAGCCCATCAAATAAGACACAATTAAAACAGTAATGAGAGGAAGAATAATTTCAAGAACAGCAAACTTCAACAAGACAAAGAGGATAAAATATGATGATTTAGAGTAAACACTGAGAAGAGCAACAACAAAGGACTGACAAACCAGATAAAAGAACAAACAAACCAAATAGAGAACATCTCAGACAATGAATTAGAAAAGAAACTGAGATTCACAAAACAAAGACAAACAAGACACCCCGGTGCACAACAAACGTTAAATTCAAGACACAAGAACAGAGAACCTCTAACTGATGAAATAGTCTACGAACAAGAAGAAATTCATTAAGCTTCAAAGATTGCTTTAGATACCAGTAAAGTGAAAACAAATAAATGCCCGATTGGTGATGGTTTTCTAATTGAGTGTTATAAAAACTTTGATATTTAGAGTATCTTGGAGTTTTTATATATTTGAGTGCTAGAGAGGCTGAGGTTTTAATAACCAATTTGTTAGGTGCGTACAATCTTTATATAGACCCAACTGCTAAATAAGGATCATTGGCTATCTGACAGGCAGTTTTAAGCTATTAAGAGGCACTCGTTCCTTCCTTTTTTTGCAATATTAATATGACCTGTGGCTCACGCTATCTAGCAAAACAAAGAGCTGAAAGGAATCAATAGCAAAACACTTAAGAGGACTTTTTATAGATTATATTACCTACCAAACTTCTGGCAATTATACGTTCTAATGACGGGTTATAAATCACACAGGTACTCTCTCTTTGATGGGTAACTTTGGTATTTTTTAACCTGGACATTATGTTCTCATTTGTGTCTCATATATGAGCACAACATTTTCTTGAAATTGGTCCAGTGAGTGGCACAGATTGTTTTTCCAAAGATGTCTGACAACGTTATGGAAAGAATCCCCACAGAGAGAGACTGTTTGAGATCCTTGTTGTTTAATCAGAAACAGTAACTATATCGCTTTGTTCAAAACTACCTTCACAAAAATGATAATTTTTGCAGAGAATGCAACAAACTTCCACTAGCTCTAAAAGATGGAGAGAATTCAGTTTGAAGAATCATTGACAATCATTTTTTATTTTCTGGTCATGGAAAAAAACATTCAGCTTCTTGAGGACATTTTATGCTATGATTCCTAGGAACCCCCAGATTGATACTCAGTGACATTCAAAAGAAAGATCGAGCTCTTTAAAATAGACATGCACATAAAATGGCCTTCATGAGAAGTGAGGTTGAACTCTCCAGTGGCTGGACATTGTAGAGGAAATATACATCCATGGAAGAACAAAGTCATTATCTACTTCAGCGGTTCCCAAAATTTTTAGGCAACGCACCCTACATCTCTCTGGTTGCTGCACCCACAAACCCCTCCGTCCTCCCTTTTTTCCTTATTTATATATTAGTTCTTTATTCGCTCAATGTCCCGCCCACAGGACTATCTGACAGGAGGCAGCTGATATTCCTGAAGGTATCAAAATCTGATGATCTGTTTCTATGATCACGAGCAGCGCAGTGTCCCTGTTACGCCAGTGACACTCTTGAAAATGACGGCTTTTATATCAGTCTCTCCCTCCATATGGTGCTCATATATTTACTTATTTAAAAAGTAACAGTGGGATTAAAACCTTTTCTCATACTGTTGATGGTTAAACTTCGCAATCAATTTCACCCGCGTGCCGAACTGTGCGCAGGGAGATGAGGGTATTTTCATGACATAGGCTACGTTTCAAAACTCTGTTATAGCTTCATAAACAGATAACATAGACAAAAAGACGATCCATATGAGGATTTGTAAGTCCAGTGCGGGAGGCTCAGTCTGACAGGAAGAGGGAGGGGAGAGAGAGAGAAGGAGAGGGAAAGAGGTGGGTGCGTAGCCATTTCCTGTGACCTAACTATTAATAATAATGTTTTTAATTTGAAATTCAGGTTTTCAATTGAGGTTTGTCTTTCATGAAAAATCCCACAAAAAATAATTGTTGTAGTTATTACACTATTACCACCATTACATTTATCCTGTCGCGCACCCCCTAGAGGCAGCTCACGCACCCCCAGGTGTGCGCGCACCACAGTTTGGGAATTGCTGATCTAGGCGATAATGATCAAAGGTTGTCAAGAGACAGTGTCTCCCCTTTTGCATTTATTTTTGACTTTATGTAATTTTTTGTGGATTTTGTTCAGTGTAAGAGTGACTGAAAAATACATAAATAAAAAGTTTTTAAAAAAATAGATTATTACTTTTTTGAAATTAGAGGTCCTTGAGGTCAAAGGCGACAAAATGGTTTGAAGCAAAGGTGGAGTTGACTGATGTACTGATGATGAGGGAAAAGGAAGTGGTATGGAAAGGCCTGGACGAACATGAGAGGGAATCCGTCCTGGAGCTATTCAAGTTTGTTAACACCAAAGACATGTGGGTTTTGTGAAGAAATTACAGATAGCCGAGGGTATTTGGAGTAGGCTAACGTCAAATGGACAGTTATTTTCCACCAATATTGACTAATTAAATAAATATAGGCCTACATCATTGACAAAAATATCTTCCACCTTCCACTGTCCTGACAGTGCAGCTGCCCCGTTAGCCTATACACTTTGACACAGTAGAGTCCAGGGCCGGCTCCCACACAGTGGAGAAATACTGCAGGGTAGTCGGCTTTTTCTTTGTTTTGTGTGAAGCAGTGGGCTAGATAGCCAGACGCGCTAACATTTATAGCTTACAACAGTGCAGATAAACACACAGCTGAATTCATTCCCTACACATTTGCTCTTGTGTTACTGGTTTTTGGAGAGAATAAAACTAGAAACCTAATTCCTTATATCTGAACAATTTTCTATTACTACAGCCCCATGCACACTTCGCCAAGTTGAGAAATCGACTCAGCAAATGGCCAAATATCCAAATTGTCTGTTTCAAACATCTACCACAGTTTACAGACCAACTCCCGGCTTCAATTTAAACCTGCTTTTCTGACAATAGCTGTCACAAACCGATTTCCTGTGTAATGAGGGATTATTATTGACATGTTTGGGTGCACTCACCTTTGGTATTGGTTTAGATGATTTAGATTATAATAATAATCGTCAGCTTGTTTACAACCTTTGTTGTAGCACTATTGTCATGTTCCCAGATCTCAGCAGATAGTCGTACTAGAGTGTCATCATGAACCATAGAATGATTAGATATTAGGGATTGTGTGTTGATCAGCACATTGTCAGAAGTGATTCCTAACAATTTTGGTCCACAATGTTAGCCATGCAATGAAGTTATGCAATAACCTATTAAATATTAAGTATGCATTTATCTTAGTACTTAGAGACCCATCCAAACATGACAGTAACAAGAACGTTCACACCACAAAATTCATAACTGACTCAAAATAAGTATTTCAGCAGAGAGTATCACTTATATCATTGTGCACTTTATCCATCAGAAATTGATGACCAATGATCTTGTTTCTTCCTTAGAGTGTTCTGGTGCCAAACTAACGTTTCACTGTATTTGCTTTTTTAGCTGCGAAGTGGCTCTGGGAGTGCTCCTCTTCGTAATGCATCCCCAGACTTCAGAGAGCATCTAAACAGATCAATATTGGCTCGAAGAGCTGAAAGCATGTCGTCAGACACAGGTCTCTAAAAAACACGGAAATAGCTTTCATTCCACTCCTTTCGCCCACACTGTTGAAACTGGATGGGCTCCAGTATGCCAGTGCAAAATGACTCTCAGCCTCAGGCCTCATAATGTCTTCAAAGCATTTGCTCCTCTTAATATTTTGTATAAAATAACGGCCTGTGTCCAACAGACTACGAGTGAGGTATGAAGAAATTATATAGTCCTTCCCATTGAGCTCAACAATAACAGACCACCACAAACTCCTGATCTCTATGCCCAAGGAAAGCCCACTTACACACATACACACACACACACACACACCGACATAGGGAGGGGGAGAAACATAGGATAACAAAGAACAGTCTTGAGTCACAGCTCAGGTTGTGACAGGAACCTTTCAGAGAATTTCTCTATATTTAGGAGGTAGTCCATCATAGTGCCTCTTCTTATGGACACTAAGGTTAACATGATCACATATGGAAATGTATTGATGGAGGAACAACGGTGCCGTAACCTTGCAACGGGTAATATTAGTCAGTTTTGGTGTTTCAAAATAATTATGGAGGCACTACCACTCAAAATGTCGTCATTATTGAATCACTGCAACAGCTGTTATGGCATCTCATGAAATCTTAACCTTTAATTACAGCGTCCACAAGTCCAATGAGCATAATTTCTAAAATGTCAGAACACAGTGCTAAAATGCAGGGTGAGTTTAAAATTCTGCCCTTTTGTTATAATAGATCTTCTATTAAATACCATATGTTAATCTGCTCAGCAAACAGACTGTGACAGGCAAAACAATAAAACTTAACAACAACATAAGCTCTGCAAATGAAACCCAGCTGGGCAAAGAGGCTGCCGAGGACTTAATGATTTAAAATTTCCAGTCCTCAATCCAGTAAGTCGTCTGGTGCTTGAAATAGAGCTGACATTAATGGGACATCTCCAGCAGACAATCCTAACCCCTTCTCCATGTGAGCAGGGGCCACATGGTGACTCAGAGTTACGAGAAAGCTATGCAACCGTTGATGTGCTTTGTGGAACAAGTGACATTAAGAGAGCCATTAAAAAGCTGGCGATGAGACGCTAATGTGTTTCCTCTTCATCCTGCTCCAGGGATCATGGACTTTGGATCTTTAAAGGCTGCGGTCAATCAGCATTAACCTCTCCAGATGGTGGTCATTACCTCAGCAACCTGGCGGAAACCCACCGGGTTTAACCAGAGGGGAACATCGATTCTCTATGTGTCAGCTCTAGTCTAAGTGGAGAGCCAGGCAAGACGTGACAGTGCTGAGTGATGCTGAATTCACATTCCAGGAGAGACTTAAACTCCTGTCAGTGTGACATGTTGTGCACAACGTTATATCAGTGAAAAATTAGGGCTGCATTTAAAAACATTTTTCCATAATTACTCCCCATTTAAATTAATTAGTTGACCTTGATAATTGACCTTGGTTGCATTCAGTTCAATATCTAAGTACACTTTTATGTGCACAACACTACTACCACAACACTACTAATCAAAAAAAGCAATCCAGACCAGGGCCAAGCAAATACTGCTGTTGAACTTAAAATAAAAGTACAATACTTTAAGTGGCTAGATGTAGTTTTCAGTAGCCACTAGCATTGCAGGTTTTTGATTGCAACCTAGTGTGTGCTCGTTTGTGAGCTTGAACGACACACCAGGAGACAGCTTCACACAACATGCTGAAAACCTGCCACAGCAATTACAGTAGTATTTTTATTAGCTTGAGGTTGTACTAATCTATGCTTGTTGCACGGGAATGTTACATTGACTGCATTTTGCTAGATCAGTGTTTGCTTGCCTTCTGGTTTGCATTAACTATTTATGTATCTTTCACTGGAGGCTCAGCTATGTAAGCACAGCTAAATGTATTGGATGACAGATGTAGCGTTGCATCATTTCTTGCAGGCTAAAAGTGAATAATAGTTATGTGAGGTTACAACTCCTTTCACACACAGGCAATAAAAAAATGATTTATTTCATTAAAAAACTACATTTAGACCCTTTAAATCCTTGCCTGTTGCTGTTTATCTAACAACTCACTGTGGCTGCTGTAATACTCCCTGCAATCCAACGAAGGTTGAGGTCGTTAGCACAAACCAGCGGTATCGATGATCCTAGCCAACCATCCCAGAGGTTAAATAGTTGAGTTTCCCTACCAGTCTCTTAGATGAAGGTTAAAACGTCTTCTAGTATCTTCTACCAAGTCCAGTTGCCCTTGACCTCAATCTTTGTTGGATAACTATGACCTGGATGACTGAGAACCTTCACAGACAATACTCACTGCAATATTTAAAACTGATCTGCCGACAAAAAAATCTAAAAATGATGAACACTGATGAATGAACACTATCAGTGCTAACCTCTGTGACAAATACATTAAGTTAAAAGCCACCCTGTGTTTCACCTATTGAAATATTTTTAGGCGAAGCAAAAGCAGCAGGAAATGTTGGAATTAGTAGTAACTTGTAGCTTGTAGCAGTAACAGCTCTGTTACAGCTTTAGGAGATGGAACCGTAAACAGCTAACAGTAAACATTTACAAACAGCATACATAATTTCCTGTTAATCCCTTGTATGTGTGAAAGCAACTTGAATCCAGTGCGGTATTGGTGGACTCTGCCTCAAACAAGTGAAAGTACTACGAATGGTTATTACAGAAAGAATGCTGACAATAATTAGTATCAAAAATGGCCTTTATATTCATGACATCTAAATGATTGTAACCGTAAAAGTATCCGTGTTAAGAGAAACTTATGCGCTGTGCCACAAAAACTGAAGAATACAGGTGCAATTGCTGATAATGGCTACAGAGATCTCTTTACAAGCAATTGCAAGTGACATTATTGGGAAGATAATTCAATTCAATTCAATTCAATTTTATTTATATAGCGCCAAATCACAACAACAGTTATCTCACAGTGCTTTTCATAAAGAGCAGGTCTAGACCGTACTCTGAAGTTAGTTACAGAAGCCCAACAATTCCCAATTAATTTGTGGGATTCTACTAACAAAGTACAGAAATTGTTTGCTAGGTGTCTGAGCAGATGGAAATCCAAGTAAACATAATTTATTTACAACATTAAGAGCACTTTTCTCGCCACACTGCAAAAACTAAAATCTTAGTAAGATTAATTAACTTAATTGAAGGCAAAATATACATGTTTTTGTCTGACAACATATTTCTTCTTACCGGGCACTTTAATGTTAGAGAATTTCACTTGTTTCAAGTTTTTTAACTAGTGAATGAAATCTTCTTGTTCTGTTGGCAGATAATTTTGCTTTTTTTAAGTAATATTTCCCCCAAATTATTGCTTTTTTTTCTTGTTTTTGAGAGCTCAGTTTTTGCTGTGGCACTATTTGTGTTTTAGGCATCATGTGCCCCTTTTGTACCCTTTAAAGCCTTGAACTTTACTATACTCCACTATCAGTGGGAGAAGAAGAAATTCCGATGTACTGCAGTCAAATTATTTGTGATATCACAACCACTGACAATGAGGTGAATATAAGTGATGCCAATCACAGGTGCATCATGGATGAATCCAATCCATTTTTTTTCACCCAGACACTTGTCCCTGACTGCAGAAGAGACTGCACTTTGCTCTGTTTGCATGAGAAGCTGGACAAAGTGAGGAAGCCGTGTGTATAATTTTAGTGCTGTTTTCTAAGTCAATTCTGTTTAAGCCTCCAAAATATCTAGTATAAATATATCTTCTCCCAAAGGCCTTAAAAGACAAACAATTCACAGAAGCGTGTTTCTCTGTGAACAAAAGTGGCGTTTTCAGCAGCCCTCACAGATGCAGCCTGCTTCCAGAGTAAACAAAAGAGGCAGAAGAGACTGTGTATGATACAGATTTGTAGATAAGAAATAAGAGCTTACAGCCTGGTTATGAAAGGTATTCTTTCTTTACGCTTAGGGTTTTTGGAGCCGAACTTTCTTTTTCTGTGTACATTTGGGATACTGCCAGAGGTGGTGATGCAAATCATACTGAGAATGTGGGAGCAGGGAGGGGGGGGGTCACCCCAGGGAGCTATCATTATTCAGCTAGTCAGTTTGGACCATAGACTGTAAATAAAGAAAGCTGTGGGTTACATCTTGATGTGTGCTGGCCCACTCACGTAGCTTGCAATGATGAATGATATCCTGGAGGCGTCATGAGGAGGAACGGTGCCAAGACTGCTAAGCTTTATTCTGCTCAGTGTCTCAATCTCCTGTGTAAAATGAAGAGATCACAGATCAGGCCATAGTATGGGACAAAGACTAAACATTGCTGTGCTGTGTCTTCCCGAATTACAGTTTATCTGAAATATCTGAACTTAGCATGAGAGAGGCTGCAGGTGAACTCTTGGAAACCCCTTGACCTGCTAAGTGTAAGGTCATCTCCTTCCTCATTTTAACTGTGAATGATAAAAGATAACACATGATAGACTATATTGATCCCACACTGGGTAAATTCTCTCAGCAGTACCAGATACAACACAGCAGATATAAAAAAACACATTAAATGAAAATAAAATAGGAAAATACAGACTATAATAGAAAAATAAGAATAAGAGTTATGTGTACACTATGTAAACCTTATATATAGGCCTACAGATGTGATTATTTGGAATATTGTTCAGGTCACAGTAGAATTAAATGAGTTTGAAATTGTACTCATTTGCTTTCTCACCATTAGTGCAAAAACAACACATTGTGGTTTTACGAGGACTTATGCGGGGCTCTTTCATCTCTGAGAGAAGTCTTTCCAGGTCAAGAAATGGCTCCGTAATCCCTGTGTCGTTTTTATACTTTGGTTTTTGTATGTCTTAAACAAATAAGATATAAAGGGTTAATTAGTGAGCATTCAGGGTGATGGTAGATAGATTTTCTTTGCCTTTGGACAGAGCCATGCTAGCTTTTTTTAATGTTTCCAGTCTTTGTTGTAGCTAAGCTAAGCTAACTGGCTACGGGCATTAGCTTAACTTTTGTCAACTGTGCAGATATGGAAGTGATATCAATCTTCTCATCTAATTCTCGGTAAGAGAGGGAAAAAGCATATTGTTAACTATTCCTTCAGGTCAAATTTGACCCTTTTTGAAATCATTTTTCGAAATATGGTTTTCTTTCATGAAATTACACCAAAATAACAAGGATGGTTCCACACTACACTCTAAACAAACAAAATGATCACTACTTTCACTGAATTGTGGGTATTTTATTCAAATTTGTTCCACTTGTGGTCTTCCCGGGTCAGATCTGACCCAGTGGTGCAAAAAGTCAATTAATCACACTATTGAGCTTTCCAGCAGATGCACACACGTGAGCACACCTGCACGCCCCCTTACACACCTGGGATTCAACTATGAAGAGGACACCTTTCCAAAGTGCCAGACACCATGTAATCATCCACCTAATGTGAGCATTTCCCCACTCACATCAGTTACGACGACTAACTACAGTGTGGGATGGCAGAGAAGGGGCCCCCCACTTGTCCCAGAGCCGGCCAAGGTGGATCCCAGATGGATATGTTACCCCGATAGAAAAGAACCCCCACTCAAGTCAGTTATACGACGACTAACTGCAGTCAGGTCGAGACCCGAGGGTGCTGACCTGTCTATCTAGACCAATCTTTGACATATACTAGTCTGTGATAATCCATCAACATATAGTCCTCTGATCTTAACTTTTAGTCAAAAGAATTCATCATTTCTGCTTTTTTTACCTTAAAAAATTGATATATTTTCATATAAATGAGACATATTGACCATGAATTTCACCAAGAAGTGCAAAAATAGTGGTAATGAGTTGGGATGAAGTTGGCTAAGAAGGTGTAACACAGAATTGGGTGATAAGTCAAACTGGATGCTTTACAAGCAAGCAAACCAGACCGGGTCAGTTCAGTGACAAATTCAGTAGTCAAATTCAGTGACAAGACATCTATTTTACATTTACGTACATGTATGTTAGCTATCAGAAAAGTCATCATAGTTTTAATAGAAATTGTTTGCTAGCAGCTCTGTGAGGCTGTGATTAGGAACAGTACTTAGTTGAGCTAACATGCTCAAAACAACAATGTTAACATAACCGATGATTAGCAAGTAATGTTTACCATGTTCACCTTCTAAGTGTGGCATGCTAACATCTACTGATTAGCAATTAGAGGAAAACTCAGGGGCTCACCAAAGTTCAATGCTTGTCATTCTCTGGGGGCCATGAATGTCTATAAGACATGTCACTGCAAGGCTAATAAGGTAATATTAAATTATTGAAAAGAATGTTCACCATTGAACAGTAGGTTATGTAAATGATTTTGTAAGTGAACATTTTGTTTACATAGTTTAAATGATACATAGTTGAATCTGAACATTACCTTGGATTCACCCTGTATATCACATTCCAACAAATGCACATAATCAATTCTTTAAAACTAACTTGGATTGTCTTGTAGGATTTGGCCTCTCAAAGTGTTTTTTTAGGACACTGATAAATTCAAGCTTTTTCCCTTTGTTTTAACAATAAATTACATTAAACATGGCTGAGTCTCTTTTGTATGTCCCAAAACAGCACACAGAGAGATGGAATAACTGAATATCTGGAAATGTCTGTGCCGTTCATGTAGACTACAGTAACATAGAGCAAATATTGAGACATTAATAAAACAAGTTTTCCCGGCATACAATCATACCAGACTATTTTCATATGAGGATTAAATAAGTCAAGAAGTGAGCACAAACAAAGCATTTGTCTTCATCATCACTTTATCAAAACAGTTACCAGTAACCAGTATAAAATGTATTAATATACAATATATATTAATTAATATATGCCTAGCTATGTGCTATGTGCTTTTGGTCTGGCCCTGCATCGATTGCTGAACTGAGGCTGAGGTTTTTCCCTGGCCACATATTAAATATAGTTTTTTCACTTATTTCTATTTGTTTGTATTTCTAACTGCAAGTCTCCTTTTTTCTACTTATTTTAATTTTTGGAACATATATTTTAAAAGCAAAAACACATTTTTTGTTGTTATTTTCACTCTGGCATTGCCAATGTAAACTTCTATTTACCATGTCATTAAAGCACCATTGAATTAAACTGATTTGAATATAAACACTCTCTCCAATATCTTTTGATGTTACTTCTGAAAATTTGTATGGATTTATCGCTGTTGGGTTTTTGGAAAGCAGTAGGCTATACAATAATGTGTGTCATTACAGAGATTCTCCTTCCAGTGGCTCTGGATGGTGGAGCACCCTGTGTTATACAATAATTTCAGTGATTTAGAGTAGGGTTGTTGCCACTTAATAGTCTAAAAGCTATGAAGCAAAGAATATGTTTATGTTCTCTGCAATGAAAACTGGTAAAAATAAATGTAAGAACTTTGACTGTGTCCAAAATCACGTACACCTGTGCTTTAAGCACAAAGCTAACGACAGCATGCTAACACACTCACAGTAACACTGCTGTTAACACATAAACTGTGTAGTGCTAACATGATGATGTTTAGTACGTGTAATGTTAGCATGTTCACCATCTGAGTTGGTGTGCGAGCATGCTAATTAGCGCCAAACACAAATTTATAGCTGAGGCTGATGGGAATGTCAGTCATTTGCAGGTATTTAGTCACAAAAGTTATGCTAAGTGAAGGGATAACCAAAGTACATCTTGAAGGCAACTTGTATCTTATATTGTACCAGATATTTCAGTCTGGAACAAAGTTGAAGACAGACAGACAGACCGACGCTGCCATGAAAGCCGGCTGTGTGCTAACATGACTGCAAATCAGGCCTCTTTGCCATGTGACAGTTTGTCACTGGCATAGTGACAAGAGTCAGACATGAAAGGTTTTGGTTAGATATTCTGAAAGGTCTGTTTTTTCCTGTGTTTGTTCTATGACATGAATACACTATCGAACTTTTGAATATCGGTGCTGTCATGCTGGGAAACTACTACTACTACTTATTATTACATTACTACCATGTAATAATACTACTACTAATACTACTACTCTTGTCGCACGGCATCTGCGCTACATGAGTCTTTGTGGTTAATGCAACGGTTTGTAGTAGTTCTAAGGCACAGCTAGTGACAGTATGTCAAATAATGAACGCCTTCCATAATATGACACCCTTCATTCTTTCATGCAGAATGAACTGACTTGTTGGTGAATATCGTATCAGGTCACAGTGTACTGTAGCGTGCCACCCTGCGGCTCAGTTGTACAGAAGCAATCTACTCTCCCAGAGGCTCTCGTGCAAGCATGCACTGTGTTTACCAAGGGTCCCAGGTGTTACGCTGGAGGCCTTAGTGGTCAACTCCCACTGTAAGCAGCCAGGGACCCAATGACCCCAGCGGTCAGCTCAATCTTTAAGCACAGAAGGGGCCCCAAGATCCTCACATTATAAGTGCAGAGGGGCCCAGGGACCCCAGTGGTCAGCTCATGCTTTATGCATGAAGGGGTCCAGGGAACTTCACACTGTTTAAACACAAACAACAACAACAAGGGTTGTGGTAACCCTCACACTGAAAGCACTGAGGGGAATCCTTAGCTGGGCCCTGATGTTCCATTTCCCTAAATCTTGAGCTGTGCGCTGTGCATGGCCTGAGGCTTGGAGGCCTCCTGGCAGTCTGAGGCTCTGGGGCACTGGCCCCACTGACCCGGTTCATAATCCAGCCTTGATCTCAGAGTGGTCTGACTTTCACTTTTCTTCCACCATTATCCATCAAATTTGTCTGTCAACAAGTCGCTCATTTGTTTGTGGATGAGGCTTCAACTGGCTTGTCAGACAGGATTTTCAACAAGTAGGACACATTTTTTTGTTTTCTATATTTTTCAAAGGAAGAGGAAACTGCTGGGAGTTTGTGGGTGAAGTTTTTTCTCAATTTTATTTGTGATTGTCAAGTATTGTTCTGCTATTTTCAGTCTGTTTACTTTTCAATTGTTTGCCAAACTGTCAAAACTTTCCAAACTGTCCCAAATAGGCTTACTGGTGTTTCCTGCCCTTTGCTAAACTTTGTGGGCGTTCTGGGTATCTTGGGTTGTTCATGTCTTACTTTGTAGGCTAACAATGGGTCCAGTTAGGAAATCCATGTGGCACCTCAGGGGCCCAAGGATCTAATCTCCACAGAGAGATATGAACCTTTCCTGTTTTCGTCCTCAGTTTCCTTCTGAATTAGCCTGTCTGAAGATTCAAAACAAATGTCAAGGAGAAGATGTGGAAGTATCAAGATGAAGGAGGCCCAAAAGGGCCAGAGTGTATCCTGATACAGATTAACTTATTAAAATATTTGTGTCCATCAGTCCAGACTCTTAATCCCCTCGACGTGGGTCAGTGGCTTGCGTGCGAACAGTCAGCAGTTTAAAGGTGGGATTATCTCCCAGTCTCGTACCAAAAATGGATGTGAAATAAAAAGAAAGCATGGTTTTCATAGTGGCCTGAGCTACAAAAGGACTTCCTCCCTTCTTTTTTCTCACTATTTGACATTTGATTTATTGCCTACAGTCCAGTTTGACCTGGAGAAGGATTCTGCATCTTTTCAAAACACTGCGTCCTTTTGTATTATTATTATCATAAGACATTTAATGACTTGAAAAACATTAGAATTAACTTCACAAGCTCACAAAATTGAAAACTTCCTCTACATAGTAGTAGGCTCACATCATTAGGTTCTCATGATCAGTTTCCTTCTTTTTTTCTGGCTGAATGCTAGCGGGTAGGGCTTCGGTCAGGTGCTGACGCTGATGAGTTAAAGATCCCCTTCCACTCCAAAATGTGTCCGCTAAAATGTCAGACCTTGAATTTAGTGACTTGTATCTGTGAAATGTTTGTCACTAGAGGTTTTTGCATTCCTTTTCTGAAGGGGGGCATGTGTATAGACTCAATCAAACAAACCCTGGACAAGCAAGATTTGGTCTAACAAATTCAAAAGCCAATTTCCACTAAGTAGTAACCATGTGACAATGTGTGAACGTACTGTAACATCACAGCAGGTCTCATTGTGTGTTTCACAACCACTGCGTCAGCCACTGCTAGTCACAAGCTAATAAACCACATAAACAAATAACAGATGTAAACTACGCTTTGCAATCTGACATTTCCTCGGATTTTGGTGCACAAAAGAATGCTCATCTGAGTGCATCTGAATGAGGCTCAAACATGTCGTCTATGACTGAATCTCTCCAGTGGTTCCTCCAGCGGTAGCCATCTTGATGGACACCGCTCAAAATACTAAACATATTTTTAGATACTTTAAAACGTGTCTGGAGGGGAATGTTAAGGGGGAGTATTAAGCCTCAAACAAACCCCTGCCAACCAGCCTATTCTTTCACATTCACACACACACGCAATATTTCTTAGAAAGTGACCACAGTCTAGACACTAAAAGCTGCGTTTAATGGTTTGTCTGTAATCTATTTCCCCGTTAACCAAATTTTGGTTGATAGGTGGTTAGCTAGGCCACACAGGGATGCTTGGAGTTGTATTGTGTCTGTCTTGGCAGAAAGGTTTGATTTTGCTGTGGCTTGTTGACTTTAAGTTGGCTACATGCTATCTTGGTTAGATATTTTTACTTTTGTCGAGGCTTCACTGTTAAATGAATGTAAAAAAGATTACTTTTGATGTAGTCACACTGACTGTGGGTGTCATGATTTGTGCAAACGTAAGAGGGCCCACTTGTTTTTAGTGGCTCCTTTTAGATAGAGGTTGACGATCACAGCTGAAATTGAGTGATTATTGATATTGTTGTGACAATTTGGTGTTGGAACAGCAGGAAAACAAAGGAGAAAAATGAAAAGATCCACAAGACAAAGAAAGATTGCCAAGTATACCAAGTTGAATGAATATCCAACAGTAGACTTACATGTAGTTTATTTTGGCGTCAGTGTCAAGTGTATTATCAGTATCTGTCAAAGCATATTAAAAAGCAGATGAGTGATCAATACAGATCTCTTGCTGGGAGATGTCCACAAGTGGACAACACCTGGGCATCACTGTGCTAGTGACAGGTGGCAGAAAGAAAAAGAAGCATATATCTTTTTATATCTTTCAGGAAGAAGCAGGAAAAATGTCTCCTAAAATAGTGACACATCTCATCTTTAGCCTCTTAACATTCAGATATATACTGACTTTGTGTAGCCAATGGGATGCATAGTAATTCTGCCTGCTGGGTAATGTGATAGGATAAGAGCCACGTGGAGCAACTTATCCTGTCACACTTTGATTAAGATCATGATAATCAGGAAGTTGTAGTCCATCAAAAGACGAACATCTTCTGATAAGACTTCAAGCATCTTTGTCTTGGTTTGTGCATTTCCTTCTTTCATCTAAATGCTCCTCCTTTTTCCATAACAACATGTAAATATAGCTGCAGTTGTGAACTGGTAACCTTGCTGAATTATGGATGCAGTGATAAAACCCCTCCCAAAAGAGTAGCTGCTCTGCTTAGGGACTGAGTTGTTTATGCATTATGTTGGTGCTAATTCCGCGTGTTTATGGCAAGTGTCCGATGTCAACAGATAAATGCTTCACTAAAATGTCTCTTTGCATTCCATTTTTGACACACTGCAGCACACATAATACTGTGTCCTCTTGTTGGAATCTGAATTCAAGAGTTATTTACAATAGAGAATAAATAACTTCTCAGTAATCATTGCCATCTGTGTATCATTGGCTGTGTTCATCTTTTTTACATTGCTGCCTTGTTTCTTACTTGGATTCAAAGTGTGATCTGAAGGTGTAGGTGTATTGGCAGGCGGTCAGCAGTGTAACATATGCAGCTGCAACAGCGTGGTGCAATTTTTCTCGTTTTGTTTAAGTCCAAAAACCCCCCAATGATTACAGTGTGAATGTCAAATATGCAATGTTTACAGTCTTCTTTTCTCAGGGGCTCCATCCTTTAATATGTTGTAATCCACATCTGATGGGAATGGCTCTGGACAATCGCAGGAAAATCTGACACTGGTGTCACCGTGTCAATCCCTGAAGCAGCAGAGCAGAAACAAAAGTGAAGAAAAACAAAGAGCAACCCAGCGACCATTAATGAAATCATTTTAACCTATAATAAATGAAAGAGAAGCAACAACAAACCAAGACATTTTGATAATATACACAAAATAAGGATGCTGGAGCAACAGTTGTTTATTTTATTTGGGTGTTGCAGCAATGAACCTGTATCTGTAGTTCAGGTCTTGAACCCACTTCCTATGAAGCCTCCTCACTCCTCTCCATAATGTTATCTTAGTCAGTTTCCCATCACTGAATGAACTGAAGGGAACAAAATCCACACAGATGTTTTCATGATCACAAGGCAGTATTGTCCACTCGGCTATGTGTGGGAGCTGCATTTCCAAGTAAAACAACGTGGGAAAAGCATCTCAGGTCCTTGGATGTCTTTCTGCACAAGCACTGAACTGATCCACATGAATTTTGACAGAAGATACAAAATACTATATTGGTTTGTTCACTGAGATCAATCAATACAGACTGACAAATACAAGGGCTTGGGATTTACTGCCGCTGATGTACAGCAGTATAGGTCTTCAAACAGACAACGCAGTAGAGCCAGTTTTGGAGAACGCATTAACCATTGATCAAAATGAATGCCTTTACTTGAAGAAACGAGTCAGGTTAATAGGAGCTGATCTAGGAATTGCTGCCATAAAACATGAAGTAAAGTCATTGAAGTCTTTGTGTCGTGCAGATAATTTGACTCCTAACTCAACTTATGAGCAAATGCTCTTAGCGGAGGATTGTTCTGCCACATTGAACCTGAACTTAAAGCTGCAATAATCAATATTTTTTTATATTAACACATCCATCAGACGCCCAAACACATGGCTTCAGATAATTGGTAATTGCTTCAATATCTGCTGGATGAGTGTCAATAGGGAACCCAAAAGTTGTTTCCGCTGCCCCCAAGTGGCCAAAATAAATGTGCTTTGCAAGTTAAAGAACAACTTTGCCTGAAACCCCTGTTAAATCCTACATACATACATTCCTATATACAACTTACTCCAACCTGGAAATAGAAGAACACATCAAGCAGTATGATGAAAAACTTAAAACCTTTCTTCATGCCAGTGTTGATCTTATTCTGCTGTGCCTGAGACCAAATCATCAGCTTTCCAATCTGAGGTGGTGAAAAAAGCAGCAAACAATATGTTAAAACTGAAATGGGCTGTATATAAAAGCATGCCAATGACTAAATCTTAATCTATTTGCATTTATTGATTTTAGTTTGGTTTTTAATTTAAATGAAAAGGCTCCTGGACTTCACGGTGCTCTGTTCCTGTGGATCAGAGGCTTCCTCTCCAACAGACTATAAAGTGTGTTTGTCAAAGCAGGGTGTCATCATTTCTGTAAACACAGCCGCACCACAAGGTAGCAATTGAGCACATCTGTTATTTTTGCAAGTATGCTCACGATATGGCACTTGTTGGCTCGGTCTGTGAGGGGGACATGGCAACAGAGCATGAATGTGTCAACCGTGTAAATCCCCTGCAGCAGAGTTGTGAGGCATGATCACCTGAAATAAATGTAGGTTAAACCCGAGAGCTTATTTTATCCCGCAACGCAGAAGACAGTGTGCAGGATTTCACAAATGCTGGTATTATGGGGAAATTGTTGGTGGTTTAAAATATCTGAGAACTGATGACTATCTGACTTTCAAAGAAAATATTGACATTTTTCAGAAAGCAGAAAAAAGTTGTGTCTCCTTAGAAAGTAAAATCTGAACCACTGGACCGCTTGGGGGCACCAAAAGTAAGTTGTAATTTGTAGCTGTACCAAAAAGTTGATTATTTATACACCCAGCATTCATTGAGCAACATTAACATTCATTTAGTTATGTTACCTGATTAATATAATTCCAATATTCACTCTCCTTTTAGCTCTGATTTGGTCTCCACCAACTCCTCAGGGAAACATCTGACTCTTAACCTGCTAAATGCTGCACTTTGTTCACCAGTTAGTCGCTAACTTTGTCTGCTGTTTGGGGCTGGACAGGACAGCACTGAAGTCGCAGGTTGCAAAACCAAAACAATAAGTTAAAAGACATTTAGCTCTGTAAAGCCAAGGGTAATGGGCAGACTCAGGTGATAATTCTCTGTGGCTTCATCACTACAAGTTTCACATTACACACAGTCAATTGATCTATTGTTAATATAAATATACTGGTTATTGCATCTTTAAATAATTTTGGAGTTTTAAAGCATTAATTCAGGCGTTAATCTGGTGTACAGACTGTTTAATAATGTTTTGTGGAAACCTGCATATACACAATAAATAAAAACTGAATGATTAAAAGTAAATATAACCAGTAAAATAATATATTTTAAATTAATTAAACATACATACCTGCGTTGCTTCTAAAAATGTATTTTTCACTAATTGAAGTTTCTACTCAGCCTCTCTGAGTAATCTTTTAATGGTTTCTTATTACTACTATGGAAACAATCTCACCATGTCCATGTAATAGCTGTTTTGTGGTAGATAAAAATTGTAGGCTTTTCTGAGCGCTTTTTAAAGGACTTCTCATCCATGTCTGCTTAAAAAGATCAGCAGCTCCACAGCAGCAACGGAACTGACTTTGTGATGAGATTTGTTTTGTCAGCTTCTGTTTCCAAGTGTAAGAATGAAGTTTGAAACTCTTTATCCATGTCTTCCAAAGGTCATGTTGTGTTGTCGATGATTTGTTCTACATGACTGGCCCCACTGAACTGTAATGTGGTCTTTTTAAATATATTCTCTGTGGTACTGCCAAAGACAATTTCTACTTTGTGGTCAAGTAAGTTCCTGTCTAACCTTTGATTTTTCCCTGCTATCTAAGGTTGCATTCAAGTCAAATCTGCTAAATTAACTTAAAAGCTAGTATTGTACCTCCCCCTAGTGGCCAAAAGCCATTACAACCAAGCAGTGCAACAGATCCCAGTGCAAAGAGGCGGGATGTGCTGTAATGTTACAATAAATCAAATGTCTGAAATTGAAATCACATTTATTTGTTTGTTCTGTAGTTGATTCACTTAAAACTTAACCCTTTGTGTACAGATCTTTCCTCAACTGCATCTTTTTCTTCTTAATCATCGTCTGTTCACACATTCACACATACACACACACATGCACGCACACACACGAAACAGCCAGTTACACCAGCTGAGGCTTAATCAGGTAATCTTAAAAGGGAACTGTAATGCACCGGCCTCTGATCCACATCACACACTGTAACGCAGCCACGGCGCCTGCAGGAGGCTACAGCATCTATTACTCTGTGAATGCTGTGAAAGGATCATATCTGGCCGTGCACAGTGGTCCCCTTTAAGGCCTCACTTATTAGAGTCCTATAATACCGGGACGTGACAATCACATTGAAACGTTTTCCTCACGTTCAGTCGCTCGCCGCTCGCCACCTCCCGACCTGCAACATTCTCACCAGCACCAAAGTTTCAGCTTGGAGAGACTAACAGGTAAAAATAAAAAATACTCTAAGATTCACCTTGCAGGACTGCAAATACAGAAATGCACAGAGCAATAAAAAATACATAGCATCAAAGGTTTAAATCAAAATCACAATAGAGGAATTAAGATCACTTATTTTTTTTAACTACCTTGCTAATAGAACTGCTGATGTCTCTACTAGCATCAACAGTTTCTTAAGTACATGTAGTTATATAGTATGTATCTATACTCCATAAAAGGGTTTGGGTATCGTTTGGATCGAACAGTCATGTTTCAAACGTGGGCAACACTGGAACGAACTCTAAAAGGTTGTCAGCCTGTATGGACCCTTCAGTTATTGCTTCAGTTGTGGTGTTGATATTAACGCAGTCTGAAGCAACGCAGCAAGAAACAGACCGAAGACATCAGCCTCAAGAGCCCCGAGGTCAGACATGTTTGGACTGAGGGTCGGCAGTTCTCAGGAGCCCTGCTTGAAATCAAGTTTGGTTTGTGTTCATGTTTAATTGGAATAATCTAATCGTACAGTAACAACATGGGTCCCATGAAGCCGCTCCAGTAGCCCGAGTCTTTCAAACCGTAGGAACACGGAGGTGCATGTAGTGGATGCAGATCACCGCTGGTTCAGTCCGTTGGTCAGTGTGGTGCCTCGGGGGAACTCGGTAGCTCAGGTCCAATGTAAACAGCTTTTACAGAGGAAAGTCCAGGAAGTAAACAGACTCTTTGGCACATCCTAACATGACGACGGATGCATTTAAGTCCTGATCAGACCACATCCAGGAAGGCTCCCACGTTTAGTTCTCTTTGAGCTAAAGAGGTGCCTTCCTGTCAAAGCAGTTTTACTTCTGTCTTTCTCTTTAAAATGGGAAACAAATGCACATTTCTATGTATGTACACAAACATACAAACTAACACACGCGCGTACACACACACACACACACTGTGCACTAGTGTAAAAGCGCACCACTGACCTACTTCCAAACATTCCAAAGTTCTACTTTAGCTTTAAAATGACCTAGCTTACCACATTCAAATGCATCAAAATAAATAAATAATAATTTGGGTTAAACTGAAAAGGGCAGGACGAAAATGGCAACACGGGAAAAAAAAACTTGAAACGTGTAACCTTGAAGGTTTTCTATGGCCCTGCTTCTCCAATCCAGAGAGGGAGATTAAAAAACGACTGTGCCTTCAACACAACAGCAGCCTCATCTGCAGAAAACAGCAGACTGTGGAGTAGTAACATCATGAAAGGTAAAACTATCAACAGTAACACTGGGCATATATGTCTGATTGTGTATGAATGTGTGCATTTAAGGTATTAATAGGTGCTTTAAGCTACATTCAAACAAATGTATATTTCGGGTAGAGTATTACATTATAAAGTTAACAAGGGGGATCTTCCCTTTTTGGGTGTGCTTCCACTTCTTGCTCCTTAAACCAATCGGAATTAGTCTTTAGTCAAATTTTGCCCATTTAAATGGGCGTCTCAGTAAGTGCTCAGTGTCATCATTAAAAGTGCCTGTTTTAACACTAAGTGTTACCACGTTTGAAGTCTCAACCACAACACTAGCGTGATTGCAAATGTCATTTAATCTCAGAAGGACCTTTAGGGCGGAGGCCAGCGCTACCAGCGTGCTGATAGAAATGGTCTCACGGGTTTGTAATGCACTGTTCATTAGGGGAAGGGGCGGGGGGCAAAACTGTAGTAGATGCGTGGGGCTGAAGTTTGATAAAGGGCTACATTAACCCTTAAACCGTCCAGTGAATGGGAGGAGATGTACAGCAACGCTCCATGTCATCACCTGGACATTCAATATAAACAAGGCAAATGCAAAACTCGTTCCTCTCTCCTCATAACCGTGGACACTTCCCACAATCATCCACGCCACAGGAGAGCTTCGTTCCCATGGTAACAGGACTAAGTAACAGTCTAGAAAGCTGCTTCAAAAGGTGCTCAGAGGGCTCTTTGGAGGGGAAACACTCCTCCTCAACAATACGTTGCGAAGGCCAAAGGAAATAAACAGTTGGATGAAAAAGAAATAGTAAAGGCAGAACAAAGCAAAAGGGGGCAAAATGACAGTGATGAATCTGAGCTTACACTGTCTGGGTGGGGAGGGGGATATAAGTTGGAGATGGGGTGGGCTGCACCTCTGAGCCCTTTGCTATCTCTGTGGCAGTGACAGGCGGAGCGCAATCAGCCAGAGGCGTAGAGGAGCGGCTGTTGGGAGCTATGGGGCGGGTCGGGGTGGAGGCGAGGGCAGGAGTAGGTGTGGAGGTGGTGGTGCTGGAGGTAGAGGTGGAGGCTGTGGCAGAGGCCTGGACCGGCGCTGGGTCATCAGCTGGGGCAGGGGGTCCAGCAGAGGCTGTTTTGGGCGCAGGAGGCTTGCTGTAGTTCATCTTGAGGATGTGCTGCTGGAGGTGTCTGATCCAGTCCTCCTGCACCGACAGCGGGCCGTGAAACTCCACCTCACAGAACCTGACGTAGACAGAAAAACCAAAATAATGCGACCAGTCATTTACGCACGAAGAAACAAAATTCAAACTGACGGTGTTAAATTCAGTGCCTCCCTCAGTGGCAGCAGATTCTGTGAAACGTTTTGCACTGCAGTTATATCAGAACTTAAGCACACACTCGTGTTACCAGAAAATCCCAAATTATTCACTATTCTCAGTATAGTACATTAGCAACTAAAAGTGGAGTACTGGTCGGCAGGGGCTGGGGGTGGGGGATTGCTTCTTGAGGATTAAAGGACTATTTAAAACTTCACCCAGACAGTTCTATTAATGCTGCCGCCTCAAAATTTCTCATGTGAACGTTTCCTCACTGGGAAGCCCCGCTCTGACACACAGGTTTCACTCACCGGCACTTCAGGGTGTAGAACTTGCCCACCAGTTTGACCAGTGGGTAGGAGGGAGGTTTGGGCACCAGGGCGGGGACCGTGCCTGTGCGGGGGGGCTTAGGGGGGCCGCTGTCCCTCTCTGTTCCATCTGGGCAAGACGGGTGCTTCAAGGGCCGACGCTCAAAACCTTAGCAAGAGGAGGAGGAGGCGACAAACAGGGTTGGTGCAAAGTGGAGCTGCACCAAAACACTTGTATGTCAGTGCATCAGTCCAGTACAGCTCTTTTAGACAGTCAGTCAAGTTAAAAGCCATTTGAGCTTTTTGTCTAAACCCAAAAGATGTATAAACTGCAATAATTCTCTTTTCTCCTTTAATTTTGTACTTGCAAGGTTAATTTTGTACAAATGCTCTTCAACAGACTTGATGTTAAAATGTTGCCCTCTCACCACTTTCCAAAAAAATAATGCAATTCACTGTTAAAACATGAAGAAGAAGAAAAGGCAACACGCTGTGACAGCATCTAACATCTCATTTATTTCCCCTGGTGAAAGCCCCTCAGTTTCAGTGTTTTTCTCTTCAGCATTACAAACTCTTTTGTCTTGCATCTAAAGTATCCCATAGTTCTTGCTATTGTGTAGCTACTGTCAGTCAAAGTCAACAGACATGCTAGGGGCTCAACAAGGCTGTATTTAGGCACAGCGCTGAGCTAAATGCTAACATTCACATCAATGCATCCTATAACTCAAAACCACAAACTTCAACCTGCTGGTGGTGCTAGAGGAAAAGTCAAAGTCTTTTAACTTTAATGTCTGTTGAAAATGTCATGGCAGTCCATTCAATAGGTGTTGAGATATATTTTAGTCTGGACCAAGGTGGTGGATCAGCATCCGTAGAGCCACAATGTTAGCTCTGCTAAAGTGTGTAGTTTTTTGAGTCAAGCGGCTGAAATTTTAAAGCCTGTACATGACTGTGTGCACGCCAGCAAAACATTTGCTGTATCCTCACGTACCTCTGGGCAGGCGGACGTTAAGCTCACTGCGCGCCACCTGTGCTTGAAGCGGGAGGCCGCCGGCGAGCCGCGAGTGGCCGGGACTGCTGCGGCCGGGCCTGATGGGAGCGGCCTGCAGATTGGTACCAGCCTCACCCTCGGCGGTCTTGGAAGAGCCCTGGCTGACCTCGCGGCTCACCGGCCGCACCAGGCTCACAGCCAAAGAAGAAGACCACTGGGAGGAGGAGGAGGAAGAGGAGGAGGAGGAGGAGGAGGAAGAGGAGGCCTTCTGCGATGATATGGGAAGGATATGATCAGTATCTGTTGACGCAGTGAGAGGTGAGCTGCTCTTCTGGAAGAGGAGGAAGAGATGGTGTAATTTAACATAACTAGTTATAACCAGGGTATCATAAGGCCAAATCACGTGTACAGAAACAGAAAATTTCCCAGGGTTGTGTGCCGCACTATTTCTTGGCAGATGCAGTGACTTACTTGCTAAGCTAAGCTAAGCTAACTAGGTGCAGCTACATATATAAATGTCAAAATGTTCCTTTAATATAATATATGTTCCTTTGATATATATTTCAGTTGAAGAGCATATTTGTTTAATTGGGCCTTTTAATGACCTATTTCTCATCTAAATTTTACACGTATGAACTCTTTTTAGCTTCCAATGTTACTGTCAAAACACAACATTTCAACTATAGCAATAAGCAGGTCACATAAGTAACACAATTTCTTAAACTATATGTTTAAAATAAGTACATGAGTGGAGAAATGTCTGAGACTGGTGTTTCTGTATCTAATTAGACATGCCTTGATCTTAATAACCAGTTAGGAAGCTTCGACAGAAAACATTCTGTACGTTTGTTTTACAATTAATTTAGCACAGCGTGTTCAAACGTACTGTACACAGTCATGACTAGTAACCTTTCAAGTGCACCTGTCATTACTGAAGCAAAGTTAAGAGCCCAATTAGGATGTGAGATCTTGGCAATTAGAGATCCTGCTGCGCTGGTTTAAGTCATCAGTATCAATGAGTTGCTTTAGAAGGCAAATGGACGAGGCCTAAAGCCAATTACTACCCTTTTCTTTCAACCGCAGTAAACATTGTTTAGATTACTAATACTAATTTGGGGGCATTAATCAATTTAATTATCTTTGATGTAACAGTGAATACTAAAGTATATACAGTACTCAACTACTTGAGCCTGGCAGTGTGCTTAAGTTAATAAACTGATTTGACAGAAAATTAACTGTCAACTATTTTAAAAACAGATTAATCCTTTCAGTTATTCATCAGGCAAACATTCTCTGGTTTCAACGTATGGCACCTGTTCTGACAACAATAATTTTTATCATTGATTAATTTGCCAATTATTTTCTTGGTCTATAAAATGTTAGACAATAGTGAAAAATGCTCATCACAGTTTCCCAAAGCCCAACATGATGTCTTCAAATTAACTCCTCAATCCAAACCCCACGAATAGAGTTTACAATCACATCAGTCAAAAAAAAATAAGCACGTCCTTTTCCACTGTGCATCAGGAACTAGTGTTTTTTTCGCCTAATGACTTGATGAATAATCAATTAAGAAATTTGCAATTAATTAATGATCAATATGGTATATCTATTAGTAATTGTGCCATCAGTCACTACTTGGTCCTTTGATACAGGCCTATACAATACATGCAGCTTAGTTGGGTTAATTTCTCCAGCATATAAAAAAACCCCTTTACAATATGATTACAAGGACATTTAAAAAGGTGATCCATTCGGTATGTGTGTCACATCAGAGCTCAGGGAAAAGGTGTGACCATGACGCAAATGCGCCAGAAACTAATTCAGGAGGGAGAGAAAAAAAAAACAAAAAAAAAACGTACGTTTCTTCTATCAACAGCATGCCATAATTTATCTGAGGATGAAACATAAGCTGCCAGGCACCCTGGTTACTATGGCAACTATCAAGTCAATAGCTGAGTTGTTCTGGCATCTGTCCCCACAGTGATTTTTGCTGGGTGTAAAGACAGGATCTACAGTAAGGCTCAAAGCTGTTAGACAACACGTCTGAAGCTTTCCAAGACACAAAATGTCTGTCGAGCCACCAGCTGAGGCACGTAAGATCTCCAAGCATGTCGCCTATTCAAAGATACTGGGAGGAAAGTGAGTGTGTCAGGAAGCGAGCACAGTGGGTTTAGATCTTGTCTAACTGCACAGCTTTGTGGGAGGCACAAGTTCTTCCACTGATATTTTCCGTGTATTTCTCTGAGAAAAGCAAGTCAGACAAGTGTCAGAGGCCAAACATAAAGCCAAGTAAAGTCTGAGAGCTTGCTCTGTTATTAAAAACCCCTGCACTGACCCGAGTTATTACACTGAAATTAATTACCAGCTTTACAACTGGCTGGCTCTGCTCACCTTCTTGAGGGTGGAGCGGCTGCCCTGCATGTAGCTACGATGCATCTCCAACACCTTCTGTGGCCTGCTGCGCATCCAGGCGCTGAGCGTCTCGATGGGGGATCCATTTACACACCACTCAGTCACACCGAACTGCCTCAGGTGCGTTCGCGCGTGGCTGGCCAGAGCCTTACGGTTCTCAAAGTAGAAGCCGCACAGCTCACAACTGGGATCTTAAGAAAAAAAAAATCACAGGAAAGGAGTAAAGTGAGGGAAGGTCTCTTTTTAAAGAATAACGATAAGCATAATAGAGAAACAAAAACCAAACAATGACTCACCCTGGTGTCCGTGCTTGTCTGGGGAGGGTTTTCTTTTGAAGGAGAAATCATGTGGCAGAGGCGAGAAAGTCTTAGGCTGATGTGATGGTGAGTTGGCAGTCTCCACTGATCGGGCCTCCTCAGACAGAGGCCTTTTCCCCAATGGGGACAACCTGAAAAACTTCCCTGCAGGTGGGGTAGCAGATGTGCCCACAGAACCCAGGCCCTGCTTGTGGAGCCTGGGCCCTGACTGCAGCAAACTGAGAGGAGATTTACGGTATTTGGAGGAGTGGTAGCCTGAAACTCCCAAACCCTCTGACCTGCCGGTGCCCCCGGTGTTCTCCCATGGGGGACTGTTGGCCCCTTGGCTTGACTCTTTCTTCACTCCCTGGTCTGAGTGAGAGGAGGCGCCTACACCTCTCTTGTGCATAACCTCCCTCAGGGTGTCTATTGGCGAGCCGTTGACAGACCATTCAGTAATGCCCATCTGGCGCAGGTGGGAGCGGGCGTGGCTGGAGAGGCCTTTGCGATTCTCAAAGTATTCCCCGCAGAACTCACAGCGAATATCTCTTGTCGGCTCCACTTCATGAGGCATGGCTACGGGAAGACCGGGGGGGGGGAGTCAATGACAAGAAAATATCATTATTTTCAGGATCAAATCAAAAAGACTAGAGGTGCGCTAACACTACAAGCATTTCTGGTTAAATGTAAATATGCAGGGTATTATGACACACTTTGAATACTTTGACTAACCAGTTCTTTTTACTATGGCTTCCAAAAGGAATATACTGTGTCTGCACATGAATTTGCAAGTATGTTTTGCTCAAAGGGAAAGATTAAACATTTTAGGAAATACACTTATTTACTTTCTTGCTGAGAGTGAGAAGAGAAATTGATTCCGCTCTCATGTCTGTATGATAGATGTGAAGCTACAGGCAGCAGCCCTTTAACTTAACTGGAAACAGCATGGCTCTGTAGAAAGGTGACAAAATGTGGCTACCGAACATCTTGTTTGTTTAAATTACCGATGTGTAAAAATGACTTGCTTGACTATCCATCAGCTGGTTACCTGACGACTGGTCCGGGTCAAGAAATAGTTCGGCACATACCAGCCCGAAAAAAGGCTAATTGTAATTTTAATACTTCCATCAACTTAACAAACAAGAACTAGCATTACAGGTGCTGGTAGGAGGATTTTCATAACTTGGCTTCATATTTACTGTACAGACATGAGAGTGGTAATAATCTTCTTATCTTACATTGAGCAAGAGAAAGAGTAAAACAAAATGTGTTTCCCAAAATTTCTAACTATTTTTACTCTATTTAATTTGCCCCCGGAGACAAAACTTGGGATTCAAGTTACCCAAGTTAAGTGGGAACACATTGTCAGAGCTGCTCCAGCTGAGAGGTTCACCAGAGAAGCCGGCAGATCTCCCAACATCCCCAGGCGTGGTGACCTCCAGCTGCACCGGCTCGGGCTTCAGCTTTAGGATAAGCCCGCTGGAGGACGTCAGCGGAGCGGAGCTTGATTTAGACACTGGCTGAGGAGGGCTGGAGGGGCGGGCAAAGGCGAAGGGTAGACGACTGAGGAGGGTAGCTGAAGGAGAGGAGGAAGTCGACAGAGGGGATCGGGGGGGACCCGGAGAGGACGGAGGTGGAGTTTTGAGAGGTTTTAGAGGAAGAGCGCAAGGCAGGCCCCGTCTTGTGATGATCTCCCTCAGGGTGTCGATTGGGGAGCCGTTGACAGACCACTCGGTAATGCCCATCTGGCGCAGGTGGGAGCGGGCGTGGCTGGAGAGGCCTTTGCGATTCTCAAAATACTCCCCGCAGAACTCACAGCCTATTTCCTTTAGAGGTTCACCTAGGAGAGCAGAGTAGTGAACTGAAATATACCTACGTGTTAAACAGAAAAAGCATTACACCTCATTGACACACAAATAATTCCTACAGATTAAGGCCAGTTTACACAAAGGATTTATCATGTGCCCCAATAGCCTGTAGTGTACCATCAAAAACTCACTGTGTGGAAGGGCCATGAGCTCCCCACTACTCAGGCGAAAGACCCGCATGGAAGAAGACTTGAGCCGCTTGGCAGGTGGGCCTAGTAAAGATGAGGCAGAGGTAGTTTTGGATGTCGACCCGCCCCCAGCTGTGGTCACCTTATAGAGGAGGGATGAAGAAGAAGAGGAGGAGAGGCTCAGCAGGGACTGCTTCGGGGACGATAGTGTGGTCATAAGCCCCCGTGGTCCTGTGTGGCTGTCGAGCTGCAATGCACTGGCTTTGTGCTTGAAGTCGTCGGTATCAATGAGCTGGTTCAGGAGGTCGATGGGAGAGCCCTTGGATTCAGAGTACTCCACCCCAAAGTGCCGCAGGTGCGCGCGTGCATGGCTGGATAAGCCTTTCCGAGTCTCAAACCATGCGCCACACAGCTGACAAACGATGTCCTTGTTGGGGTCCACCTCTAGTGCTGCACATGAAGGAGAAAAATTACTAAAATTGAAACTCATAAGAACAACAAACAACTGAACTTTTTACAGTGTTATCAGAGACAGACGTCAATGAGGGCGCTTACTGAGGTTGAGAGGAGCGTCATTCTCCTGCGGTGCCCAGAGGGGTTTGGTTGCTGTGACGGTGGCCGGGGCAGAGAGGTTAGAGGTCAAGGCTTTCATTCCCCCTGCCTTGTGCTCAGGAGAGCGCAAGGGGGAAGACACAGGCAGCAGAGAGGAAATGGGAGCTTTCCTCACTACTGAGGAAGGGGAGCCCGAATGAGGCAGGGCCGGAGAGACACCCGGAGAAGGTGTGGGCGTGGAGGAGGAAGAGGGTGGCACTGCTTTCGCTGCTTTGGCCAGGATGGAGAGTGGGCTGGGTTTCTCGTCTAAGTCCATGTCTTCTAAATCCTCATCTTTCTGAGGAACAGACAGCGGGGAGTTCTTGGCTGCAAGAGGCTCTAGGAGGGGTGAGCTTATTTGGCTGTCTATGTCGAGCTCCTTGGCAATTTGGTAGAGGAGGTCTATGGGTGCCCCGCTGCTCTCTGAAACACTGATGCCCAGCTGGCGCAAGTGAGAGCGGGCGTGGCTGGACAGTCCCCGCCTGGTCTCAAACTGAGCTCCACACACCTCACACTTCAAGCTGTGGACTGCAAAAGAGGCAAGAACAGCAGAGGAGACGTAAAAATTGGGCAGCCTGAAAATAAGAAGTTTCATAAATATTCCAAAGTAACGGGCACCATTCATGTCCTGGCTTTAATTATTTTCAGCAAGTGCAGCATTAAGACAAAATTTGTGAAGCAGCAGCAGGTGGCTGAGGACGTTTTAGAGGCATCAGATATCCCAGAAGACACGTCACCTTTCTTACCCTTCCTGTCTACATCTTCACCCAGCCTGCAGCAACACTAGCCAAGTGTTAGAGGTGCTCCCTTTAGCTCCTAAATACATTTGTCTAACTCTCAGGTTTTCCCCAGGGACAACCCTCGCAGATGTAGCGTTACCACGTCTCAATGTTGAACTAAGCCCCCCCCCCTCCCGACAGCAATGATAAGGCTTTGCTGTAGCAAATGCAATCCCTTGTCAACACTCTGGGGTCAGCGTTCCCATTACTCACCCTTGGAGTTTGCATCCTCCCCAGGAGAGATGTCGTCTGTGTCCACGCCGCACAGCCCTGTTTTCCCGGGGCTTGAGCTCAGACCATCCAGAGCTGGAAGCTGCAGCTCCTCCTCATCCTCTTCCTCAGCTGCTTCCTCCTCCTCACCTGACACATTCCAGACAATATACATATAAGCGCAGAAATGCCATGGTAATTAGGCGTGTTAAGTGACCCTGACAATAAATCACCTCAAATCAAAACAATGCTGTCTCACAAATGAGACTAATTTTAATTTCTACAGGCTACTCCTTAAAGAAAAGTCAGCCTTTGAAAGAGTATAAGTGTATTTTTGAGTGCAAAGACTGCAGGCTGAGAGCAGAAAAATCAACCCCAGTCCTGTGAGCTCATTGCCTGTAATTTAGCAGTCCTTGTAATAACTGCGCATTATACCGTCTTCTGTGAGGAAATGTGCATGAAAATAATTCAAGTAATGAATCCCTGTCAAAAAAAGTGATAATTGTACTACTGTATGAAACAAACATGGCAGTCTTGGTTCCCCGCAGTCAGGCATACATGGGACAAAAGTGCCATTTTCTGCGACAAATCGGTAAATCAAAAGAGACGTGGAGACAGACAATGCTTTTTGTCTGGTGGGCGGCTCTGCGCTTGTCAGTTCATCTCTTGACTGTAAAAGAGCGGCGATGTGACACCTCGGAGCGCAGCGTTATAACACCGTCTATTATAATGAAGACAATACTAAATCATCAGCCGAGTAGGTCTATTTATAAAACGGAACAAAGTAGCATGCCGCTAACTTGACTTTGTAGCCTATCCATTCAGGCGGAGTAACGCCGAGCAACCCGACACTTCCAAGTAAAAGTGATACTTCGATTATACTTCGTTGATCCGGATAAGTTGTAATAAGATTACAGACTATGGCCGCTTTCAGTGCACAAAGTTACCATGTTTCCTGAGCAAATTTCACTGTTAGTTTATGATAAAAACATGCACAAATGCATGCACTTGAAAGCACAGCGTGTCCTCTATCAAAAATCAAAGCAAAGGAAAATGGCGAGGATTGGGCAACTGTAGGTAATTTTACAGATCCTGCAGCATTGAAAATACTGGACGTCATCCCAGACGAGCACAATAAAACCCCCACAGGCATTAAGAAACCACAAACTGTCAGAACAATAACGCAACAGCGAGAAAAATAAATCACAATCTATCCGCTCGTGCAAAACGGAAACACCCGAAACAATACCAATGACCCGCTTTATGAGCTTTTGACATGCATGTCATGGGCTGCTGGCATGGCTGTGCGCGACATGGCTTTTCTTTACATAGTCTCACACGATAAAGAGTTTTTTTTTATGGCTGTTGTCTGGCTACAATGTGACAGAAGATGCGGCGCGACTCGCGCAGTGCAACGCCGCCGTGTGATCCGAGGGCACGCGGTGCACAGGAATTACAGCGCGCGCTACTCACCGGTCCGCAACCGCAGTGCATCGGACTCCCGGTAGCTGAGGCCAGACAGTTTTTCCGCTATTGTTTGGGTCTACGGGGAGGTGGAAGCAGCCATTTTGCCCCCATATGCACCGCTAAGCTAAGGCGTGACCAATCGAGTGGAGGCGGAGGTTGGGATAAATGCACCGAGTGCCACATCAACCACGGGCATCAGGGACTCTCTCTCTCTCTCTCACTCACACACTCACACACAAACTCTCTCTCTCTCTTTCTCTCCCTGAGACACACACACACACACACACACCTCTCTGTTGAGGCTGATTTTCACGACAGCCACCATCCTGATCTAAACACTTCATACAGTGCACAGCAGTGCCACCCAGGTCAGGAAGCCCCGTTTTTATTCAGAGTAAAAGGCAAACAGATTTCAAACAACAGTTACAGCATCTGTTTTTTTTTTTGCATTTGTAATAGTCAAAGTGCAAACACTGACTGGGTTCCTGGTAATAACTATCAAACACATCAGCAACCGACACAATAACAACACAACCAATAACTAAAGTGCATTTGGCACATGACTACTTTTAAGGACGGATCAATGAAAACTTACCTTCACACTCTTCTACACCATCCTCTTTCTTGCAGCGTTGAGGAGATGCTGGAGGCAGTGCATCAGAAACGGCAGCACTCAGCGTCCTTTCACTTGTCTCCCCCTCTAACTTTACCTCAACGATTCCCTCCCCTTCCTCCTCCACTTCCCTCTCCTCTTCCCCCTCTTCGCCCTCCTCCTGTGGAGATCCAAGGCTCCGAGGGGGAGCCGTGGGGATCACAAGGTCGGGCCGGCTGGAGAACAGCTCCCTCAGGATGTGGATGGGCGAGATGGTAACGTCCCAGTTAGTGATGCCGAAGTCGCGCAGGTGGGCCCGAGCGTGGCTGGACAGGCCGGCCCGGGTGTCGAAGCCGGCGCTACAGAACTCACAGTGCATCACACTGAACGTGTCTGGGTCAAAGTTGGCGACTGTGGAGAAGACAGGCAATACAAGTGGGAGTATAGACATTTTTGCCTTGTGAACCCTTGAATCAAAGCCATGATTTCTAGCCATGCAAAGAGCCTGGCCTGGGGATGGCAAAGTCGGTCTGTCATTCAGCCACCACTTTGGTCCAGACTGAATTATCTGAACAAATACTGGACAAAGTGCCATGCAATGACAAACATTCATAGGATAAATCCTATTGACTTTGGTGATCCTGTAACATGATTTGGAGTGACTCGACAAATATCAGCTGTCTCACCACTAAACTTGGTGCAACGCATTCATGTTCCCCTCAGGAGGAACTGTAATCACTTGGGTGACCTCTTAACTCTTCATCTAGATGACTTAACTTTATGAGCAAATACCTGAAAAACTAATGATACTTGCGTTAGACTCAGCTGAACTTTGTGTTTAGTGCAAATTAGCAATTGCTAACCTGCTGACGCTCTAAATTAAGATGGTGACCGTGGTCATTATACCTTTTCAGTTTTCTTATTCTTATTATTTTGCTTCCCCAGGTAGGGAAAAACTTCTTTATGCTGTAGTAACCACTTCTAAAAGCAGTTCACATAAAGAGTTCCCAGCTGGTCATAAAAAATAGAGAGAGGGGAGCTCCGTAAAAATAAAAAAAAATAAATCTGGCGTTACAGTATTTGTTCTACTGTGGCTAAAAGAGGCTTTGAAGAGAATTCTGGTATAGCTAATAAACATTATCTATGGCTCATGCCAGGACTGTTATGACAAGCATATCTTAAAAACAAAGGGCTTTAGGATCTGCTCAGAAAACACTGCCAAAGGATCTAAAGAAATGCATGCAACAAGCCGCTGACCTTTTTTTTTCTTCTTCTGATAGGAGAACTTCTTCTCAATCGCATTGACTTCCTCGGGGGATATGAAGTGACGCACGTTGTAGCTGACGCCCACTCGGTTCAGGTGGCCTCTCACGTGATTGGCGAGCCCAATGCCATTGTGAAATCGATCGGGGCAGTAGGGGCACCTCCTTTCCACACTCTTGAGCGCCTCTGTGTCCTCGTCAAGCTCGTCGTCGTCTTCATCCAAGATGCCCTCTGACAGGAGAAAGCGCACGCGTTCCTCGTCAATGTCGTCGTCGTCGTCATCACTGTCAGTTTCCGCGGGGGCAGCAGTAACCCTGTTGCTCCTCCTCAAGAAGAAAACCTTCCCGTCTTTCTCCGCGTCCAGCTTGTCTTCGCCCTTCACACTGTTCTTTGAAGGGAGCGATAATGTAGCACTCTGCTGTGCTGAACAGTCATCTAGAAAAGAAAAAAAAACCCTCAAATGTTTAATAAACAGACAAATCCTACTCAAACTCAAACAGTACACAAACCTAAAATGCTGAGTGCATCTTGGATTTTGGGTGAGAGCTCCTGTAGGGCCTCTCTGAGAAGCTCTTAAAGTCTGCCTGACCTAAGTCACTTCTTAAAAATGTTTGACCTCAACAGTTTCTCAACACAGGATCATTCTGGTTTATTATACAACTTGGGATTTATTTTTGTATTTTTGAACATTAATCACCTAATTCCTATTTGTAATAATCACATTATACACATAAAGTTAATTCAAATGCAAAATAACAAGAATGTCAACAGCTAGATTTCTGCAATAGAAATAATTTATACAAACCTTTAACCAAGTTTCTTAAAGGGTTTTGTATGCACAAACATTTGGTCACATGGGACAGTAATGTTTCCCTAGGAATGCATTATACTGGCATACTATTGCCATATAAAGTTGTTAATTGCTCAAGTGTTTGCAAACGGCTATTTATGTATCCAGCAGTAACGGAGCAACATTAGCATTCTTTTATAGTCGTGTCAGTCCAATATTCACTCCACTTTAGCACTGTTTTAGTCTCCACCAAATCCTGAGGGAAATAACTGGCTCTGTAGCTGCTAAATGCTCCACTATGTTCACCAGCTAGTCGCTAACCTTTACTGCGAATAAGAAACGAGAGCTCAGTTTGGTGCTGGGCAGGTAGTGTACAGCAGGTTTGTACGGCTTTTTGAAAACAGCTGCCGTCAGTAAAGTTGCAGAACGTAAAACTAAAACAATTAGCTTAAAGATGTTAAAATGCTACGTAGCGCTGAGGAAAAGTGCAGAGTCGGGTGATAATCCTCTGTGGGCTTGTCACTACAAGCGACACCTTTCACATTGCAGTAATTTGATCCCTTGTTTATAATAAAAATATTGATGAGGGCAGCTTTTATCTTCTCTGTATGATCAGGTTTTCTCTGCAATTTTGAAACAAAGCCGCGAGCAAGCAGAGTGTAAACTCTGCATTTGTAACAGTCTTGTTTTGGAGAAATCAGAGTACTCACAATAATCTGCTTTCTGAGCATGTACATGGAATCAGTGATATGTGACCTGGGTGACATTCTGTGCCAACCTGCGCAGAAATCAAGTTAAAGTGACTTAGTCCAGCCTCACCTGTGTTTGATCGTGCTCTGGTGTGCGGTTTCACTCCCGCGGGTGAGCTGACCTCTTGTTGGGAACACTCAGTGTCAAGCTCTGTGCTGTGATCTTCGTCCCGCTCTTCTTCTTCTTCACTCCCAGGCAGCTTGCCATCATCCAGTCTGGGATGAAATTTGGCCAGATCAGTCCAAGTCTTCCCTCTTCTGCTGAATCTCCTGTTCCCAACACACTTGAAGACCGACTGGCTTGTGGCCCGAGCTGCAGCGCTGTCTTGTATTGTGCTGTCCTCAGAGGCAGTGACTACTTGCTGGCTTTGGCTTTGAGTTGCATCGGGTGGGGATTCAGATCCAGAGCGATGGTCAGAGTCTAGGGAGGGTTTCGAAATTCGAGCAACCACATTAGGCCGTGAATGCAGGCCGGTCTCATCAGCCTGCGCACCACTGACGGAGACCTGTCCAGGGTGAACAAGGCTCTGGTGTTCCCTCATTACAGTTTGACTTGAGGTGAGGAAGGCACAATGACCACAGGCCAGGGAAGTGGATGCCAAACATGATGGGGAACCAGGGGATGGGGGGTGAGCCTGGAGAGCGGGTTTTTTTCTGTTGTGGATCTTGGTGTGATTAGCCAGTGCCTGGGAGGTTCTTGTGCTGAAGTTACATTTGGTGCAGACAAAGCGGCGGCGGTTGGCAGAAACAGCTCGTGCCTGAGCTGGAGTTCGAAGTGAATTCGGAGGAGCTGCTTCTGAGTCGAGAGCTGCTGGGTCTGCGTCTGGTGTTGAAACTGGGGCTGGGGAAAGAGGTGGAGACGTGACTATTTCTGGGTCTGACATTTTGCCTGGAATCGAGGCTGCGCCTGCATCTTGCATAATAGCTGGGTCTGAGCTTGTATTCATCACCACCTTACTGTTGAGTTTCTGAATCTCTCCCCCGTTTTCATTCAGCTTCTCAATCTCCTCCAAGATCTTCTGACGGGACTCCTGGTGCCTTCGGTGGTGGTCCGCCAGTGCGATCCGATTTGACAGGTTCCATCCACACTCGGTGCACCGAAAACGGCCGCCCTTTCCTAAACGCCTGCCACCCCCTGCACCACTCTGACAGTGCTCAGCGATGTGCTCCTGCAGGTGGACTTGCTTTTTGAAGTAAATGCTACATTCGACACAGGTGAAGATTTCTTTACCTGGCACTATCCCACTTTCTTCTTCTTCTTCGTCTCTTTTCCCGCCTTTGTATCCGAACTTTGTCGGTTCTTCCACTGCTGCCTCTCCGAAGTTCACTTCATCAAAATCATAAACCCCTCCACCTTGATTCAGCTGTGCTGGCTCAGCCGGTTTTGATTTTTGAGGACTCACTCTTGCCCGTTTGCCAGTTTCAGGCAATGTGCGCTTTAAGGTGCCAAGTCCAGAGAAGGGCCTGAGCAGCACCCTCTTCTTTCTGCACCGCTGAATGAATGTGCAATGAGCCCAGGGGGCAGGAGGGGGACTCTCAGGGTCTGAGTCTCCAGGGAACGTGTACACATCTCTCTCAGGCTCTGTGGTTTCTTTTCCCTTGGGCCTTTTCTCTCCCTCACAACTATCTGCCTCCTCCACCATCTGGCAACCTTCCTTTGGTTTTACTTTGGACAGAAACCGCTCAGCTCCCCCAGGTACATTCCAGACTTTGCTGTCGGCCACTGTGAAGAGAAAACAGAGGAATTATCAACGAAAAGGACAAAAAGAAAGATATCAAGTGTGCAAGCAGATACTGTTTCTTCCTTTATGCTACTTACATTCCTGTGGGCCAAGCTGAGATGTATTTGGCTCTTCTGTCTTTGTGCTCTCGTTGTTGTCGTTGTGCCCCTCCACAGCAGTAGACCATTCAGTCTTGCTGTGCGGGTGCTGCGGTTTTGCAGGTCCTTGGTCATCTTCACTATCAAGTCTAGTCAACATCGGGGGGCAAAAACATTACATGACATTTCTAACAAGTGAAAGCAGCATAAAAACATATGTGTGGTATTACACGCAAGTATTTTTCATGCTGATTCCTGTATTTGTAGACACTGTATATTCAAACCTGTTTACTTTAAGGCCAGATACATTTTTAAAAATGTATATAGGATTAGGTATTATACCCCTAGAATTTCATTCTTGGCAGCGTGAAAAAGGCCTTGAAGCAGCACTTAAACCTTCAAGTTGGGAAATAAAACAGTAACACTTTATTTTATAGCTCTGTAATTTACTATATGTTTCCTGGAAACAACAATATAATTTGGACTTGAGCAGAAGTGATTTAGTTAATTGATAGGATTATGCAGGATTAACATTTGGAGAATACGCTTGCTTGTGCACTTTATTGCAAGAGTTTGATGAAAGGATCAATAGAATCATACAGTTAGCTTAGCTTAGCATAAAGACTGGAAACAGACGAAAGGGCTAGCTCTCTGATTATGCCTCCATTTTTAGTTATGTTATAGCAAACATCTGTACACTAGGTACATTATCTGTTTGCTCCTTTTCCAGTCCTCGAAGCTATGTTAAGCTAACCCGGCTGCTGGTGAAAGCTTCATATTAACCCTACAAATATCACAGTGTGGATGCAGTTGTTGATTTCAACAAGAATTTCCTTGTAACGACAGCTCCATTTAAGATCCATGTATGTGGGGTTTTTGGGGGACATCACAACTAATGATTCCAGTATTTCTAAAATCCTGGCTACGGCCCTTATTATATTTTAAACTTTCCAAAAAAAAAACACCTGCCTCTGCTATGTCTCTCTCTGTGTACTGTATTATGTCCTCAACTACCCAGCCGATTTCACCACCAAGCACCTCCCTACCCTTCCTACTGCACCTCCACCTCACCTGAGTCCAGACGAAGGAGATCCCGGGCTGTGAGCAGCCAGACCGTGAGGGTTAGAAAAGTGCTGTAGCTCCTCCTCTGACACATAACAGCACACAAAACACACAACCACAGGAACATCACTTCACAGCTCAACAGATCCACAGTTAAAGATACAGTGCATACTGGGGTTACATAGAGAGAGAAAGATCAGAGACTTCTGACTACATACAGACTGAATAACATTTAGAACAATAAGCGGACAACAATGATATAACATATATTAGCTAAACTCAGTGCTACTTCTAGCATTGCTGCAGATTGTAATCACTACTGTGCAACTATTGAGAAGTGTGCAACAGGTTCCCAATAGATTATTATATTATAATTATAGATTATACATGTATAAGTCATGTGTTACCATCTAGTGTCTCTTTCTCAGAGTCAGAGTCCCAGCTTAGGGAGGAAGAGAAGACTGAGGACCTGAACTTCCTCTGTGTGCTCCTCCCTGGGTCTGCACTGGGCTGAGTGCCCTCAGTCTGCTCATCTCCAGTGGGGCCCCAGCATTTAGCAGACATCAGGCCGCCTCTCACATTTGGAGAACGTGTGGACTAGAGGCGATAACAAAAACATGCAGGGCGTTTGCAAATCTTATTGTCAGATTGCGGAAACGACAGAGATAATGATACGTTCGACGACGTCTTACCTGTAAGGTGCAGTTGAGGGAGGCGGGGGTGACGGGGTTTTGTGCTGAGTTGAAGGGTGGGGGCCCATAGCTGGTCCCTGGGGTTAGGGGTCGCCCTTCTGGCTCCATGGTCCCCCAGAGAACAGTATGGAGTCCCACTTGTGACCAGCCTGCCTACATTGTGCAGTCTCCTCTTCCTCTGGAAACACAAATACACACACTAAACAAAATAAAAGTTTCTCAATACTTAAAAGTTTCTGTGATAACTTGAATAAAAAATGTTTTTATATGTGAGCGAACAGATTTTAAGTAAGAATCAGAAAGCATATCAGACAAGATGAAAGAGTCAAATCTGCACAATCTGTCGTGTCTGGGCTTCCTCAGTATTTTATTAATTTATTTATTTTTGGCAGCTGCCGTTTTCAGACTCTCTGACCCATTTTCATAACATGTCTGGTCTTAAAGAATGAAATAGGGCGCCCAAATGGTTACATAAATAAGTGGCCTTTTAAATTCAGGCCCACGTCCTCTTCTGCTGCCCCTCTATAAAGCAGCGAAATGCCCGGGTAGCTTACATCAAGGTGTCCCGCGGGTTGGCCTCTGTTGCTTCAGAGGACGTGGCTGACATCGATCCAGCCGCTGTCAGGTGACTATAACAACGATGCACCCATGCACGGTGCCATTTACACCTAAAACGCCCATAAACTGCAGTTTTTTTAGTGCAAATACTCACTGAAATCGGCCTGGTTTGCGGATCGCAGTGAAAGGCAGGCTGTTTAAGGACCCTTCGTCATACTTTGAGGACGGAGCTGAAGCTTTTACGCCCCGAGACGATGCTCGCCGGAGGCTTTGACTGCTCCCATGGACAAACTTGGTCGTTTAATCGCCGCTCGTGTTTTTTGCACGGATCCCTTGAAGATGCCAGACAGAGGACTCCATGTTATTTGGCTTGCAGGCACGCCACGGCAGCGTACGTAACGTCGACGGGGAGGGCGACGAGAAGAGTTTGCCAGTAAAAAAAAATACACCGTAGCCAAGTTGAATAAGTTCAACTTCTTGGGAGCGCTTTGCTTTTATTCTTATTTCATCTTGGTTACTCTAATATGGGGAGAGTCTGTCGTTTTTTAAGCGTTTTGACCACGAAGCTCCTTCTCCTCGGCGAAAAATGCAGTGTTGACATGTCCCACTGTAAACGTGTATATATGTCAGGCGTTATTTTGTTTAAACAGGTGAAGTATTAATTATCAATTGTGTCAATTTAGTTTCAGTCTGTGGCATCTGCTCAGCCCACATACTCACCACTGTAGCATGTTTCCTAAAGTTATAGACACATCCTTCGCTGTAAGATAAAGAAGGCTGTATTGTTTGTCAATTAGTTTCTGTGGCTAATACTAAAAATACCCTAAATGCTGGATATCAATAAACGGCTAACTTCTGCGGATTACCTGGTCATCTGGCGCCCTCTACTGGCGCGAAGCGGGACCGTGCGTGTGTTTGTGTGTCACTTTTCACCAGTAGAGAGGAACATGTATTTAGATCCTTTACTAGTAACTAGTAATAACACCGTGTAGTTGAAGTCCGGCATTGAAAAATGGAACTTAATAATTAATAATTATCAAAAGTAAAAGCTGTCTTCTTCTTCTTCTTCTTCTTCTTCTTCTTCTTCTTATTATTATTATTATTATTATTATTATTATTATTATTATTAGTATTAATATTATTATTTGTATTAGTAATCTGAATCTGAATGAAAAAGTTACTAAAGTGAGCAAATAAATGGAGTGGAGCTATTTTTATACATTGCTGTGTTTAATCAAACAACTCTTTGTAGTTTAGACGCAGACTTTTTTTAAAAAAATCTGTAATGTAGTGATAAAGAGTAAAACTTTGAAGTGGAGCAGAAGTATAAAGTTGCTTAAAATCTAAATATTTTAAGTATCAAAGAAAGAATTTTACTTTGCGTACAGTACTTGAGTAAATGTACTTTACTTTCGGCCATTGCCTTTCAGAGCAGTCACACTGGATGTCATGCAACACAGGTCGTAGTGATCAAAAGAAAACAGCAATAGTCAGAATACAAGAATAAGACAAATATGTATTGTGTTAAGTTTTGGTTTATTGAGTAGGGTCATCCTCTTGTCGAGCAATTTAATTTCCTTTTTTGACCTCCTATAAAGGAAAGAAACAGTAAAACAGTCATGCAGTGGTGGAAAAAGTATTCAGGTCATTTCTCTACTTAAAAGAAGTACAGTGCACTATTATCAGCAAAATATACATAAAGTATCAAAATAAACATACTCATTTTGCAGTAAAATGGCACCTGTGACAAATATTTTTAAATACTATGAGAATGTTAATACTGATCAATGTGTAAACAGCATGTTATTGTTGTGGCTGGTCAAGGTGGAGCTACTGTAGTTGTAATTATTTTATATACAGTTACTGTAGATAGTGAAATCCAGTGGTTCCCAACCTAGGGGTCGGACCCCTCCAAAGGATCGTATGATAAATCTGAGATGATTATTGGTGTTGGAACTAAGAAATTACAAAGTTCTGACACTTAAAGCTTCATTTATTTTGGGGCTTTTCGCTAATCTTTTTTGTGCAGTACTGGAGAATTTTACATCTTTGAGCCTCAAATATGTTTTTAAATAAAACCATGTCAGAGGTTTGGAAGGGAAATGTCCCTCTGGTGGAACTGTTAACATCTGAAACATGATAAGGGGCCTCAACTAGATACTGCTTTTTGTACAATAGTACAATATTCCCTCTAAATTATAGTGGAGTAGAAGTATAAAGTAGGATAACATAGTAAAACTACTCAATACTCATACAAGTACTTACTCAATTTTATATTTAACTGCAGTACTTAGGTAAATGTACTCAGTTACTAACCACATCTGCATTCGCACATACCACAGCAACTAAAAAAGGAAGAGGAGAACTGTAGACATAAAATATACTGTAAGAGCCAAGATTACGAAAGTAATTTGAAGATAAATGTTGTTTTATAATCTAATACTATAATAAATTACATTTTAAAATTCTTTACTAAAGGGTGATACTATAATAAAGATAGTAATGAAAAGTCATTGTTGCTACAATTAATGATATAGAAGTTAAAATAGTATAGCAGTAATAGTATAATAACAGTTAGAGTTAATCAGTTTATTTATTAACCTCTAACATTAAAGTGTTCCTTAGTAAACCTTTTGAAATGAAAATACTTGCTTCTAAATATTTATTTCCAAATAAACTCGTTGATTTTACACAGACTTAGCTGTACTTAAACTCTTGCAATCCTTAGACATGCCCTGACTGCTCTGACATGTCCAAAAAGGAGGATTAAAAGACATAATGAGAGATGCCACGCCCTAATGACTGAAGTCCGCAGAGTCTCGCATCCCTGACGGTGCGTTTTTAACGTCCTTCTCCTATTATGCCCAGACAGTCAGGGCAAATTCTAGCAGGCTACACGAATTGTGTTCTTTTCTGGATATTCAGTACTCATGTGTACATACCCCAAAGTGTTCCCAGCCTTTGATCTCATTATAGAGAGCATCTCCGGGACAGGACGTGTTCACCACCTGTCTGTGCCCCTGCACGGTGAAGTTGGCTACTAGCCGCCCACCACCGACAGCACAGGATGCCAGCTGATCTCTCACCAGCCCCATGGAATGCTGGGAGGGCAGAGTGTTGACGTAGTCTCCGATGAAGGAAACGCCGTAGCCTATGGAGTTGTGTCCGAGGGTGTGGGCTCCTTGCCAGTGCCAGCCCCGGCCCTCGTAGAGGTACCCGTCAGAGCCTGCGACGAAGCTTTGGGAGCACAGACATTGTAAGTTAGGTCCAACATTTCACTTTGTATTTTGGACATGTGCATGAGACTTAAAAAAGCCTGACTGCTTATACCTGTATCCTATGTCATCCCAGCCTCTCTCTACCTGGTGGAAGCGCTGCATGGAGCGCATGTCTGCAGAGCACTGCTGGAAGGTCAGACAGGGCTTGCCTGGTGTGTGAGTGTGGTGGATGTACATGAAGGAGAGAGGAAGAGAGAGGTTGGTGGGGGTTCCTTTGTACGGCTCTGCACCCCACATACAGCGAGGTATTATGGGCGGGCAATCTGAAACAGGTGAATAATGAATGAACAGTGAAGGTTAGTGTGAGTAAATGGCATTAAGTAGAGGGATGATAATCAGGCTTTTCTGTTAATAACCAGGCTCTCTCTATTGTTTTTGGAACTCTTTCACTTCTTTAGCAGTTTGTTCTCATGCTCACCTGTGTACTTATGGACAAACTCTTTCATTGCCTTTTTCACCACAGCCATCAGCTGCTTCTTCTCCTTCACCTCCATCTTTGAGTGCCCCTCTAGTCTCCGCTGCAGCTCCACTGACTTCACCGCCTGTCTGACAAGCACAGGAGGGGTGACCAGCATTCTGAAGTTCTCCCTGCGACGCCGGCTGATAAGGCGCGGGGCGGTGTCCAGTCCTTCGTTCCCCAGCTGGTGGCAGTAATAGTCTGTCAGCAGACTGCTGAGCCTGAGAGGACGCCTGGATTTGTCAGAAACCTCCATCCCTAGCACCGCGCCATCCATGCCTCCATTGATCTGAGCAGTGGTGAGCACAGAGGGGCTGTCCGAGAGGGTGAAGACTTGAGGAGAGGTTACACTGTCCCAGCAGCCGTCAGGTCCCAGAATCTGGGCGAGAGGAGAGCTGTGCCTGACAGAAATGTCCAGGTCTTTGACCAGAGTGAGCTGGTACAGGCCGCGAACACGCCCCGCAGCCTTGGAGAGTAAACCAGCTTCGATGCCCAGGAGGAGCGGCATCAGGGCAACAGTAGTGCCATCAGAGGTCAGCACCACGCCTTCCTCTTTAGCGTCTTCTGTCACCCTGTGATGCACAGCCTTGCTAATGTAAACTGAGAGGCTAGCGTCCATCTCAGGACCACCAGAGTCAGCATTACCAAGGAATTGTTGAATGAATGGGTCGTTAAGGCCGGCTGCCCGGCGCAGCCTCCTCAACACAGCTACTGGCTGTGACCCAGGGTCCGCATCTTCCACCTGCTTCACCACCTTGATGAAGTCCTCCATGTGCCAGGAAGCTGGAGACAAGAACAGAAAACACACACACTGTTGTCACCCGGGGCATAGCTATGAGTGGGAACAGTGGAACTAGAGACCCAGGGCCCCAACATTACTGTGGGCTGAAGAAAGGAGAGTGAACACAAATCACAAGCAGTGTTTCAGAATGGTTCAATAGTGGCACATAATGTGGCTTGTTAGCTTATGTGATAATAGTTCGCTTGCCGTTAAACAAAGCAGCAATTAGCTTTAGAAACAGTTGCAGAGAGAAGATAAAAAATATATTATAACAATAATGTTCTATTATGCTGAAGCTTCATTCTGTAATTACGATAAGTTGAACGTAGAGGGCTGAAATATGCTGATGTTTCAGATTGTGCAGACTTCCTTAAATGTGTTATAAACCTACTGATTCTCTAATACCCTCTACATATTCACGTGTTTATCCTTTAATTTGAGTATTTGTACAGGCGTGACTATGAATAAGGGCCCCACAGAGGCTGCATATGTACGGGGCCCAGATTTCTGTGCTGCAACTCCGCTGATAAGATGAATGATTAGATGCACACAGGCTGACGTTTCAGCTGCAGATAATGTATGAGCCTATTTGAGCTCATGAATGGACATGAAGTAAAGACATGGCTCTTGCTCACAGTCAACAGAATACATATTGCCAAAAGATTAAAATTGTAAAGAATCTCATCTGGTCACTTTGTTTGAATGATGATTATACTTGCCATTATGTACAATGCAGCTCACAAAACTGGTGAAAACATAAACCAATGTCATTACCTTCTGCATACGTGCAGACCAAGACCACCACAAGGACCAGTGTCTGTCTCCAGCAGCCTTTATCCATCCTGAGCCGTGAACACCTTCAGCTCCCAGCTTCAAATGTCTGTTATCTTGTTGCCTCCCGCTCTCATTTATAGAAGTTTGCGTGCAAAGCAAGTGGGTGGTTATGTAACAGTTGTAGACATAATGTAGATACGCCTGCGTTCAGTCTGTTGATGGGGCCGACTAGGCAATGTGGGAAACTGACACCTGTAATGTGAATGATGTGGAGTCGCTTGTCCTTACCGCTCAAGGCCCACCACACACCGCCGATGTGACAGAGCTGGACATTCTCTGGAAATTCTCAAGTTCTGTAAAAAAAAATCTCCGTCATCTCGTTTTTGTCGTTAATATGACTGCTGCTTGTGAAACAAACCTCCTGGAAATACAAATCCAGCCAGCAGCAAACTCTTCACTACTGTACAAATTATTGGCAGTCCTTGCTGAGGCAACGAGCATGTTCTCGTTAATGTTCAGAAAGCCATGACTGCAAAACTGAGGAAGTCCCAGAACCACGAATCACACGTGGGCTGTGTGGCAGTGACACACTGATTTATTCTTTATTGATGATATGTCTGGTTTATGTGTGCAGACGGACCATGTTGGAAATGCAGCTCTGAAGAAGTGGAAAACTGTTCAGGGCCAAAAGTCACAGGTCAGTGTTCACAGCAGTCATATGAGGACAAGAACTGGAAGTGGATGCAGTCTATGGCTGAACTGGAAAATACATTTCAGAAGGTCAAAGATATAAATCTGTAATTACTTTAATCTGTAATAATAACAACCTTTAGAGGGAGGGAGAGTTCACCAGACTAAAATGATAAGGTATACAGCTTTTGAGGGTGGGGCGCACATGACTATAGGGAGGAAAATGTAGAGTGAAACTAAAGTTGAGCAGACATTATTAATTGCTGCATAGCACTGATTGCTGGAACTGAGCCATTGTTGATATTATAGCCACAATGTCTGCTATGAAAATGGCCTGTAAGTCTGAGTCATCTGGTAAAAACATAGAAACAAGGGTGCTTTGATGCTGATCAGCTAGATGTATTCCAAAAGAAAAACAGCACATTAAGTACAATTTGGAAGATTTTAGAGAGGACTGAAACACAAGTGATGCTCATCAAGCACACAGTCAAATCCAAAATATGATGAAGCCTGTTTTGTTCTTACTGCTAATGTAGAAAATAATCGTGGGTTTTGTATGTTTCCCATTTAACTCATGGGAGCCCCGTGTCACATGCTGTTGACGTTCTTTCAGTTAAATTTGACTCGGCTCCTTTTACTAGTTTCCCCAAAATTGCATATGAGGAGAAGTTTTGGGGAACTGCTTCATACTTTGGCATCATTTACTGGTGAATGTGTGCTGCATATTTTTTGTGTTGTATACATGGACAGTATCTGTAAGACATTGGTTTATTCTATGTTAGGGTGACTTTTTGACCTTTTGACAGGGACAAGAGATAAAAAGGATGCTGATCAATGACCAACCTGTCAAATAATCAACAAACTAAATAAAGAAAATGTTGGTGAATGGTTAGATAAATAATATGCAGTAAACTACTGTAGGTAATTATAAGTATGGGTTTGTAAATAATTAATAGCAATAGGGCTGGGCTCAAAAATGTTAAGATAAAGAATTTCATATCTGTCGATGTCAATGATTATCACAGTAAATGTCAAATCATTATTTCTATAAGTCTAAAGGCTGATTTTTAGCCCTGAGTGAAAGTTAAGTGAGAATGTGGTTAAACAATTCTTTATGGTCAGAACAAACACTTAATGCCAAAACAGTTGTGATAAAATCTTTTTTTAAATATATCCATGAGTAAAATTAAGTATCTTTTTTCAGTCCCCTTTACTCAACAAAATAAACATCTTTAAAAAAAATAAGTGTTAGTTAGTTTATGATTTAAATCATAAACAAACATGTATTGACCATTTGTTATATTGTTGTTGAAGAACATTTTTACATATATTCATTTAGCTGACGCTTTTATCCAAAGCGACTTACTATTGCTATAAATGTCTGAGGTTGCTCGCCTCTGGAACAACTAGGGGTTGAGTGTCTTGCTCAGGGACACATTGGTGGATGTGTCACAGTGGAGAATTGAACTCCGGTCTCAAATAACAAAAGCATGTTTTATCCACTGCGCCATCACCAGTAATGCGCTATAATTATAATTATCTAATTACTCTTTAATGTGGCAGCCCTAAATAGGAATATGTGACAATACATATCACAAAGGTAATTCTTTTTTGTCGCAACAAACTCTCCTGCGTGCTCCGGGACAGTAGGTGGCGCTGTGAAACTTACATGCTGATCACGCGAGTAATTAAAACCTAAAGGAGGAAGAAGTAGAAAAGAAGAAGAAGAAGCAGCAGCAACACTGGACAGTAGCTGATTTAACAATAAACAAGGTTTGTTTGTCGTCATAGACTTCGCTTATGGAAATCACAATAACATATCAAATATTGTCTACACTGTTTTTAAAACGTGCATGTTTCCTGTCCTTGAAGGGCTCGCATGCAGTTATCGTAACAGGAAGTACCAGCTAGCATTTTTGGCTACGTAGCTAACAGCTAGCGGCGATCAGCTGTTTGTTGGGCTTGAAAGGCTCAAACTGGGCTTTAGTGGAGGCACAGTGTGTTATTCAGCAGACGAGAGCTTATGAAATTCCTCGTTTGTATTTGTTAGGCGAAACATCCTGTGAATCTGATGTAGGGACTGGAGAAATGGCCACACAGTGGACCCCAATGTAAAGGACGAAATCTCCCCTTGGACAGTATGAAAGAGGGATATTGTGATTCATTTCATACCAGTAATGAAAAATAGTACTAAAAACTATTAGCCTGTGAACATTTCACCCAGCAAAATGTTAATCAATCTCTATTTCTTTGTTTCTAGTTTCTTTGTTTCATATATATAAATATATAAATGAATATTGGAATAGGCTGACCACTGACTGTGTCATTGATTTCCAGCTTTGTGTGTTAGTTAAACCCACACGTGTTTAAATGATATTTTCTAACATTGTACAGTATAGATTATCATGTCCAAATGGGTAACTTACTGGCATCATCATCATCATCCAATCATATATCATCACGCTACAATCTTTTGTACCTGACAACTGCAAAAGTTGCACCAGGACCTCTGGTTGGGAATCACTGTATACGTACAGAAATATGTGCAAGAGATCATGTTTTGATTTCCATCTGAAATGCTCAACAGAACAACTCATTTGACTGAAGTGCACATCCATTTCTCTCCTATTAGCCAACAAAACCAACTAGTTTGCATCAGTCTGCATGTGTCTGTCAGTAGATTCTAAGCTGTGACGTGGACTATCATCACTCCTACAGAAAATGGACACGCGGTTCACTAGGGGGAAATCCAACATCTTGGAGCGACCCCTCACCCGACCCAAGACTGAAGTCAGCGTGAGCACTTTTGCCCTGCTGTTCTCAGAGATGGTCCAGTACTGTCAGAGCCGCGTGTACTCTGTGACTGAGCTGCAGACACGCCTGTCAGACATGGGCCAGAGCGTGGGAGCGAGCATGCTGGACGTGCTGGTGCTTAGAGAGAAGAACGGGAAGAGGGAGACCAAAGTGCTAAATATGCTGCTCTTCATCAAGGTAAGCCAGATGTAAAATACCGCTGGTGGTTTTGGTAGTTCAGTAACGTTTTCCTTTTTAATGCTAAACGCTTTCCTTTTTAGGTTAATGTCTGGAAGTCTTTGTTCGGGAAGGAGGCTGACAAGCTGGAACAGGCCAACGATGACGACAAGACTTATTACATCATAGAAAAGGAGCCGCTTATCAACGCGTACATCTCGGTGCCCAAGGAGAACAGCAGCTTGAACTGCGCAGCCTTCACCGCGGGCATCGTGGAGGCCATCCTCACACACAGCGGCTTCCCCGCCAAGGTCACTGCCCACTGGCACAAAGGCACCACGCTGATGATAAAGTTTAACGAGTCCGTCATAGCCAGAGACAAGGCTTTAGACGGCAGATAAGGAGGACCGGAGACAGCGGGTGGTTATGTTAATCAAAACAGGTTGAAGATAAATCATCCAGGTCCAGGCTAGTGTTTGTTCCTGACTGAATTTCCTTGTGGTAACAGATGAGACGGGGTGACTTTATGGATGGATGACTGCACCACACTGAGCCACACCTACAGCAGAGAAAAACATTCAGCTAGTTGTACACCCATGAAGTGACACAAACTTGTTTACCGAAGATCGCTTCATTTGTAGTTTCGCGGCACATATGATTCATAAAAGATTACTTTTATTGGATAATACTTTCACCACAGTATTTGGTGGTTTTCCAACAGAGGTCAAATTAGTTTAATGAAGTAACTTCAATTAAAAGATGTCACACTGGGATCTGGGAATTTGCAATGGACCTTTCATACTACTATTATTATTATTATTATTATTATTATTATTATTATTATTATTAGACCTTTTTGTAGACTAAACAACAAATCAGTTAATCATAAAAAAAAATCAAAAGATTATTTGACAATGAAAGTAATTGTGTGGTGCAGGCATCGCCTCGTAGGGTGAAAGTGAACAAAGGCAACTCACTAAGTGGTGGCCGACTAATTGGAGTGTCCCTGGTTTCTATACTGTTAATAAAAAGTTGTCACAAAAACTCTTTTAATGCAACTAAATATTTTTCTTTTACAGACGGCCCAGAGTCTTTTGTTTCCCCTCGTTCATTCCATTTCAGCTCCAGGGGCATGTGTCATCTCTGTTAACTAGATTTATGATCAGGGCCGTAGCTACCACTGAGGACACGGAGGTCATATCCCCACTATTTTTATTGTATTATATTGTGCTATATTTTTTATTATTTTATTTTGTGTGTGAGAGAGATACTTTGTGGGTATTACTAACACGGGGCGTTAACATTCTATGATATGAACGAAAAATAAAGGCTTCAGCATTTCTCCAGCAGAATTGTATTGCCAACACAAATAAGGCTTTGAAAAACAATTTGGACTTTCAGGTTGTAAATTTATAGAATATATAGTCGAACGGTCAGCACAATATATAAAACAAAAGATTCAAATGATGAATGAAAAGCATTAGTTTTAGGTTTCGGGACTCTCGACCTCAGATTATCCACAGTCCTGGCAACTGCCCTGCTCATACCGTGTTTGTTGTGCTTGTTATTGATGGCATTGTTTATTGTGTCTCTTGGTATTGAAGTAAACTGTTAATAAAAACATAACAATGCGAAATGCCATGTGAGTCTGAGTCATCGCCATAACAAACATTATACTCACGATGGCTTGCTATCTGGCTGATGGATCTCGTACCCGCCTCAGGTTTCGACAGGGTGACCGATAAGCGCTTGGCGGAGTTGACATCAGTCACGTGGTGCGGTCACGTGGCTACCAGGAAGCCGCAGTCTGTTTACCTGTGTCATCCGTACACTGCGACACCGAGCATCCTTTATGTTTATGATGAAATCCGACCCGCTTTGGTAATGTGAATTCACTCGCGACTCCATGTTTGTGCCGACGATGTCCGTCTCCATCATCCCCGCGTGACCGTCTAAGTGTCAGCATGGCATCTTCAGGTTACACTTGCCTCCAAGACAACGCCACAGGTCTGTCAACCCACCATTCATGTTTGACTCTCTGTGAATCTGTGTCTGTCTCTAAATATATTTAATAGTGATTTTTTTTCACGTGCTCATGTTGAATCGTGTCTGGACGTTTCTGTGTGCTGGTTTCGATTATGCCAAGCCGTGATTTATGTATGTCCAGTCTGAACAAGGAAATGCTTAACGTCAAATACATTCGCCCGCTGCATCCCATTTTATTTACAGAGCACGTCCCATATAAAGCAATATCCTCAGGCGCGTCCCATTTAAACAGTAACTGATTTGCATACACAGGTGAATCAAAGCTTAAAGGGCCATTGCGCTGATTTAGACTTTATCATGACTCTGGTCATGAGGAATGATTCTCAGCCTGTGAAAGCATTTGTAAAATGTCCTCTGAGGCTTCGGAGGGAGGACGCTTGGGGAAAAAACAACCCAGATGATGTCATTGGGGGTTGTGATAAGGAAAAGCTGCAAATTGTCACATTTTAGATCTTGGAATCAGCATATGTTTAGCATTTTTGCTTGAAAACTGACTTAAACCAGGGAATTCCAATGTCTGAGGCTTTGGGCCTCAAAACAATCAGAAAAAGCACCCCCACAACAACCTATTCATTTACTTGCTTTGTTTCTCTCAATTCCTGGATGCCTATGGGATCATGATTATGTTATTTGATCCCGTAAACACTCAACAATTGAACCAAGATAGCCTAATATTGTTGTTATAACTTAAGACTACACAAAATACATTTAAACATGTCTGTCCTCAGGGTTATTTTAGTTTCTGACTGATAAAGTGGGCAAAACAGTTCCCCAAAACTACTGAACTCTCTCTTTAACCAAATCACATTTTCTATTTGATCTTCTTTTGATGACTAATGTAATATTGTTTCACTTCCACTCACTGAGCCTCCCCAGAAACAGTTTGGAGCCTTGGGCAGTTTGAAAACCTCTGACTGAAAGGATCACTTGGTTATCAAAATAGCTGTAGATTAATTTTCTGCCCACCCACAAATTGATTATTTAACTAATTAGTAATAGTTACAGTTCTGGATGAAAGATGCTATGTAGCACCACCGTTTTTTTTAGCTTGACTCATGACTAAAGTCATCTGTGCCTTTCATTCCTTTCCTTTGTCTCTTGTGAGTCTCCCAATTTATGAAAGTGCTATTCTGAATCTCTTGAGTGCCTCTTCAAAATTTAATTGCTGCTGATCGTGTTTACGGCTCGTCTCCGGTCTAAAGCTATGGCTTTCTCTGTATTGTCCAGAGAAGGACAGGCTCCTCTCCTCCGTGACCAGCTATGGGCCCTGGGACCTTCTTGGGGCAGGGAGCCCCCGTCCCTCTAGTCTGGTGGGCTCTGAGTCCTGCCAACAGCAGGAGGAAGAGGAGGAGGCCCTAAGGAGGAAGCTCAAGTACTTCTTCATGAGCCCGTGTGACAAGTATCACGCCAAGGGCCGCAAGCCTTTCAAACTGGCCCTGCAGCTGCTCAAAATCATCATTGTGACTCTGCAGGTGGACACAGCTTTAGGCACTGTATTACAAAACGTACCATTTAAGTTAACTATTGTTCTGCACTCTCATGCTTGTTTTGTCTCTGCCTCTCAGTTGGTGCTGTTTGGCCTGAGCAACCAGATGGTGGTGACATTTAAAGAGGAAAACACGGCTGCATTCAAGCACCTTTTCCTGAAGGGTTACCAGGACAACGCTCCTCAGGCCGTCCACTCGCAGAAGGAACTATACAGCCGCATCCACTTTACCATAGAGCAGGTAGCCCAATGATGACTAGGAGACATATCAGTGTACTGCCTAAACGGGCTGATTCACCCAAATTACTAAAAACATATTTTCTCTCTTACCTCTTAGTCGGGTCTAGGCATGCAGGTCGTTTGGGGTTTTATTTGCTAACAGTTTATGGAGGCAAACCTGACCTACTAAAACTAAAGAAAAAAGAAAAAAGAGACCAGGCTTCTAGCAGACTCATAGACTTGTATGATAACAAGAGTCCACAGCCACGCTAGCAGCTCGTGTGCTACTTGCTGGGCTAAAGTGTAACACTAACATGCTCACAATGCTAACATGCTGATGCTTAGCAGGTAAAATATGCTAACATTTGCTAATTGGCACTTAACACAAAGGATAGTGGGGGTGATGGGAATGTCAATTACATTAAATTTAGTTGACTCTTTTATCCAAAGCAACTTGCAATTGTTATATATGTCAGAGGTTGCATGCCTATGGAGCAGGGTTTCCCACACCAAAGGCATGTGTATTATCCACTGCACCATCACCACCAGGTATTTGGTCTTAAATCAAAATACTGGACAAATAAAGACACTGACTGATGTAGTAGATGCTGAGATATTTCATGCTAGACAAAAAGGTTGGGAACCACTGCTGTGGATTTTACCCAGAGCAACAGTGACGCTGTTCCTGACAAGAGACATTGCTGCATTCGATCTCACTAGAGACGAGGAGAAAAAAAATCATGTTTTCGCAATTTGGGTGAACGGGCTCTGTGAAGAGTTGCACTAGCATTTGGTTCAGATGGAAAAGTAAAGGTTTTTTCCCCCTTACAAAGAAGATGTGAGACCTGAGACGGGCACCATTATAAGCTGCTGCTCTGTACTCCTTTTCCCCCCTTCAGTACATGGCTCTGTCAGAGATCTCACTGGGACGGTATGCATACGTGTTGGGCGTCGGTGTAAATGGAAGTGCGCTATCCCTCTGCCAGAGGTACTACAAAGGCACCATTGACCCCGTCAACGACACCTTTGACATTGATCCCTATGTTGTCACCGGTAGGACGACCTTTAGCTTTCATGCCTTTTTTGCTTGGCGTTCATTAAATTTGTCCTTGGGTGTTCGACATTTAAACCAGCATGCCTTGTTATTTCTTCAGGGTCAGTATTTTCTGTGCAGTGACTGGGTCTGTGAGTCACTCTGTTGTGGCTCCACATATGTCAAGAGGTGCCCTACGACTGTGCCCTACTTTCAAAGGCTTGAAATAGTTCCTATCCTATCACCAAATACACCACACAAAAGCTTTTTTCCCCCATTTACTTTAGTAGCAGCACACTATGTCTCTGCCTTGGGAAAGGAATTATTTGTATGCACCTGCTGAATTGGCAGAGATTACTTTTGGCAATGCGTGATAAAAATAAAGTAAGGCAAATAAAAATGGTTGTTAAGCTCCAAAGGGATGATTCTGCATTAAAATACTTTGAGGAAGGGTATAAGTGTGGTTTGTGCTTCACGTGATATGGAAAATGATGAGTTTTTTATGGTTTTAAAACTTCCCCGTGTGATATTTCTTTAGTTCCTCTAAGACTATTTTCTGACTTCTTTCCAGACTGCATTGGACTGAATCCACCGACTTACAGTACTGCTCCAGGAAACAGGGACTACAAGAATTTAACTCTCCAGTTTGACATGTTAGATGATATCATGTTTGTTTTTTTATCACAAATTTTAAAATGTGTTGTTTTTCATTACAGTCTTCACCACTGATGCTCTTTGTGTCTCCCCCGTCACATGCATACTTTGTCTCCAGGCTGATCAATGTAACAATCGACTTCCAGCTGAAGGCCATCAACATTCAGACCATTATAAATAATGAAATCCCCGACTGCTACACCTTTGCTATCACGGTGAGCTATCTCTTCTATTGTTACTATTCAAATGAACCCCCTGGATCACAGTAGAGTGTCTGTTGTAATTCAGCCGCACTTTATCACAGCTGTGAAGTTTTGCATTAAGTTAAGCAAAATGTTGAGATAAGAGTTGACGGAAACTGATGGAGTAGTGTAAAAATGCGCATACCCAGAGGTGGTATATTTACCCTGGTTCTTGTTGCTATCAGATCGTCATGGATAACAGGGCGCACAGCGGCAAAGTTAAGATCAGTCTACAGAACCAGGCCTCCATAAAGGAGTGTAAAGACCCTAACGTCTCTGGACACGGTGAGTAACTGGGGGGCGAGCTGCAACGGTCACACAATTTGTGGAGATATTCACTCATCTGACTCTTCATATCAGCTGTTTTATCTGTCATTTTCTCAACTGCCTTTGCTCTCATTCGACTCCTCAGCGGAGAGCTATGCACGGGAGTTCCTGGACGTGGTGGTGGCATTCGTCTGTCTGCTTTCCCTGCTGCTGTGTGGGCGCTCCATCCTCAGAGGCATCCTCCTGCAGCATGTAAGACAGCAGACCAAACATTTATGGATTTATGTTGTGAAAATACTGTTTTACTTGGTGACAGTAAAAATCTTTTTTTAAAATCAGCCCTTGCACAATATATATTGTTGTTTTAAAATACAAAGAAATTAAAGGTTTTTACTGGAGTTTTCTTTAAAAAAGTCTAAATTAATTTCCTTCTTCATAAAAGATTTTGTGTTATTGATCATCTTCCATGTTTCTAACCAGGAGTACGTGCAGTTTTTCAAACACAAACTTGGCCGCAGCGTGAGCTGGGGAGACAGAATGGAGTTCATCAATGGCTGGTATATTCTGCTCATCATCAGCGACATGTTCACCATCATCGGCAGCTTCATCAAAATTGGGATTGAGTCCAAGGTAATAGTTGTCAGAGCTCTCCAGCTGAAGTGTAATAGAAACAATTCTCGGTCAGTTTCTGGTAATTAATGGTGTCACTGGTGCACTGCAGACCTTTTCATCATATGACATATGCGGAATCCTGCTGGGAACCTCCACTCTGCTGGTGTGGGTGGGAGTCATCCGCTACCTCAGCTTCTTTCAGAAATACAATGTAGGTGAAAGCCTAACACACACACACACACACACACACACACACGTAAAGATCATCTTTCTTTTAAGAGTAAATATTGCTCTTTCCTTCTCTCTCTTTTCTCACAGATCTTGATTGTGACTCTAAGAGCTGCTTTTCCTAATGTTATCCGCTTCTGCTGCTGTGCAGCTGCCATTTATATGGGATATTGCTTCTGTGGATGGATTGTGCTGGGGCCATATCATGTCAAGGTACTGAACTCACACTGCTGTGTCTCTAACTGGGAATGAGCAGGCATGAGTCATTCAGATCACAAGTATGTGTCAGAACAGCCTAATTATCATAAAATAGCCTCTATCATATCATCCTTTTAGCTATGTATAATTAATGAGAAAATGGGCATTTATTAAATATGAATTCTGTAGAGAATGTTGTTTTTGCTTACGATGTTATTGTATTCTATTGTGGGTTCTAGTAGAAATCAAACAACCTTACATATAGCAACTAATAAAACTTCACATATGTAAAGATTAGACAATAAAATATTTTAATTAAAAAGGGGACAATTAAGCAAATTGACATCACTACAGAAATATTTGTAGATGTTCAATTGCGTAAAGAATCACACTAAAACTGGCAGTTAAAGCCTTGCTACAAATTAAAAGTCTACTCTGACAATTATTGCATTTCCCCAAAATCATGTGACTCAAGTGAGAGTACATTTTTTTAAAAATAGGCTGAGCAGAGGCTGAAACATCCCAACTTTGTGCCTGGGTCAATCTCCATGTTAAAAATGCAAGTTTCAAGCTCAACATCATCAGGGTTATTGGTTAGCTTAGCAAAAAGGTTTGAAGCAGCTGACCAAAGATGGCCCAATCCAGCTGTCATTCCCTTTTAAACTACTTATGTGCCAAATTGTTTCTTGCCCAGACTTGCGTCTTAATGAGAGAGCTTTAGAGGTTCTGGTAGGCACATTTAGTTATTTTTGGACAAAGGCAGGGTGTTTACCCATTTCTAGATTTCAGCTAAGCTTACCTAACCAGCTAGGTTAGGAAGCTTCATATGGTAACTGTGTAACTCTCACTAGTGGATTAGCATAGCTTAATAATAATACAATATTGATATGAAAGTGGTATCAACCGTCTCATCTAACTCTTAGCAAGAATGCAAATAAGCATATTTCCAAATTGTCAGACTATTCCTATGACATGTTAAACGCTTTAGCCTCTCATCTCAGTGTTCTTTCCCCATTTAAATACTGCATTAACATAATGTGCCTTAATTGGCATTAATGTGTGCTGCGCTTCCTTCCTTCCTTTGCACTGACTTTACCCCGTGTGTACAGTTTCGTTCCCTGTCCAAAGTGTCAGAGTGCCTGTTTTCTCTGATCAACGGAGACGACATGTTTGTAACGTTTGCTGAGATGGAGCATAGCGGCACGTTGGTGTGGATCTTCAGCCAGGTCTACCTATACACCTTTATCTCCCTCTTCATCTACATGGTGCTGTCCCTCTTCATTGCACTCATCACTGGAGCCTACGACACCATTATGGTATAGTTTTATTTAGTTATGTTCTTGTTTCTGTGCATTTTTTAGCCATGCCAGTGGCCATCATTAGTTCGTAATTTTCCAGTACTTGACTAAAAACCTGCAAAACTAATGACTTTCCCCTCAGTTTATGTAAAGTGCCATTAAGAGCTAGGTGAGGGTCCTTTTAGAATATCAAAACACTATTTCATTCAAAAGATGAAGTCAAATCCAATTACAGTATATTGGATTTAGAAAAGGAGTTCCAGGATAAAGGTGACTATTGATGCATGTAGGTTATTTTTTTTCTGATTCTTCAAATCTACACAATGGCCAAGGACATTTGTCAACAGTATAAGTCAACAGTATAGCACTCGTCATCAAATTATTTCTTCTGTTATTAAAATGACTGTGAAGCACTTGTTAAATGAATTTGCATAAAATGTTTAGCTGTACATTGTCCTCCTACAGGCCCAAAAACAGGAGCAGGTACGCGTCACCGATCTGCACGCGTTCATTGCAGAGTGCACAGACACGCCCAGCTCTGGCAAGTTCCGTGGACCTGAGGGGTCGTCATGCTCTTTCCTCTGCTGCTGTGACTAGGGGGGAGGAGAAGGAGGAGGAGGTTGCACAGAGGGAGTAAGCTGTGTGTGTGTGTGTGTGTGTGTGTGTGTGTGTGTGTGTGTGTGTGTGTGTGAAAGGGCAATTTCTTTTTTCTCTTCAAAGCACTATATTTCCACTCCAGTTACAGCAGAGTGCATTTCCACTCCTTTTCCCAGATACCCAGCAGGGACGATAAATGCCGTGAGAGTGAACAGACTGACCTTGGACCACGTTGCCCGTTTGAATTTTGCATTTAAATTTGTGCTGGAACGGTAGAACACACTGCACAGTCACAAGCCCAATTACCTGCTTAGGCTTTTGTACTGTATGAATAATTTACTGTCTCTTTCTGAAATGTCAGTTTGATAGGGCTTTGATAACTACACACATAATGCCAGTAAACATATTCATTGCTGTACACTGGACACCGGGTCCACTAGGTAAATGGCTGTAATTTTTTACTTGAATGATCCACTATGTACAGGGTTTTTATTATCATTTTATTGTCCACATGGCTACCCAGGTGACAGGACTTTTGTGCCTCTTGATTATATAAATAGATGTATGTCCTCTGGATGTTAATAGCAGAGGTAGAATAGACACAAAAGATAGCCAGGTATGCTGAAAAAAGAGCGATCATTAACTGCTTTATGTTTGCATTAGCTTCTGCAACATTTTCCCTCTATGCTGTTCCTCCACTCCTGTTTTCATTGCTCATCCCTCGTCCTCTTTGTTCATGTCCTCTTCTGGCCTGAGGGAGATGAAGACTGCACAAGGAAGGAAAAGCTCCACGCAGACAACCAGTTAGTCATCAATATGTATGAACTGTTTCTGCTGTAAAGACCCAGGTGGCTGCATGGGCGACAGAGCCTTTCTACTGTCTACAAGTGCTCTGTTCAAGGATGTAAATAGTATTCCTATAGAAAATCAGGGTGTTGTTAGCACTGTCGCCTCACAGCAAGAAGGTCTGGGGTGCAAACCTTGATCAACCCAGGCGCTTTCTGTGTGGAGTTTGCATGTTCTCGTGTCTGCTTGGGTTCTGTCCCATATGGCTTCTTCCCACAGTCCAAAGACATGCAGGATAATAGGTTAGTTGGTGACTCAAAATTGCCATTAGGGGTGGATGTGAGTGTGAATGGTTGGTTTTCTCTATGTGATAAACTGGCGACCTGTCTGGGGTGTGGCTGGATAGAGAATCAGGATTCAAACAATGTCAAGTGATGCTTAAAGAAAGGTGTGTCATTGTAGAACATTTTAGAAGCTGCACATTGTGCTAGACTATGCTGCCTTACAAAAGCAGAGAGCAATAACTGTAAAGGGGTTGAAGTTTGTAGGCTCTTAGCCAAATTTAACGAAGATTCAATGAAACTGAGAACCGCACACCAGACGGATAATGGTACAAGGCAATGGTACTGAAACAAAGATTACGCAACTAACTGCAGGTTCAGGCGAAACAATGAGTTATAATATTGAATTTAAATGCATGAGGAGAATCAGACTGTCTGGTGTCAGCAGCAAGTTTATTCCAGAGGAAGGGGGCACGATAGAAAAGGGCCCTGCAGCTGACTTCTTTTTTTGACACAGGGGCCCAATATTCTGAGAGTGGAGAGCACAGGTGGGACATAAGGTTTAATGAGACCAGAGAGATAAAAAGGGGCGGGAAAAGGCGAGCCCATTTACATTTTTTTAGTAATCAGAAGCGCCTTAAAATCCAAGCAATATGGAAAGGGAGCCAATGAAGTAAAGCATTTTTTAAATTGGTGAAATATGGTCAAATTTTCTGGTTGTAGACCTAATTTTAACTATGGTGTGTAAATGTGTGAAAAGGGCATGGTGCTGACCAATTGAGAGAAAGTGTATCACAGAGTAGGGCTGTCGCGGTGAAGTAATTTCCCCCATGGTAATTTGTTGGGGCTCAACAAATTTCCATTTCTATCAATGAAGTAATTTGATGCCATACTGCATAGTAAGTATGTCTGTGTGGATCTCACCTCACTGCATAGTGAGCCGCTAACAGCTGCTTTATGGTCTGAGCAAGCTAGCTGCTGGGTGCTAGTCTAAGCTAACACAGTATCAAATTAGTCCAACATCGCCGAGCCTGCTAGCCACATTAGCCACTCAATATGCTAACACCAAGTTGGCTAACCTACAAAATAAGCAGTAAAAAAACACAAACACTTACAGCTTCCAAGTTTTAAGTCGGGTCACAGACATCCCATGGCCATCTGTCCTTGATGCCTTACAGAGCTCGTTAAGTTTGTGGAGTTTTTGAAGCAGTAATTTATTAATTTAACATGCACTGAAGTGGAAAGTATGAACATTGCAGTTGTTGCGGCTCATACTCATACGGATGAGTATCATCAGCATAGCATTGGAAATGAATTGCATGGCTATGTATAATTTGGCCAAGAGGTGTAATATATAAAGAGAAAACCAGAGGGCCAAGAACAGAACCCTGTGGTACACAATATTTCACATGAGAAATGTTTGATTTGTAGGAAAAACAGTGTGTTCTTTACGATAAGTAAAACTTTTACTTTTATTTTCAATGGAGTGGCAGGCCTTAAAGGCAGATTAAAAAGGTTCAAAAAAGTTACTGATGTGTGACCTTGGATAAAGGTGTGGTTTCTTAAGTAGTGGTTTAACCACAGCAGTCTTAAAGCTAGTGGGTGCAGTGCCAGTTGTAAGTGATAAATTAACAATATTCAGCATTGTAGGTCCCAGAGGTGGCCAGAGATCTTTAAAAAGGTTATCTGGTAGAAGGTTGAGGAGGTAGGTGGTTGGTTTAGAAGGTAGATTGATTTACGTCAATTTGTGTTTCAATGTCCTGCAGGCCTGCTTAAGAGCATGTGTTTCTTCAGTAAACCAGGGTATAGGCTTATTTGACCATCTTGTTTTGGTAGAAAGAGGTGAATCCAGGAAACTAAAAGGGACTTTGTTTAAATATCTGTTGCTGCAGTGAAAGGGGCAAGGACCAAGTGCAGTTACAGTTGAGGGACCAAGATGGTGGAATACAAAAATAGATCTTTCAATTCCAGGAAACAGAAAAAAGTGGGTAAATTAGGTGTTGCTAAGGCTATATCCCCACATAGCTTTAACTAGCTATCACTGCAGTTTGGTTTTTGACCTCTGTTTACTAGTTTTTGACAATTGTTTTTTTTCCTCCCAAACAAAATTCTACAGTATAATAACGTTGATGGTAAGGTAAAATGTCAAATAGGTCAGACTTCTGTCTTAAGCCAGTTGTGATGAAAATATGAAGTAACTGTGTACTGACTTTGGAGGGTATGTATGCAGCTTATAGAGGTGTGTCTGTATTTTATATAATGTGTCAGACTTGGGCACTGACATTGAAGCCATGTGTAAAAGGGTAATTGCTTTTTATCTTTAAAAAAGCTAGGGCATTTCTACAAACCAGCAGTTCTTCATTTACCCTTTTAAAGAATATTCAGAATACCGCTCTTGTTAAAGAAACTTAAAGTGGTAATGTCATTCCAGCATGCTGCATGGAGGCATATGAAGGTCACTGTTCAATGGAAAAGATATGATCTCTGCACAAAATGTGTTTCAATACTTAAGGGTACATCTTTTTATTGCTCACTTACATGCTAACTTAAATGAATTAATATTGTATGTGTTTTCCTTTAATTAATGTTTATTTACAAACAAGATGAATATACAGCTTAATATGATCTAAATGTGTCACCTGGGAGCCATATAGCACAATGGAGCAAAGCAAGGTAATGCAATTGTTAGTGTTCTCCTGACACTTACGGGAAGGTTCTTTTAATGGCACTTTGATTTAATGGTAACCGTGTTATTGCTTACCACTTGTTTACTTGTCTTTTTTATGCTGTCTTAATTATTTTACCTCATACTGCCAGTAATAGCTAAAAGGGAGTTTCTCACTTTATGTACAGGAGGAAACTGTACAGGTTTTTATCCTCACTGGTATTGAATCTTTTATGTGAAGATGCTGCATTCTGAAGTACATGTCAACAAAATAAACTGGAAAGACAGATATTGCGTCAAGATTGTTAACCTAAGTAACCCAGGCTATGATAAATGTTTCATCATCATCAACAGTGGTTGGATTTCACTCAAAATCACAAATGTCACCTTAATGGTGGTGCTAGAAGAAAAGTCAGGGAATCACCAAATTCATTTAGATTCATCCTCTAGGAACAAAAATGTCAATGTACAAATTTGGGCCAATACATCTAGTTAATGTTGAGATATTTTGCTCTGTAAATGAGAAGGTTTTTGAACAGCATTGCTATATGGATAGCAATGTTGGTCTCTTTTGGAAAATGTCTATAATCATTTAACAATGAGCGCAACACTAAATATAAAAATGAGAATAATGAAATACCATTTCATAATAACAGGCTCCATACTATATCTTTATGATGCCAGCAAGGCTAAAGAACTTGTGGGATGTAGGAGACTGCTTATTTACACTTATAATAAACTGTAATATATACATAAGAATACACCTGTCTGAGGCGCTGTGTCCTCATAGTGTGTGCTGGGATAGGCTGCTATAGAAAATGATGATATGAAATAAAGCTTGGATTGCTGTGGTAGTCTGACACCACTAGAGGGAGAAAGCAGGCTCTGTCTGCAGCCACCAACCAGTCAATCACAGGAAAACAATTACAATCCAGAAGCAATAAAGAATTGAAGCTAAAACACTGGTACTTTGAGGAGGAGAGAAAGGGTTAGGCTGCCTTCATTAAAGATAAAAAATGCTGAGAGTGTAAGTAAAGTACTTAACCTTCAGCTTACCATTATCACAAACTAAATCTCAACACAAGGTAAATGGAAGCAGAGTCAGGGTCAAGCTGTGCCAGCCAAAGAAAACATGCTGAAAATGCAAATGGACAAAAATGAAAGAGCATTTAGACAGACAAAGATCAAAGCATACTCACTCCTCTTAGTCCGGCTGAGTGGTATGGCTGTCCAATATCTTTAGTACCTGCATGCATTATTTACTCAAGGATGCTAACGGGGCTGAGCCCAGGCACTTAGAATGAGACTGACAGGAACCGACCAACCTGCTCTGAACATTATCAGGTTTCAGGTTTAAGCTGATTAAACAGTCCCACAGAGAAAACAAACAGTAGGGTGCAGCCAGTGTCCCATCCTGGTAAACTGCATTTACATGGCAACTCAGAAATACACCCTTCTCTTGCAGGTGTTGTCCTTCCTCTGTGCTGTCTGTTTGTGCCCCCCATCCCCATGTCTGCCCCCCTGTCCGGCCCGGTGACAAATCAATGCATAATTAAATAAATAAATAAAATAGACAAAGGAGTATATTAATACTCAATTGCTAAAGTAAAATCTGTCTGGCACAATATGGTATCCAGCTCACCATACTCTATACCAGGCTGCTGGGCAGGACAGGTTTAAAAAAAAAAAAAGAAAAGAAAAGAAATACACCCTTGATTAAAGGACCAGGAGAAAAATCAGCAGGGATCTGAATCTCGAGCGCACAGGTGACACGCTCCAGTATACTGTGCATGGCCCACAAGCTGCAGAAGAGCACGCAGGATACATGATAAGGGTACGTTAATGAGGTTCACTCACCCTCTTCTGTGTGGCCTGTAGTTCTTCTTCACATGCTGCCTGTCAGTGAGTGTGGTAGCATGTTGCATGTTAATGATATGCTGTGCTGGCACGTTCCCTTCAGGGAAAGCAGCAGCTGCACACGCTTGTGCTAACCTGTATCTTCCTGGTAGTATTCATACATCCACACCCCATTTATAAGGTAGCCACTATTAGTGTGAAGTGTCATTAATGGTAAAACCTCTCATGCATTTAAGAAAGGGTTTGGTTTGTGAATATGCCAATAAAAAGATGGCGACTATGTTTGGTGTGATGGGTGTGTCTCTCACTGCCAGCTGCTTTCTTGTGTGTCTTGAAGATCCAGACCTCACCAGGCTACAGTCTGACTGTACATGCTGGAATAAACGCAATGAGAGCATGCTGCTGTTTAAATAACTAATGTCTGTAGGAGTTTGTCAGAGGTAGCAGACCCCGGACTGACTGGAGGCCAGGTTTCGGGGCTTGACTGAGCGCCAGACCTTTTGTGCTATGTCTGCCCCAGCTGGACTGTGGGCCGGGGGGAAAAAACAATGAGATAAATAACACGGGAACTGTGCAGCAGGGTACACAGCCCTGCCCCTTCCTGCCTATGCTGCCGCACACCACTGCCTGTGTGAAAAAAAAACACCTTCCTCTCTTTGTTGCGCCTGGTTGACCATGCCAATACGTCCATCAGCATCAAGCCAGCAGGCATCGGACCCCTCCGGAGTCCCCACCCTCTTCCTGGTCTCCTTCCATGTCTTTCACATACTTGTTTACACACATACACACACACACACACCTGCATGCACATTCGATGGTCACTTGTTATGGTCACAACGAAATCCACACACAACTACAGTATGTGGGTGTTATTTCCAACTACATCCAGCCTGACCAGTTAGGCTATTTGAATAACTTGATTAATTCTGTAGATATGTCCGTGGATGTGACATGACCTTCAGTTAGAGCAAGACAAGTGGCATTGTTGAACAGCAGATAACGCTGAGCAATAGCCTCATAAGCTGATGGGCTGATCCACCTCAGAGGAACACAAACAAAACGTCCTCTGGAAATCTGACAGAGAAAGATAAAGGGAGACCAAGAGATAACAGATAAAATCAGTTTTATGCAATCGGGTGGATATGTTTTCGGTTTTGTGCCATGTAGGCTACATTTCCACCTCACAAAGCAACACAGGGCCGAATCTCCCCTCTTCGGCACTTGGAAAGAGAAGAGTGCGCCACAGGCCCGACTGAACAGACCAGTACACAAAAGCCTGGCTCATGCAGACAGGGGCAGGCGGCTGCCGGGAGCTGAGCAGCAGTGCAGCAGACAGGCGGCGTGCCCACCCACACTGTCTCTGATGAAGAGCCCCATTCTGAGCACAACCCACAGAAACAAAAGCTTGTAGATGATGAAACGACGCCCTTCAGTGTCTGACCATGACTGCGACACACACATTAACCGAAAGGAAGGCCCTGTATTTGCTGCCCTTCGCTGCCTTAATGTCTTCCCGGCAAGCTCACCCTGTTCATTTAGTTTCTTCCGATTTTCAGCCCTGTTCACTCTGGCTGTGAAGACTGAGCTCGCAGTCAGGTGCACTTGTTCAAGATCACCGGTAAGTTCTGTTGCTTGGAGGAAATTTGACTTTTAAAACAAAGGAACATTAACATGTGCAAGGCCTTCAATAGTATCTACATCAGTTGAAAATACTTGTGTAAAATTAATTGGTTATGGCCATAATCACATTTAAATAATCTTAATAATCCAATTACAATAGTATTATCAACAGGTCTGAAATGTGTTTAGAGATTTTAAATTCTCATGCAACAGTCACATTGAAGGCGGACAATGCATGCAACTTGATGCATGTGGGGCAGCACCGTTAAAGTGTGTGTGTGTGTGTGTGTGTGTGCAGTGGGGCATGAAGAAAGGGAGAAAGGGGTTTGAAGAGGAGAGAAAAGGGTGTGCAGGGGCTTAAGAGGGGAGGGCAACTGACAACCGGGAAGAACTCGGGCAAGAGAGTAGGGTGACTTGCAAGAGGTGACATCATCCTTAATTTGAATAATCCCCCAGCCTGGGAGGCGATTGGCTGCGTTTAGAGAAAGAAGAGTCCCCCTGCTATTCGCTATTCACCCCTTTCAATTTCAGCATGGCGCGCTGTCGTGGTGAATGCTGCCTTCAAAGACTCGTAGTAACCTCCTATTTTTGAGGTTTTAAAAAATATTGGAAAAATTTCATTGCCACACTAGCATAATAAGTCAAACAACTATTTCAACCTCCATTTATTTACTTTCTGGTAAACAGGTTGTTAGGGCAGAGAAAGGGAGTTGGGCACATACTAAATTAACATGCAAATGATAGCAGTGTTTAACCAATCTGACTGAACTAACATATTGTGTTTTATCTTCAGTCATTCCTCTGTTTAAATTTATTTTTGATTTATTTTTGTATCTTGTCACACCCACGACTCCCGACTCAATACAAAGACAACTTTAATGGTGGAAACTGACTTATCTAACAGGTGTAATTGACAACATTATTTAATAACGGCTACATTCCGTTGTTATGCCAGTACCTTTGAACAAGGCTGGAATTAACATGCTGTGGATCCTTAAGAAACTGAACCCTGTTAACACTGGGGGGAGCTTGTGTCATTTTTACAACTGTGTCTTTGTGGATTAGATTAGACAAACGAAGTTATGCGTGTTATATGTTAGTTAATGAGCTTTAGAGGTGCTGGTAAGTGGTTTTTGTTACCTATGAACAGAACCAGGCTAGCAGTTTGCCCATGTTTCCAGTCATTGTGCTTAGCTAAACTAAACGGCTGCTTCTTATTTAGATTAACACTTTCACATGACAAGGGTATCACTCTTCTAGTTAACTCAAGAAAGTTACCGTCAGAAAGCGAATAGGTAGGCTATACTTCCTCTACATTGTTTAATATTAAAGTGTAAAATCATTTTCAGCTTGTTTTTCTGTAGATCGACTAATTGATAAAGCATCATTTATTTTTATCCCTACAGCTAACACAGGCAGGGGCTTTTTGGGTACCACTATGCCTGTAGGGCCCTGCTTTCGTAAATACATGACTTATTAAGGTCGCGTTTTCCAACTGCACCTGAAGGCAGCGGCATCCATCCTCTCCTCCTTCTCCTGCCCATCACCGGTCTACCACCGCGTGTGTGTGTGTGTGTGTGTGTGTGTGTGTGTGTGTGTGTGTGTGTGTGTGTGTGTGTGTGTGTGACTGAAGCGTCATTCTCCTCCTTTCTTCCTTCCAGTGAACGCGCATCACTTGTGAAAAACGACGCTCGAGACCCAGAAGTTCCTTGTCTGTCGGCTCTGCTCGACTCGCTCCGCTCTCGCGCGTCATTCTTCCGTTTTTTTCCCGGTTTCATGTTTTAACCTCATCCTCACTTTCGTTTTTTTTCTGGCTCGAGGACTCGTCGGCTTGTGCTGCTAACACAGGGCGTAGCTGGAGAGGATTTTGCTAGCTCGCCGCTGCACTGACTGGTAAGGGCGAGAGATTGTTTTAGCTTTAGCTAGCATGCTAACGTCAGTTTGTAACTACTGCCAGTCTAATTAACGTTCACATAAACTGCCTATTAATTAACGTTATGTCTGCCGTGCTTTGCACAGTCTCAGTTGTCTTTACCGTGTTATTACTTGTGCTTCCTCATTTTAACACTAAACAATGCATCAGAATTGTGCTGGCGTTTTGTGTGAATGAATATTTCTGTTAAATGTGCAGCTGAAAAGGTTTGAAAAGGTTTTGTTTTAGTGTCATCTCATCTTTGTGTCCCTGAGCCGCTCGGTTTCAGATTCAGTTTGCTGTTGAAAAGGGAATTGATGGGGCGGTGGCAGGCTGTATGGTAGCTGGAAGTGCTCAACAGACTCGTCAGGCTAGCTAAAATCAGATTTATTGTTTTAATTCATGCTCTTTTTTTAATTTTACAGAATGTTTCCCTCTTTGTGTGACTATTTTGTCTTTTGTCCCTCTCTAAACTTTTTTTCCTCCTTTATCTCCCCTCCTTCTCCATCCTCCATCGCGGATGCCCATTGTTCTGTGATGGGCCAAGTGGTGTGAGTGCTGAGAAATGTTTCAGTCGACATAGGGAGGGGAGAGCCGGCACATTTAGGACTAATATTGTTTTTGCGGATGCCCACTCCCTTTTCACGTCAACTAAACAGAATAACGTTAGGGGCATTAGTGGCATGTAAAAGCAGCGATTTCCTCAGACCTGGGAGGGGTGTGTGTGTGTGCAGAAAGCTGAAATATCTCTTGAGCGAACAGATTCATGCTGGCATGTAATCAGAGGTGATTAATATCACCCCCAAAAGTGATCAGCTATTGTGGTGTGAGGGTTAAGGCTGCAGGGCCTCATAGCTGTCCCTTCACTGACTCTTTTTTTTTTGGTGAGAGGGTGCAACAAGACAGATTACACTCCCCTCTGTAGAACAATGGGGAGGAGAAAACAGTGCCAGCTCCCAAATCCTGGCCAAGAGCATTTAATAAACTGCAAACATGCAAGCATTGAAAATCTTTATCCTTTGCCCACAACTCAGTTCTCCTCCCCCACAGACAGCCACATCAATTGTCTCAATCTTTGTGGCCACAATGGGCACTGGTCGGTCAATAATGTGTGGTCATCGACCATGAGGTATTGATGTCATCGTGATTAAATGGCATCCCAGGGCGACTAATGTGAGCACTTTTAAGGCTCGGCCATGCAGGGTTTGGAGACACTCCAGGACTCTTAAGTCAGAGGTGGCCCAAGCCATCAGCTAGTCCGCCCACCCCCCCGAGCATGGATGAGAGAATGGCTGACTCAGTGTTGGTGGATGAGGCAGGGAAATGGAGGACAGACAGGCGGCCTAATGCAATCATGTGAAATTAAATTTAGCTACAATTACAAAACCACACTCTGTTTTTATAAAGATATTTAAGTTGGTTTTAAAACATTTATTAGTTGGAGGTTGTGGATTACTGTCAGAGGCATTTTGTATGTGGAGAGGATTTGTCAGAAACTACACTTAAATAAATTATTTTAATTGTAAAAAAAAAAAAGATGTAAATTGTGGGTACAGTGTTCTCATGTCCAATTTGGAGTGGGCTATAGTTACATCTTTTCTATGTTATTGTTAGCGTGTTTTTAAAAGGTGGTGTCACTTTGTCTTCTGTCACTGGCAGATCTGCGCTCTGTTGGACGAGCCAGAATAAAGGGTGTATGTGTCTACAGTGTTAGCCGCTCACTGCAGTAAAAGGGAGTGCGCATAGCCAGTGTCTGAAACAATCCTGCATATTATGTAGAGGAAGCACAGCTTAAAAAAATTAACTACTAATGCTGAAATAATGATTAAATGAATAGAGTGGCTTGACAAACTATTAAATAGTTGTAATTTTGATAATGATTAGTGATTTATATGATTAATAATTTAAATTGTAGATTGTGTTTTTAAAAACTTTTTTATTGTCAGTTATTTTGTTAATTCAACTATAGCTGAAACCATTCAACATTGAATCAACTAGTTGATCAACAGAAAAATAATTGACAACTGTTTTCATAATTGATCAGTTTTTTAAAAATCAAAAAAGCCAACCATTCTTTGGGTCCAGCTTATAAAATGTGAGTATTTTCTGTTTTTCTTTGGCCTACATGATTGAAACCTGAATAACTATGATTTTTGGACTATTGTTCAGATAAAATTTGAATATACCACCTTGAAGTTATAAGTTAGAATCTTTTTTTCAACAATTTTGTGAAATTTTATAGACCAAACAATTAATTGAGAAAATATTTGGCAGATTTATAGATAATTAAAAAATGGCCCCTAAATTAAATTAATTATTATTTTCACATAGAAAATCTTTCACAAGCTTATATTTTATGGCAATTTAAATACTAATAACCTATTTTGCCTTTAGCTGGCCTCTCGACCCATGCTGCCACAATCCGGAGAGGGGGAGATGATTGTTGCATTAATAGACCTATGTGTCGGCTTGCCCTTAGTCCCAGGACCCCACCCCCCCAGCTCTGAACTTCTCAGTTTTGACAAGGGCATGCCTGTGCCTTTCAGGCTTTTTCTCCCCCTAAACTCATTGACCCTTGCACTTCTTAGTGCCATTAAGATTTCCACCATCATCTGTAGCCTCTGTTTTAAACGATGGCAGCGACAGCACAATAGTTTCTTGTTCCAAGATCATCAAAACACCAACAGCGCCTGTATGTTTGGCTTAATTTCCTTCTCTGTTTTCTGGGCAATTGAAGCTTGAGGAAACTGCCACGGGAACATCACAGAATCTGTGCAGTGAAGATAAAACAGATAAACTTTGCTGTGGTCTGTGCACCCAGTCATGGTAGCAGCCACGGTTGTCACAGTTGTCGGGGCATGCAGTTGGCAACTGGTTGTGCGATTTTGAGGCTGTATGTGCCAGCAGCTGCAGTAATTTGCTGTGTTTGGACACTCTGAATTCCACTAGTGGGAGGATGGATAATGGACATGGTTCACAGCCCTGTTGCTAGGCTTCAAGACAAAAATTTGTGTCAAACTCCCCTCTTTACATTGACATTGCTGTATGTTTGCTCCCCTGGCCCGGTAGCTGCTGTGGTCAAGATTATGGAAGAGGCTACCCAGCCTGCCCTTACCATAGCCACGTGTGGAATCATAGGCATTTGTGCCAGACGCTGGTGCTGACAGAATGATAGACATTTTACCATAGGCAGCTGTAGGAGCCATATCAATTTCTCCTGGTGACATTTAAATCTGGCTGTGCCCTGTCTTTAATGTATTTGTTTGTTGTTATAAAGATGTATCATCAGCTCTCCACAAAGTACTAAAAGTATGTCTTTGGTTGTTGTGGATGTGGTAAAAGCTGAGTTTCTGGCAGTTAGTATGCAGATGTTGGTGTGTTTTGAGACCAGTTGTGTGGTTTGTCCTTAGAAAGCTATAGTAGATGCTGAGCTGGTCAACCGTCCAACCTGTCTGTTGTTCTGCGAGGGATCAGATTCCATCTGGAACGTGCCTTGTTGCACTTCAAACAGGAGGACATAATCCTCTTATGGACAGTCGCTCCACTTGTACTTTGCGTGCGTGTGTCCATGTCCCCGTGCAAAATCTCGAGAGAACGCCGAAACCTCTCGGGTAGTGTTTCTGTCATCCTGTCCAGATGCCTTGTTCTGCCCTCTTCCTCTGTCTCTGTATCTGTTCTATCTGGTGTCACTGATCCAAGCCACCAGCTGGTCCTGGGCTGGCCTGATCTCATTTACCCCCAGAGAGGAGCTTGTTTGTGGGCAGACGGCCCATTATGGAGCTGATCCAGCAGCTCTTCAAGTTACAAATTAGCTTTAGTTTCTATGTTGCCTCTCTGTTGGGTCTTCTGTCTCTTCTCTTGCTGTTTCAAGTTTGCCCACTGTCTGTGCCCCCCCCTTTCCTTTTTTTATTTTCCTCTCCCGAAACCTTGTCACTATCTGTCTTATCTCCCAGGGGAGGGAGTTAACAGCATCAGAGGAACCGTACTAATGCACTTCCTCTGTCTGTCTCTTTCTCTGTCCTTCCCATCTGTGGAGCTGCTAGCCTGGCTCCTCACTTCCTCCTGTGCAATCAATAGTTGAGCTCTGCGCTGGCCTGCTGGTCATCCCTGCAGGCGGCGGAGCTCAGCCAGGCAGTCGTAGGACCCTCGCCGTTGGGGCCTTGTTTGTAGTCGGACTCTGTCTCTGCCCTTATTGTCTTGGGGCTGATGGACCCTCTTGCCATGCCTCTCCACAGTATTGTTTAGTTTCTGGGACATACTGACGCCTCTGTTACTGCTGAAAATCCCTCCCTCGTTCTTTCTTGCCTTTCCTGAGCTTCTGTCTGTCCCCCTCTCTCTGTCCCTGTAGCTGTGTCTGTGTACTGTGTGAGGACAGTCGAAGCCTACTGTACAAGATTAGCGTCTCTCTTTGTCCAGGGTTAACAAGCTCTGTCATGTGTTAATCTGCCAGTCCCCAGGGGGGTGAGTTTCTCCGAGCCTGGACGCACCATTGGAAGGATGGGGTTTGAGTGTTTGTATGTGTGTGCGTGTGTGTGTGTGCACGCATGAGCTAGTTTGGTGTTGGAAGGAGGGGGGGTGGTGTGAACACATACACAATGTACCGCCCTAAACTGTGACGGACATTGGCACTGACACCATTTGCTTGAGTCACATTTGTCTTTTTGCTGATTTGTTGTATTATTTAGTATTAAATAAGCAATGTAACAAACAAAGAGGAATGTTTTTATATAGTCTTGTAATACGTTCATTTCAGTTGAGTTTTCACTTGAGGACATTATAAAAGAAGCTCCGAAGAGTCCTTAGGATTAGTGCCATCCTTTCTGATCACATGTTTCTGTGATCCAGGTGTCTGTCACACAATCTGGTGCTCTTTCTCACACATGCCAGCAGCCAAGTAAACAAGGAGACAGAAAAAGACTTGTTCCTTCCTCTCAGCGGGGCCTTTGTTCTGGCTCAGTGTGTCTTATTGAGCACTCCAACAGCCCATCGATCCACTGGAAATCAATTGGTAGGAATGACAGTACTGTACACCGTTAAGGAGTTCACCTGACAATCAGCAGAGGAGGAGACTGGTGTATGTGTTTGTCGTGGCCCTGCTGTGTGCAAGAGGTAGGTCTGGATAACTGATGGCATCAGCGGCCACATTTTACAGCTGTTATCTTTAAGTCTTCATACGTAAGTACTTTTCAATCCAGCTGTTTTATATGTGTTTTGAGTTTGTACGTAATAATGTCAGAAAAATGGATCACAATTTTTTTAACGTAACTGAGGTAGAAACTTGTTGTATGAACAAACAGAAAATTTCTGTTTGATGGAAATCATTGGTTTGGATATTACTGACATGGCATAATTTCCACATCTTCACTTTATACAAAACTTATTTTTGTCTTGATTTGCATTGTTTCAGGTAGATTTGCCTCTAAAATCTCTCGGAACATTGTTCTCTTGCTGTTCATACACCATAGTCCCAATAAGAGAAGATCTGATTATAAAAATATTGATCTAAATCGCCTTCAGTTATTACTCTACAGAAAAGTCTCAAAGGCTATGGCTGTATGGAGCCTGAAGGGAAGACTTGCAGATACTACTCAGAACTGAAAAAAACGCTTATTTTGACAGAATAAAATCTTTAATTTCTTGCAGCTGATACTCTCCTAAAAAGGCGCAAAGCTAAGGCAGTAAAGCACAGTGTTCTTCAAAGTCAAATGTAACTGTAACAAAAATTACAGATTCAATTTTATGTATATATAATTACCTGAAACAGGCAGAGCAAAGTAGATAGGGCAGCAATGATGTACTTTGAGGTTACAGAATAGTTTAAACAAAACAAAAGTTGCATCAAGCACAGTGTGGGAACAGACAAGGTTGTATAATTTGCCAGATTTTCACATTTGCGCACAACATTTGATCCCGGTTGCTTCCTCACTCTTTCTCTCTCCCCCGCTCCCTCAGCCCTCCCACAGTCTGTGGGGAACGCCATGGAGCGCAGCGGGCTTTGTTTGGAGTGTATTTGTGTGCACGACAGAGGCGGTTTCCTGACCTCAGGTCGGGGGTGTTTGGGGAATGTGTGAGCTGTGATTAGCATCAAGTTGACGGAGGCAGCGGCAGCACTGGTAACCCCCAGCTAGTTTTAACTGGGTGTCATGCACCACTCATCCGCCTCCTACACATACACCTATAATTTCTCTTCCTCTATCCTTATGCACATTGTCATAAGGGATGCGTTTGATGGTAATCAGCCTCTCGCTTCATGGATGGCTCTTAGAGGCCTCAGTGTGATCAGCAGCAAGCCGCAGTGATGTATGTTGAAGCTGAGGAAGAGGCGTCGACATGCAGAGAAACCATCCTACTACCTAAGTGTCATGAGAGTTAGAGTCAGTGGTTGCATTGATGGTGGGTAGAAGTGGCATTAGCTTTGAAAAGGTTTTTTGTGATCCTGGCCTGCTGTTACATAACTCCCAAAGTCCTAACGAGGAAGCTTTCTTTATAGAAGGGAAGGCTTTATTTTTACAGTATCATGTAAATGTCCTCATTGACTGTGGAAACTATTTCTTGTTATCTACCTGTTCAAACAGTGTATGCCTGTAAGTGATGGTACATGTTGCAGCTGTTGCTGGTGTTCTGCCAAGGTTTGGCTGAGAGTAAATGAAACATTCAGCGGAGGGACGTCTTTGCTGTACATCTTTACCTTTGACTCAGTTCTCCGAGAAGTAAAGATGGATCTCTCTTCCTGCCAGTGCCCCGTAGCACTCATGTTTTTGCATTTGTGACTCTCTGCGAACCATTATGTCGCCCTGGTGTCATGGGCGTAACCACTCATTCTTTGGGGGCGTTGTGTACCCCCCAACACTGAGAAAATGCCAACCAACCCCCAGTTTTCAATTTCACAGATTAGTTTATAGTCTGGAAGTCATGCGTCTAAGTAGCCGTAAATTGGATGAAGTTGACTGGGACTGCTTTTGTGATTTAGAGTAGGTTGAATGGACAATCTCAGGCGCCATGCCAGCATGTGGCGTCTTCAATCTGACATTCTCCCTCTTGCAAAGAGGAGGAGTGATGTGCACACACTCACATGAAAACATCCTCACATGCCACCTTATTTTCATTTAATCAAATCTGAGGCCACTTGTACCAGCACACTTGTCCATATGCAGTGGTGCTCAAGCAAGAAAGCAGCAAGTTATTGAAGTGCTACTTTCAAATCTTCCAGAGTTGTGCTCCTCAAAGAGACAAGTTTGGAGCTGTTTTACATGATAACAGCAAGGAAGAACTGAAAGGTCAGATTGATATCCATATGAATATATTTGTATGATATAGATTTTGACATATTTTAAAGGAAACTTTATCAAGACATGTTTTTGTCATGTTTTGTCTTATAAGGACTTTATAAGTGTATAACAGACTATTACTCTTTTATATTTTCATTGAAATAAACTGGATCATACATGGTCAGCCAAGGAAGAGACATTTAACCCATGCCGTCTTTCTGTATGAGACCAATAAAACATTTTAAACCGCTAGTCAAGCAAAGACTGCCAAGACCGTGCTTTTATTTTCCTCCTTCGACATTCGTGTTTTTACATTACGAGGTGTGCTTTGTACAACATACTCTGTCTGTAAGGGAAGAAGATGGTTTATTACCAGAGCAAGCACAGCAGGCCAGTATCTTTTATTTTCTGCTTGTGAAGATAAAAGCATGTCAATTACAGGGTCAGAGGCCACCGAATGCTCGTTAAAAATGCCTTCAAAAACTAGAGCCAACCCACTAACAGCCCCCCCCCACTGCCAACGTCTTTGCTCTAGCCCTCTATCCTCTTACGGAGGCATTAGTTATGTCTTGAGTAATTCTATCAAGCTTGCGCAAGTTCATGACAGCATTAGCTGAGGGTTACATCGGCCACAAAAGCTCACTTTCTTTTTGCATCTTTTCTGCTGTCTTCCCCACCCCCAACGCCACTGCCTCCTTCCCCCACAATCCTCTCTTTGACTACTATTTAGAGTAGGCCCCGGGGATAGAAGAAGGCTCACAGAATGCATATGTGTGTACACAGTTGTGTACTGTGAAAGCAGAGCCAACTCTCTACCGTGGCGATTTATACATGGCCTTGGATGGTTGTTCGGTTAAAGTGGGGGAGTGAGCAGGGGCACTTTGATTTAGGCCTTTGTGAAGAGAAGGCGAAAAGTCTCTTGTTTCTAACTGACAGTGTTCGTGATAAGACGTGAGCACACATTACAGCCCAAGAGCAGATTTGACATTAACTTAACATTTAGCTCAATAACCCACATTGCCGCTTCTTAATTTTAATCTGCATTATGAATCACAGCTACCCTTTGCACTATTTTCCTGTGAGCAGTTCTTTAAATCTAACCTCCTGCTGTATTTTAAACAGGCATGTTTTGGTGCATGTGCACCCTCCCCTGCACACACACAGTAGTAGATTGTACAAAAAGGGGTCAAAGTACCAGTTTTCTCTTTAAATATGCTGATGACCTGATTATTGAAGAACGGCATGTTTGTGTCTAGACAGTGAGAAAAGCTTAGATCCCTCAGTGGAGCTGGATGCCTTCCAGTTATTGACAGTATAGACTGTTGTGTGTCGGATACACACACACACACAACTGTGAGCACACACACATTTTGTTCATGTCCCAGTGTGGGTATTAGGAAGGGATGATGCCTGGGAGGATGATCTCACCTTGCAGAGCTGGCTTGGCCATCATTAGCTTACTGCTTGAGGCCTATTATGTGAAATAATAATGACAACAACAACACGAATAAACTACATGGCTTTTGGCCAAATGCTAACTTTACAAAACATCTTAAAATATAAAATCTTTTTAATGAAAGAAAAAGAAGAAAGGCTCCTTTTATGACATCAAATTAAAACTTTAAGAAATAAAACATGTAAGCTATGTGCTGTACTTGTACATACAAAAAACAACAAGACTCATTTACTTGTCTTTCCTGATCCGGTGCTTTGACCACTGCCTTTGGTGTTTGTGCAGCTTAGTTATTGTGTGGGTTTCCTTTGTTTTCAGTGACTGTGTAGCTCACCATTGAGGATTGCAGAGAATTTGGAGTGGGAAGCTGCCTGGAAGCTGCAATCACATGACTCTGACACAATGTGAAGGCCAACAAACACATTTTGCAAAGTCAACTACATTCATAAGTTTACAGTGAAAAATCTGCCAAACCTGGAGGAAACAAGCTCGAGACTCCTCCTCCTCCATATTTTAGCTAAATACGGAGGATCACAACTGCAGCCTGTTGAAGTAGTTGTTCTCCTGCAGATCCTTTGTTCGCTCAGGCCACAGGAGGTCAAGGACAGCTGACTAGCTGCCTGGTCTGAGTTAGCTTGACCAGATATTCTCATCAGATTAACCCATTTTATGTTCTGAACATTTCACACGGTGCACAAGTGTTTAGGAACGGACCTAATGTAGCAGAGACAACCATCTGTCTGGAATCTGCTGCTGGAAATGTGCACTAACTCAAAAGCCATTATGTATCAGGTCATTTAATACATTCTGTCCCTGATGGGTTGAGTATGCCAGCTTCTGAATTGCGGCCTAGGTTGTAGCCTTGGCGGGACCAAAGATGGTGTGAGAGGGGGAGCCAATCCGTGTTTTCCCTTGGTGCTCGGAAAAGGTTGGTTCTTGGTAAAGTATTAAAACAGTCGGATGAAGGAGGAATTTTACTTAAGAAAAAGATTCTTACTCTGCCTTTTTAGGTTTATTCATATCAAATTCATAGAATACAGATCTAATACTGAATTTGTCCGACCTGGTCCACTTTAAATGTTACCACTGGAGTAATGTAATCCCAATGTAGCATTATGTAATGTAACATATGGTAATGTAAATCCACTGAGTGATGTAAATCTACTGTCAGTAGTTGTGGTTGAGGTGCCAATGAACCAGCAAAACAATGAATTCCTATATGTTTTGGTGATGCTGCTTACTTGTTATTGGAGAACACTATGGTTGTGCCACACAGCACTATGGTCCAAATGTGTGCAATTGTATGAATGTAAAGCAGGGAGTGGATAAAAGAAAGCTTTCTCAGCTAAATTGTCCATTGATATGTAGAATAAAATGATTATTGAGGAATTTAACCCATTCTGAGAAAACATAGTTCAGCAGTGTTTGGTAACATTATTAAAATGAACATTTTCTAGCCTCTGAATATGTATGATGTTCAGTTCTCACCCAGTACGTTTCTTTTAGCAACAGCTCTTTATCTGTTTCAAAGTGAATAACTCTCTTGAATCTAATTAGGTTTAATGAAAACCTATAATAGCATTAAGATAATGATGTTTCAGATGGGAGTGCCGCAGCAATTAGGGATGAAATTCAAGATAATATAAAGCTGTTGCTACATGTTGAAGAAGACTATGCAGTAAAGAGCCAACCATGTCCAAGTCCAAAGCCTTACAAATGGAAAAAATACATATTGAAGCTTATGGAATTGTTCAGATTTCTTTATGGTGGTCACAATTACTGAAGCCCCAAAAAATGGTAGAAAAGTAAATTAGTAAAGATGCTACAAAAAAAGGTAAAATCATGGTAAATGTATGTACAGTGGGGCTTTAAAGGGTGAATGCCAGGGTGAAAAATTAACTTTGGCAGCAAACCAACCATGAATTCTTTACCATCATTTCTGTTTACATGGCTGCTGAAATAGTGAAAGTGTTTTGATGGGTCTTAAATCCTGACCCCACCTCCAGTTTCTGTGGAGGTTGGATAAAAAGTATGTTCCTGCCCTGGTTGCTAGCCTGTTTATACTTACCACTGACTAATGTTCCTAATGACGTGGAGCCGGGCGAGTGAGCAGTAGAGCCAGAGAGAGAAGTGTACTCTCACAGCTGTCTGGAGACATGCAGGAGAGAGAGAGACATGTTTTTCTGGCTGTGGCCGTGCAATCAGGATTTATCTCTCTCTTTCTCTCTCACACACACACACACACACACACCAGCAGTGTGGGGTACTTTGGAGAGGAGCAGTGAAATGAACAGCCTGGCCAGATGCTTTAGTTTACTGTGGGAACAGCAGAGCACTGGAGAAAGAGAGAGGAGGGAATGGTGATTGGACACATTTCCTGGTTCACGGCTTGGTCGAATTAGGTCACAGTGTTGATAGCTATACAGGGTCTTAGTCAAACAGTGGTGTGCTTGTATTGGAGATTTAGGAGTATCAAGTGGGTGGAGTTTGATTGCCCTGATGCAGTTAGCCCAACGCATCCTGTGCCCAAAGTGATTTAGAATAACTTCCTGTGACCTGTTTTGGGCTGTAGTAGTATGGGACACTAAGAATACATAATTGACCATTCACTGAACCTGTCCCCCAAACAGCTGTTGTCCAATCATAGATTAGCAACTGCAATTAGACACAAAGGCCCCTCAAATCTTGGCTTTTTCTCCATGACCTCTACATGAATCATCATCTGTCTTTATACAGAGATCCTGCAATAAATGCGGAAAGAATACCTGCCAATATGCCGCATAGCAATTTGACTTTCTGGAACCAGAGGCGTGGCTACAGACAGAGAAAGACCGTGATGTGAAACACAACACCAGCTGTTTCTTTTCACACCGTCTTCTTTCCGTCTCTAAAAATCTAGAAACATTAAAAAGTCATCTAGAGACAGCCTTATGAACTAACTCATGGAGCTAATGACAAGTTGCCTTTGTCTCTTTGCCTGGGACCTTTGTCTGGGACCTGAAATGATAAATTTGCATTATGTGCCACGTGAGAATGGAAAACAGTAGCTAAGGGGGGTGGGGTGAGCCAACAGTCAATTCCACGATTTTCTGTTTTCTTCAGCTGCCTGAAAGTTAAATGAAATATGAGTGCAGAGGATAAATGAAATGCAGTCTGAACCACAGTGTGGGACTCAAACAAACTCCCTTAGGCTGATGATACACGGAGCAACTTGAGCATGTCATCAGTGGTATGGTAAGTTACTACTCATCCCTTCCCCATCAATCACCACCACACCACGCTGCTCCACTTCCACTAGCAGATTCTAGCAACATTGCTCAAAAGCCTGTATCATCAGCTACTGTCTCTATTCTCCTCACACACCAGTGCCCACTCTCTCTCCTAAAAGCTGAGACTGGTTGCGGTTAACATAATTAAGCCAACTGTCCACATTTTGTAGCCTCGCTGGCATTTAAAAACCCCTTGTGACTGAATGGTGCGGAGTGAATCGCTTCTTGCAGCTACCCGTCGTTTCCCTCTCAGCCTCTCCGGTTGTTTTGGGTGGCACTAGCTGTGTGTATCTCTTGTTGTTCGGGATGCATGGATATTTTTTGCTCAGTTTCTCTCTCTCGCCCTCTGGCCCTGCTCAGCTGCTCCGGCCATCTGTGCAAAGGCAAACAGAGAACAGAGGGATGGAAGGAGAGCGGTAGTGGTGGGGGAGGAAAGACATCGAGGAGGAGAAAACCTTTGGGAGAAAGGCAGGATCAGTGGAGAATGAAAGGAGGCCTTTTGACATGTGAGATTTAGTTTGGAGGATGAGTGAAGGATGACGGAAGAGGGGAAAGAAAGATGAGGAAGAGTGTTCGGGATTTGTTTCCAGGAAGCTTGTGGCATAAAGATGATGTCTGTCCTCTAGAAATAGGACAGTGAGTATGTGCATACAAGTTTAGGTCAGTGGAAAGTACGATGACTAGTGATGTCTGGATTTTAGAGTTGGACCAGCAAACATCAGCCAATAGTGAGCTCATTTTACATCTCGTTTTTCCCCCTGTCTCTTTTCTCCCTCTGTCCCGTCGTCTCTTTCTGTTCCCATGCTCCACAGGGCGAGCCTCTTCCTCTGGGCCGGCCTTTGTGTTGCCTCAGAGTTTGCCTCACCACTTAGCCTCCTGCGCAGCCGGCTCCTCGCTCTGTTTGTAAACTTTGACAAGCCAGTTTCCTGCTACCCTCCCCAGCACCACTTCCCTCACTGCTTCTCTCAAACTTGTAAAATAAACCTATCCTTTTCCTCTCATCCTCCCATTTAAAAGTAGCAGAGGAAAACAAAATGAGAGACAGTTGTCTTATATTGATGGAGACAATGTATGACAGCTTGGATTACAGACGGTTGCCCTTTCAGGCCTCATATGATTCACGTCCCACTTCTTGTCCTCAGTTGCTCATGTCTCTGACTACTCTGTTTGTGAGTCGGCCTTTCTTTGGGTTTATTGTACGTGCCTTGACCCACTTAGCACATACACCCAAGCCTTTTTCATCTATACCCTACTTACCGTTTCTCATCCATATGCAGATACTACAGGTGGCAGAGACTGTACAGATGTCTGTGTATTTGTGTGTGGAATTTGTGTGCTAAAGCTTTTTGCACTCTCTTAAGCGCACTATCCCATAAAACTAGTCTTCCACACTAATGACTCTGATGCCATTTTGTACCAAAGAAAACAAGAAGCCAACCCGTAGCAGCTACTTTGGCCAAGTGTGTCACTGAGCTTTTTAGCATCACAGAAGGGACCATTTGCCACTGCACTGCAGTTGGCATTGAAATTAACGAAGGCTATTTGTAGGATTTGTTGTTTCTGCAGTAGACATGCCTTCCTATACCCCTCCTTCTGGGATGTCTGAGACAGTACACACTTTCAACTCATCTAAAAATGTGTAGATCTAATTGTTTATCCTGAGGTCTCCCTTGACTTACTAAGTGGTGATGTATTTTTGCTGCAGCACCTTTGTTTCTGCTTATGTCTTTCTCTATGTGTTAAGTTGTCCTAGGTAGGCTCCAGTCCTCTCCTGGGTTTATGCAGAAGCTCAGTCTCCTATAAAACGTAAAAAGGCACATCCTGTTCCATTTCTGTCCTGCAGTCAATATGCCTGCTAACTCTTGCATAAAAGTATTTCTGTGTGTATGTGATGGTGACGCTGTAAGAAGGTACAAGCCGTAGCTTTATCTGACTCTTAGACATTCCTGGTCTCTGTCTGCTGATCAGAGAAACAGCTGCTGTTCATGTCTGGTCTTGCTGTTGACTGTGCTGTACTGTATATTGTCCTGTCTCCCTGCAGACCAGAACTTGCTATCTCCAGAACGCCTGTAGACCTGTGGACATCCTGTGAGATTTAAGTCAGTTAGCCCTGCCCTGCTGAGACGGACCGCTACCACTCAAGGGGAGATGAAGCCGGATGGGGTTGTCACGGCAGCACTGGAGCCAATGGAAACGTTGGAATCCAATCCAGTAAATGAGGCAGCACCGGCCGTGGGACAGGAGCCCAACCAGGCAGCCAGTCCAGGAGAGGACGAGATGCCACAGCAGCCTGTAGGTGAAACAGGCCAGGAAGGACCCCAGGCAGACCAGACCAAGGAAACCCCAGCTGCCAAGACCGGCAACAAGACTTCAGGAGACTCTAAAGCCAAGACTACAAACAAAGCCACGGCCAAGACAAAACCTGGTACCACCAACCCAACCAAGACCACATCTGGCTCAAAGCCCAACACAGCCCAGAGCCGCCTCTCAAACGGTGTGTCTAAGCCCCAGACCAATGGAATGGCTAAGAAGACCCCACCAGCTGCAGCCAAAAAGAGCACCCCAACCACGGCACCCTCCAAAAAACCAACAGGCCCGCCCGCAGCCCCAGCCTCTAAGAGCAAAGTAGGCGAGAAGAAAGCCACAGGGGCTGTCCCCGCCACCAATGGCACAAAGTCGATGACCGGAACAGCAGCCGCAAAGAAGACACCATCCACACCTGCTAATGGTGTCAAAACCAGCACCACCGCAGCAGCTGCTAAAAAGCCCCCAGGTTGGTGAAAATGTTACAACAAAACAAAAAGTTGAGATCAGGGTGAAAACTTAAGTCCAGAATGTAGGCTGTCTAGCAAAAGCACATTCACAGTAAGTCTAGCATGAAATGTTTTCCCAGCTAAAACGCTAATGAGGAGTGTTCATTGTAATGTGATAACATGCGGATAGATGCACATAGGATGAATTCAGCACACATATTAGACATGCCAGAGTGGCTGTTGCTAATGTAGAAATGCATCTGCCCTAAATACTTATGACATACTGTATGAAAGATATTACTTGCCTGACCTATATCCTCGACATATCTTAATATATACTAGGGCTGCAACTACGATTATTGTCATTGTGGATTTTTTTTTCGGTCCAGAAAATGTCCGAAAATGTAGATAACTGTTTCCCTAAACCCACGATGATGTCCACAACCCAAAGATATTCAGTTTACTATCATTGAGGAGTGAAGAATCCAGAATAAAATTACATTTGAGTAGTATCTGTGCACAGTTGGTCACTAGGGAGCTGTTTTCACATTCGCTCTAATGAAAGGGGAGACGTCCATATATTTCCCTAAAATCTGAGATTCAAATGAACCCCGGGCAAGCAGGATTTGGTACCAAATTTGATAGCCAATCACTGTTAAGCAAATGCCACTGGCATAGAAACCTGAAACCTGCAGGACAGAGTGGACACTAGAGAAGTGTTGACAGCAAACGTGGTGCAGTCTGCAGTTTTTTAACAATGACAATGTCAGACATTTTGTATGTATGTATGTTTCACAACCACTAACGCTGTGTCAGCTAGCTAACAAGCTAACATACAACATAAACAAATAATAAAATGCTAACTATACTTAGAATTCTGTTACATCTGCTGGTAACTTCTTTTGGTGCACAACACACTCCTGATCTGAGTCTGCATCTGACTGAGGCTCAACATGGCTGAATCTCTCCAGTGTTTCACCCAAAGCTAGCCATCTTTATGCACACCGCTCTTTCACAGGTCAACCCAGCGCAGAACACCGGTGGTGGCCGAGTCACTCATAGATCCAATATTTCTCAATGAGGGCGAAAGAGTAGATGTGCTTCCAGCCCTTTTTCAGAGAATATTTAACTTTTTATGTGAAAAAAAACATATTAAATAAAATTTTAATCAGTATTTTTAGATCCTGTACAGCTTATCTGGAAGGGAACTTACTCATAACTGATGAAGTGATTATCAAAATTGTTGGCAATTAATTGCCAAACTAATTGATTAATCAAATAATCATTGCAGCTCTACTATATTATACAATACTATACAATACTGTTTTTATTTTTATTTTTTCTTCTATATTTCTCTAAACTCTCCTACAGCTCCCAAGCCCGCCTCTTCAACTCCCACCAAGCCTAGCTCGGCTGCCTCACCCAAGCCCCCTGTTTCTAAGACAACCAGGTAGGTGTGACATTTGTGTGGACATGAAGCCTCACCCTTTGTGGAGTATGTGTGTACATGTACGAGCACACACAGGCCTGAAAGAGATTTTCTGTGTGTCTGTAGAAAGCACAGGCAGCTGTCTGTAATTGGTCTTCTTTTCAGACATCCTCCTAAGTGGGCTCTGTTTTATTAAAAGCCATTCCAGTAATTTGTGAGCAAATCAGCAAATTTGCTCTTGAACAGCAGCAAATCAGAATAAATTGCCAAATAGATAAGAACTGGAGGGAAATAAGTTGAACATAATAAAGCTGCTCAGTGCCAAGTGAGAAGCAGTTGGTTCAAAAAGGCTTCACTTGGCTACAGGTTCAAAGAAGACCCTGTTAAAGAAAAGCCACCCTGGAGGAATGAGGGACAATGATCCCCCACATAGGGGCTTGGAAGGGCTGGGTATAAGTAGGCCAGCAACCAGCCAATGTCAGAGCAAGCCTTAGAGGAATGGCTCGCAGGGTTTCAGCAGAGAAGCATTATACAGCAGCATTATTAATAAAACAAGTTTTGGGAAGGAGCAGGGTTTAGAGGGAGGAGGAGGAGCAGTTGGAAGAATTAATCGAGAACAAGAGAACTGTTTTTGTTTTTAGAGTGAGAGTTTGTGTGTCTGTATACCAGCATGTGTTGTCAACATGTGTTCCTCACCTGAGTCACACTGTGTGCATGGTGCTGGGTCCTGAGGTGACTTGGCGATGGACCAGGAGCCCATGCTGAACGAGGCCTTTGTCTGAGACAGTGATGATCATGATCAGATAGAGCTTTTGGAAGCCTGACCGTGGGCCAATCTCACTGCCTCTTCCTCATGTTTGTTTGTGTTCTCTTCCTTACTGTTATGCCACCATGGTTTATGATATGATGTGTTATGTCACCGTGTTGGTATGTCTGTGTGTAGACACATTGTTCAGTCAGATGCACTTGCGTCAAACAGAGTGGACTCTCATAGCAAGAAACCAGGAGAATAACGACACACTGCAAGAACTCCCTGGAAGATGCTTAAAGAGATAGTTTGACATTTTGGGAAATTTGCTTTCTTGCCAAAAGTAAGATGAGAAGATTTATACCACTCTCACATTTGTATGGTAAATATGAAGCTACAGCAGCAGCTGGTTATCTTAGTGTCAGTCTTTTCCTTTAAGACAGGACCTACGGTACATAAAGTACAATAAAAATGTAGATTCTGTATGGTTACCAGACTGTCAAATATGAAAATTGGTATTTGGCCTCAGAGATCCAGTAATCCAGCTGGGCTCTACTCCACAGGAGAGGAACAGAGCATCACTTCCATGATGCCACCACAAGTATGATTTTCTTTTTGGCATCTTCCCCTGGTTTTTCATTTATTTATTCACTGCCGAGAAACTAACATCACTAACAAGTTGCCAGTCACTTGCTTCTACCTGACAGCAAGGTGTTTCAAGTGATGATGCCTTAGGTCCCCACCCGCCTCCACACTCCACAAGCCATGGGTAGTAGTTGGATTGTGGGGATTACACTCAGATTACAGCTTTATACAACAATTGATGTACAGACATCTTATTAAAAAGTATTAACAATGGCATGCTGGTAATCACAGCTGCAGTACACAATGTTCATTGTGTGACCTGAACTGTTACTGTGATTTTATTCATAACCTTCATCATGATCAGCCAGTTTTCTGTAGAACATGAACCCCAGCTGTTCTTTAAATTTAAAATCAAATCGGCAAACCCAAATGATCAACACTTAAAATTCTAAATACTGTTGGTATTTTACATTTACATTTATTCATTTAGCTGATGCTTTTATCCAAAGCGACTTAAAATTGCTATACATGTCAGAAGTCGCACTCCTCTGGAGCAACTAGGGGTTAATTGTCTTGCTCGGGGACACAATGGATGGATGGGTCACAGTGGGGGGATTGAACCCGGGTCTTTCACCCGGGTTTTGACTATTTGAGTAACATTCCTCAACAATCTCGCTCTGTGTCATTGTTTGGCATAGTTTCTGCACCACTCATTGCATTACGCCACAGATCAGCTCTTTGGGTCAGAACCACAGACTCTATAAAAGAAGTGGACGTAGTCATTGTGACGTCACCCGTTGGTGTGAGGACTGCTGTTTTTTGCTAATAGCAGCAGCGGATGTGACAATATTTGGACGAGACTGTTGAGCCAACGGCTCTGTGTAGAGTCAGCTAGCTTAGTTAGATAGGTGCATCTGTAATTTAACATGTTAACTGTCATTTTAAGCCAGGATGATAATTTTGGCAAAAACCAGGCTTAAAACTGAATGTACTCACCAGAGAAAGTGAACAGCCAACTCCCAATAAGCTTTTTCAACAGCACTGATTAAATTTACACAGTGCCGTGTGTACGAGTTGGCTCTAGGCTGATTGACAGGTCTCCATAGTAGCTACTTGTCAATCACAAGATAGTCCCATCCTGAGGCATACTCTGCTTTATGGGCTATTTTCCTCCAAATGGGACCATAATTCATGTTATGTTGAAGAAAACTTGAAACTAGCAATTGAGACCATAAACTCATTAACAAAATGTTTACTGAGGTAATAAATCAGGTGAGAAGTAGGGTCATTTTATCATTATTTCTAATTGAACCTGACTTCTTTTTGCAACCAGAGGAGTCGCTCCCTGCCGCTCAGTAGAATGCAGGTTTAAGGGACTTTTGAATTCCCCTCACTTTTCAGACCCGGAGGATCCACTTAGTCAGAACGTTGGAAGATCAGACTGAAACCACACTTCACATTTCAAAAGTTCTTAAATCGTCATATTTCAAAGATGTAACATGCTTGTGTTTTTCTGGGCTGTGCCGCTCTACCTCATTTGTAAGTTAACGCATTCCCGTCCTCAGGGGCGCCAAATATCTCAGTAAAAGGGCAGTTCTTAAATTTTGCCTTAAATATTTTGGACATAGTCTCAAAATAGACCTTGAACCGATGAAGTCGGGCACAAGAAGAGCTTGAATGTGTCCTATCAATATCCCCTACCCCTCATTAGTAAAGTGGATGCCTGGCTCATGCTCCCACACAACCTTTGTTTTACTCGTCAAGTAACATGCTGGGTTTTTTAAATAAAAAGACTCATGAGCTGTGTGGGTAACACGCCGGGCAAATCTGTTAAAAGGCTGAGCTGAAAACTAGTTGAGGCTAATATTGTAATCAGGGTAAGATTGGATTATTAGTGTGTATCTATTGATGCAGTATTTGTGTTGTGATGTGAGTCAGTAAAATGTGTTGCACACAGTGGATGTGTAGCCCAGAGAAGGATTTAGCTGCGGTAGACCTACATATCAATTCCCATGAGAGAAGTATAACCATTACTGATGATAGGCTTCTCTGACAGCACCGTGTTCCCTTGTAGGCATACTTTATTAATTCTGTGTGTGTTTGTGTGTGTGTGTACTTCAGCATTTGTATGTGTGATGTGCTCTGACAGGGCCATACATTTCTGCTTTAATTAGATCCCTCACACACACACACACACACACACACACACACATGCAGGCAGTGGGTCTCTCAATTTACTCAGCGTTACTCTCAATTGATTTAATTCCATCTGCAGCAGGTTCCAGTTATCAGACAAATAAAAGTGCAGAGCAAATGCAGGTTCACTAAGTGACATCAATCTAATTTAAGGCCACTCACACGCGGCCTCCTCCTATTTAGCCAGAGGTTTTAGCTAAATTAAATTAGGTTTTTTAGTTGTTGCTGTCAAGGACTCTTAGTTTGTTCTTTGTCAGGCAGGTTTTTTAGTGTTTTCTATATAAATGAGTCTTATTGTCACAGCATTTCACCACTTATAGTAGTTATCACCACAATAACTATCTTCCTTCACACAGTGCATTTTACTCGTCTACGTAAACAGCAGTGGGTCAGTGAGGGTGTTAATGCTCTCGTCGATGGTAATATATTGTTTATGCACCATAGGCTATGACGGCTATGTAGTGAAGTGTACAGCTAAAGTGAAGACGTTGCTGTTCATGTGTGGCATGTCAGTGTGTGCGCGGGAACCTGCTGTTTGATGCTGATTGCCCACAGTGCACAGCCTGTGACGGCAAACATTTGAGCCGGATTGGTGTGCAAATGGAGACAGTAGAAATCATGATGGGTTGTTTGAACATCACGTCTAAGCATGCTGGGATGTATGCTAACAGTTGAGGTGTCAGCTTGTGTACATGAATGTACCAGTTTTTTGGCTTCCTTGGGCAGCTCCAAAGATGATTCCTGTCCAGTTATGCATTTAAAATTAGGTGAGTGGCGTGCAGCATGTAAACTGCCCAACAGGACAGTATAGCACATGGTGCCTTCACTATATAATATCATGGACGCCTGCATAGTAGGAGCAGCATGTAATTAGGATGCAGAGCATGTGTTCATTTGCTGGTATATAAGTCAGTATTATGTGGAGGTAAAGGGGGGAAGGAGCTGCGGCATACGTGCTGGTTTGCCGAACACGTGGTACGTGCGCACGTGCCACTGATCTGCTTTTTCCCTTACTGCCCTGCTGTCTGCAGATGCAGCAGCGTGAAGTAAAACAAAAATGGAGGCAGTGGAGTATGGAAGCTACATGGCTGAATAAGTCATGCGTCTCTGCTGAGCTTCCATCACTGCTGTCAGAGATACATAGAGACCATGAGGATTGTGCATACATTTGTGCATACAGTGTGTGTGAGAGAGAGAGAGAAAGAAAGATGCAGAGGTGGAAAGAATAGGCTGAGGACCAGAGGGTTTCTCAGTGTGAAACAGAGTGAAATATTGCCCTACGTTAGATCAGAGGACAGAGCAAGGGTATTCCGTCGTCATTGTACAACCTCAGAGCAGGAAATGGGCGATCAGGTGGTTTTCCATTTTTGCCGTCACCTTCCTGCCATCCACTCAGCCATCCATGTTCCCACATTAGTCATGCTGTTTTCATCACTGAGGGTCCCTCAAGGATGATAAATTTTTATTGCAGTGGAATAAACACAACCCTCCTCATGATCTAACAAATTACTGCTGATGTGTGTGGTGAGCCGTAGTCAGGCTCCTTGCCCCAGACACCGTTGTACAGTCCAGCATGAAGCAGATGACATGTTGCGCAGGCTGTAAATCTTCCGTCCTGCTATGGGTGTGGCCCATCACTGTGATGCAGTCTACTGCTGCCGTGATTTTATAGAAGTGCAGCCACAGAGCCAATTACCAAATGGATTTTGAGAGAATGAGTCAGATGGAGGGAAGAAAAGAGGGGCAGGAGAAGGTGTATACGTTCGACTGTGAGACAAAGGTTTGAGCATGCAAGGGTGTGTTTTTGGGTGTGATCAGGTTTAATAGATGTTGGAGAAAACGATTTTTGGAAAGCAGCTGAACATGTGAAAAAAGATTGCACTGATATTGAGTTGTGACCGCTCAATATTCCTTCTCAAACTAATTTACCTCATTGCATGTACATATATACCCATGTAGAACACTGAACATTTGATAATGGAGTGACAGAAAACTATGCACTTTTCCACCCTCACTATATAGTGATTATTCTGTGGGAAATCTTAATTAGCTGCATATTACAGTACATGAACTGTTCATCAAGTTGAGGACATGAACATCGAGCTCCGGGGTCTGCACTGTCTGCTTTGCTGCTGCTGCAGAGCAGCGTGGCAGGTAGACGCCACCGTGGCTTAACCTGAATTCAGACCAAATCAGGCTTTGCAGCGATTAGCCACAGCGCTGTGTGGCAGTGTGGGCGTGTTTATTTGTGCTTTAGAGTGTAACCACTGTGAAAAAATTAGAAAAATAACATTTTCTCTGAGTCATCAGCTCTCTCTCTACCACCGCCCCCTCTTTGCAAGCCAGACACAGATGTCAAAGCAGGGTACACAAAATAAACCAAGTAAGGACACAACTGGGAGAGTATGATAGTTTGGGCCATGAAGTCCGCTTCAGTGATATTCAGGCTGACTGTGCACAGTTTGACCGGTCTGATTACCTGATTGGCCGATGCAGCGTTGATTCTGTTGAATTTTTGCTGGATTTTGGCATCCCCTATCGCCCCTCTCTCTCTCTCTCTCTCTCTCTCTCTCTCTCTCTCTCTCTCTCTCTCTCTCTCTCTCTCTCTAGCCCCATTCAAATGAATAGGAGAACTGGTATTTTTGCCACAGTGCCTGATTTGGTCTAAACTCAACCTTAGGGCTACCACAGTGGGTTCCTCGCTCCTATTGACCCATAGAGGTACATTAGGAAGGGAAGGGAAAAAAAGTCAGAAAAGAAAGAAAATTTAAACCAGTGGGACACTGAAGTTCATTTTGGTTAAGCTGAAGCATGTTGTTTTGTGGGTAAAAAGCGCACATACAGGCAACGCTTGTGCACCGGAGGAAAGGGGGCACCGGAGCTCCTCTCCTTAATAATTGATCTCCGGAAAGTGCATCACTCCTGAATAGTGACGGTGGTGGAGGGGGACACACATGTGAAAGAGTGGATGACCCGGGTACTAATTTGGATTCCTCGTTTGAAAAGAGAGTAAATGTATTCCAAATGTATTCCACTTGTGTTTAAACAAGCTGGCAGATGAGTTAAAATAAATGAGACTTGTTTTAAATAGCATAAGCAGCGCACTAAAAGATTTACTTAATAAAATAGTGTCATATTTTCCATACTGTGTTTTTACGAGCAGCGCATCACATCCACACGCTGGCGCACAGTGTTTGGCTCAATAAGGCAATGAACATGTGATAACAATACATGAATATATGCACTCGTATTTGCATTGAATATGGCATCAATTTAAATGTAATTTGTCCTGCTGTTCACATTTATGAGAATAAGTTGCACTGTATGGAAGTATTAATAATATTCCCGATTAAACTGTACAACACATTTGAGGTGTTCTTTGCAGAAACAGATCTCTGTTTGTGTTTATTATCCTAAATCATGGTTCTTTTTGTGAGCACTGAAAATGATCTTAAATGATCTTTATTGTGCACTTCAGGGAAAATCAATCAAACGGGTCTTTGTTTATTCAGAAAGGCTTTCATCTGTTTTGCAAATTAACTCATGTAGTATTAAATTATATTAACTTTTATTGGCCTGTAATACTCCCAGCAAGATTGTTTTTTATAGATCACAACCTTTGCTTGGGAAGCGGCGTACGCACATTTCCAGCCCTGTTTTTAAATTTTATAAATGAGGCCCCAGATTGAAGATCCACCCTCCATGTTTCTGGTGCTTAATTAACACTGCATCAGATTTAATTTGCTGCTTGTCTTGAGAGGAGGGAGGCCCTTCCGCCATAGTTTGTTGCCTTTGCTGCGGGGGAAGATGTCTTCCTGCATGCTTGCTCAGCTCCTGCTTACTCACTCACTCCTTTGATGGTGCATCTGATTATTTAAATCATAGCCTGACTCTTGTTGTCATTGGAACAAAGCAGCACCAGCAGGCAACCATGTTTTTACACACAGCAATCCTTTCTCTGCTTCAGTGATTGAGGAAATGCGTAGCTGCAATAAAGCTTAAATGTTATTAATGATCCTCAGGCGACCAAAACGAACTTTTAAGTATTTTGCTGTGTGCCTCAGTGCGCCTCTAGCAACTAACAGCCAGAGTCATCTGATTTTTCAGCTCCAGTGCATTTCTGGGTTGTCTGCTCAACATTTGCTTTAACCCCAATTTAAAGTGTTGTTTCTCTCAGCAAGGCCTGTGGTGAAATGTGAACAATGAACACAGTTTTTTTTTCCCTACAAGCTGCCCATTGAGTTAAATGTAGATTCAAAGCAGCATCATTTAAAGACTACAATAACTTACAGTCTTCTCTGTCATTCAGCTGACAGTGACCTTAATTACAAAATAAATGGAGGCTTGAAATAATTCAAGCTTCATTTTATTACTGTATTCAGGCATTGTCATCACAGCCAAGTGCTGTTAAACAACTTCTGACCTCAGAACACAAGGCCTTAATTTACTGTGGCCTGCTCTCTTAAATACTGTAATAGGTATTCAACTGTGCAGACTGCCCTCTTTGATAAGCAAGAAGAAGACATTGATATAAGATAATGTGTAATCGGATGAATATTATCTGCCCTTTCCCCTTCCCATCTCTCTGTCTCCCTCCTCTTGTCTTTGTCTGAGTCCTGTTAATTTCCAGTTCTCTAGAAAGCAGTCCTGCCTTCTCGGATTATCCATATTCCTTTTATCAAACAGATTATTGTGAATATCCCCTCAGCATAGGTCATCTCTAATACCAGGTTTTATATCTTTTAATTTTCTCCGTTCTCCTTTGCCTGTAATTCTTTTGTCTTTTACTCTCTAATTCATGCAACAGAGACTCCATTTTTTTAAGAGCTTATTCTCATTTCACCTTTTGGCACCTTGTTCATTGGCGAACAATTTTAGGCTTAAAATTTTAACATCTCACTCATCATTACCCAATGTAAGCTTAGGACACGTTAGGACTGTTACAGAGAAGATATTTTTAAATGAAATGCATTTGACTTATTAGACTAAACTGTCTGATTCAAGTTATTGATTTATTGTTAAAAAAGGTTTTTCCCTTAGCCAGCACTGCATTTCAGCCAAGGATTTAGTGCAAATATTTGCCTGCGTGTTACCACTTGGCCAGATAATCATTTTCATCTCTATCTGTGTCTTTTATGCTGTTTCTAGTACAGAAGCATGAAGGTCTTTGTTGTGCTAGAATAACACTAACAAGTTCACTATCAAATTTCCTCATCAGCATTTTCCGACCCTTCTGATTTTCCAGTAAACACGGTCAGCTCTAAACACTGTAAATCAATGAGTCACGCATGAGTCTGTCAGTTTTCCTGCATAGCCAGAATGCTTTTATATTAGCATAACCGCACTGACATGATCCAACAATCTCTGTATCAGTAAACACACCTTTCACTACCTCAGAGCCATTTCTAAATGACTGTAAAAGCTTTGTTGAACTTCTGACGTGACCACACCCCTATTGTGTTGCCACCCGTTGCTCCCTGGCTTGAATCTTATTTCATGTTACCAAACCGTGTTCCATTACATTTGCCAGGTTGTGAATAGCACACACTACTTCATTGCCCTTGTACAATGAGTGTGCTTTTAACACAGCCCATGGTTCCAGCTGGGGGATTTGGAGAAGTTATTTTTGTTCTTTCAGTATTAAAGATTAACATGGTCCCAGCCATCTTCGCTCTCCCTGTTCTCGTTCTGCCAGTGCTAGCTCAGTTCTTTATTTAGAAACAGGCAGTGAGTGTAGCGTGCGCTCACGAGATTGCACACCACAGTCTTGTCAGGACCACTAGATGTAGGTTACTTTGCTCAGCTTCTGGGCCAGGCAGGCCGCCAGAGTAGGCAGGCTGATGCATACAGCCCCAAGTGTCAATCCCTTGTGGGGAGAGGGTATAGACAAGAGATCAGGGACAGGGTTGACTGCGGTTGGGATGCCTCTCTGGGGTCCGTTGTGACTCACCTCTCAAATGGCTTCACTTCATATCCCTCAGGGAAGTTTGTCATGGGGTTGTGGAAGAACGCGCTGGGCCTGGGCTTGTTGTTTCAGATGGTGACAAACTAAAGACAGAATTGAGTTATTATTAGTTGGTAAATGCAAATTCGTCATGGCATGCTAATGGCTCAAAGTCTGTTACAATCAATCAATCAAACTTTATTTGTACAGCACCTTTCTCAAAGGTTGGTGCAAATAAGACCGTAAATAAAATGAGTAAGAGGGAATTAATTTGATATAATACATGATTATATAAAATAAATAATACATTTTAATCAAAAGCCAGGCTAAAGCGGTAGGTTTTAAGTTTCTGTCTGGAGATTAGCCTAACAGCCGCTGTCAGATCCTCAGACAGACTGTTCCAACGGCTCGGAGCATCAAAACTAAAAGCTGCCTCATTAAAGGTTTTTTTCCTGCATTTTGGAACAACTGCAAGACTCATGCCAGGCAGGTGCAAGACAAGTAAAAACAACAAACAAACAAACAAACAAAAAAACAATAATGAGAATCAATACAAAAATTGATTGACAACCAATGCAAGGACTTTAAAATACTGTAGGTGTTCTCTCTTGTTTACAGATGTACCTATTAACAACTGTCCATCTTCTCCTTATGCCTACATACAACTGATTTGATTTTTAGTCTTGCAATCTAAGCAAGCAACCTGGCTTGTGTTTGTGCTGGCTCTTAGGGTATCCTCTGGCAGTAGAGGTGACTAACAAGTGAGAAGTCAAAGGCTTGCTCCCTGTCACAATCACTTGGAGGCACTTAAAGCATAGTGCTGACCAGCACATGGTCAAGGAGAGACCTAATGTTTGCCCCTAGCTGTGAATGGCTTGATAACTCAAACACTTGAGTCACCTTCAATTAATCTTCATCCCTTGTATTTTTTAAAGTAAGGAAACAACTATCTTATTGAGCTCATTTAAATATGTCTTTCTCATGGGGATTTTGATGATGGCCTAGTTAGAGATATTTGAAAAGAGCATTGTTCTCTTCACCAGATCTCTGTGCTGTAATTCCTTTCAGTATTTCTCAACCCTCTTCTTTTCCCTTCAGGCCTACAACTGGCGCGTCAGCATCACCTCGTCCTGCCACTGGCTCAACCCGGCCACCCACTACCAGCACAGCCAAACCTGCCACTCCTAAAACCTCCTCGACCGCTGCAAAGCCTGCTGCCTCCAAACCAACCACCACTACCCCCTCTGCTGGCAAACCTCCAGCGTCACAAACATCCAGAAACACAACCCCTGTGAAAAAAGGTAAAAATAAAAACATTTTAAAAAAGAAGATACAGTCATGAGCAGGGATGCTGTTTGTACAGAGTCAAGTTTGTTTCACATCCATAATTTTAAACCAGTGTGTTGTAATATAAACGTATCATTTACAGCGTTTTATTTGCATTATAATAAGCCGTAGTTTAGTTTATTTAATCATTTTTTTAACCATACCTTGTGCTGTTTCCCCCCCAGATGTTACCAAACCAGCCACCCCAGCATCCAAAAAGCCTGCAGAGTCCCCCCTTACTCGCCCCTCCTCTACAACAAAGTCGGCAAAACCTGAGACCCCAAAATCTGCTTCAAAATCAGAAGTCAACACCAAAAAGCCTACAGCAAGTAAGGCTGCAGACACAAAGACACCCAACCGCCCCAAAACACAAGACAGTAAGCCCACACCTTCCAAGGATGCTTCCAAGACCCCAGGCTCCAAACCGGCTGCCACCAAGACATCCAGCCCCAAGAAGACTGTGGGCAGCAGCACCCCAACTCCCGTGAAACGTGGCCCCAAAGCTGCAACAGTTGCAGAACCTGTAAAGGAGATAGCTGCTGCTGTAGCTGCTGCTGCAGCTATTGCTACTGCAGCAACTGTCATTGCCGGACCAGAGGAACCACAACCTCCTGCAGGAGCAGCTGTGGAGCAATCTGCTGCAGCAGAACTGATGTCCAGCCAGACTGAAGCAGTACAAGAAAAGTCTACAGACCCAACACCAGAACCAGTCTCTGCACCAGTGTTAGAGCTTGTGCGAGAACCAACACCAGAACCCGTACGAGAACCAATACCAGAGCCAATACGGGAACCAGCACCAGAACCCATACGAGAACTGACACCAGAACCTGTACGAGAAATATCTCCAGAGCCCCCTGTAGAACCACTATCTCAGCCATCAGCAGAGCCAGGTCTAGGAGCTGATCCAGTCAATGAACCAGCCTCCAATGTTCAGCTGTCAGCCCAGCTGGACCTTTTCAAATACAAGGAGTCTGCCAACGACTCAGTTTCTTCCCTGGGAACTACTGTGATGTCTCCTCCTTGTTCCCCACCAGGCCCTGTTTCCCCTGTCAGAGAATCACATAATGCCTCTTCTCTGCTGGACATCCAGTCTGATCCCTGGGACAGGAACCAGTCCCTGGCTCCATCTGACTTTGCTCCCCAGAGCCTAGTCAATTTGATGAACTCCCAGACAGAAGAGGAAAAGGAGAATAAAGAACAGTTTGAGGTACAGGAGAAAATGGAGGAGGAAGAGGAAGATGAGAAAGAGAACCTGTTTATGCCTACGTCCACGGCTTCATCTGCAGAGGCCTTCAGTATGATGGCACAGCCTCATTTGATGGGTGCCTCACCCGTGGATGATTTCTCCTCCAGGCACCATATCTCCCCTCATGAAAAGGAGGAGGCCCTGGAAAAGGCTGATGAGGAGATAAATGAGGACGACGATGATGATGAAGAGGATGAAGATGAGGAACAGAGGAGACTAGGCCATCTGCCGTCATCCATTGTCACTGACATGAGCACATCTCAGCCCTCTGAAGAGTTCCAAGTCAGGTCTTCTGCCTTTGGTGGTTCTGCAGGGTGGCACGGTGACGACCTGCTGTCTGGGATGGACTCTGAGGATGTGAGCAGCTGCACCAGCAGTCGGCAGCAGGGAGTCTCTGACCTCAGCAGCACCCAGCACACTGCCATACTGGAAGGCACCCAGAGCTCAGACGCCCTGGTCGACTCAAGCCTCCGTGGCTCTGAGGGAGACGGTAATCTCATGGGTTCTCCCAACGTGGAAACCCTGGCCAATGAGGAAGAGGAAGATGAGGATGAAGAGGATGAGCGGGTGGATGATATGGACCTGAGTTCAGAGAGAGCAGAGGAGCATCAGAAGGTGTTCCAGCAGCAGGAGCGCGATGAGTATGAGGAGGACGAAGATGTAGAGATGCACAGCGAAGGAGTGACAGAGAGCTGTGGGAATGTAGATGAAGATGACTTCAATGAGGAGGAGCGTTTAGACAACCTCAATCGCTCTGGTCCTCCACCATGCGTCCCCCCTACCTCCTCCTGGGGCCAGACCAACCCCTTCTCTGATCCCTGGGCTCAACCAGCCTCACTGCGCACTGCCTCCTCCCCCAGCCCCATTTCTGACCATGGTGCAGCTGAATCTGAAACGCCCACCTTGTCTCCTGCCCAGGCATGTTTAGACAGGAGTGCCCCTTCCTTTGCTCCTCAGTCAGAGCAGGAGCCCCAGCAGCATCAGTCAGCCCCTGAGGAGGCTGACGACGTCCTACTCGCTGCCCAAGCTGAAGGCATGACGCAGCCCAGCACTCTGAGTGGCACAGCTCTGGCCGTCCATAGCAGTAGCGAGACAAGCACACCAGAAGAGCTCCGCGACTATGACAGCAGCTCTGGGGTGGAGTCCCGTTCTGACAAACAGCAGACCCCAGTGCCGGCTTCAGTCCAGCCTGACATGGAGCAGGACCTGGGTATTCACTTGGAGAAAGGTGATGGAGAAGAGGAGGAGGCTGAGACACTCCCTGCCGATGAGGTCCTAGGAACAGGGCCTCCGACCGCTCCAGCATCCGCCCCCGTCTTCCCCCTCCACCTCAGGAGACGAGGCCAGCGACACCGAGGGTGAGATGCAAATAAATGACCCCGATGCACCGGTGACGATGGATGAGAGTGCTGGATTTGAGAGCCCTCCTCCAACCTGCAATCTGCCCGCTCTTGAGGAGGACGAGGAGGCGGCGGACGCAACAGCCGGAGAGGGCGAAGAGGACGGAGGTGGGGCCACCCCTCAGTCCGCCAACTCTGTGGCGTCTTACGGCTTTGACTGCACCACATCCAACTCCAACGCCCACTCCATGGCTGAGAGCTGCGGAAAGAGCCCAGGGATCTTCTCGCTGGAGAATGAGGAACAGCTGCCAGAGGAGGCCAAGGACCCCTCCCTCATCAAGGAGTTGACCCTGACCTCAGCATCTGCTGCTGCCCAGGGAGAGGACCTGCTGGGCAGACCCGTGGACCTGATGCCTTTGGGCCACCCAGGCGAGAACCAGCCCAGTCTAGATGAGCACCACTACTTGTTTGGGGGAAAGATGGCAGCAGACCACCTGGAGGAGGTTGATCCGCTGGAGCCCAGTCACCATCTTGGGGCCCAGGAATCTGGAGACACCGGCGACAGCCAGCCACCATACTACTCTACCATATGTGATAAGACTGATAGTTTTCTGGCAGGTAATGTATAAGTCCCTCCTATTACCCCTGGAATGCACCTTTTCCCCGCAACCCTCCCCCTTTACCTGTTGTTCGTTTTCTCTCCAGTTGGCTTAGATGGCTTAGAAGAAAAATAAAGGAGAGCAAGATTGTAGGAAAAGATTAAAAAAAAAATGAACAAATGAGATGGGGAAAAATGACTGTAGCAATTTTTAAATGAAGCCTCCCTCTTTCATACTGTTATGGTCATGGTTATGAGTGTATGGCTGAAACTCCTTTATGTACAATAGCTACTACCATTTTCTAGTAGTATGTTCTTTTTAAGTAACACTGCATACTCTGTAGCCCCTGATGGGGTATTGACTGATTGGTCCAATGTGACTGAGCTTTTAAACCGAAAAAAGAAGAAGAAAAAAAAACACAGATGGAATAAAATGGACTCATTGTGTATTTATCCTACTGTTTTTACCGAACAAATGTCAATGATTTTTTTTTTGTTTTGTATTTGCTTCTTTGTTGTTTTTTGTTTGTTTTTTCTGTTGAAACCTGGTCCTCCCTACCCTGTGTACACACGCTTCATGTTCAACAGCACCATAGCGATAGTCAGACACTCCTTTTAAAAGTTTGTGTTCTTGTTTCAAGACTTTTTAGCTATCAAAATAAAGGCTAGATATTAACACGGCTGTTTTGCCCTTACAGATTTGTTGCGGTAGGTATGGGAGTATTAGATTGCAGCTGGTGAAGTTTTTAATGTGTGCTTCAAGAGGTGCTACGCTCTTTGCATAGGTTGTTAAGGTATCTAACGTGCAGTCACGTACAGTATGTGTTTCAGGCATTTGGTTTTAAGTGGCTAAGCTTCGAGCCTCAGTTAGCTGATCATTTGTGTTCCAGAAGAGACTAACTTACTAGCCTTTTATTTGTGATGAGACCCTGCATTGTCCTACATCGCTATCACAGTTGAGCTTTACGCTGAAACATTTTCATAGTGGGCGTTTGGTTTACTATTTCAACAGTATATTGCATGTTTAACTAACAAGACTGTGTACTACCTTGACTTTGAAACAATTCTACACTAGACATGTTCATAAATGAATGGTTCACACTAGGTTATCTTTCAAAATTCCATTAAAACATCATTGCAAGGCATTTTGTTCCTGTTTCTTATTTTCCTTATGGATCCAGCATGCCTGAAATTACTGTCCTTGTGTTCGAGTCGCTGTGTATTTGTATGTTTACACATCTAATTTCCCATGGTGTGTCCTCCTCTTCACCATGAGAATAACCGGTAAACAGGAAGCGATGCAACATTGTACAATGGTGTTGTATCTAAAAATGGAATTTTGATCAAATCCATGAGGGAATCCAAATGGTGTCCCAGTGCCCTGTGCTCCAGCATGCATATGCCTTTTCAGATTCAGCACTAGCTGACCAACTTCACATTCAGACCACATCCTTGGCAAGTGGCGCATACCCTGTGTAGGTTTCTTGTAAACAAATATGTTTACAGTCAGTGTTTTTCACCTTGAGGTCTAAGAAAAGTGTGTAATGTATTTCCCTTCTTTTTTGCCTTTAGTGGTGCATTCCTACGTTTGCTGGTGCGTTGTCGTCTCCAACTGTAGATCAGCCAACACTCTGGCACAAATGAAACAGAGACGCACTAGTAAATACATTGCTCCATAGCATTACTGGTGGTACAGTAATTATGCAGGAAATACACCTTATACCTATCAAGGTTTTTACACACGAGCTTTGAACACTTTGAAACCTACATGCATCCTCCTGAAACAGAGCCTCTTTGTACAAGCCACTTGAATGCATCTGAATGTTGAAGCTCAAGAAGAACAAACACTTTTCTCCCTTTCATGCATTGTTCCTCTGACCTGCCTGCTCCTTCTCATCAAAACCCTGACATGGGAAAAACACCCCAGACCCCTGTATCAAAACCTCACACACGCTCTGTCAAGATTGCGCAAGTATTCATGACACTCTGCAAGTCCTGTTTCAGGTTTGTCTTTTGGGACACCGACTGTTTTCCTTTTTAAAATATACAGTTACATTGGGGCACCCAAAATAAGTACATTTATTATGTTTTACATTTATACCATACATTACTTTAGTGTAGTCACTTGTGGTGTTTTTGTCTATATTATCCCCCATGTTTTCATTTGTCTTCTCAAATACCTGTTGTCTCCGCTGTGAATACATGGCTGCTGTCTTGCATGATAACCAACTTATTTAAAGAGGACGAAGCAGCAGATATGAGTGTGGTATCTATGTACTGTAGTTTACATTATTAAAGCATTCAAAGGAACATATTTTAAAGAAAATGCAACTTCTGAGAGAAAACATCATGCAGTAACTACCTTGTGATTTGTTCCCGTTTGCTGTTTTGTAGATACAGTATTCCTGTGTCATGAATGTCACTTTATTTTTAGAGCCCCTTTTTTCGTTACACCTTCGCCCTCTTGTCAAAACTATCCTGAACCCTCTTCTTCCTGGTCCCTGTTGTTGTTCCACCCGTTCAGTTTGATGCATGCATCTCTAACGGATGCACCAAGTGATGTTGACTGTCTCACAGGAGACGAGAAGACAGACGAAGTGGATGAAGATCACAAGCTGCAGGCACACTTTCAGGAAGACAACCGGAACCAGAACCACGCCACCACTGTTCCTATAGCTAATGGTCACTACTTGGCATTGGTCCCAGGCAACAGGAGGCCCATTGATCCGACTCTTGCAGCACATTTTGCCAAGATCGCATCCCCGCCTCTATTGATAGAGACCAACACTGACAGCCACACTGGTGGAGAACAGTTAAGGAGGCTGGAGCAGCACCAAGAGAAGCTGAGAGAGATGCAGCACCGTCAAGAGCAGGAGAGGCAGAAGAGGCAATGGCTGGAGGAGGAGAGGCTGAGGCTGGAACAGCAGAAGCAGCTGGAGAAGCAGCGCAGGGAGCTCCTCCAGCTGCAGCTGCAGCAGCAGCAGCAGGAGCACCGGAACCGCAGGCAGGTTCTGCAGTGGCAGCTAGAGTTGGAGCAGCAGTACCGCATGCAGCAGAAACAGATCCAGCAGCAGCAGCAGCTGAGGAGGAGCCCAACTGGGGTCATGCTCTCCCCATCGTCGGGGCTCTGCACCATTTATGAAGCCATGGAAACCAGCGATGAGGAGGACGAGGCCAGAGGAGAGCGTAACAGGAACACACAGCTGGTAGGGAAGAGGGTGCTGTCCTCCCAAAGCGTCTCACAGGATTTCCAGAGGCAGCTGCGTCCGGTGCCTCCGCAGGAACTGGAATGGAACAAGAAGGTGGACATGGTCCAGCAGCTCATCAACCAGACCTTGATGCTGTCTGGAGACAGAGGCTGCCCTCCTCTCCTCCTCCTCCCTGTGGGGACAGGGGGCACCTTAAGTCCCTTAGAGAGCAGCATGTGGCCCAATATGCTGCCCCAGTTCAGCCCTCCTGCCGCTACAGTCACCTCCGTCAGCAGCTACTCCCCAGACAGCCAAGGCAGCTCCCCACCTGGAGACTGGACTGTGGTGGAGGTGGAGACCCAGCACTGAAGACAGCTGATCAACAAGTTGATCAAGCAATGAACAAATCAATAAATCAATTAAAGTAGAAGACTGACATTTTGAAAGATATGCTTAGTTGCTTTCTGGCAAAGAGTTAGTGAGGAGAGAAGATTAATACCACTGTTTTGTCTCTACATTCTATATGAAGCTACATCCAGCAGCCAGTTAGCTTAGCTTAGCATAAAAGCTGGAAACAGAGGGAAACAATTAGCCTTGCTTTGTCCAAAGGAAACAAAATCCACCAAGTAGCACCTGTAAAACTCACAGATTAACATGGTTTATCTTGTTTCTTTGATCCATACAATACCAACGTGTCAAGGAGCAGTTAGCAGGAAACCAGCAGAGACAGGAAGCTTCTGCTCACAGCCAAGAAAAAGTCTGGCCCATAAGGAGTTGTAAAAGCACGTGTTAATCAGTGAGCTTTAGAGGTGCTGGTAGGTGGGCCAGGCTAGCTGTGTCCCCATTTCCAGGCTTTATGCTAAGCTAAATTAAGCTAACAGGTGCTGGCTGTGGCGTTATATATTTAACAGACAGACATTTACATTAATTCAATTGCAATATATGTCAGAAGACGAGAAGGCAGGGACACATTGGTGGATGTGTCACACTGGGGAATTGAACCTGAGTCTCTCAATGGCATGTGTCTTAACCACTGCTCCATCACCCCCTGAAACATGAAAGTGGTATTGATATTCTCATGTAACTCTCTGGCGGAAAGTGGATAAGTGGATTTTCCTCAAACTGTCACATAATTCCAATCCACCCTGAGACTGAAATTTAGCGACAGATTTGTATTTATGTAGGGAGGAAAATACTGTAAAACATATCACACAATGCATATCAGAAGCCATACAGGGATTTTAAGGTGAAGAGTAGAGATCACTTCATAAAGTTTTAATCCCATCAAAAGTCACATCATCATATGGCCAACCAAACCTGACTGCCAATTGATTTCAGATTAACTCATTATTACAACAAATATACTGTAGATACGCTGTGTCATTGTTTCCCAGACATGCATATCACGTACTGTAACCTTCCATTAGAGCATGTTCCTTTACCAGAAGCACTTAACAGCAGCCCTAGGCTGTCTTACTCTGAAATGCACTGTAACTGCTTTAGAAACAGTTATCTTTCGTGTTGTGTGGGGCAGCGCTCTCCAGTGTGTAGCCTCTTTTATATGTGACAAGACCTGATACTAAGACCAAATAGCCTACTGGTCACCCTCTCAAATGAGAGACTGAGCTATGACAAATTGCACTTGTTTTTTTCTTCTATATAGTGTGTAGGCCAAAGTATTTATACAGGTAAGTGGTGGTACTTTTAATAGTTTTACACATTTGTGGACTTATGAACCCAAAATCCTCATAGTGAAGTGTGAAAATTTTTTTTGAATCAACCTATTGTGTGCTTCAAATTAGGAGTTTAGTATGAAAAGGGTTGTGTGTAGATGATGCTGTGACATAACCCCACTCCCCACTCGCCCACCCACATCCTCCGGTCTCTGGTCAGTAAATGTTACTGTGACTTCACTGGACAACCAGGTTTTCATGGACTTAATAGAGTCGACAGTCATGGAGAAAGAGAGGCGTGAGAGAGAAGAAGGCCCTCCTTGTTCTGCTGATGGGGAGGGACAAGAAAGGGTAGGCTAAGTGGGTGCTGGACTGGTGGTGGTGGTGGTGATGGTGGTGGGGGTAGTTGTCTTCCCTCTCACATTCCAAAGTTGTAACCTCATTTCCTGGGTCGGCCAGTATTCAAGGAGTCTCCGAGGTTACCGATGATGTCATGGTGGGAGAGAAAGGAGGATGTCTGAGATGAGACAATGCACCACTCTGGCAAGGCAACCAGTGGTTGGGGGTCGAGTACCAACACACAGCTCATCCTCACTCCTGATCATGTGTCCTCTTGGCTGTTTTTCTCCCACACATTCTCCATAGATTTTGCTCTGCTGTGTGATTTGTGCAATATATAAGAAACACGCTTGCTACTTCATAGAAATCAGGTAATCAGAACTTAGCAGTATATCTCTTTTTAAATGTCTCCGGTGTAGAGAAAAAGCACCTGCGTCTGTCTCTTTGTGTCTGCACAAGGCAGGTGAGGCCAGTCAGAGACCATAGAGTGAAAAAAACAGCAACACCGCCACCTGTTGGCTACACGAGGGAGACACTAACCCAATGTTCAGTGTACAATATCACTGTTGTTGATTTACAATAAATCAATTAGATCTGTGCTTTGTGTTCAGATCTATGACCTAATATCCTTCGCTTTTATGCACCGCTACTACAAGTAAAATGCACAGTTTTATCTGAGCCTGAGCCTGTGACCTGGATCCCAAATCAATATTTATGACATTTGAGAACTGCATGTACAGAATATAGTTTTCTAAATCATTTATCAATTTATACTGCAGCCACACTGTGCATGTTTTATCAAATCAGTAAATGTAGCCACTGCTGCTGTATGCTGCTATAAATTATATCAAAGAGTTTTTACTAGTTTACTACAAAATATAACCTATATATACATATATGTGTATACAAATACACGAGAGCAAGCACAATTAGTAATAGTAATGCATGCATTTATAAGAGTGGATCTATATGCGCACCTGTATTGTTTTAATAAGAGTCAACAGTGCCTCAAGTTCCCTTACATTGATATTTTGTGCATTTTTGCAATTCATTTTTCATATAATGCAATTTAAGTGTTTACATTTCTAACAGTTTCAATATTTGTTTTGTGAACGTTGTTGTCGTGCCAGTGGCCAAATCAATTTCAGTAGGAAATGTGCTCCGAATATGAAATAAAAGTGCTCGAAATCTGTTGTCCATGCTTGTGTTGTAGTGCTTGTGTCAGACGTAGTTCACATGGAAATACAAGAGAGGAAGAGAAGGAATGAGAGGCAGAAACATTTATCAGTCTACGTATTAGTGAGTAAATAATATTTACATGGCACCAAGTTAGAAAGTTCACTTCACAGAAGAAGTGACAGACGCAAGGAAAAAGTAGCAATAATGAAGTAATATTGAAAAGATTCTGAATTATTTATACAGAATAAGTAGCAACAGCAATCAGCTGCTTCTAAATGTATTTTCATGGGACAGAAAGAAAGGTAAAGGTGACAAAGTGAAGGTTTCCCTCTGTCGGTTGTCAGAGGGTTTCTGAAAAGCTTTCTGAATATATTCATCGGATGACAGAACCTATATGATTTCGACTTAGAGCCCAGCTTACATCTTTGAGAACAAACGTCAACTACAACATTCAGCTTTTAATAGTGGAAACATCCAAAATTAAATCCAAAATTTGAATATTTGAGCTGTCTGTGTTGTGGCCACACAGAGTCTAACTTACAGCTGGCTTTCCTGGTAGATTAGCTGTTCAGTAATGACAACAGTGCTCAGTGGTGGTTTTCACTAATGTTGTCTAATAACACCTCTTCTCAGGACAGTGTGGGTGTATACAAACTGCACCTGATTTGACATCTCCCTCACGCTTCTGTTGGAGTTGTTGTTGTTGGGAAAATGTTCTCTGTTATCCTTCTTATTAGTGCATGCATCTCTACCCACCCAACTTCAACCAACCGTTTTAGGTTGCTGGGAACTACAAACTAAATCTCATTAAACAACACTGTGTTGTAAAACAAAAAATAAATCTACCTTGCAATCAGAAACACTTTATTTATCTGACAGCTATAGTTACTTTTCAGATTAAGAGATCACACACAAAACATATTATAAACGTATGAAGAACAATGTATTGTTCGATTAAAACAGTGACTCCCAACCTTTTGACATGTGACCTCTTACAAAAACGCTATGACTAGTTGGGGCTCATTGTATAGTTTCAGGTGTCTATACAAGTTGTTAGAATATCCTCCAAATAGAGTTCTCCTCTGAACATAGGATGGCGTCATATAAAGTATACCTCTTGTTGAGTAACTGCCACTATGGCCACACGTCACGATAGTGAATGGAATTATTATATATGGTTACAGCAGAGTCAAAGTCAGATAACTAACTCAGCAATATCAGTTAAATAGCAACATCTGCCTAAAGTGTCTGCTAACATTAGTGACAATAAGCTACTGGTCATTCCAGACCAAACAAGGCCATAGCTGCAAAACCCCTTAGTGTACTAAACTGAGCGATACTAAAAAATTTTAGTTTGTAAAAAAGTCTTATTTCTTCTGTTAAAACTTAGACAGTGTCATTTTTGAATAACTGTTTGAGGCACAAATTAACCAATATTTCATAAAAAAGGAAAGATTAGCAAATAGCTCAAAACTGAACACAGGTTTGTGGTGCAGAACTTTTTCTTCTTTCGTTTCTTTAATCATCACAAGACCCCTTAGATTTCTCTTGTGACCCTTTGGAAGGGCCTGACCCACAGATTGGGAACCCCTGTACTAAACTACAACTAATGTATATAAAGTAGTTCAAACTAAAGTAGCTCCACCTCGACCAGCAACAACAGTGTAATGCTGTATACTGTTTTCTACAGTTCAGTACTTTTGCTGATTCTTCTGTACTTGTACTAAGTAGGATTTTTAATGCAGGTTTACTTATAATGAAGTATTTTTAGATTGTTGTATTAAAGGATCTGAATTCTTCTTCTACCACTGTGTTTAACATATCAAAACTTTATTTGCTCTTCCCATACAGACTTCATTCAGACATTTGGGGGAAATGTACAATTAATTGAGCTGCTTCACATCATCTGCCACTAACACACACTGAATACAGGTGACCTGATCATGCTGATTTCCTAAACTTCTCAGGACAGTAATCATTGAAAGGAAAATCTGGTATTTGAAGCAGGTGTGAGTGCTGACTGTCTAAAAAATAAGGTTCATGGTCCACTATAAAACTTAAGACGGTGGATGACAGATTTGAAAGCATCTAGAAGTGTTTACTTCATAGGGTCAAAAATCAATAAAATCCAGGATTAATTCACTTTAATACTTTATTGTCTGATAAGGGCCATTTGGTTTGCACAAGTCAAAGATGCTGCATCTCCAAGCTGCTTCAAAATGACCACTACTGTCCAAATTTGGTTTCTTTTTGCAGTTGCATTTCATTGATAGTATGATGAATGCATCAGGCTGAGTAAATAAGTAAATACGTTTTTCCTGCGTATGTTTCGGGGGTTTCTTCCTTTCATCCATGAAAGAATTCAGTGATACAGTGGTCATATTGTTGCTGTACCCACTTTATGCATGGCAAATTCTTCTAGTATTCATTCATACACCTACTGTAGTACTGGTTAGTGCAGACTGGTAGGATTTCCTTTCTGTGCTCATTTGCTGACAGCAGATGAGCGCCAGAAGAGAACAAGTGCAAGGTAAATATACCAGTAAATATAAAAAAAGACTTATCTGCCATTAGTTAGTGGCAGATAAGGCAGTCAATGGAGATTGAAAGTGCTCACCTTGTTAAAGTGCTCTTGAACACAAAACCTCACATTTACTTAAAAAAGATGAAGCGGGCCCAGAGCTCAGGAGCTCCCAAGTGGGTTAATCTGGTTATTCTCTATAATGTCTGCATTTTCATTATAAAATACAGAAATTGTAGAATAGGTCTACTTACTTTGAGCTTACATACATTGGACTACTGGAACTGAAAAGCATAAAAGCCTTCAAAGGCATGGGCCTAACTTACATGAAGCTACAAAATACAATAGGCTGTATGCCGCTATACAAATTGGGAATACTTAAATTGATAGCTTCAATTGCTACCAAGTAGCATTGAAGCTAACATATTTGGTAGCTTTATCAACAGGCTAATACACTGTAGTGTACAAATGTGATCAACAGGTTTCAGGTTTAAACAGGAGGGCGCTCGGCAGCCACAGAGATCTTCTTCCATTCATAGCTGTGTCAAGCTAAAAACAGGAAACCCGAAAAATGCACATGAAGAAATGTGTTGGTTTCGAAATAAAAGCGCAAAATTTTTCTCTTTAAAAATACACAAAGTAGTCAAAAATACACTAAAAAACGTTTAATGTTGTTTAAAAGTATATACATTCATATATATATGTTATATAGATATGTACATATGATGTTATATATATATATATATATATATATATATATATATATATATATATATATATATATATATATATATATATATATATATAGTTGTATAGTTGTTTAAATAGTACCATAGCGGCAGCAATTAAATCTAATGTAACGTATCATAGATTTTGGTGATTTTCCCACTGGGCCTTGTTATGTGTAATATGAGCGCCTTCTACCGGGGCCCCTGGAAACTTGAGTGGGGCTCCCCAAACTCTGTTTGCTCCTGTAACTGTCCTGTAGATTAGTCTGTATTAAACTCTGTCAAAGTCACAGTCTGGGGTCAAAATACGGTAATAAGTTTGTTTTTGTTGGTAAAAGTATATTTGTGTAATGTGTTATAGGTTAAATGGGACCAATTACCACAGTAAATGCTTATGTGACTGTTGGCTGTTGAGTAAGTTAATGTTACGTTAATTTGTTGAGCATGATATTGGTAACTGTGGTAACGTTAGCTTAATTGTTTTCGCGAGTCACATAACTTACATTAAGTTGATTTTGATAAGGACTGTGTTGTAAAAACGTAATGTTTTTTTTTTACATTTTATATCTCATATATCATATCTCTTACTTATAAAACAAGGACTGGCATAATACATTGATATAACTTACAACGCTAGTTTTATTTTGAAGGGTATAGCCGGAAGTTGCATTTTTAATTCTTAAACCGACTTTAACATTTGTTCCCTCCTCCCAAGCATCACTCACCGGCTCCCAGCTTTCCGCAGAGCCGAGCAGGAGTGCACCGCCGCGGGTAAGATGGCTTTAGTTTCTAATAAACAGAGCAGAGTGTGCTGGTGATCCCGGCGGGTTTCGGGTTTCTTCACAGTGTTTCCCTCCCTGAGGATGAGCGGACAGTCTGCAGCAGCAGTGGCTCTCAGACTACTACAGGACGGACTGCACTGCGCGATGCAGATAAGAGTCCAAGAGGTGACATCCTGCTGCCAGGAGGTGATGGTCTCCTCCTCTCCTCTCTACTCCTGTGTCGTCCCTCCAAACGTCACGATGTTAACAATTAATTCATTTGCTTTTCGTGCAACTCGGTACACCAAACTGCGCCTTCACTGGGACTACTGAGTGTTTTTTTTTTTTAATTTTACAGGACACCCATCGCTGGACTGTTTGTGATTAACCACTGGAGGACTTCAACTGCAATTTCTACAACTGCGATTTCTACAATGATCTGACGGCTGTGAAGTGAGACAAAACATTAAAGTTACCTGTTGTCGCCATCTAATTAGCTGTCCGCCCGCACATGATGGCCAATAACAACGAGCTACAAGTGAGTTTCCCAACTTTGCTATTGCTTACATTACAGGGTGTGTTAATATGCGTTATCATAGATGTTTTAATTGACCCTTGATGATGTCTGTAGTGACTGGAGGAGTTTTGTGATGGAAATACCCATATACACCCTATGATAGTCTGATGGGGGAAACAGTTCCCAAGATGTAACTGGATATAATCTGTTTTGTTAGACTAGGCTAGACTAGACTCCATGCCAGGTGAATGCCCACCTCATTTAAGGTCCACACACCAACTTTGTAAGAAAGATCCCTTAAAATGGAGTAGTTTTTGAAACTATTAATAGATTATTACATTTCAGATTTATTGGATGTTGATCCATGAATCTTAAAAGTAACTAGAAATGACACCTGTCAAATAAATATAGTGGAGTAAAATGTCAAATATTTCTGTCTGAATTGTAGTGGAGTACAAGTATAAAGTTGGAAATACATAAGTAAAGCACAAGTACCTCAGACTTGTACTTAAGTAAAGAGCTACAGTAAATGTATGTAGTTACTTTCCACCACCCTGTTGTTATTATTGGAAAAGCTAAAATACCGAATGTTGACATTAAATACTAGAAGTGTTTGGTGTCGTTGGAGAAACCTGCTCAGATGGATACCCTTTTTTTGGTTAAATTTATGACTTGGAAAGCAGAATAATGTTATAGTAAAAGAGGAGGAGTGCAGCTGCCCCTCTAAATGTCTTCTGTGACCGCCCCAGCCAGTGATCAACATGTACAAACAGCCAAAACTGTAAAATTTCCAGAAATACTATACTTACATTACTAGTGTGACCTATTTCACACACAAAAGTGAGCAAACACAATTTCACAGATACAGTCACCGCTACAGCCTTGATAAGGTTTAGATTTCCCAAATTAAATGCAATGATTTCCCACTTGTGCCCCAGTAGATGCCTTCAGGTGGAGTCGGGCCTGAGTCACAGGAGGTGTTGTGCTGTCAGAGCCTCGGGGCTAATTTAGAGAGGTTGGGTTACAGTTGCCCTGGTGTCAGCCCAGTCCAGGGCGCAGCGGAGGGAAACGTTAAAAATTAAAGGCTGAGTGCCGGTTCAGCTCATGCCAGGAGCCAGCTCTTCACTCTTTAGTCAGTAACCCCTGCCACAAGGTTACACCGCTGAAAAGAGCATGTGGAGTGGACATTTTATAAATTTTAACTCACCGTTCTAAACAGCTGAAATACCACTGACAAAGCTTGTTGATTGATGTGTGAAAGCATGTGATTACAACCACAAACCACTCTTCTTGGGTCTATCGACACACTCATTCCCGCTCACTGTCATGTAATAATAACTTTATTTGTAAAGTACAAGGCATGCGAAGATGCAGTGCAGACAGCTGAAGATCAGCAGGATCAGAATAACAATAGGTCAAACATATCGATACCAGCAACTGAAACAGTTTAATTACATGTCATTTAAAAAAAATGCCTTCCACTTCCTCAGAAATCAGCGTATTCACACTCCAGCCTTTACAGAAACTGTATGACATTCTGACAATGCTGAATCATTTGTTGTGAGTAAAAACTTCCTCCTTGACATTTAGTAGTTCCCCTGAATGGGGGAGGGTGCCTCCAGTGCTTCTTAGAAAGCTGCACTGTCTATGTGGGCATGGGGATCATCAGTAACTGCTATTATTGGCCATAGTGCACCACTATAGCCAAGTTTTCCACTGTTTCCGCAGCAGATTGATTCTTGAAAATAAGGGCAGCACACCTAAAGAGGCACTCCGCTGATTTAGCCTTGCAGATTCAAAAAGTTTTGGGGACTTAGAAGTGACGCATTAACACAAGAATTATCAAAATCAAAGTGGACCCTGATTATCTTTAGTTAGGGTCTAGATCCAAAAACACTGGATACTGCATGACGCAACTCGATAGCGTCTTTTGTTGGACTTTTCCTGCCTGGTCAGTTTCCATGTCTGTCAAAAACCTTGCTCCAGTCTGTGATGCGGGCGTTTGTTTATACATTTGTTGTCTCCATGACTCATTTAAACGCGTTTTTAATGAGTGAATCTAAAACACCCCAATGACTGCCTGAGCTTTAATTATGCAGTTTCTGCCTGATCGTATGAGTTCAGCCTCCTTCTGTGACAATAACAAGGTTCCAGTTTATCATGACTTCAGGCCAGCAGACAGGCAGCTGAGTGAGATCAAGGGGCCACGTTGGTAATGATGATCGGCTGAACCTGTCAGCGTGGACAGCCGTGTGGTGATTAAGCTCCCTTGATCGCTCTTCTCTCGCTCTTCCTGGATGCCTCATAAAGGCTGTACAGTTACTGACGGTCATCCTGTTGGTGAACACAACTGCTCGGCCCCCAGAGGGAAACAACTGATAGGACCCTTTCTTCGCTCCCTCTGTTAAAAACACATTATCCATATATACACAGGAGGCGGCCGGCAGTCTAAAGTGTAGTAGCTTAACTATTAGTGCTTTCTGCCCTCTCTATCTTTTTCGCTGCTCACGCATTAATGTTGGCTGTCCTTCTCCTTCAGATGCCTTTAAGGAATGTAAATCAAGTCTCCTGCTGAGGACATGAGCTCTGCGCTCATACACTGCGATGTAGCTATACAGACTGCGGGCGCCCTCTCATGAATTCTTTATTTCTGGTGGTTTCCTGTAGGTATTATCTGTAAGAGCTTTGCAAGAGCTGCTGCTTCTTCACTCAGTGGTGAGGAGCAAAGGCAACTCTTTCAGTTCCCGACCAAATGACTTTTTTATTGATCACCCAAGAGGGTGGAGGCAACGTGGTCCATTTCTTTAATGGCATCTGAAGACTGATGAGCACACTGACGTATACAAGCGCTACTGACCGAGGTCTGTTGATGGTCTCACATGTGTTAGAATACACAGTGATGTATTTCATCACATTCACCATAACGTGTGTCTCCAGCTGCCACTGCTATGGATAATAGGATTAGGAGACTGTGGACTTCACTGTGTCTCTGACCTCCTAGGAGGATAGCATTAGTACCCTCAGTCACCCACACAGACCTCCCCCCCATCCAGTCCCTCCTGCCTGAATCCAGGATTACACTGTGTCTGCAGAAAGCTCTCTCTCCCAGACACACCAGTAGACAAGCTTATAACTGCTGCAGTACAGCTTTGATGCACTGATGGGACATCTTAATGACATTCATCAATAAATCCGATGGGTGCGTCTAGACCCAAGATCACTCATTAGTGTGCTGTCAAGCGTTCCCAATTAGTGCCAGGGAGGAATGTTGTTATCTTAAATGCCAATGTAGCGAAACAAAATTAAAGTATCCCATCAAGCTAGCATCCGTGACTCCCTGTGTTTCCAAACCAGTCTAATAGCTGCTCCTACTGACTGCACACCAGCCCCATTTCCATTCAGCTGACCAGTCTGAACACCAGCTGTTGTTACTTTGCGCCAGCCATCCACCAGGCTTTCAGGGGATTAGATATCACTGATATTAAGCCAAGAGAAGGAAGAAAATAAAATAAAAACATACAACGGGGAAACTGGTGAAGGGCAGAGTAACTGCTAATTTCACTCGTGTTCAGCTACGTTTTGGCTTTTTCTAAGCTGGCTGTGTGAGAGTTTAAGGGCTTTAAAGGATTGTGGTATTACAAGATTGAAGAATGTGTTGCTAAAAAGGACAAGTTAGAATTGGTGTTGTGCTGTGGGAGCAACGTATCGTAAATTCAATGTGGAAATGATATTTCTTTCAGTAGACTCGGGGATAGGAAGGTCACAAAGGAAGGGAGCCATTTCGGAGCCATGTGTTCGCCTGAGAATCGAGCATTGATTGGTTGCTAAAGTAATTTCATAATGCCAGTAGGCACTGAGGCTCAGCGGTGCTTGTGAAACGCTGGGGTTTGGCCTGGGTTTGTCTCTGAAAGAACACTCTGAGGTAAAAGAGACAACAAGAAGCAAGAACAGGTTATTTATTAAATCAATAGAATAGAAAAGAGAAAGAGCTGATCAATAATCAAATATGATATTTTTGAATTACTGCCTGCAACTGAAAATGTGATGATATTTTAGTAGAAATTGATGCTTCCAAACATCTCCTAAAAATGTGGGGATCTATTAAAAACAATCACATATTTGAATCATATTCACACCATAAGGTGCCTTAAGTAGCTGTCCTGGTGCTTTTCATCATATCACATGTCAACGTGCCCAGTTGACAGGATGACGCTTGATCCTCAGATATTAAAAAGTTTTAGTGTGCTTATGATGGAAGGAAACCATGTTATCATATTAAGTAAAACTGTATTTTTATGTAGCTTTTTACAAACCCTGCACAGCACGTCTCACTTTATTAGAAAAATGGTCGATATCAGTATGGGATAAAATAAATTACATCTGAATAAATGAATGAATCAATAAATGAATGAATAAAGTGAAAAAAAGTGGTGTGCAAAAACCCACTGAGCTAAGCTTACTGTTAACAGTTAGCAAGCTTGTTAGCTCTAAGAGTGTTTCTCCTTCTTCAAAAGAGTTCTTTTCTGAAAAAGATGATGTACAATCCTGACAACAAAATGGCAAAAGGGAGTTATTTTAAGGAGCTAGGGGCTTTTGTGACTGACTAGGTTGTTCCTGGCTGGCTATTGTGTTAGCAGTTAGCTGTTGACTGTTGCTGTGACAATTTACGGCGCGACTGGGCCTTTAACTCAAGGAGGGAGCTGCACAGCGATGGCAGCTGTTGGAGCAAAATGATGTACGAAGGTAAAAACGATGACGTTCACACATGCTGTTTGAGTAGAAACTGAAGCAGAGAGGAACCTGTGCTGTGTGACCTGATTGTGGTTACACCTGAGGCATGTGAGATGAGTTATCCCGCCGCCGTGCCGGGGTCATGTGATAGCCTGTGTGTTGAGCTGCAGCAGTGGTGTTTGGTTTAAAGGTAACACAGACCGGAGGCTTCATGGGAGCAGTGGCGCGCTTGGCCACTTTGCTGCACTCAACACTGGACTGTCTGTTCTGCCTGCCCAGAGGCCGTAGAAGTGAAGCACACAGGGGAGAAAAACAGGTATTATTACCTCCTTGAGAGGGAAAGCAGACAAGGAGCCCAAAAACAAGCGTACCCTTCAAAATGTAACCGAAACTGGAGCCATTGTTGTTATTAAAGTCTCAGGCTGAATTGCTGGAACAGTGGGATACTGAGGCACAAATAGCAGCCAGATGCCATTGTGAGCTGGGCTTTTTTTTTACCCACAGTGAACAATGTGCAGGAGATTATGAGAGTTGTAACTGGAGTAGTATAAATGGTCTTTAATGAATAGGATGCAGCATTTACTGGGGGAAGTCCAGAGGAGAGACAAAAAATAGAAATTTCTGAAGAAATGTGTTGCTGGTCGTTTTGCTTCCCGACTGATGGACTGACTGCAGGGTGTGTCATCTTTGCAGCTGCTGCCATGTGATTTATCACGGGCACTGTAGCAGTTTTACGAATTCTGTCTTGAGCCTCGTCTTTCACATTACTCTAATTTTGGGCTTATTACAAAATGTATCATATTATATTTGCTTCCTAAATGTTCCTAAAAGTCCTCTCTTATTTAATTCTTTTTCTTAATGCGACAAATTCCATGAAAAGGGATCACAGGTGGAAAACGTGTTTTCACTGGACAGTACAGTGTGATAAAACAAGATGTTGTTTTGTAATGTCATGTCTTTGTAATGCCATCGGAGATTGATGATGGCATCGTCTATCGCCCCAACCCGTTTAGCTACTACCTTTGCTTAAAAACTACTGTCCTTACTAATGAGTTCTTGTTTTCATTAGCCATTATATTGTAATTAAATAGCACAGATACACTGTATGCAGCGTGTGTGTTTTGTGTTGTTTATGAGTGCCATACTACCGTAATCAACAGCATCAGTAAAGAGGGATAATCATCTGCATTATAGAATGGACCTCTTATCCCCCTCAGCCCTTCTGCCATAATCATTTTTAATCTGCTTTCCGTGTCCATTACCATCATGTCTGCTCAACCATTCCATTTCATAGCAGGGCTCTTTCTGCTCCCCGGGTTCCCTCCTGACCACTGTAGGTGACTTGGGAGCATATTGCATGTAAAATAAAGCAGCTGACCTGTTATGTGTCAGATTCAGGAGTGAGAGACGTATAGGCGCAGTGGGAGGAAATTTTAATAACCACAGATTTAAACGCATGTGCTTGATTTTCTGAAATCTCCAGTAGACATCCGTACATGATTTACACAACATCTGAGTTTGGAGTTGTCCCAGGGAGTGGTGGAAATGCTAATGGATCAAATCCGGTAGCAGTTGTATCTCATTCATGTTTTGGGCTGTCAAATTCCTGTGAGGCTTCAGTGCTGTAAGATGCTGAATTATGCAACGTCCATGATTGAACACTGTGCTGGAAAATTTTTAGTACATCGTGGTGCAGCACTATTTGTCTTACTTCTAACCACCCTGCTGGCAAATTACTTCCACTTACATGCATGTTTATGTGTGTGTGTGTGTGTGTGTGTGTGTCTCTGTTTAGCTATAGAGTGAAAAAGTAAGAAAATCGAGCAGCAGCATGGCTCTCAGCCAGAAGCCATCTCTAGCCCTCTCTCTATCCCTGTGGGCTCATGTCACCAGAAGGAGGAAGTGTAGGATATTGTGTTAATATGAACTCTGACATGGCTCGGCGGCTGCAGAAAATCCCCACATCAGACATCATGGCCTACATCACACAGCAATGTGCGAGCCTCATGAATAAGCTGGTAGCAACCAAATATGAAAACACACTGTCTGCATCAAACATTTAACAACTTTTTCAGATTATAGTCCTTTATGCAGCTGAGACGACCAGGATTGTATTCTGATTAGTTCAGTTTCCATGAACATGTACACATGTACTCAAATGGCTACACTACAATGTAACATGTGTCTTTTATCCACCTTATCCTTCTCTATTGTCATGGTTAAACTTTATCTTGCACTTTAAATTACTCTCTCCTCTTTACTATAGGGTCCCTATTGTCCCGCAGATGTATTTTCTCTTTATCATATCTCCTTTTTATGTCCTTATCCAACACCCAATCTGGACGGATAATATCCGGAGCATGACACTGGTTAAAGCAGATGTGTGACAGTAAAGCCATAATATGCATCATTATTTTTCCTCTGAGTAAAGGCCTTTGCACACCAAGGACATATTTTTGCGTGATGAAATTGTTTAAAAATAAAGATGACCTCACAATGTGTCACTCACAGAGTCCAAAACTTTTGTCTGTCATTAAAGTTTTGGGAACAGGTTTGATTTTCTGTATTCAGTAGCATTGTCAGCTTTCAGATAGCCAAGTGCGAGAAAGAGAGGGAGGACAGCTCTGCCCCTCCAGGAAGCTGCGGTGCCAAATGCACGTCTCGGGCAGAAAGTGATGACGGCCTCGGGAGCGAGGGAGGAACTAAGAGAGAAGGAGCGAGAGACAGAGCGACAGCAGCGTCTGGAGCTGCGGACAGATGAGGTGTCCACAAAATCCATTGTGTCTCGCTTTGTGAATAAATCCAGACTCAGTGTGCAGGGTTTCTGTGCGTAATGATTTTTATCGGAAGACAAATTCTATAAAATATGGACTTGTTGTGCAAAGGCCTTAACACCCATATCCAGGTTGTCTGTTGTAGGTCAACAACTTCATTTGCTGCCTTGTTAATATGCAGGTGGTGCTCACTGGAGAATTCAGAGAAAGGTGGGCTATGTCCGTCCAAGGACCTTTTTATCTCAAAGACACGTCTGAGCCTGAATACACCAGCTGCATTGCATGCTTGAGAAGATAACTTCAGAAAGTTGGTGTTTTAGCTCACAAAATTGTATGTTTGAAAATTTCCTGTGTCCTTCACCCGTCAGATTTTTCTCAAGCTTCTGCTACATGCATGTCAGAAGTAGATTAAGTATGTGCTCTATAGAGCGTTTCTCATTGGAGGTTTATGCTGCTTTAGTCCTCAGGAGCCTGAACAGAGCGACTATTTGTTGCTGCAGAGTTCACAATGGACAAAGCCGGGAACACAAACACATAAGCGTTTACTGAAGTCTCTTGAGTAGATCGACCCTTTCACAAAGATGCCATTCATGCTGATCTGCTCCTCCCCAGCTGTGGAGCGGACACTGCTGCAACACACACACACTCTCGCACACAGACAGATGTGCACTGAAACACACACAAGACTCACATTCTCACTTAACCTTCAGCACAATCTTTCTCCTGTTGACTCAGACCGGGAGAATCCTCTCCTCTCATGCACGTGATGTCTTCGGGCTGTGGTAGTGCAGCAGATATGCATGTAAAACGGTAAAAGGAGATTTGGAAACAGAATTTCCTCCGGAATATGAGGGATTTTAGGGATTAACAAGCAACACACACTCAGTCCAAGGTACATTCTGTAAGCTGTTAACTCATTCATAGAGGGCGGAGCTGCAATCATAATATGAGACTAGATATCAGCCGGGAATTAGGCTATGGTAACTTAATGATTTTGTTTATGGCTAAGGTTAGTATAAGTCTCCCATAGGGGAAAATTGTCTTGAATTCAGGGGAATTGCTGCATCAAAACCAAACAACAAAATAAAAAGCGAAACAGCAGCACAGCAAGCAATGTAACTAACGTTGTAGGTAGGTTGTGGGTTAGCAAACTGTTGCTACAGTTGCTGCTGTGACGCTAACATTAAGCTACAAGGCGGAGCTATGGCAGAGAGGACACAATGGTCCCAGAGCCAGGACACCAGCTCCAGACGGCTACACTCACAACTCTTTTACTGCTATAGCTAACATCACAACAGCAGCATATGTTGGCCAAATAGAAAGTAATCAGAGTCATTTAACGTTACCTGACACACAAATCATGGCTGGAATAGTGTTGTGTGGCGGGATGCCGGCCAGTTTGTTTGTTTTCCATTTACATTGCCAGGGCTGTGTGCAAACACCAAATATTTTCCAGAATGTACAGCTAGGGGACCCTGAGAAGATATTTGTTTAAAGACGTGTACTGGATTAGAATCGCATTCCTCTTCTTTAAATACGAATTTAAGCAGTTTCATTTCTCCTGGTTTTTAAAGAGGCTCCGCAGTGATTTAGTATATTTTACTTTGATAAAGTTGGTTTCCCAATAAAAGACATTAAAATGAAAATATTCAAAATCTAGCCAAATTAACATTTATTAATTACTAATCAACATTTTAACACTTTGGGTTTTGTAAGAAATATTAGTGAGCTTTAGTGGTGCTGGAAGGCAAGGCATGCTAGCTGTTTCCAGTCAGTATGCTAAGCTAGCCGCCTGCTGTAGCTTCCATTTTACTGGACAGACACGAGATGGCATCAGTCTTCTCATCTAACTCTTGGCAAGAAAGCCAAAAGGACTATAATCCCAAAATGTTGAAATACATTTAATTTGTGTGGCATTTGGTGTAATACTTTGTTAATCAGCCCAAAATACAAAACAACCAAAACACGTTGTTGTTGCTCAGGAGAGTTGCGACTGACGACATATTCAGCTCAGCTGCTCTACAGTCAAACTGTTCCAATTACCCACGTAAGAGTCAGCTTGGTCTGCTCGCTGAGTGTAACCGTGTCCTAAAGTCAACTCTGCCGTCTGTCGTACGCAGACTTCCCTCTGATCTGCTGTGTTGACATAATGAGGAGCAGCGTCTCCTCCTGATGGTGCTCTCATCATCCAGCTGACATGACTTGACTATGCTGCTTTATTCATTACCAACCAGTTACACTCCATTAGTCTTGTAGTGGGTGTGTGTGAATGCACGTACAGTTTGAGTGTTAATGTGTCTTCACTCTCAAGCTTTTCCTCCGTCAGTGTATTATTTCTATTATTCATTTGGTATCCATTGCTTTATTTTAGCTGCTGTGCAGTGGCGTGAAGACGCGAATGTGTGTGTGTGTGTGTCTTCAGAGAAGTGAACTGAAATTCACTCTTCACCCCTGCTCCAAACAACCCCACCACCCCCTTTTAACCCAAATCCCATCCACTGCCTGCTGAATGAGGCTGCGTGCAGACATCATGATGTGAGGAGAATTTAAAGTTGCATTTCTCCCAAATTCTGTCTGTGTCACTTTCTTTCACATCCAGTGTTTCAGCGTACTACTTAACACACACAAACAACGCCATTAAAGTGATGAATGGGACTATTAAGGGAAATCTGACCTCTTTATTGTACTCTTTCCATTTGCACATCTTTTCACATACTAACAAACAGTCAGTTGGGACCATAAATCCATGTTTTCCTTTCCTCTGTCTTTGTTTGTCCCTGCAGCTTCTAACAGCGTCTGACATCTGGCATCACACAACTTCTTGAAGGCCACACAATGGCTCACACACACACACTAAAGCTCCTGACCTTGTGTGACACTGTTTAATCCACATCTTCCTAATAATAAACACATTTTCATCACCAGAAACTTCCTGAAAATCCCAATCCCCCCTTTCCCCTACATAAACATCTCTCCATGCAATATCTGGCTTAGGGTACATTTATTAAATGATTATTATTTTTGGCAACACTACACTGTAACAATTAGATTGAAAGTCTGCTCCAAAGCAGACTGTTGCGTGTGAATTGCAGGTGTTTGTGAGTAAGTGACTGGGCATTAAAGTGACAGAATAAGGGCTGGAAACTGGAGAATTCCCCCACTGCCTCCACACCGACAAAATCTCTGTCTGAATCTATTTATAGACACAGTCGAGCCAAGATGAGCTGACGGTCCATTAAAACTTTATCAAAGGGGATGGATTTCTGTCACCCACCGGCACCACCGGGCAAACGTCTGCTATCCAAAATGTGGGGCATAAGATAATGCATGATGGATTGACAACGACATGAAGAACAATAGGAACGAGTGAGCATCAGAAAAAGATGTAAAGAGAGGAAAATGCAGGCAGGGGAATGTGGAGGGGGGAATCTAGACCACATGACAGGCAAAATTGTTTTGGTTTAGTCCAGCGACCACAATCCTGTGTGAAAGACTGTGGTTTCTGACAAACATACTGTTACATATGAGAACGAAACAGCCTTGGCTATGACCTTTTGTTATGTTTTTGCAGCATTACTGAATGTGGCACTAACTGTATGCCAACAATACACATAGTTCATTTACTTTGTAATCACTTCAGGGCTGCAACTAACAAACATTTTCATTATCAGTTGATCTGATGATTATTTTCTTGATTAATCAATTAAGTTTAGTATGTAACATTTCAGTGGAAAGTGCTTGTTACAGTTTCCTGGCAAATCCTCCCAATCTTGGAAAATGAAACAGATCGTAGCATTCTTGTTATGATTTTGTTCAGTTTTAATTTATTTTAATGGATTAATTGTTTCAGCCATAAATCGCTTGGTTTCCAAAGCAGGTGTTGCTACACTCTACAGATTTTTGCAAGATGTGTTCATTCCCTTTTTTATTGTACATTTTAATGCAGTTCACATAAAAAATTGGGCAAAATTGTCTTCCAGCCACATTTTTGTATTCAAGTGACAAATTTATTTTTGTATAGTGTTTATGCAGCTCAGTGGTTTGGTTTTATGGCCCTCAGCTTTACTCTTCAAGTTTACTGTCACCAGTTTTATCAGTGTCATTTTCAGCCAGGTCTCTGTTTTTAGAAGAAAAAAGCTCTTAAAAACACGCTGCACGCTACTTTTCCGGTACCGGACTGGCAGACACACAACAGTTAAAGAGCTACTGTAAATATTAGAGTCAATATTGGATTTAGATTCAGCAAGTGGCCAGAAACAAGACACCAGAGCTTTGTAAAATCATATTAATACAACTGACAGGAGACTCGTTACATGGAGCTGTGCAGCCAAACAAAATCACATAACTTTATTGAACATTGTTGAGAAATGTGTATATGATGCAGGAGACAGGAGTTTTTAATTTGATGGACATGGAGGCTTGGTTTTGAACATTTCGCTTTGTGTAAATATACAGTTTCAATGAAGTGCTGGAACAAGCTGACAGGATGTTTCTGATACTGTCAGATAGTGTGGAATAAGGTTCAGGGTCAATGCTAACCAGGTGAACAGGGTGAGACTGTAACTTTAAGAGATGTGTGTATATATACAAGCTGATGTGATAGTTCCTGATACTGTGGTCAGCACAGTTTTAGTAACTGCATCTTTTTCACCGACACAATGAGTCAGGCATTTGGTACTACAGGTATCACAGCAGCTCATGTTAAGATGTGAAGTTTTATGTTTTTCGAGTTTAGTTACAGTGCGGTTAATAATCACATATTTGTAAAGGTGAGAGACAGTATGGATGCATGGGGGCTGCTATCTCTGCAGCCACCGGTCCACATCACAGAGGAAGCACTGACAGTCACAGGTGTTCGGTAAGTAAATATTTATAAATATAGATATGGGGCACAGAGCATTTGTATCTTTTGTCAAAATAATGCTAAGCAAGCGCAACTGTCTGTCTGTGTTTTGCTTTGGCTGAACTTCATGTTCACTTCCTATTCCCCTATTGCAGTGAGGCAGAATAAGAAGAACTAGACATGGTGTAGTGCCTCTTTGAATGCCACACAGTGTGTGTGTGTGTGTGTGTGTGTGTCCCTCTGCCTTTCTGTCTATGAGCGTGTACACTTTTGTGTAAGCGCTTGTAAAACAACAGATAGAGATAGCGAGCCAGAGAGGGCCATCTGCCACACAGTGAAAGCTCGGGGGATCAGTGACCCTGCACTCCTGAATGTGTGAGTCAGATAAACCCATGACCCTGTGTGTCTCTGACAACTAAAAGTAAGAAGACAGAAGTCAGACAGCGATGGTGTCTGTAGCTGTCCGAAACAGGCCGAGGGTCTGTGATCAGTCAGTTGTGCAGGTGTGTGATCTTTGCTCGTTCATGCCTCGGAGGTGACGACTCCGCACGTTGTCCCACTTTTCCTGTTCATGTGCGAGCTTCCAAAAAGTCATTTCAGCTTCCAGTCGACACACTGCGGGGATTGTCAGTCTCTTCAACTACGTGTGCAGTTTGTCTCCATATGGCGTGGTGTTATATCAAGAAGACATAACAGAACATAATGCTTGGATGCTTTGTGACTTTCTTCCTTTTTTTTCTGTCCTTGACTTGGTGTTTAAGTTTGGCTAGCACAACTTATTATGAATTCCTGTCCTTTTTACAGCTCATTAATACATCAAGTCCCTTTTTTAAAAAGCCTTTGTAGGGCTTCATAATGTGAATGTTTTGTTCTTTGACCACTTGCAGTTTATTTTGTTAATTCACCTGCATGTAAATAATAGAAATAGTGCTGCATATGTATCCAGATGAGTACTGTGTTATACTTTCACATACGCACACAAACACACAAACATGTACATGGTCTGATAGTCCATTTAACATCTCCACGATCACAACAGCCTATCTGTCAGTTTTGGAGACCCAAAGTGGCAGGAAGCACAGTGGCTGTGAGCTCTCTCACTTACAAAACCACCCCAATGTGTGTGTGTGTGTGTCTGTACAAAGTGCATGACGCCTCAGTCTCTATGTGGCAAAGAGCAGAACAGGAAACAGCGAGGTGGGGCTCGCTCAGTCGATTCTCTATTCCTCTCCTCCACCTCGTTCTCTCGCTCCAGTTTTAGACTGGCTTTTGATTCCTGGCGGGAAGGACATCCTGGATTTTGAGGAGGCAGGAATAGCACTTGCTGTTGCCCGATTGGTGTTGCTGTCAGCGCTGTGTGTGTGTGTGGCAGGGGACAGAGAGTAGGGAGGAATTCAGGCGCGAAGCCAGAGGTAGGCCAAACATGGCCAGTGAGGACGTACTGGAGGACCTGCCAGGGGATCAACCGTTTGATTCCCCAGTACACACTGACCAGAGCGACACAGAGTCTTCGGTAGGCAACTGTGGCCAGAGAAGGCCTCAACATGGCCGCCTTTTTTTCTTTCTGTCCATTACCATGGCCGTTCTCTTTTCTGTCTGCTTCCTAGTTCACTTCCTGTTAAAACATCTCCTGCCTGACAGTGAATCACTTGTGAGTTTTCATTCCTGTCTGCTGTTGTGATTTCACTCCGCTGTACCGGCTGTCTTACACCTCGCTCCAGAGGTTCTTTGTTGTAAAACACCAGGGATTAAGTTGTATTGTGTTGTATAGGAGTGCGTCACAGCACAAACTCTCCCTTCCTGCCAGTGTGTTCTGGTGTGTTACCCTGCCTCTGCTTTCTGTTTTACCTTGAATGCCCATGGCCTCCGCTAATGCTCATGCTGAAAAATTCTCAGGCCTGCCACATTAGCAGAAGAAGTATGCAGCGCATGTGTACATGTCCATGTCTGTGTGCTTGTCAGTGATATCAGTATCTGTATCGGTTTACATCTTTAAAAAGATAAGGTGTTGTGTCAGTGGTTCTCCCAGACCAAACTCCCTGAAAAAATTACACATTTTGCCTTTATTTCTCAAGCAATTGGTGAAACATGTTCAATTACATTGCGTCAGAGTTGTGCAACAACATGACATTGCATTAAAGCAGCCGGTAAAATCCTGCAAGCACTCGGTCTGTGCCATGTAGTTTGGTTGGCTGCTGGGGCTGTGCCTGACTGATGTACTGTATTGTGTTGCAGATGGATTATGGCTTTAATGAGAGCAGAGCTGTATCCCCAGCCTGCATGTAGCTGTATGGACACAGAGACCTAAGAAGTTGTAATCAGATCTGCTAAGCTTGCATGGTGCAGTGAAAGGCCCTGAGCACGCCGTCATTATACTCTGGCAGAGGGGAGGGGAGAGCCTTCACTGTCCAAATGTGTGTGATCTATTTATTTTTAGATCTAATGTCACAACATCAAATTAATGCATGACATGTCAAGGTTTTCAAGACCTAGTTCGACAGGTTTATGAGTGATCTGTGTCTGCGGAAACATATACTGGGGATGGACACAACTGTTAAATACAATTGTTCTGCAACATGTGCTATATTCCTTTTTTTTAGCTTATAATCTCAAGACTGTCAGAGAGGATTTGACTTACCTACTTACCTTTCTTTTACCTTTTCTGTGGTTGTGTTGGCGTTGAGATTGGGAAAGTGTTCACATTATTTTGTCCCCTGTCTTGTGTTCAGCATCTTTGCATGAGGGCCTCATATCTAGGTTAGCAGTGATGTCGGTGAACTGACTGTTTTTCATGGCAGCAGTTTACTGACATTTGAGGGCCAGTGTTAGAGACGTCAGCGCGTCATAGCCTTGTAATGCCTACAAACGTTGATACAAGGTGTTTTCTTTGTAGCATTTTAGCATTAGTTGTGTATCACTAGTCACTTCTGTTCCTTTCCAACTTTCGACATTTGGGAAAAGCCATCCTGCTGTCAAATTTGTAAATTTGTCAGTGCTAAAGTTAGCACTGATTCCCGCTCGATTTTACTTGTTGTTCAGAGTGTATAACTAGCAGCTGTATCTGTTTTATGGGTGTAGACTAGACCAGACTGTCGAAACTCACAGCAACTGTAATCTTAGAGCTACGTTCATTAATTTATGATTCAAATAACAGAGTAACATACGTAACCACAAAGTAAGGTAGGGAGGGCTGAAATCACAGATGCCATTTAGAGCCCAGCCAATATGGGATTTTTAAGTCTGATGCTGATTTTGATATTTGAGGATTTTAAAATCCGATATGCCCATATATGGACCAATATTCTTTTCCCCTTATTTTAAGAAACACACAACATAAACAAAGATTATCCCTAAGATTTGTTATGTTGAGACCTCACCAAGATACCATAACATAATGGAGTGTAAAAAGAAACTTTTCTATTGTTAGAAATAGTACTTTGAACAAAAGTACAGCAAAATATATGAAATATTTGTTAAATAAGAGTCAAATGTATTAAACTACTGACAACATTTTAAAAATATTTGATTTGTTATAAAGTATAGAGGACTACTACTAATAAACATTTAAATAGTGTATGTATTGTGGAGGACAGCGAAACAGAAATTAAAAAAATACCAATATACTACTACTTCTAAGAATAATAATAATAATACTATATCTCGTGTTAATGCTGTAATAATGATGATAAACAGGGATCTTGTACATAGGTAAAAATTATATATTTATATTTTTTGTCATGTAATAGTTATTAATTTACATATAATGTGCCACAATGACTTTTTTCTGCTATGCAGCCCTTTACCAGCACTCTGTTAATTCTAACCAATGCTACGAGAAACCATTTCGTAACCACCACCTGGCTCTAAAACAAGCCGTCTATAATATAGTGACCCAGAGGAAACGCTGCTGCTGAATGCATCTAATATTACATGACTGTCTATAACGCGGACAACAACCTTAAGATTTCACACTAACGTTTCATATTTGAAAGAGGATCTAGATAACTTTGTTTGTCAGGAAGCCTTGCTAGAAAAGCGGCTCGCAGACATATTTAGAATATGTTAAACACTGGAGTTTAACCACTCAGTTCAACGCTAGCTCCTCCACTGATGAACATGGCATTAGCCAGCTTTGTGGCTAATTTAGCGATGTAAGTGATGTTAGAAAATATTTAGAATTAATGAATTAGGGAGAAATGAAAGGAACAGTCACTCAGTGTTTCCCCCAGGATTTTAAGAGACTATGGTGGGTGGGCCTCGGATCCTCTCGGGGGTCCAGGGGACATCTATGAAGAACTTTGCACTCTTGTAAACATTGCTGTGCTCTAGTAATATATTTAATCATAAGCTCATTGTAAAGCTATACATAGGGAAGAAACAGCGACAAAAGTCAACAATTTTTTAAAAATGTTTTTCTATACTTTCTGTGAATATAATCCAATTAATCTTATTTCCATACTGTATAGACACCTTATTTTGAAAACAGGGCATTATCACATGTGTATCCTCACGCTAAATTCATCAAGTCCAACCCAATTTGATAAATTATGTTGTATGTGGTTCTCGTAGACTTCACAGCCTCTCTTCAGGTAGGACTCTCATACTGCAACACTTGTCTTTGTAACACGAGAAAATGACAGGATAATGTCGCTAACCTGCCTGTCAGCTCGCTCAGGTCCGTTTCAGTGGATTTACCATAAAGGCTTTAATACCTGTGCACTCCAAATTTAGGTGCGGCTAGCTTAATTGCCTTCTCACACACAAGTGACAGAAACACACCGTTAACGTTGCCGTAGTTACCTCAAAAGAAACATGGCTGTCTTGAGTCGGATGCCAAAGTGTGTAAGCTTGCAATTTACAGCAGCGCAGAGCATCTCCCACAAAACACAATGTTAGAGGTCTGAAATGTTATTATTCAGATGTGTCAAAATATTTTTTGAAACCATGGCGGAACAAATTAGACTGTGGCGGGCTGCCATGGTCTCGTTAATTAATGGGAAACACTGAATATCTATACACCGATATTCATCATAAAACAATATAACATGAAGGTGAAAACTCACACTTCCTGGACAACACTAATGTGAAACAATTAAAACATTTGACTGCGAATAATCATAATTCCATTATCAGTACTTTATTTGCATATTCTCTTTTTTTCCCTGTCTTCTGAGCTGTATTTGTTTACTTTCTTGATGTTTGCTGAGACTGTCATGGATCTGTTACATTTTTATACATATGCTTTCTTTGTATATGTTTACTTGTGACCCATCCAAAAGCAGACAAGATGCTGATTTGATTTTAGTCTGTATTAATGCCGTTCTAATCTGCTGTAATCTGTTTAGTGTCGATCAGTAGGAGAGCTGATGTGAGCACTCAGCTCTTTACGCACTTAAGCGCTGCCTCCGCTCTGCTGCTTCCTCACAGTCTCAGCTCGGCAGGTTTCACAAGTTCCCTCTCCTTTCATCCCACCGTGCTCCACATCGTCAGAACTGTGCAGGGTGACTGTTACCAGCTTTGTCTGTCATGACCTCGGCTCAGCAGCTCCCAGCTGGAGATGTCACCTTTTGAATCGGTTTCTCTTTCAACTCAAATTGAATAATCCCCCTCATACACAGCGGGCTAAATATAGTTTCACTTTCTCTTTTCACATTTGCACCATTTACTGCACACACCTGCTCCCTCTCTGCCACAGCCTTCTTCTCCCTTTGGGCCTTCTCCTTAAACATCTCACCCTCCTCCTTTTCTCCTCCTTCAGAGTGATCCAGGCGGGCTGTCAGTGCTCCAGCAGCTTGGTCTGGACCAAAACTCGGACTTCTCTGACTCCTGCGTGCAGCAGCGCCTGGATGAGCACCGCGAGAGGATCCGCAGGGAGATCCGCAAGGAGCTGAAGATCAAGGAGGGTGCGGAGAATCTGCGCAGGGCCACCACTGACAAGAGGAATGCCCAGCAGGTGGACTCGCAGCTCCGCAGCTCGACACGCAAGCTGGAGTCGCTACACTCTCAGCTGCAGGAGCTGGATGCACACATTGTGGTCAAGGGCCCCGATGACAACAAAGGTATCTTATCCTATAAGCGTCTGTGCCAATGTGGGATGTGCCAGTTCTCCTCTTTGAAACTGTCAGAACATACTTATAACATCATCATCATTACATAAATGTTTCCAATACTGGGTTATGCGATAATGTATTTCTCCAAAACTTCAGAGTAGTGGTCCACTGCTTTTTAATATATTTTGGCACTGCAGTTACCAGCAGGGGCTGTCTTGAATTTCTTGATATTGTGTCACAGCCATACTTTTGCAATGATTTTTGCAGACAGCATAATGGGCAATTAGATATATTGCTTTATGACAACACGAAATGTTCTTGTGAATATATTACTTTGACATTAGCAGCTGTTTGCCCTTGTAAACATCATGTCACCATTGTAGCAGATAAATTCACTGTAGAACGTTTGATCATGCATTTGATCTTGAAGAGGTGGTATTATGCTTTTTGCCCTTTTCTGTCTCCTTTATTGAGTTATATATCTTTTTGTGCATGTAATAGGTTTGCAAAATGAAAAAGCCCAAAGTCCAGCCCAAAGGGAGTTCCCGTCTCCCACGGAAAACTCTGAACTGCCTGAAAACAGCTCATTTGTAGTCCACCTGTTTATTTTTTTCATTGTGACATCACAGCAAAATGCGCATCATAATGCCTAGCGGCTAGTCAGACACGCCCTCAAAAACACCAGTGGAAAAACACTGAGCTGCAGCACGCAAGACGTCCGCCTGCTGCTTCTCCTCTCCCTTCCAAACACAATGGACATAAAGTTGTTACTGTGACAGAGCAAAGTTATAACTTTATGGATGAAAGATACATTTGTTACAAATTAATAACTCACCCCACTCTGAAACTCCAGTACAGATGAACTGTAGCTGTGTTTACTGGCTTCTAACTGACCCGCCCTTCTATGCTTCTGATTGGCTAGTAGTTCTTAACTAGGAACTGCGCATTTGCAACTCCCAAAAAAGATCATGTAGAGACAAGATGTGTCACTCCATAGCTAAAACAAAGCGTTCAACACAGGGTGAAAAGAGGAGCTGGAGCAACGTTGCAGTATGACAAAAATGGTGTTTTTTGAAAATGAAATCATGTAAACCTGTTCTGGTACGACCCCTAAATAAGATTTTGAACCTGAAAATGAGCATAATATGACCTCTTTAAATACCTAATGCAACACTGTAGAGTCCTGCTCTCACCATGGTAAATTGCAGCTGTGTGTCACACCTCTTTTATACATAATGAGTTCCGCAAAGACTTCCGCAAACCATACACCTGTGTATTCTCGATTATAGCTCCTCCAGCAAGCCTCCTGTGTCCTCCAGATGCATTTTAAGAATTGAGATGTCCCTCAAGATGTGGGGGTGAGATAAATTTCCGGGTTGCAGGCAGGAGGATGAAGGAGACAAGGAGGCACAAAATAAAGAACTGAGAAAAGCCTTTAGGTTTAGGGTTTCGGGTTTTTGTGCTTCCAAAAGACAATGATGATGTTTTAACAACTGCACTGACAGTAACCCGATCTCTTACCATCCAACCGCTCCTCTTGCCCAGATGCCCCTAAGTCTCCAGAGTCGGTCAGTCGGACATCGGCCAACCAGCACCGCATTGCAGCTTTGGAGCGGCAGCTAAACATTGAGCTGAAGGTCAAACAGGGAGCAGAAAACATGATTCCAATTTATGCCAATGGAGGTACCAAGGTATTGGCCTGGCTCAGCTTTCAGCCATAATTCTTACTCACTTTACTATCCACTGCAGAGTCTGTAATATCTCTCTCAAATCTCCTCCTGCTTTTTATGTCCCTTCACAGGACAAGAAGTTTCTCCAGACGGCTCAGCAGATGCTGCAGGACAGCAAGACAAAGATCGACATCATCCGCATGCAGATCCGGAAGGCCATGCAGGCCACGGAGCAATCTGAGGACAACCAATGTACCTATCACGCATTTTGTTGATATCCTTACTCTCTTCTCTAAATTCCTCTTTCATCCCACCTGTCACTCTATCAGCTTATAAACACTGCATATTTTATGATGTGGGTGGTAATGGATCAATTCTTGCTTTAGAAGTTCACAGTGTACAGTCTTCCAGTCAAACACACACACACGCACACACATTGAGTACAGCCCTCTCACTCGCTGCGGTTAGAGCCTTATTGATGTTCCTGCATCCCCTTGATGTTGCCCAACAGCTAAAAGCCGTGCCTCATTTAACAGAGGTTAGAGAGGAGGCAGGACAAATGCAGGGAGCCAGGAAGGGAGTGAGACTGAAAGGTCTGAGTCAGAAGCCCTTTATACACAGAGATCCTGTAATACTGCTGTTTTTGAACCAAACAGTGTAAGCCTTGAGCCAAAGAGATGTGACGTGTAGCACAATGGCGTCTACATATTTCCACTGCATGGTGTGGCTCTGCTCAACTCCACTCACTTTTAGTGCCTCTACTAAAGTACCCCCATCAGAGGCTGAGGACTTCATTGACTGTCAAACTATAACCCACACTGTACATTTACTGCCAGATTGACAACCAGACTGCTCCCCTTCACCTCTGCACCACTTACATTCACTGTCTCTCGCTCAACCACACACACACAAACACACACACTACATACATGTGTCCCGTCCTGTCGGTTCAACCTTTTTACACACTGATTCGGCTCTGTTACTAACTCCGCTGCCACCTCAAAGGGCAGAACACAAAGGGCAAAGGACAAACAAATCTCAGAGCAGCAGAAAGAGCAACAGTGATCCTGTAAAGGACTGATGTAATCTTTTTTTCTCTTCTTTATTTTTTCTCACATGCTGTCTCTTCAGCCCCTGTGCTTTAAAGCTGCTATAGTCAATATTTTTTACATTAATAATAGATTACATGACTAATCACAGAGAATTACCACTTCGTCTCAACCCTATGGAGCTTTATTGTATTTTTCAGCTTGTTGTTTTGATTTTCTGACCCACATCTTTTCTGTTTTGGCTCATTCTCACCAGTCAAGTCAGTGCTGTTTTCAGCTACAGCAGGCAAAAAACTTACAGTCCACTACCTGAGTCGGACAGACACAGCAAGTTGCTGTGTGACTATTGTGGAGCATTTTACAGCTAAAGAGACAGATTATTTTCTCAGGAGTTAGCAGAGAACAAAACAGACCTAAAAGGAGAGTAAATATTGAATTTACATTTATTGGGTGGCTAACAACACAATTTAAAAGCTGACGTTTCTCCATTAAAGATGTGTAAATAGGAAACTGATGACAAAACGAAGCAAACCAAAGATGGATCACTGTGCCCAAATCTGTTACTGTTAATCAGCGCATGCTGCTGTACGCCCTGTCGTCCGTATGTTGTTGACTAAAACCGACACTGTGTCCCAGGTAAGCCGGACGAGTGTGGGGTGGAGCTGCGTGTGGAGGAGCTGTGGCATCACTACCGTGTGGAGCATGCAATGGCAGAGGGAGCCAAGAACATGCTGCGACTGCTGGGGGCAGGAAAGGTCCAAGACAAGAAAGCCATGGCTGAGGTCAGAGAGCTGGCAGGAGATGACTTGGTTTAAAATATATTTAGTGAAATCTGCTGTTTCAATGCAGCATCAGTTAGGTTTTGAAAAAGTCTTGTAAACGTTGATACACACCAGAGAAACACTGCACTGTTGTAGATTGACACATTTTCTTTGTCATTTTGACGTGTTGTAATATTATTTTGGTAATGATTCCGCAATTTCTGTATTTATGTTTAGATTTATTCAGTTAGCAAATACAGAAACTAATATTTCTATAGAATTAAGTATTAAATTTATCCATTTATACCTTCATATACAGGATATTGATAGTAAGACAATAGTCCTGCAGTTTAGGAAATAAACTTGTTTGCTCTCTTGCCCAAAGCTAAATGAGAAGATTGATGTCACTCTTATGTTGGTACAGTAAATATGAACACAACAGCCAGCAGCCAATTAGGCTGACTAAACTAGACTAGGCAGGGAAACAGCAAGCCTGGCTCCAGCGGTAACAGAATCTGAACGAGGTATGATGTGTTAATTAGTGAGCTTTACAGGGGCACATAAGTTTTGTAACCTTTTGATGGAGCTGTTTCTCTCCGATTCCAGTACTGGTGCTACGCTAAGCTAACCTGCTGCTGGCTGTTGCTTTGTATTTATCACACAGACACAAGAAAGGTGTTGATCTTCTCATCTAACTCTCAGCAAGAAGGCTCAGTAACAATAGGTGCATTTTCCTTTAAGTAATCAGCATAAAAGGAATCAATTATTGGTTGAATCTGTAGGTAAAAAAAATATTTTTTAATCCATTTTTCCACTTTAACCATATAAATGCGTGCATACATGTTTACATACATTACATTATTTATTTTAATATTATCTCATGTTCTTTGTGTTGCATATTAGCACAGTTTTATCAGTTTCTATTTTCCTTTTCATTATTAGTATTGCTGGTGCAACACCCTAATTTTCCCACCAATATCAATACATTTTTATGTTAAGAAAAAAAGAAAACATACAAAAAACACTCAAGAGGAAACCTTTAATGATGTCTGCAGGCTCAGTGCGGTCTGAGCGAGTCGTCCCAGCGTCTTGACCTGATCAGGTGCTCCCTGGAGCAGAGGCTGCTAGAGCTCCCCGAGGATCACCCCAAGGCCTGCCTGATCAAGGAGGAGCTAGTGCTGGCCTCCTCCTTGTCTTTCAGCTCCCGCTACAGCAACCCCTATGTCCACAACCAATACAGCACCCTGAGCAAACCATCACCGCTCACAGGTACACCCAGAAGCTATGATGTGGAAATATTGGGAGAAGCTGCATCATGCATTTTCTTACCTGTCGAGATGGTTGTTTTTCAAGCGCTGATCTTTATAAATAAAGGTCTTTTTCCTTGTAGGTACTCTTCAGGTGCGTCTTCTGGGCTGTATGGGGCTGCTGGAGGTCGTCCCTGGGCGGAGCAGAGGGACCCCGCTGGTTCTTCCTGCTCACTCTCCGGGAGACGGACGCTCCACTTTCAAACTGAGTGGCCTCTACAGCCGCAGCACCAGCAGCATGAGCCTTAAGATTCCAGGAAAAAACGAGGAGCTCTCCTGTAAGTGTTTAATTTATTTTAAACAGGGGCCTTTCCAACAAATCAGAACTTTTATCTTTCAGCTCATTTAAACAAATTTTTTCACTCAACATTAGCTTAGCCGTAAAGAAGCACATTTCTGATATTTATTTGAAACCCACTTTATTTGAAACAATTCAGAGGCAAGGATTTCTTTCTTTCTTTTCTTCTGTCGCACATTTCCCTTCCATTGTTAAAATGAATTCCACAGTCGAAATCAATAAAGGATAAAAAAGCAGTGCCTCTTTCTGTGGTTGTTTTACAGCGGAGGTTAGCGCAGTGCTGAAGCTGGAGAACACAGTGGTGGGTCAGACAGCTTGGAAAACAGTTGGAGAGCAGGCCTGGGACCAGACCTTCACTGTAGAGCTGGAGAGAGTAAGACACACGGCACTCTTTCTCTTACAGTGTGATTCAACCCAAACTTTCACTCTGGTCTTATTGCACCAGTTTCTAAAGAACAGGTGCTACATTTGTTATCGTTTTTGTTTTGTTTTTTGGCAATCTTCAGTGGAAAAACATCTTGGACTTTTTCACATGAGCAGATCAGTTCAAACTGATTTTCACCTACATTCATGTCCCCGCTAGGGCTGGACCTGAATATTCAAGTATTCGATCATTGGGTACAGATTTGATTTTCAATTTTGAGATTAGATAATAGAGGGTATGTTTTCGCACGGCTGACCTCCGCACACAGCAGTGAATGTACACTCCAATTCATATCGAAGGGAAAACAACGCAAAGTTTTCATCTGTGTGGGAGCACTTTAACGTGGGTGATGACAGCAGTATAGTGGCAGTTATTGTGTTTATTCATTTTACAACTGCTTAATTTCACTACAGATGAAAACAGTGAAATTTCCGAAATTTTTAAATGAATCAATAAACTGTAGGTGATGTGGGTGTGTGGGGGTGGGGGTGGGGCAAATATAATTTTTTGATGCTGCCCTAGTCCTTGCACACATAAAAGCTGTGTTTTCTGCTGCAAAAAGTGACTGATCATACAGATAAATACAGATAAAATACCTACATTGATTTTCAAAGCATGCACAAAACAGAGATCCTGCAAACTGTGAGGAAATACTTGCTATTTAATAAAAAGTTTGTTGGATTACAATCACTTACGATACCTTTAATACTATAGCAAACACAACAGAGGAGCTACTGGTGTGTCAGTTTACAGTGCAGTCAAATTAACTCCCGTTTTGACAAAGAAGTCTGTCAATAATAATTCCATCCACAATCTCATAATATGCTGTACAGCGGAGCAAGTACTTTTTCAAAGCAGTGCACAGTGGAGTTGGATACTTTACTGAGGAGGGGTGCAGCCTGGTGCCTTAACCTCTTCAGTTCACAGCTCACTGTTGCTGCTCCTTCTTGTTTCATTGGACACTGCAATATAAGTGAGCTGTTTTTAGACACATTTTCGTTTTAACGATCTCTCTCAACTATTGCAGGAAACATTTGATTTCTTGAAAGTCTTAAGGGGTTATAACTTTAAAGTATACACTGGTGATGTTTCAAACAAACCTGGGCATATTGTTTTAATTTCAAAGGTCTAAACTGTCAATAACAAGCCCTTGTAATTCCAACTCTAGAGGGTCTTTAAGGTTCTTACATCTGGAACTGTAACCCTGAAAGAGAACAACAGACTTAGTTAGTTTTAAAACCTACGAAATTCATGCTGGACCAGCGATCAGAAGTTCAGATGTTTGTGTGCTCAGTCCAGGGAGATGGAGATTGCAGTGTACTGGAGAGATTACCGCTCCCTGTGCGCTCTGAAGTACCTGAAGCTGGAAGAGTTCCTGGACAACCAAAGACACAGAGTCCAGCTGGAACTGCAACCACAGGGGCTGCTGATGGCTGAGGTACAGGGCACACACAAAAACAATAAACACACACACTCACACAGGACAGATAACCCAAGATGAACTTCTTTCATCAACCATATAAACATGGCATGTGCATATGACAGGTGCTACGCAGCTCCTTACTGCTTGTAATTTCATGAGACACACTTACATACACAGGTACTACAACAAGACAGTATGTCTGTTTTTAGCACAGACATACCCTTACTGCACTGTACAGTTTGTTGTTTTTTAACCTATTGTTTTTTTGTTTTAGGTTATTTTCTTCAACCCAGTAATAGAGAGAGGCCGAAGACTCCAGAGGCAGAAGAAAGTCTTCTCTAAACAGCATGGTATGCACACACAGACACTGAAATGAAATATAGTATCTCTCATAAAGGAATAGAAACTTCAAAATAAACTTTTGACTTTAATGAAAGCCAGTAGAGAAGACATTGTACAACTGTTTTTACAGACTGAGTAGTTCCAGTGTAGTGCCACTGAAACTGAACTTCATGAGTAAAATCAGTGGAGTGCTCCTTTAAAGCAATTGTAATTGAACAGATTGTGATACAGATAAATGTGGAATTTTAAATCAAATTAATGACATTGGGCAAGTTTAAAACAAATTGGGAATCACTAAGCTTTCACATAGAGGTGGGTGCTGTGCCACGGGACACTGCTGGGAAAGGACACTTTTGTCAGTCAGCAAAACAAACAAATGTGTGGCTGTAGCTAAGCAAGGCACTGAAACCTACATTTCTCCTGAATAGTCTCTGCTAAATGAATGTTCTGTCAAAATAAAAACTAATAGTGTAATATAGATCATTAACTCCAACATTGAGGTCAGGTAAAAGTATTTTTAGAAGTTTACTTAGAAGTTAGCATGAAAGGATATTCTTTAGTTCCTTTTTAAATAATACATAATATACATAAATACAGTCATGAGAGCATACTAGCCATTTTGGTGTTTTACCTTCTATTTATCCAGTTATATTCCACACTGTGTGTTTCAGGTAAAGCCTTCCTGCGTGCTCGTCAGATGAATGTGGACATCGCTACCTGGGTCCGCCTGCTGAGAAATGCCATCCCGAGTGGAAGCAACACACCTGCCTACACACCAAGTTTCACAGGCAACACACTTACACACAGCACAGGGTATGTCACCAGTGTGTGCCTGCTGCTTGGCAAAAAAGCTTGAAAATGGTTTAAATGATTTGTTAGAGTACAGACATAGTATTTAATGCTTTCTTTGTTCATTTAATTTCTAAATGATACTTCATGATGAAAAATGTATTCATTAAAATTTTGACCAGTTTTGATCAATTATTGATGGACAGGACTTAAATGAACTGTACTTTTTTATCTATGCTATTACTTTTTTTTGCGTAATTCGGTGAATATAAATGAAATGACATAGTTTCAGGTTTGCATTCATTCATTTCTGATATTAAATTAATGAACCTCATGAATAAATCCCACTATCCTGAAGAGTAAACCAACTAAGTGGCCTTTGACCTGTTTTAGGGAGAAGTTGATTAATTTTCCTGAATATCTACAATCAAATCAAGTTGCTGCTAGCTTTTAAAATCCTTTAACACCTGGGCAAAAATACTAGACATGCACTAGAGCTTATTGTTCATTAAGCATTACTTTTCCTTTTTCACACATTCACTGTTCACAGCACAGAGTTACTTTTCACATTTGTGTTCTTTATTTTATGTTTGTGTGCTCTGCAGAGAGATCTCAGTGGAGAAGCTGAATTTGGACAGCGACTCTTCTCCCAAAGCTGAAATCAGAAGAGATGTGGTGGACGCACCCACCCCCTTGGTGAGTGGATGGAGGCCAAAGAGGAAAGGAAGCAGACAGAGGATTTTCAGACAGCGGAAAGATGGGCATCTTTACACTATCGTGTTACTATTTTGCTCCCTTCCTACCTGTAGTCTTTGGCCTGGAAACAGTGCTCTAGTCATAGGGCACAGTACTGTATGCTGCACTGAAATCTAAGACAGGCAGAGCAGAAGCCTGACAGGAGAGAGAAAGAAGAGGATAAATAATTAGAGAAATGGAGAACTGAAAACTCTGAGAGAGCTTTAATGAGACATAATTGGATGAAGGGGAGCTTTAATTTGATCGAGGCCAAATCCGTGTGAGTTTCCCAGTGTGAAAAACACAGTCTGCAGAGGGTGATCATGTGGGAGAGAGGTGGCACGAAGAGAGGAAGCACTTGAGGGAGAAAGAAAGAAGAGAGCTGGAGGAAATCTTGAGACAGTTGTGCAGCTAAAATATAATTTAGGATAAAAGAAAAGACAAAACAGACACACTAAAATAACAGTTACTAACTCACTTTAAAAAAGTCTATATATATATATATATATATATATTAAGATAATAATTAATTTACCCCATATACCTCCATGCAGTATGTAATGTATGGGAGAATAAGTAAGCAACACAAAGGGTAGAATGAAGCTTGATTTAAGATGTCCTTAATTTTGTATTTATGTATTTGCTTTCACATCATTTATATTTAATATCACTTTAGCCTTCCAGGCAGCCTTCCTATTTCACCGTCATTTATCTGTTTGTTTTCTAAATTTGTTACATGATTACCAAAGATGATTTAGTCATGCTCAAATTCATATATATATATATATATATATATATATATATTTTTTTTTTTTTTTCAACCGCATCCAAAAATTCTTGCCATAACAACATTAATTTGGGAAACTGCATATTTCACAGATGTATTAAATAAACAATAGAGGGCCTAACTCTGACCCTTGGGGAACCCCACAAGAAAGCTGTAATTATTTTAAGTTAATATTATATAATAATATTGTAATATCTGAACGTAAGAGTTATTAACTCCCATGTTATCCGATGTTCTTTAATGTTTTTAATTCATTACATTCTGGCAGTTAACATTACTTTGTGCACCTTGTGCAACATGCTTTGGCAATACAGTGCTCTGTTCTGCTCAGTTCATGGCAATAAAGCGAATTTGAATTTCAGAGACCAGAGCGGCAGGCAGACACAGAATTAGACAAGCACAGAGAGAGTCAGAGAGGGCCTGTGGCAGATGGTGTGTTCAACGGGGTTGAAGTATTATGGGATTAATTACTCTGCTGTTTTTTGGACAACTAATTAGCAGTGAGGAAGGAGTGGAGAGGACAAGAAGAGGGGAGGAGTGAGGCAGTCAGCCAGCAGGGGACCTGGCAACCGGACATGATGAGCGAGCATCACTGTCTGTTTGTCTGTTGTGACTGAAGGTCACTACAGATGTCAGCAATCATTTTGTTCTCACTTCTCCCTCAGTCATCTGTTACTGCCTTTATGGTGTTTTCCCACTACGTACTCTGTTTCATTTTACTGGTGTTCTCACTTTCCCCCTTCCCTTCACCTTCTTCTCTGGGGTGTTTCACAGGAACAGACACCGGTTATTGAGCCTCCATCCACTCCGGATGTCCCTGTTCACGAGCATCCAACCAGATCGCTGTCCCAGAACTCTTTACGCAGGTGCACAGACACACAGTGACCGATCTCTTGCACCACACACACACACACACACACACACACACACACACACACACATTAAAACCACACCTGAGCATATCTTTTTGCAATATGGCCAACACAGCTAGACACCAGAAACACACCCCCACACACAATATGGTCCTGTGTTGTAACCTCTTTTTTTAACACCTGGTGGCCAAGCCAAGTCATCGTTAATGTGGATTACAGCGTATGTCGCCTCAAATGTGAAACATTGAATAAACACTTTTAGAGTCACATACTGAACAGCCTTTTCACCCTTTACATAGAAAAACACAACATGGCAACAAATGTTGTTAAGCGTATGAGGCACATATAAATATGACAGCATGTTATGTAATGTTGGGTTGCATGCACTGCCTATAATCTTCTTATAATCTCTCTTAGACCCACCACAGGCCCTCTTTGCCTGCAGGACTTCAAGCTGGTAGCAGTGCTCGGCAGGGGTCACTTTGGGAAGGTACTGAAAAAAACCTGCACATCAGCCTTTTCACAGTACCATAACTCTCTGCAATATAGTTTATGGAATGAAAACATTTCTTTGGAATCTGTTTTTATAGTTTTATCATTTTAAATGTTTGTAGCAAGATATTAAAAGGTTTACAAATTAATATTTTATATTAATAATGGATCCAATTACTATGTGCTGTGTCAAAGCGGTAGTGTCAAAGCCACAAAGAAATATCACCCAACTCTGCCGTTCTCCTCTGCTCTACCGGCCATTTTAGCGAGTTTCAGCTCATTTCCTGTCATCAACCGTGTCTCCAGCAGCAGCAGGCAGCTGGTGTCATTTAACGATAGAAAGTGTTGCTGTAGGTTTTCTGGAGGTGATAAGTGCCTGGCTGAGTGGCCAAAAATATGTTATTGCAAGATATAATTGTATTTCTTGGAAATTACTTCTGTAACGTTTCATAGCATTATACATCTCAGATTGATGAACACTTAAATTATTACCTTGCCACCTGACACTGTGGTAAAGCTTGGGGGTTAAAGTTAAACCAAACCAGAAAGAAATAAACTATTGAAATTTTATGTCATTATTGTTTAGGCAGGTCATTTTCAACATGTTTCTTATCAACAAATCTAATGAAAAGATCTGAAACTAATAATAAATAGATCCTACTAACAACTATAGCCTTTGTATTCAGTGTTTAATATCTCAGTGCCATAGGGCTCCATTGTTGAACAAAAACTATTAAAAACACATCAGTGAGCCACTCTGTAGCACCGGGTGCCATGTTCCTTCATTGCCAAGAACACACACACACTGTAGTTTTTCTTGAGTCACTTCCACATACACCGTCCAACTGGAGGAACCACTCAACTGGAGCACTAAACATGTACTAATCCGCAGTAGTCCTCTACAAATGCAGTACTTTCCTCCTGTTTGAGGAATGTTTGATTGCACATTTTCATGAGATTTATGAGCAATAACTTACATGTAAATCTTTTCAGGTGTTGTTGTCGGAGTACAAAAAGACAGGCAGCCTGTACGCCATTAAAGCCCTGAAGAAGGGAGACATTGTTGCTAGAGATGAAGTGGAAAGGTAAGTGTAGTTTATGACCTCAACCAAGTTTCACCTACACGACAAAGCTAATTCACCTTATGATTACACCTCGTACAGCAATTACTGCCTCATACGCCCCCCTCCCTATTGTCTGTCTCCAGTCTGATGTGTGAGAAGCGGATCTTTGAGACCGTCAACGGCTCCCACCACCCCTTCCTGGTCAACTTGTTTGCATGTTTCCAGACGCCCGAACATGTGTGTTTTGTCATGGAGTACACGGCGGGAGGAGACCTCATGATGCACATACATGCCGACGTCTTTTCCGAGCCACGTGCTGTGTGAGTTCTGCTGTTTGTGTGTTTGTGGTTTAAAGAGAAAAGACAGGGCATTTGTCTTCTTGCTCTGTGTCTCTTATGTCTGTGCACCATATGAGGCGTCAATATGCAGTAGCTTGTATGTTCAATTCTCTGTCTTTCTGTCCATTTTTTATCCAATAGGTTCTACTCAGGTTGTGTGGTCTTGGGACTGCAGTTTCTTCATGATCATAAGATTGTGTATCGGTGAGTACTTGGATTGGCTCCATATTTGCCCTCCACACACAGCATGTACTGCACAAGCGGGAGACTTACAGCATAACTCCCCATCCTTTTCTTTGTCAGGGATCTTAAATTGGACAACTTGCTGCTAGACACAGAGGGTTTTGTGAAGATAGCAGACTTTGGGCTCTGTAAAGAAGGCAAGTGCCTGTTATTTATTTATCATATTGTCCCTTTGCAAACCAGACAAGTTCCATACATTAAAGAAAATTTGCTCCTACTTTACATAATTTATTTGGCTAGCATTGAAATTTGTGTCATTACTCCACTCTCACGCTTTGTTTTCTCTTAATGTCATTCTCTTACTAAGGCATGGGTTATGGGGACAGGACCAGTACATTCTGTGGGACACCTGAGTTTCTGGCCCCGGAGGTGCTGACAGACACATCATACACCAGAGCAGTCGACTGGTGGGGGCTCGGGGTGCTCATCTATGAGATGCTGGTCGGAGAAGTAAGAACACAGAATTATAGTCATTTTTTTTATTATTATTATCCATCAAAGATGCTAAAAGGCATCTTAATCACACTGTAACTGCACTTTGGTATTTGTTTGTTGTTTAAAATTAAACAAACAAGATAAAACAGATTATCTAGTGAACTTTAGAGATGCTGGTATGTAGATTTACCTTTTGGCTATCTATTTCCCCCAGCGTACAGTCTATATGCTAAGCTAAGCTAGTTTGCTGATGGCGGTAGCTTTATATTTACCGTACAGACATGAGAGTAGTATTGATCTTCTTATCAAACTCTCTCCAAGAAAGTGAGAAAGTGTATTTCCCAAATACCAGACTATTCCTTTAAGGCTGACAGAGAAGCTGAGGAACTATACTTCTGATCTTCAGGAAGAGAGAGCCTTTTAGAGTGAATAGTGAACAGTTGATAGAACAAATTTATTTTATTCTGTGAAGAGAGAAAGAAAACCATAGAACTAAATCTAATAATACAACTGCTGAGAGGCGGATTCAATCTTCGCCTCTCAGTTGTTAACAGTAATTATTTAATATTCATATGATATGTGGCACTTTAAAGTGTTATTTACATGTTAAATATAATAAGATGGATAATATATCTACATGTACGGTACGTTTCTGTCACAATCTGTGTGAGTGCATGAAACTTTTGATTTCATGATTACACTGAAGTGAAAACCTGATTTTTTTATTTCCGTCAGAAGGGAGTGATGAAGATAATTAAGAGGTGTGGGAGAAAACCCACACCGCTGCAGTACCCTTGATTTTAATAACTTTAATTTGCTTGAAGTGTGCAATGTGCAACTGTATTATGTAGGAAGAACAAGTATCAGATCGGGACTTGGTATCTGCAGAAGCACAATATCATTAAATGACTTGGTTGACTTGTGATCGGGAGCCAAAAAACTTGATCAGGACATCCCTACCCGTTTCCCCTAATGGAACACAAGCTCAGTCTTGCTGGTGGTGCTTTAACACCGCTAGAAACTTGACACTACAAAGACTTGTAATGACTAATAATAAAGTCTTTAACATTTACAATTAATTCGAGGCCCTTTAGAGACAGATTTCATGAGGTGTACTATGTAAGGCAATGCAAAATAATGCGCGTCTGTTTCTTTTAGTCTCCGTTCCCAGGTGACGACGAGGAGGAGGTTTTCGACAGCATAGTGAATGATGAAGTGCGCTACCCTCGCTTCCTCTCCACCGAAGCCATCGGCATCATGAGACGGGTAAGACTTCACTCACACAATTCTCCAATTTAATTTGACCTTCTTTTCTCTTTTGCTTGTAATGTGGGAAATATGCAAATTTGTACCGTTACTTTTTGTTTGGTTCCTAGTTGTTGAGAAGGAATCCTGAAAGACGACTGGGCTCTGGAGAAAAGGATGCTGAAGATGTCAAAAAAGCAACCTTTCTTCAGGGTGAGTGCCTAGTTTTGAATCTTAACGTTACTGAGAGCAGACTGGGAGGGCATCTTGATGAGAAACTGAATGTAAATGTCATTTAGGGTATGGACTGGGAGGCACTTCTTCAAAGGAAAGTCCCGCCCCCGTTCGTCCCGAACATCGGTGGAAAAGAAGACGTCAGCAACTTTGACGTGGAGTTCACGGCCGAGCCTCCTGCCCTCACGCCGCCCCGCGAGCGCCGCGCCCTCTCCCGCAAGGAACAGGACTACTTCAAGGATTTTGACTATGTCTCTGACCTCTGCTAGGGTCAGGGATCACAGGGTTATTAGCTGCCCACTGCCAGCCACAGACTCTGAAAGGAGACTGAGAAGTGAAGGCTGACAGAGGAACTTGATGGCGATGAGAGGCGAGGATCACTCTTACTCTGTCCTCTTTCTCTCTGTCTGTTTGTGTTTCGCCATGGGACGGAGGACTGGCTGGGCCGAGTCATGATGATAATGGAGGATAATCCAGATTATGTAACAAATGGAAGATGGGATGATGGATCCTGATGTTTTCTCCTGCGCCGGCAACACAGTGAAGCATAAAAAAATAAAACATTCAGTGATTGTACTGAAATGCTCAGAGCCTACAAATCAGTCAATCAGTCAATGAGAGAAACGTGATTATTCTGACAGGAAGCAGTTTGTCTCTCTTCTTCCTGCCCTTACTCTAGTCTCTTGTCCCTTTTATCTCTGCTGTTTGTTGCTGCTAATTGTGAGTGTCTCTCTGTGTACGGTGTCCCTGCCTCAGTAAGTGAATGTATCCACAACAGCCACGATCGTGCACCACCTGTACATTAACACATGGGGGAGCCAGAGGAAAGAGATAGTTCTGATAGTGTTTTATGAGAGAGCTGCCTGTTGATTCTGTCAACAAGTAGCTGAGTTTTACAGGGAGAGAGGGGGAGCCCGGTGCTGTTTGTATGTCTGTGCTCAATCTTACATAGGACACCTCTCCGTCGTCTTCTCTTTCAACTGTCTTTCAGTGTAACAGGTTTTTAACTACAATCATTTTTCAATGACAAAAAGCTTTTACAGATTTTGTTCTTTTTTGTGATTGTTTTAGTCCCTCCCCTCATCTGTGTTGCCTCTTCTGTCATTTGCTGGTGAAATGTGTTGGAACTGTGACTCAGTAAAGATGTGAACCCAACACGCAAGCATGGATCATTTATTGTCACCTGCAGTTTTTCTTTCGGCTGATCAGTCCTTTTTTAGGAAAAAGGGGAAGTCAACATGCGTTCCATTTTGAGCTTCTTTGTAACTCAAATCATTTAAATGGATGTCGCCATGTTGAGCCGCCATGTTCCTACAGTAGCCCAAACGGCTCTACGGAGCAAGTTTCTTCATTAGAAGAAGGAGTAGTAGTAGTTGTCTGTTTTGTTAAAAGTAAGAAGAGAAGTGTCATTTGGACAAATGAAGGATGACAGCTATTATTTAGCACAAGAGCTGACAGAGTGTGATGGCCACTTTAGCTTCTCCCATGCGCTTGCAAAGGTAGGAGGGTGAACAGTGAGTGAGTCGTTGGTTGCAGTTTTCAAGCCTCACCACTAGGTGCCACTAAAACTAATACACTAAACCTTTAAGTCCAGATTGAAATATCTCAACATCTACAAGATGTTGTACAAGATGTTCCTCAAGAGGAACTGTAATAATGTCAGTGATCCTTTAACTTCATCTGGCGCTATCATAAAGTCAATGTTTTTATTTGTCTAATACTTAGATTTATGATCAAATACCTGCAGAACATATACATGGCCTTTATCATCAGCTGTACTTTGTGTTTACTGCTAATTAGCACACGTTAGCATGCTAAAAATGCTAAACTAAGACGGTGAACGTGGTAAAAGTACTGTTTACCAGCTTTAATATCAGCATGTTAGCATTGGCATTGTGATCATGTTAGTGCGCTGATGTTAGCATTTCGCTTAGCATGTACAGCCTCACAGAGCCACTGGTCTTGTTAATGTTTATCAACACTTCTTTCAACTAGAAAATGTGTTCAGCAGCCAGTTTTCCATGTTTTAAAGATGATTTAACCTGAATTTTTGTACAAAAAAAGGAAGAAGTAGATTTAATATGCAATTGAATAGGCAACATAAGAGAAATGACACAAGATTACCGTATTTATATGAGAGGACATGACAGGATTTCCTTTCTACTCTCTGATCTTATATGTTGGCAGCCATTACCAGCTTCTTGAAGCAACGCCTGTGCCACAGCACAGCCCAAAATGGCAGAGTCATTGAAATAAAGAGCAAGTTGGTGATTTGAAGATTACTGTGCCCACAGCTGGGAAAAAAAATGAGAATGATTTTGCTTCCATCCTTCTGTGTTATTGTCAGTCATAGTGATGTTTACGAAGACAGACTATAAGAACTATTAAACACCTGGAAATGTTCCTTATATAGTATTTTCTTTGCTACACGCTTAGACAAGACATGCTTCTTAGATTACCAACAAAGAGAAAACGAGTTTTGACTCCTGACAGATTGTATAATGTTTGAATCTATTAACAACTGTAATTTTGTGTAAGGGTCACATTGACACCAGGACTGTGAACTCTTCTTTTGCTTTTGGGGGTCAGAAAAAAACAGGTTAAAATGTAATATGTGTGCTCACATTGTCTTGCCAGGTTTGCCATCAGCAGTTTGCTCAACTATGTTTTTGAAATTTCATGTAATTCCACATTTTGTTATGTTACAGCCTTATTTCAAAATGGATGAAATTTATTATTTTCCTCAATTCTACAAACAAACAATACCCCTAAAAACAGTTTAAAAATAGAAAAACAAAAAAAATCACATGTACATAAATCTTCACGGTCTTTGCTCAATACTTTGTTGTAGCACCTTTGGCACCAATTACAGCCTCAAGTCTTTGAATATGATGCTATGAGCTTGGCACACCTATTTTTGGGCAATCCCCCCCCCCCATCAGGTTGGATGGAGAGTGTCGGTGCAGAGTCATCTCTCCAGAGATGTTCAAGTCTGGGCTCTGGCTGTGCCACATTCACAGAGTTGTCCTTTAGCCACTCCTTTGTTATCTTGGCTGTGTGCTCTGGGTCATTGTCCTGTTGGAATATGAACCGTCGCCCCAGTCTGAGGTCCAGAGCGCGCTCTGGAGCAGGTTTTCATCAAGGATGTCTCTGTACATTAGTGCATTCATCTTTCCCTCAATCCTGACTAATCTCCAAGTTCCTGTTGCAGAGAAACATCCCCACAGCATGATGCTGCCACCACCATGCTTCACTGCAGGGATGGTATTGGCCAGGTGATGAGCAGCGATTGGGTTTCCACCAGACATGACGCTTGCTGTTCAGACCGAAGAGTTCAATCTTTGTTTCATCAGACCAGAGAATTTTGTTTCTCATGGTCTGAGAGTCCTTCAGGTGCCTTTTGGCAAACTCCAGGCAGGATGTTATGTGCCTTTTACTAAGTGGAGTCCTGATTGGTGGAGTGCTGCAGAGATGGTTGTTCTTCTGGAAGGTTCTCCTCTCTACACAGAGACACAGGAGCTCTGTCAAATAATGTCCAATCAACTGAATTTACCACAGGTGGACTTCAATAAAGTTGTAGAAACATCTCAAGGATGATCAGTGGCAACAGGATGCACCTGAGCTCATGAGTGTCATTGCAAAGCCTGTGAAATAATAAATTTGCAAAGAACGTATTTCTTTCACGTTGTCATTATGGGGTATTGTTTATTGAATTTTAAGGAAAATAATGAATTTCATCTATTGTATATATTATTATTATATGGGTTTAAATACAACACTCTTCAATTGGATATTGGACTTCCTCACAAACAGACCCCAGCCAGTTCAGATTGGTGGACACACCTCGCTCCACACTGCTGTGTGCTCAACACCAGAGCCCCCCAGGGCTGTGTGCTCAGCCCCCCTCCTGTTCACCCACAACTTGCAGCACCCACCATCATCGGCCAGATTTCAAACAACGATGAGACTTCATATCGGGAGGAAATTCATAATATTCTGATCTGAGTAGTGCTCAGAGAACAACCTACTGCTCAACGTCAGCACAACTGAGCTGATTTTTAATTTCAGGAAAAAGGAAATAAAGACACACACTCCTGTCTACATCAGTGGACCTGAGGTGGAGCAGGTGAACAATTTCAAGTTCTTGGGAAGCAGCAATCAGAGAACCTGACATGATAATCTCACATCTCCACACTGGTGAGAAAAGCTCAGAATCAACTGTATTTCTTGAGGAAGCTTAAGAAGGCCAAATTCTCATGCCAAGTTCTTGTCAGCTTTTAGATGAGATTCCTACGCAGAGCACAAAGGATTCTAAAGGACAGTTCCCATCCAGCCACAGCCTGTTCACCCTGCTGCCTTCTGGGAAGAGATTTAGAAGTTTCTGTCGCCATGACACCAGACTGCAGAGCAGCTTTTTCCCCCACGACTTTTAAGTTTAAATTCATCCTCAGCACTGCTCCACTGATGAGAGTTTATTTCTGTTTACCATTTTTCATAATTGATTCTGTATTAATGTACTTTATATTGTTTGCTATGTAGCAGAAGGGAGTTACAAAACTCAATTTCACTCTATAACTTGTTGTGACAATAAACCTCACTACCTACCTATTTTGGAATAAGGCTGCAACATAAGAAAATGTGGAAAAAAGCGAAGCGCTGTGAATACTTTCTGGATGCACTGTACGCCCACTATTACTCAGAGACAGAAAAATACTTGACCAAACGGGTAAAGTATTGGCAAAGCTGACTAGACACTGCGCACAAACATTGCATTTTAACCTGTTTTTCTGGATGCACTATAGTTAGATGGTTTTACAGACTGATGCAGAGCCAGGACGGGTCCCAGCTGTTATCCTTAATGGTGTGCTGAAATGGTCAGCATTAAAAACATTCTTGGAATTATTAGTGGAAATTAAAGTGAACCCAGAAAAAACATCGACATATAGACAAAGAGCGCAAAATGCACACATGCTGTGTGTACAAGTCTTAAAAAGCAATTAAGAAAGCTGGGTTATGCACTACTCACATGAGTGGAAATTTTTAAAAATAAAACATGTTTTCTTGTTGACATTACTGGCAATGCTCCTAAAACCACAGCGAGAACTGAACTGTCATTTTGCTGCATGTTTATTGTTCCATAAGCAACTACTTTTCACCAACCAAAACTCCCTGTCCAAGATAATTTCTCTGAATCAAAAAAGTTGGCCTCCTGAGAGCAAAGCCCTCATAAGTTGACGCACAAGGTAGCTGTGGCTATCTGACAACGTTAACTACTAATACCTCATATCAGACATTTGCAACTCATTAATATTATAGGATTACGCTTCAAAATAGTTGATGGACTTACAAAAGACAGTTTTTTAAAGGTAAAATACCCACGCTTAAATACCCACAATACTTTGTGATAACATTCTGCCATAACTAGTCGAATCCAAAATGTCATAAGCTTAAGCTTTCTCATGTCTTTTAATTGTCAGCCCTACAACCAGCTTATAGGAGCATCGCTGCTTGAAAACAGCTTTGAGGTACAAAAGTCAAGTGTGGGTTAAGTGTATTGTGGGTATTTTTCCAACGGGGGACACACTTGCCTACTAACGGTTGTGTGCATGCGCACTGAATGAAGTGAATGCGTAAGTTTTAGGAGAGCTCCTCGACCGCCACAGAAAACATTACAGAACCGTTTTCACAGTAGTACTCCTTCTGACCAGTAAACTGACACATTCTCACTCCCAGCTTGTCACATATGGACACTTGGTCAAGACCCGCATCACTTTTTAACACCACGGGTACCCCTTTAGCGTCATTTTGTATGTGTACTTTGTACTTTGGATCCAATTTAGACATTTTTTCACAGGGGTATGTTCACTTTTGTTGCCAGCGGTTTAGACATCAATGGCTATGTGATGTGTTATTTTGAGGGGACAGCAAATTTACACTGTTATACAAGCTGTACACTCACTTACACTCACTACTTTACATTGTAGCAAAGTGTCATTTCTTTAGTGTTTTTACATGAAAAGATATAATTGAATATTTACAAAAACATGAGGGGTGTACTCACTTTTGTGAGATACTGTATCCTACACCTGCTTTTAGCGTTCATAAATGATGCTACAGGTCTTCCCAGGGTACATTACAAACTGGCGCCAATGGGTCTTGACCATCGGGTTGAATAAACTGACATGTTTGAAATAAGTGAAGTGACCCTTTAAAAATTGTTTTTTGATAGCATCTATGAAAAGTTGGGTTTGGGTTTGTTTAAATGGAAGAAACAAGAAACCACTGCCTGTCTATGACATGCAATATAAGTGAATATGAATCCGGCATGGCTGCCATGTGGTTTGGCTTTTATTAGCCTTTATATATTTCTCCTAGTGCTGTTTTCTTTGGAAATGTTGGTTGTTGATTGAAAAGGAGAATGTCTGCGGCCGTGTGTTGAACTTAATGCTACATCTGAACTCAAGGGCAGAAACATGGAAAATGTGATCCATGCCATTAAAGTCTCAGAAGGTCAGAGAGGACATAATGTGTGTGTCTCAGTGTGTGTTGCCCCTTTGTACTCCCCTCCCTGCACCTCCCAAACATTTCACCTGCCACTCAAACCCTTGAGGTCCACCCTCTTCCCTCCTTCCCTCCCCGCAGCCCTCCTTCCTGTTGCCATCTACGCTTGGAGACGCTTCCCAAGCCCTTTATTCTCTCTCCTCGCCATCTCTCTCTCCACTCTGTCACACCATCCCTCAGTCCCTCCCATCGCTGCTTAAATCTTTACAACTTCTTCCCCCTTCGGTCCCACTCGCTGTGTAAAATTAATTTCCACTGAGAAATGTTTCACCTCAGCTGGATGAAGGTGCCTGACAATTTGAGAGTTGACTGTTTGCGCGGTCTAGGATGTGGCGGTGCGCGTGACTGCGCGGCTGCGTGTTTAGGAAATGAGGTGGGCGTGTGTTGAGTCGTGAACACAGCCCCTCGCAGTGAAACCCGAAGCAACAGCTGGATCAGCAGTCCGCCTGTCCCTCCGAGCAGCGCCACAGGTGAGTCCAACTTTTCTTCTCGTGTTTAGTAAAGCAAATGTGAGCTGAAAGAGTTTCAGGACTGCTGATATGAACTTTAGACACCACAAATATAAACCAACACAAGCTGGCTTTTAATAATTATTACAGTTGTGGAAGAAGTAGGCTACTCAGATTCGACTTAAGTGGAAGTACCAAAAAATATTCTGTTACAAGTAAAAGTCCTGCATTCTTCAATAAAAGTACAAAAGTTTTAGCGTCAAAAATACCAAAAATGAAAGTAGCCTACTCATCGTGCAGAATGTCCCATTTCAGAATAATTTATATATTATTGGATTATAATTACTGATGTATTATAGGTCACGTTCATGCTGATTAAGGTGCGACTAATTTGAATTTTATTAGGCTACTTTAGACTTTAGATGGGTACCATTCTTTTTGAACCCCCCTTATTAAACTATTATTTTACATTGATTAGTTTTTTTATATTTTGTATTATTAATCTAGATCTGAAAGGTTACTGTCAAATGAATGCAGTGGAGTAGAAGTATAAAGCAGCAGAAAAATAAAAAAATGTCAAGCAAAGTATAAGTACCTCAAAACTTTACTTAATGTTAAACATTGCATGATGGAAAAGTTTTTAAGGAGTGCCTGTGACATAGTGTATATGTACATATGGTGTAGACACAATTATTTTAAAGCTCTAAATCTATAAAACACTAAATAAAGTTTTTATTGTGTCTGACTGTGTTGACAAAAACTAAATAAGGACAGGTCAAACACATATTTTATGAAAAAATAACACATTCAGGAGGTTGAAATACTGAAATATTGCTGGATTGATAGATCTTGTACTATAATCATATAGACCTATTTAGATTTCCTAACCTTACTTTTTTTTCCTTTTCAAAATCAAAACCTGTTTTATCCAAATTCTCATTGATCAGAGGTATGTTACGCAGTATATATCATTCCATGATTTTCCTGCTGTTTGAATATTATATATATATATATATAGATCAACATTGTGCAGCTTTTTGTTTTCTGTTTGACAAGCACACTTCAGCCTGATATTGGTGTGTACATTTTAGTAGTGAGTACAAACCAAAACAGAAAGTGGATGCACAATAATGTCAAGCCATGAAAGCTCATATCTCTCAGTTAAAGACAAAATAGGTGGATGCTTTGCTTAAAGAGCTAATCAATCCACTATTTGTGGCACCCCTTAACATAAGACTAGATAATGTTACTACCATAGCACATATTATGTTACTGTATGCGGATTATGCAGCTCTCCAAGTTATGCATATTTTGATTACACAGTTGTCTTATTGCCTGTTTCAGTTCACTGAGATGTTACAAGAGAGTTCATCACATTGAGTCTTGTAGTGAACCGTTCATGATGTCTTCGCTGTCAGGGGTTGGATGGATTGTTTTCTGTCTCCTTCTGTTGTGGAAGAGAACGGCAGGTAAGAACATCAGTGGGCCCTTTCAACATTATCTTAGAACGATTATTGTGTTGTGACATTTAAGACATTAAAAGTATCAAATGTGGTATTTCCTCTTCTCCAGCAGCCACAAGTCAAAGGTCTTTATTTCAAGTGTAAGAACGAAAGTGAAAACTGTTACATAGTTTCTTGTGGGAAATTTTCCAGTCCCCTCCGGCAGGGATTTAGGCTCAGCATGCAGATATCAGTCTGTCTATTGTGTCACCCACACATCATAGAGAGGAGCAGAGTGAAACTGTGAAAGAAGGCAGAGCACAGAAGGAGAGTTATGAGACCTGGCTTACTTTTGGACCAGCGTGCCTGCATGTAGAAGAAGGAGAGCATTGGTCTCGCTTATAACTTTAGTTATGTGATATGGAGGAATACTGGTGTACACCCCACTGCAGTTATAGTTTCTTTTTTTATCACACTACATAGTCATGCATCTGTTGTTCTTCCTCAGCTCCTAGTGTGGAGATGCGATGCTCTGTGGCTGATCCAGCAGGGGCGCCACACCCTGTTCAGGGTCTGCTGGAGAGGTTTGAGGCCGGTCCGGGCTGTGCTGCTAGAGAACATGGAAACAAGGAAACTCATGTCATTGCAGTGGGGAGAGCTACAAACAGCCCCGAAAATAAGGTCATTTTAAGCTCCCACTTTCTAAAGAGATCAACACCCCAGACATTTAAAGGAACGGAGTGAAAAGTGTCTCAGTGAAAAATCATGGGATGAAGAACCCCCAAAACTGACAAAATTTAGAAAAAGGTTATTACATTAGAAGTCAAAAATATAACAGAACATTACAATGAATAAAATAGTGTGTGTGAGTGCAAAATAAATAAATATAAAGTTTTATACTATATATTGGTTGAATTTAGTTTTAATTTATATTACACTTTTTTCAACTCTTTAGTTTTCCTATTTTTTTGGTCTTAGTACACATTAACACATCTATTCTATCTATCTATGTCTATTTTCCTTATATCCAAATTACATTATCTCTCATTAACAGTAAAAGAAGTTGTTGGACTATATTGTGTTATCCTTTACATTTTGTAGATATTTGTCAATTGAATGTCTTCTCATAATGTCAAACAAACTGTTAATGAAAATATTGTGAGCCAGGTTCAGGTGTGATAAAGAAATTTCGGAGACCCATGAAAACTCAATATATATTTACTGAGCCGAGGAGACACAGTGCCAGCAAAAAATATGTGAACACATGCAGTGCAGATCTGAAGAATACTTCCTCTCTGTAGATATTTATCCTTCCTAGATCTACAGAGATCCACTAAGTGTCCAAAACAGGCTAATGTTCACCTCTCCTTACATGTGTAAAGAGTCAGTTGGTGATTGGTTCAAATCAAGACACTATGTGTGTACTTCAAGCCACGTGCAACATTTTTTCCATAGAGACAGTCAGTCTGACTGTAATGAAACAAAATAAAGATAATCTCGTCCTTGGGTTACCTAACAAATTAATAACAGTGCATCATTATCAAGGGAGCGGTGTCAGTCAGTCAACAAGCAGGCAGAGAGACACTCTGACCTACAGGTTTGGAGAGTCCCTGGCTGTTGTCACCTTTGGTTTACTTTAGCTCAGCAATTGACCCTATCATGACCTGAGGAAACCTGTGTCACAGTACCCCTAAATTATTCCTTCACACAAACTAAACAAAAAGATTCTAAAGCTGTGTTATCGGACATGACAATCATAACATTTGACCGCTTCTTCTTCTTTTAATGGCAAATTGTAACTGGGCGGATCATTATCACCATAATGTGACCACGATTGTCACCCTCCCACTTGTTTGCTCACGTGACTTCAATTCAAATTCATTAAAAATACTAATACTTATAGCCTACTATACTAGTACTTTTACTTTTATGATCGCAACCGCTGCAGCTTCCTCGGCCACCATTTTCACAAATTTGAAAATAGATTGGTGGTCCTTCCCTTCTTGCTACTTGGCCAAGATTGCAACCAGTGAGGGTGAGAAGTGTCCAGCATTCACTTTTTCCATACACTGACCATACTTGTCAGTGTGAACACACATATGCACAAATAGTAAATGTAAGTATCGCACGTACGCAAATTAAGACACAGCAGTGTTAGCTATAGCTAAGTTTGTTAGCTTGAGATTAACTGCAGAGATGCTTTAGCTAGAGCACAGCAGCATTTTCTACTATATGTAGATGATTAGCATTATATAGCTGGTGTAGTTTTGTGACAAAGGTTATCTGCAGCTAGGTAGCAAGCTGAAAATGTTTAATTTACATTTAGCTGACGCTTTTATCCAAAGCGACTTACAATTGCTATACATATCAGAGGTTGCATGCCTCTGGAGCAACTTGGGGTTAAGTGTCTTGCTCAGGGACACAATGGTCCCCCAGTGGGGGATAGAACCTGGGTCTCTCACACCAAAGGGATAGTCTTACCCATTGCATCACCACCCCGCTAATTACCAGTTCTTTTGATGCTACTTCAGCAACAATGTCGCACACACACTGAACATTTTGTGAGGGAAATAGGAAATAGATTAAATGATTAAATGTGTGCCAAAACCCCAAAAAATAGGAAAACTAAGGAGTTGACAACATTATTTTATTGGTGTATGGTTCTCTCTTCTGTTAAACATACCGAGCATGCATTACATCACACCTCTTTCCTCTTCTGTCTGCAGGTGACAGTGTTGCTGAAGCCTTTGTCTGTGTCCCCCTCACCTCTTAGAACCGTCCACCTGCTGCTTAGCTCCAAGCTGCCTGTCACCTGGTGGCTGGAGGCTAAGAGACTGCCCCCTAACCTCCCAGTGCTGGTGCAGGTCCGTTGTGGTGTGCAGAAGAGTGTATCACAATCTGCCAATCACACCTGTGTCACTAGAAAATCTCATTTATTGAGTGCACATTTATTGTAAATTAAATTCAGTTTCCATACCCTGAAATTTTCTTCTTCTTTGTCCACACCTGCTAGGTATCCTCAAACTCCAGTGTACAGTCCAGCACCCTGCGTTTCCATGTCCAAACAGTTCATTCGCTACCTTTTCATTCACGTGCACTGCACCGCTGGGCTCTGAGACATCATGGCAACCTGTCCTCTCTGACACACACAGCACATGGAAATCGAGTCTATGTCGCATTGGGAGAGGGTGAGCCACCAAGAAACTAAACATCACAGTGAAGATTAATCATATTCAGCTATCGAGCTATCCATGATAGTTTGTATGTAAGCAAAAGTTAGGAAAGGCTAGCTGTTGCCAGCCAGCTAAGCTTATTTGCTTCTTCTTGCATATTCTCATCCAACTGTCTACAAGAAAGCAAACCAACATATTTACCAAAGTTTTACACTGTTTAACCTAAACATCTGTGCACTGGTTTGGTACTGTGTATGTTAAAATTCAGGTCATACTATCTTATCACTCATTGCAACGCTTTGTTCCCACCAGACATGACCCTAGGCTACGGTTGGATGGGTTGTGGAGAAAGATCTTGTGAAACTTCAATTTTAAGAAATCCTTCTTGCTTGCATATTTCAGATCCAACCCTGCCTGCTGTGTGCCACCTGCAGTCCATGTTCCTCTCTCACAACTACATAACCTCCGACCTGCAGCCACAGAAAGTGCTGGGCTGCGCTGACGAGCCAGCAGGTAGGATCAGCCCCGAAGTCCACGTGATCAGGCTCCATTCAGCAGGCTCAGGGCTCTGTGGGTGAGAACATGCAGCCTTAGAAAGTGCTGGAGCAAATATGGCTGTTGTACAGCCATGGAAATTTGAATCTTCTCATCTCTCTCCATTTCCTCCAGCTCTCTTCAGGTGGAGGTGATTGTCTCTCTTGTGCCCAGGGTGGCCAACTCAAAGACTCAGAAGGTTGTGCTGATTCTCAGTAGCTCTGTGCCAGTCAACTGGGCCATTGTTGCTCATGGTGTCCGGGGTCATGTCTCTGTTCATGTAAGGGACCCATCTCCCTTTGCTGTTCTAGATGCCAGTTTAAGATTTTTTATCTGAATTTGTCATCTGATTTATATGTCAAACAACTGCAACTTTGTGCTTTGAACAACATTGCCTATATATCTATTCTTCTCTCTTTCACCATAGTCCTCCAACAGTGTATCCCCACCTTACCCACCTGAGCCTGACCTAACTGTGTCCAGTACACTTAACTCTGACTTGTCCACCATATCTGACCTTCTTGTGTGGGCAAGTGAGAGTGGCTACACCAAGGTGACCTCATACACTGAGGCTGACCTGGCCAATCGCTTTGTGATCCAGCTGGCTGGGGGCAGGACAGGTCAGGACCCCTGTGTGTCTCTTGTTTCCATCACTGTGTGAGTGACCTGAACGTTTCAGCTTTAATTTGTAATCCACCCTAATTATTTTTATTTTTTTTATTTACATCAAATATAGGAGAATTTGCTTTGTTTTCTGTGTCTCAGAATCTTTTCATCAATGAAAAAATGTTGAATAAAGGGTACCGAAGTGTGAGCGTTTAATGTCTCCGCATGGCTCTGTGTCTCCTCTCTGTCTGTACTACAGATGTGGTCGCAGTGATGAATCCTCTGGTTGTGAGGCCTTCCTGGGTTGAGGAGCGCAGGATGAGGCAGTGGCTGAATGGTGGAGGCAAAGCAGGTGGAGGTCAAGAGATCTTCACAGTGCAGTGTGATGATGGCCGTCTCACTGTGACTGTGGACCAACACATCCTCCAGGTCTTTATACCTCAGTAGATGCAGCATTAGATGTAAACAATTCATAAAGCTATACCACAACATAATATAATGCTGTGTTTTTACAAAGATGTAAACAAACTTGCAACAAAACTATAAATATAAATCTGTGTCCTCTGTGAAGAGGACTCTTAAAACAGCTACAAAAAATAGCAAAATAATAAACAAATGGGGGGGAGGGGGACCCCAGTTGGACGGACACAACGCCACAATTGCAACTTGAAAATCCACCCAACAAGGATGAAGTGTCTGGTGGGAGCAAGAGCAGCACAACGCACAGATGTCCAACATGGTGAGATGCAGGAGGTGTCAGACCCAGAGTGACCCCATAGTGCTGGGATCCACCATGTGATGCAAGCTAATCCCTCTAATTTTAAGTCTATGAGTAAGCAGATCAAACGGCCTGCAGCTAACATTACTTACACTGGGAAATCAGTTTGACGATAGTAAGCTGCAAGCCATGACAACAAGCATTGTCTGCATCACAGCTGAATGGTTTGGAAAAGAGGAGGAGAATGGCTCCAGGAACCCTTACTCAATGAACCAAAAGGCGGAGAGGATCCACAACATCAGGCAGGAGATGAAAGCACTGAAGCAGTACAAAGAGGGGGAGGAGACAAACGCAAGTATAACTTGCACTTAATACAGAAGATCAGGGTCACCAGGTATAGTGGCATCGAGGCGGCGGCAGGAATGGGCACAAAAACTTGCTGCCTTTATCGCCAACTCCTTCAAGTTCACCAAAGAGTCGTTGGCGCAGAAGTACAGTGGGAAACTAGCATGTTTGCAGGAACACATAGACCAACATCTGAAGCAGACATACAGCGACCCTGAAATAGAGCAGGAGTTGAGAGAGTGCAACATCCTAAATAGACACCCCCCGAACCATGAAACGTGCAGTTCGACATGTCAAAGCTGCAGCTAAAGAAAATCAAAGAGGTCATCCACAATCAAGGGCAAGCTCTGTTCCAGGGCCAAGCAGCACTGTAAGCAAGAACTGTCCCAAAGTCTTACTGTGCCTGTGTAAGATCCTCTTGTGAGTCTTCTGGAGAAGGGGAAATATGCCAGAACAGTGGAGATTGACTGAAGGGGTCCAAGAACATCCAAGCATCCTGCATCCAAGAACACATTGACACATCAATCCAGAAAGATCGTATTCAGGGATGCCAGGCTGTCTGGCGCACACCTGCAACAGGTATGTGAACGAAACATGCGTCAAATTTAAAACCCAGGAAGTGCAATCCTTCATAGAACACATCAACTCTGTGGACAGTACCAGGTTTACATGACTAGATATCCACAACAACAGTTTGGCTTTCCTGCATTGTGTCATTAAAGTGTCATTGAAGAGGACAGGAGCTTGCACATTGGAGTCTATGGGAAACCCACACACACAGACCAATGCCTACTTTTTGGTTCCCAGCACCCACTGGAGCACAAGCTTGGGGTCATCAGAACCTTGCATCACCGAGCTGAGAACATACCAAGTGCCCAAGTCCAAGAAAAGGAAAAGAACCACTTGAAGGGGGCACTTACAACCTTGTTGATATCCTAAATGGACCTTTGTAAAACCAGCCACAAGATCCAGAAGGAACAACACTACAGAGGATGAGGAGAAGAAGAGTAAACACAACAACATTGTGATTCCGTACATGTCTGAAGTATCAGAGAAACTCAGGAGGATTTTCAACAAACACCACATCCCTGTGATTTTTAAACCCAAGAACACACTAAGCCAGATACTGGTACACACCAAAAACCGCACACCCAAACACAAGAAAAAGAATCTAGTGTTGTCCATTGCATTGAGGAATGCATAGACCCACACTACACAAACAAATGGCTCAACACAGAAGGGCCAACTCCTCAGGTCTAGATTCAGTAGTTTACCTACATTTAAGGATAAAGGACACTATTTTGAGGATCACCAGGTGCACATTTTAGACAGAGAGGATAGATGGTCTGAAAGGGGTGTCAAGAAAGCCATTTACACCCAGGGTTTGGAAGCCATCGCTTGGGTGGCTTCAACGACCAAAATAACTGTCATTACAACATCCAGGAGTCAGTCAGAACTGAAGAAGTCTCTTTGATGAGGGATGAAATGTCTTCAGGAATCTTCAACCAAGTCCAGTTGCCATTGATTTTCACCTTCCTTGGATAATTATGACCTGGATAACTGAGAACCTTCACAGACAATTACAGGGTCAGCAATCACTTCACAAGATGGCTGGGGCTGCCAAAGAGCCTGAGCAGCATGACACTCTACGGACTCCACAACAAACTGCAACTGCCTTTACTATCATTGGAGATGGAATTCAAGGTAAAAAGAGCTAGAGAAGTGGTACAGTACAGCAACTCTAGTGATCTGTAGGTGCCGAAAGCAGGGATCCAAGTGAGGTCTGGCAGGAAGTGGAGGGCGGACGCATTGCTACGTCAGAAGAGGCTGGTGGGAGTGATTACATGAGCCTGAGCTGGGCTAGGATCTCTTTCTGGAGGAAGTGAGAGCCGCAGTGTTGGAGACGGGAACCTGCAAATGGGTGGGAATGACGCAACAGGTAGCTTGGACAAGATGGGAGAATGTGGTCGAGAGGAAACTGACCTGGGCTGAGCTTTGGAAAGTCGAGACATAAAACATTGAATTTCTCGTCTAGGCAGTGTACGATGTGCTTTTGAGCAGTGGGCACCAACATGCCCACTGTGCTCCATGCGAAGAACCCTAGTGCACATCAACTGCTGCACAAAGGCACTTAGATAGGGACAGTACCAATTGAGGCATGATAAGATCCTTTAGACCATCGCTGAAGCAGTCAGCACAGGAGTTGAGAGGGAAAAGCGGTCCTTACCCCTCAAGGAAGCTATTACCTTTGTCAGAGCTGACAAGCCCCCAAACCCTCCAAAATAACATCTGCATGAATTCTGACCTCTGCAAAGGAGCTGTTGGTAGACCTCAATTGGCGGCTGAGGTTCCTCAACCATATTGCAGTCATCACCCTGTGACCAGAGCTGACAGTCCCATGGGAAGATCACTTGGAAGAAGCTTTTGAAAGGGAGCTTTGCAAGTAAGCAGGACTGGTCAGCTGGCTGAATGGAGAGTGAGCTGTCTCCCACAGCAGGTTGTATGAAAGGGATTTAGGATAGCAGCAGGTAGCTAGCCATCTGAACACAAAATCTGCTCAGCCCTGGCAGGTGTTTTCAGCATGGGGAAAAACAAAGTGGACTTACGTTCACTGTATGTAGTCTGCTGTATCTTCCAAATTTCTGGGTAGTTTACCATCCAGAGAGTGTGGAGGGCAATGTATGTCTTTTGGCAGTTGGTCCACCACTTTGGTCCAGACACTCAGCATGACTTGTAATATTTTGCTCATCATCAGGGTTTTCATATAGCACCAGTATAAGGTCGAAATTGTAAATTGTCCAAAACATTAGTTTATGACAAATGCTTCCAAAACTAATGATATTCCCATCAGCCTCAGCTATATTTTGTGCTTTGTGCTACCTAGAAAATGTTAGCATGCTAACACACTACACTCAGATGGAAAACATGACAGACATCACACCTGCTCAACATTATCATTATCATTGAATGTTGCCATGCTAATGTTAGCGTTTAGATCAAGTAACACTTTGCCTGAGTACGAAGCTCATTTCTAGCACTAGTAGTTATTGTTAAACTATCTATGTGACATCTTTCTAGTTATACAGAAAAATTATTTAATTTGAAAGTTAGGTGGTCTGACATCATTCTCATTCTCTCCTTCAGAGCTTGTCTGTCCCAGTGGCTGCCGTGACTCTACGAGACTCGAAGTGCCAGGCTCAGTCCAATGGGAGCCATTTCCTGTTGGTGTTTCCAGTAATTTCCTGTGGGACTGAGGGTCTGCTCCTGGGACAGCCCAGAGGGGTGCAGTACAAAAACATGGTGAGATAGAGAATTTGGTCATAAAGGGATTTTACAAAATTCTTCATAGGCTTTTAAAGCCTTTGTTAAGAATATTTTACAGACTTTTTTCCCTTTTTTTGTTTAATTTTGATGTTGTGATTTTATTAGTTTGTTTTGGTTTATGTTATCATTGTTCATATCATTTAGACAGAAACAGAGACAGAAATTAGAGAGCTGGGCCCTGTTTCAAAAAGTGGGTTTAGTGAAAACTCTGAGTAAGTTGAGCCCGAGATCAGGGAAACTCTGGGTTTTCAGTTTTTAGAGAGCGAAATCAGATAAACTCTAGGTCTGTAACCCCGGTAACTCCTGTGAACCTAACCTGCCCTTTATTTTATATTTTAACAGTGGTAAAAACTAAAACACGCAGCACACAATGTGCACTTGGAATTTTGAATTGTAAATAGAAGTTGTCCCTTGTGAGACTCGTGACCTGGGTCATTGTGACCAGAAAAACACTGTTCACTGTTCAAATTAAGTACGCAGGCAGCAATTTGGAAAAGGGATGATGCATGATTTCAGAAAAGTGGCAAAGGAACAAACAACAGAGGCAGGAAGTGTATTTGCTAAAACACTGAATCAAAAATGTGTCTGTTTATAATGTGTAAAAAATATATATGAATCTTTGCTCAGTCTTGCTATAATAATCATGTTTATCACGTTTATGTTGATCTGTTGTTGTTTAGCTGCTGGAAATTGTTTGGACATCCAGCACATCCAGGTTGTTTTCACACCTGTGGTTTTTAGTGCAGTTAACTCAGACTCAGTTTGTTTTCCCCCTTGGTGCGATTTGTGCAGTTGGGCAGGAGTGGACACAGTAAGCACTCTGGTGCAAACCAAAACAACTGCACAACAACCCTTGAGAGAAGGTGTTCTTGTGCCAGACCCAAACGAACTCTGGGGTGGTTTGTTTATGGGTGGAATGTGACCCGACCTTGATCCGACCTCACTACCTTAAATTACCAATAACATATAACGCTTAGACATATCTTCGGTTTAAAGGAGATCTACTATGCTTTCCCTTATTTCTGTCATATGTATAATGTTACAGTTTCAGATATTCATATTAAATGTGGCAAAAGTTTCAAATAATGAGGTAAACATATATACAAGTAATCCCTTTGAGCAAAAGGCTAAGGCTTCAGACTCTGTATACTAAGTTTCCAACGTTTTATTGTGGGCTGGTGTGGCCAGTGCCAGTCCCAGTCCTCCCTTGAATGAGAGTGACAAGATTGCTATTATTGCTAGTTGTTCTTGGTACATACGGCTGGGTGTCATCTGCGTAAAATTTTAATTTTATTGATGTTATAAATTACTATTATGCGAATTATGTTTCAAAGAAGAAGCATCTAAACAGAGAGCAGTGGAACTAAAACTGAGCAATGTTATTTTTAACCTGTGTTCTTCTGATGGCTATTTACGCAAGAGTACCTTATGCTGTTTAGGGTGAGAGCAAATGTAGAAAACTGAGCTTACATACTTGCAATGTTTCCCTCTTCTCACTCCTCTCTGTCCAGGTGTTATTGTGGAGAGACAAGCCTCAGACCATTCTGGCACTCAATGAGACAAAAAACATGTCCAAAAGTCCCCTTGGCATACATGTGAGATATCTGTGTACAGCATGTGTCCATGCATGTGTGTATGCCAACCTTCATTATAAATATATAATGAAGATAAAGTATATAATAAATCTTTTCAATGAATTCAACTAATTCAGTATTTGTAATGTGTAATCTTCTGTATCTCTTCTCAGCTCAGCTGTTTGTCTGCAGTCCCCACCCTGCCTGGTCCACAGGCAGGTCTGGTCCCCTGGGCACCCAAGGGTCCAGGGCCTGATCCAGGACTGAGCCACCTACCGACACCCAGACACAGATCTGGGCCTGATCTTGTTTTAAAGCTTTTTGTCACTGAGAGCTATAAGCTGGACCGGATTGGCCCCTGTGTCATCACTGCACACAACCGTGTCTACGTTGAGGTTTGTGTTTGTGTGTGTGTGTGTGTGTGTGTGTGTGTGTGTGTGTGTGTGTGCTGTGTGCGTGCGTGTGTGTTTGATGTGTTTTGCTTTTACCAGTGAAAGAGAGTAATCAAATTAACTTGATGGTGGCATCATTACATTCCTTTGATCCTGTTTATATGATACATCTTGTCCAAATATTTAACTACGATTTGTCTCCTTCATAAGTTTTTGTTATCTGTTGTACTACAGATTTCAGGCGAAGGGCCCTTTACAGATGTCATGGAAGTACAGTCATGTGTGGTCTCTCCTCTGTCAGACCCCAAAAAGTCCTGGACTGGACATTTCTGGACAGTCATAAACGATGGATGTTCCACAGACCCCTCACTGACCCTTAGTGCAAAAACAAAAGTTCAAGAGGAAGAAGATGCCAAAGATGATGGTGAACTGGAAGAGGAAAAGGAAGAGACAGATGGACTGGAAAAAGGCGTAATGTATGAGAGAGATGGAGATGTCTCACACAAAGCTGAAAGAAGAGCAGGAGAAGCTAAAACAAGGATAGAAAGGAGTAGCACAAGTATGGAAGCAAAGGAGATACAGCCCTTAAGATTTAGCTTCATCCTACGTCCAGTTTATAATAACTCCATTCAGTTCCTTCACTGCAGCCTTCGCCTGTGTGTCTCTGACTCACCGAGAGGGGAGCCCATAAAGGAAACAGTAAAAAGTGACTGTCAGGGTGGGCTACGTATCCCTCCACTTATATCTAGATCATCCAGACATCAGGTACAGAGACAATTTACACACTAGTGCTACATTTCAAAGCACAATACAAATGCAGAATAAAACAGCCTGTCAAAGGCAGGAACATTGAAAATTTAAGGAATAGTTTATCATTTGAGGATATTTACTCTTTTGCTTTCCTTTCAAGAGTTAGATTGAATGATTGATACCACTCTCATGTGCAAATATTAAATATAAGGCCATGGCCAGCAGCTGGTTAGCTTAGCTTAGCATAAAGACTTGAAACAGGGAAACAGCTAGCGTGGTTCTGTCCTAATGTAACAAAACACACCTACCAGCAGCTCTAAAGCTTGCTAATAAACATGTTGTTTCTATTTGTTAAAATTGTGCTTTCTTCTGTTTAAAATTAGCCTTAGCTAGTTGTCTGGCAATCTCAAGGTGGTGGCAAGACTTCATTGGTGTTTATTGTTGTGTATTTTGCTCCCTTTGGAAAGAGCCAAGCTAGATGTTTCTCTTACCTTGAAGCTAAGCTATGCTGAGTGGCTGCCAGCTGTTGCTTCATATTTACTGTACAGACATTTGAGCGGTATCGACCTTCATATCAAACGCTCAGCAAGAAAGCAAGTAAGCGTATTTGCCAAAAACTAATTTGCCAAACTATTGCTTTAATATAAATTTCACTTGCAAAATGTTCACTATTCAGTGAGCGACAGACCTCAAGACAGTTTGTTTTTCTGTGCAAGTTAATATCATAGGCAGGAAATGTAAAAACTAAGAAAAAGGTATTGAATAAATAATGGATAATTAGTTATCCTCTCTACATAACTAACATATAGGGCTTCTCCTGTATTCCCTTTCCCAGTGTGAGATCAGAAACCTCTCCAGACCCATGGTGATCACACAGCATATCAGCTCATTGGCACCCAAACCGTTGGGGCCCCCTGCTGGCCAAAGAAGTATCTCCCAATTAGCCAGTCCAGACCCAGAGCATGGCAGTGAGTATCATTGATCTGGTCATTTCCCCATGTTGCTGTGAGACTATTTAACCTCCCTAATGAACAATCTGTCTCTAGGCTCTGTGGTGCAGACAGGACCAGTGATGGGAATTGTCTTTGTTGCCTTTGTGATGGGTGTCGGTCTGATGGGGGGGCTATGGTGCATCTACAATTATACAGGTAATCATTTAAAAGTTTTACCAAATACATCCATCCATCCATTGTCAACCGCTTATCCTGTGTACAGGGTCGCGGAGGGGCTGGAGCCTATCCCAGCTGACATTGGGCGAAAGGTGGAGTTTGCCCAAATGCATTATCAACCAAAATCCAAAGTCATGCAATTGAATGTTCAGCACCTTCATCATATGAACTGGACAAATTAAAAGTTATAATTATCATCATATCCGTTATAGAGGTCATATTATGCTTTTTGGCCTTTTCCCTTTCCTTTATAGTGTTATATATGCAAAGTGAAAACCTGTCCTAATCTGCTTCTGATTGGCTAGTAGTTTTTACCTAGGCACTTCACGTGTGGAACTCACAAAGCAAAGAAACAAAGCAAGAAACTTCACACTGTAGCTATAACGGAGCGTTCAACACACAGGGTGAAGAGTTACTGAAGCAATGTGCATTATGACAAAAAATATGGTGTTTTTTCTAAATTAAACCATGTAAACCTGTTCTGGTACAACCCTTAAATAAAATCATGAACCTGTAGATGAGCAAAATATAACCTCTTTTGTATTGTGTTCTGTTACTGTCAATCACTGATTCATGTAACACAATAGTAATTCAACACACAGCCCGTATAACAAGCTTTTGCATTTTCTATTTTAGTGGGGAAATTTGGGGACATTCATATATTAGCAAATGTTAACATGCTAAAATGCTAAACTGCTAAACTCAGATGGTGAACATGGTAAACATTATACATCACCCAAACATTAGCATTTCAGCACTGCCTTTGTGACCATTTTAGCGTGCTTACATTACCATTTAGTTCAAAGCACTATAGCATCTCACAGAGCTGCTAGCATGGCTCTTAATCATAGTGGTGTTTTCTATTTGTGGTTATGTGGAGACATTCAAAAAGGGATGACATGAATGTATTTTTTGAAGCGGTGCGGCCAGCATCACTTGGAGGAGAAGGTCATTTAACAGACCAGACGAATGGAGTCCACAACATCTTGAGTCCACCTTCACCATCTGATCACTACTCTAGCTCCGTGTTGAGGTAAGATCAGATCAGAATGGTCATTTATCAGGGAATTTCACCAATTTTGCACATTAAAGTCTGTTTACAGGTCTGGTGGAGTGCTCTAGTACTGCACACATGAAAGATGTTATAAAGCATTTTGTGGCTCCAGAGGAAGCTGTGTGAAGTCTCAAAAACGAAAAAAAGATCAGTCTCAAGTGATGCCACTTGAGTCAGTGTCAGTTGGGCCTAAAGACAACAATTTAATAAATGAAGAAAATATGGGGGTGTAGAGTAAGAAGAAAGTGAGTTCAACAGACCTCTGTAGTCCACCAAGTTATACAGTCACCGGCTACTTTATTGGGTACACCTGTTCAATTGCTTGTTAACACAAATAGTTAATCAGCCAATCACATGGCAGTAACTTAATGCATTCAGCCATGTAGGCGTGGTGAAGACAACTTGCTGAAGTTCAAACTGAGCGTCAGAATTGGGAAGAAAGGGTTTTTTAAGTGACTTTGAACGTGGCATGGTTGTTGATGCCAGACGGGCTGGTCTGAGCTTTTCAGAAACTGCTGATCTACTGGGAATTTCACTCACAACAACCATCTCATATATAATAATCATATAAATATATGACTTAGATGTAAAGAGACACAAAGCAGCGGGCACAAACTTTAGATTTGTGTTGGATAGTAAGGAATTAATATACAAAATGGGTTTACAGAGAATGGTCCAAAAAAGAGAAAATATCCAGTGAGCGGCAGTTGAGTGGACGAAAATGCCTCGTTGATGTCAGACGTCAGAGTAGAATGGTCAGACTTGTTTGAGATGACAGAAAGGCAACAGTAACTCAAATAACCACTCGTTATCCTGCCTTGTGTCAATGGTTCAGGCTGGTGCTCGTGCTGTTATGGTGTGGGATATATTTTTTTGGTACACTTTGGGCCCCTTAAGTTAAGTTTGGGCCCCTAAATTAAGCATCCTTTAAACACGACACCCTGCCTGAGTATTGTTGCTGACCATGTCCATCTCACAGTGTACCCATCTTAGATAATGCACCATGTCACAAAGCTCAAATCATCTCAAACTGGTTTCTGGAACATGACAATGAGTTCACTGGACTCCAATGGCCTCACAGTCACCAGATCTCAATCCAATAGAGCCTGACCTTTGGGATGTGGTGGAACAGGAGATTTGCATCATGGATGTGCAGCTGACAAATCTGCAGCAATCTGCATGATGCTATCATGTCAATATGGACCAAAGTCTCTGAACACCTTGTCGAATGTATGCCACGAAGAATTAAAGCAGTTCTGAAGGCAAAAGGGAGTTAAATAAAGCTCACAGTCTTTGTTAAGGCTACTACAACTGCCTTTTTGTATTGCTGTGATCATTTTAAAGGCAATAATTCTGCTGAAATACTATGTTTAACCCTCTCAGTTTAATGTGTTTGTGTTAACATGTTTGAAGATTAACAAACATACAAACATTCACAGTTTTCATGACACATGTCTGATCTTTGTCCAGTTAATGGCCTATTTTGAATTTATTTTATGTTTCATCACACATGTCTTATTGTCTTGATTTAAACCTATATATAGAGCATACCTCAGGCATACCTTGTTATGTGGTATGCCTGTGTTTATGATACAATTAGTTTAAAGTAAATGTGTTTAGTATGTAGTATTTCTAAATTCTTGGCAGCTGTAATTTTTCATTTCAAATGCTGCCAGTTATTCCAGCCAAAAAAAAGTGAGTTCAGTTGAATAGAATGCTGAAGGAAAACACTTTTTTTGGTAGCTAAATATCAATTACGTCATATTAATATTTACTTTTGTGTTAATCTGCAACGCAGTGAAAAAGTATTTGCCCTTCTCCCCGATTTCTTCAAAATTGTATCAGTTGTATCTTCAATTGTATTTTCAAATTAAATTAAATATAAGTCAATGACAACCTGAGTAAACACAAAATACAGTTCTTTAAATGAATCATTTAATCATTTAATCATTTAACCAGAACCTATATCACACATGTGAAAAAGTAGTAACTTCTCCTAAAATGGTTGTGCCACTTTCAGCAGCAAATATTTATTCACTGCACTTGTAATGACAGTACCATCCACATGATGAAAATGAAATAACAACACATTGCATTGTATTTTAGAGACAATTTTGTCATTTCCAGTCAGTCAGATGTGAATCTTCCACAATCCCTTTTGTTCAAACATTAACACAGTTTTAGAAGCTTATAGAGTACAACTCTACAGGTTGCTCCAGCTTGGGTTTCAAAGCAGCGTATTTAAAATAAACTGTAGTGGTTAGAAGCACCGGTAGTTCCAGAAAATGTATCAGCATTAGACGAGCACCTGCAGATTTCAACTCTGATATGCCAGATAGGTCTGAACAGTTTTACTCTTTTATCTCTTTCTCAGGATTTCCTCCTGCAAATCAGAGAAAGGAGAACTGGAGCAGAGGTTCTAACTGTGTGTGTGTGTGTGTGTGTGTGTGTGTGTGTGTGCGTGCGTGCATGTGTGTGTGTGTGTTAGCACAGCTGCATGTTCATGTGCAGAGCCATGTTTGTGCAGTTCTCCTCCAGTATCATTCATTGCTGTGCCGCAGAAATGCAAGAGGACTGAAACCATGTGAACACAGTACTGCTCATCCCAGCGTTACAAAAAGTCAGATGTTTGATTCAAAGTGAAACATTGTTTGTTTGATGCTGCAAGTCATTCTATATTGAGTAATTTCAAAACTGGCAGCCTATTCACATGAAGAGCCCTTTATCTGGATTCAACAGGATCTAAACTTTGTTGGTGTGACTCAAACAGAACCACATCATCATTGCCTTTAGAGACAGAACACAAGGTCAAAGATGAATTGAGAATTCGACGAGTCAGTGTTTTACATAGTATTTTTCACTATTTGTGTAACTGTGAATCAGCTGGATAACAAAACAGCATTAATCTGTATGTGAATTTGCTTATGTGGCAAATACGATGGCAAATACGATATTAAATGAGCTGAGAGCCATGTTGACTTGCTGTTTCACTCTTAAATCACACGCAACCCAGATAAATTACAGGATGTTAATGTGTTGTAAATATGTTTATGGTACTGTGTTAAGTTAAAAATATTAATAAATGATTTTTGGCATCTTAGGGGCAGCGGAGTAAGCTTTGAACACAACACTGACATATAATGTCGATGTGGCTAACGTGATAGCAAACAGTTGCCTTTTTACACTTACAGCAGAAACTGAGCAATGTTTATTTTGTTAACTAAAAATCGACCTTGTTTTGCAAGAAACAAGCCCAATGAGAGCCCTGAGAGTGAACCAAAACATTACAGTTAGGTCCATAAAAACAAGACAATTAGCTGAAAGATGGTCCAAAGCTCCATAGAGCTGAGAGGAACTACGTTGGGTGCTAATTCTCTGTGGGTTCATAACTTTAAATAACCCCTTTACATTACATGTAGTCATTCAATCCATTGTTAATATAGAAATATTGATTAGAAAATATATAAATCTTAGTATTCTGGTAACATCTACCGAGTGTACTGTAATCTCAAAATACACATCCTGTGTGTCATTCATTAGCAGTCATCTGTGTTGGGAGTCCAGCAGGAAGAATCACACACACAACTAGAGTCACATTCAGCTTTTTTAAGCAAACTAGTTCTTGAAAATTACACCACCTGACGTTCCTCCAAGAACACTTGCCTGGCCCATCCTGGGAAAAAGAACCCAATTATCATTTGTAAATGAGTTTTGACTGTGTGTGTCCTGAAAGATGCCTCATCATGTTTTACGCCCTGTGAGGTTTATTCCCAGATTCCTGATAAACACACAAAACTACAACACAAACAGAAAGCTTTTTAAATTCAAAAACACAAACCCAACATCTTTACACAATCACATTTTATTAATATTTATCTTACAAATGAAGCCTCAGGTCTTTACTTGATGCATTTTTTTTTTTTTACAATTGTTAATGATCAAAAAGTATTTACAAATGCCACTTCACCGAGTTTTGCCATCACTTCCATTTCACTGAGTTTTGCCATCACTTCATTGCTTCACGGATTCATCTGCGAGAGTACATGTCTCCATAACCACACTCTGTCTCTTGGTGGCGCTGTAGGTCAACCCTGCGCTGGAAGCTGCGCTGACAGCAGGCGCAGCTGAAAGGCCGGTAGCTGCTATGCTTTCGGCTGTGGGTGATGAGGTTGGAGCTTTGGCTAAATCCTTTACCGCACACCTTGCACACGTGTGGTTTCTCACCTGAGAGAAGTCCAGAGAGAGGAAAGTTGGGCATGTTACAGAGTTTGAGCATTAAACAGCACATTTTTTTCACTGCAGAGTTCACTCACCTGTGTGTATGAAAGTGTGTTTCTTCATGTCTGACTTCTGGTGGAACCTTTTTCCGCAGTACTGGCAGGGGTAGGGCCGTGTGTCTGAGTGGATGAGTAGGTGTGTGGACAGGGTGGACGAACGCTTGAACACCTTTCCACACACCTTGCAGCCAAAGCTACGCTCCTGGTTACACATAACACATGCCCACACACACAGACATTAATACAAACCACTGCTTCATTCAGAAGTCACAATGTTCACAGTGAGTGGTGTTTCTACTCTAAATGATCAACATAACCACTATGTACTGTACCTTAGCTCTTCCACAGCTGTCAATTGCTTTGAAGCCAAACGCCATGTTGGGGTTGGCTGTGGGTGATCTAATCAATGGGACAGAGAGGGTGTTGCAAGCATGGGGCTGCAGGCCACCTCTTGAAATTAGGGCTTCTGAAAAAGACTGAGGGAGACATAGAGAGAGAGGGGCAACAAGTGAAGAAGAAAAGAATGAATTAAATAGTTCAACATTTTTGGAAATATATACACTTATTTGCTTTCTGGAGGTAAGTTAAATGAGAAGATTGATACTATTCTTGAAGGTTGTGACAGGATGTCTAAGACAGAGGAGAGTTAATTTTATGTAAATATATCTACATATGAGCAAGCTGTTGAAATTACTTCCTTGCAATGTGCATTTTCAAGGCAATAGGTCAATTATATGTTAAGGGATTTTCTAAGGGCCTTTTCAAAAACTAACTACTGTGAAAGTTGTGGGAAGGTGTCCCAGACACAAGGGAGGTGGTTTGATGTCTATATATATATATTTATGTGCAAGGTATCGAAATTACAACCTTACAATCTGCGTTTTCATGGCAATAGCTCACTGAAAATGGTGTTAAAGGTTTTACTAAGGGCCTTTTCACAAACTAACATGAAGTTTGTGAGAGGATGTCCAGGACACATTGAAATTAAAACCTTGCAATGTGCGCAATGAAGGAAATAGGTCACTGATAACCATGATTTTATGATAACCATCATAAAAACTCTCACTCTAACTCTCTAAAGGCAGTGGTTTGAGATTTATTAGTTGAAAAACAAAAACGTTATTCACAATTGAAATAATTGAAATGTATTATGTAAATATTGTAAATATTTTTATGGCAGTCCCTCCATAGTGACAGGTGCATTGAATACATACAGTTCTTTGTGCTTTCAACTGCATCATCATCTTTGGTGATCTTGAGCTGATCAAAACTGTGTAATGTCTGCCTAAATTAGCTCTCAACATATCCCAAAACTGGAATAAATTGAGGTTTTGACGTGGAGCCATTGAAGGTAACAGCCTCGAAAACAACAAATGTCAAACATTAAACTAACTTTACCCTGGTGCTGAGGGCCAAGAAAAAAGTAAAATTCTCTTTTTGTTTTTGAAAAAGTGGGGAACATTGTTAATTAGTGAGCTTTAGAAAGAAATAATGCTAAGCTAACTGGTTGCTAGCTGTAGCTTCACACTGCACAGAGCGGTATCAGTCTTCTCATGTAACTCTGTGCTGGACAGTGAATAAGCACATTTCCTAAAATGTCAAACTATTCCCTTAACAGAAGCGTTGATTGGCCAATACTAGCTTATTGCAGATATATCTGTATTTTGGTTTCAGCATATGTGTCAGCCGATAAGCAACAAGAAATGATGAAAATGTTTGACGTGATTTAGAAAAAGTGACATCATTGCAAAGTTTGTCCACAAGAAAGCAGTTTATTTTTTAAACTACTGTGTATTTATTTTTAGATTTACTATTATGCTATAGTTCAAATTTGTTAACAGTCAAATTTAAGAATCTAATTAGCTGATATATTGTTTAGGATATAGAGAAATGAAATCATACAGCCTAGCACTGTCGTTGCAGGGTCAGGCTTATGAGAGGCGATGCAGGTGACAGCTTCTGCAGGATTTTGACATATCTTGTTAATTCAGAAAAACAGAGCAAAATCTTTTTTTCCCTTGAAAACTTAACGTACTTCTGAGATAATTATCACATCAATTCAGAAAAAACAGAGCACAGTTGAAATTTGCTCATGTTCTATATGCACTATTTTCGCTCAATATTTTAAACTAACTTTACCCTGGTGCTGAGGGCCAAGAAAAAAGTAAAATTCTCTTTTTGTTTTTGAAAAAGTGGGGAACATTGTTAATTAGTGAGCTTTAGAAAGAAATAATGCTAAGCTAACTGGTTGCTAGCTGTAGCTTCACACTGCACAGAGCGGTATCAATCTTCTCATGTAACTCTGTGCTGGACAGTGAATAAGCACATTTCCTAAAATGTCAAAACTATTCCCTTAACAGAAGCGTTGATTGGCCAATACTAGCTTATTGCAGATATATCTGTATTTTGGTTTCAGCATATGTGTCAGCCGATAAGCAACAAGAAATGATGAAAATGTTTGACGTGATTTAGAAAAAGTGACATCATTGCAAAGTTTGTCCACAAGAAAGCAGTTTATTTTTTAAACTACTGTGTATTTATTTTTAGATTTACTATTATGCTATAGTTCAAATTTGTTAACAGTCAAATTTAAGAATCTAATTAGCTGATATATTGTTTAGGATATAGAGAAATGAAATCATACAGCCTAGCACTGTCGTTGCAGGGTCAGGCTTATGAGAGGCGCATGCAGGTGACAGCTTCTCGCAGGATTTTGACATATCTTGTTAATTCAGAAAAACAGAGCAAAATCTTTTTTTCCCTTGAAAACTTAACGTACTTCTGAGATAATTATCACATCAATTCAGAAAAAACAGAGCACAGTTGAAATTTGCTCATGTTCTATATGCACTATTTTCGCTCAATATTTTTCACTCTGTGCAGAAATAAAAATGTGCAAACCACTTATCTTGTTGATATTACCACTGACGTGTGTCAGTTCTTGCAATCCGGAGGCCTCCTACCTTTTCACAGAGCGGACATTCACTGACAGGGGATCTGAGGTCAGTGTGGGCTGTGTGGTTGAGTAGCATGAAGACCAGTTTCTCCAGTTCTCTCTCTCTTTCAGATGCCTGGTGTCTGTCCACTGAGACCGGCAGACGAGTGTCTCTGCTCTCCACAGGGGCTTTTGTTAGAACATGAAAGAATGATGGTTATAAGAACGTCTTTAGTTTACAGAGAATGGTTGAAAATATGAATCATTAGCTGTTATTAGGGTCAGTCTTTTACAAAAACTAATGTCTCCAAAAACTCAACGTCTCCTCTTGCTTGTCATCTTTTTACCTCCTTAAGACCGACTAAACTGAGTCATTTTGACATGCCATCCAAAGATCACATGTTGTATACTTTAAAACAATTTCATGGTCAAAAGAACAATTGCTAGAGAAACTGCTGGGTACCTGAAGGCCAAGGATCATCTGTCGGGGCATTTTGAGCGTGGGCTGCTATCCCATCCCATGATGAGCAGGCTTCTGCCAGGAGGTCTTTGACCCCTAACATGGGGGACAAATGCTGCACAGTATCTTCAGGATACCCCCTGTCTTGTCCCACTGCATGCTGCACAGGCTGTTCAGTGTCTGTTTGGGGCTTGTAATGTTGTCTAAAGGAGTCCTTAGATGGGCCAAGGAGATGAATCCTTTTGCTCTTTACGAGGAACGACCGCGGCATGGCAGAATAATGACTGAGGGAGTTGATGAGAGAAAATAAATCCTGCAGAATAAACCTGCAGGAGTCTGAGAAGTCAGCTCTTTCATGTCACTTTTAGAGCCTCATACATTTAGATGTCGCACACCTGTTGGTACGTGTTCAGTTACAATGCCAAAGTTTGAGGTTTCCTCAACAAATACATCCCACCACCTGCACAAAGGTTTCTGGGCTGTCACTGAGGATAACCCTGCTGTGGTGTTTTCAGCCAAACTTAAAACTGACACTGCCAACTATGTGCACTGTTACTATTTTATACTTAAATTTAAACTACATGTAGCCTATTTAGACCAACAGCAGAAAGATTTTAATTTTTCCACATTACCAAAAACAAACAAATCCATAAGAAAGTGCTACATTTATTCACTTGTAATCATGAGACATTTTTCAGATCATTTCTTGACACTGCTTTGGTACTTGTTAATTTTAACAAGGTAAACAAGAAAGAGGAAACTCTGAAAGTAAAAATGAAAAGAGACAACTCGAGAGAACTACGCGGCAAACGAGTAAACACATTTGCCAAACTTGTTACAGATTTTTGCCAGTACACTCTCATGAGATTTTGTATCAGCCTCAGTAATAAATAAGATTAGTTAAGTAACCTCCTGATCATGTAGAATAATTGTTGTTGTAAGTCGCACAGAATAAGTTGTATGGCGTCAGTAGATTGAATTTGCCATGTTGTAGGTACATAAAAAAAGTTAAATAAAACATGGAAATTGAAAATTACTTTGATACTAAAACAGTAAGAATCCAGCTGAATTGCTGATCTTACCTCTGAATTGGACAGCTGTATGTTGTATGCTGAATTTTCTTGTGTCTTCGTTGCTGGCAACGTCCTCTTTTCTCTTTCTCACACCCATCGACTGATGACATGACACAAAGAGATTTGATTTGATTTTTTTAACTGCTGCAGAGCATTGTGGGGCAGGTGGCATAGGAGGAGAAAATGGCCAAAAGTTTACTTTGAAATCACAAAGTAATTAAAAACTTTTGAAAATACATAGCTTTCAAAATATCCTCCTCACTTTAATCAGTTTGGGCTTTTTTCCCCCTTCTGTTACCCTTGTTTTTACAAGCAAAGTCTATAGAAACATGCACCATGTCTGTCTTGTAAAAAAGTTTGGGACCGACTGTGAATAAGGTGTCATGATACCAAAGTCAAGATGAAACCACATTTACTGTGGGACCAATACGCTTGTCACTGCTAAGTTTACCACTATAATGTGTGACTCATAAATACACTGAGCATCCTTTGGAAAGTTTGAATATCTCATCATTCTCATGTGAACATGTGAACCTTTACTGCTGAGGAGCCGTCTGTCTGTTTGTGCATGTGTGTTTGTGTGTGTGTCTGAGCTCTCATGCTGTACCCAGTCATCCCACACAGTTACATCTGTGAGTGGAGGGAGATCTTTTTCAGCACCATCATCTAAAGCACTGAACTACAGCCTACCTAATGTAGGAAGACATTGAAAATAATTTATTATTAAAATCTTTTATTCTATATATATATATATAATTTATATAAAATGACAACTTGTAAAAGAGGCAGATCTGGGGTTAGATTTCAGGGTCACTCAAGAAATGTATAAGCTCTTAATGAATTATTATTTGTATTATTATTATTATGAGGTGTTGCATAATTAAATATTATGGGCTAAAAACTTTAAAAAATCTGTAATTGCAAGTATTTACCACAAATTTACTTGCTAATGAGCAGTAAAATATCTGTAAATATTCATAGATGATAATTTAAGAATGTGTAGAAGTTTAACACTTAGGGTAAAAGAAAAAACTGTCCAGTGTAAAAAAAAAAGTAGAGTTATCGCCCTGCGTGTGGCTTGTCAATACAATATGCAAAGTTCCTCCTTCTTCTTCCTAAGAAGATTTGACACATCTGCCCCCTGAACACATTTACCAGAACATACTGTAACAGCAGCAGTTAACGACACCAGGCAGCATTTACCTCTCCAACAGAAAACAAGCCAAGTCAGCATCATCTTACTACTGTGCTGGCATTTTTGAACATCACAGACCTACACACCCTTTAAGTGTGATGGCTCGTGACCTGAGGTGCCATCAACAGATCAGAAATAAACAATACAGCCAGAAAGCAGGATCTCTGCAGATACACACTAATACAGGGGAGAACACTAATTACAGCGTGCTTTTAAATCTTTACAAATGATTTGTAGGTATTTATATTAACATGGTTTGCAAATTATTTATTAAATGTTAATTACAAATACCTTTATCATAAAACCTTTTACAAATGTGGGATGTACCCTCTTTGTTTCTCACCAGTTATTAATGACTGTAATGTATAAATAAACCATATATCCATTAATTATGAATGGAATACATTGTATTTAGCACTGTAAAACTTTCCCCCTAGAAAGAAAAAAGAAAATCAAATAGAAACATTGGAGACAGAAATTAAGATTCACTGCAACCTCAGAATCCACTGCAAATTAACTATAAAAAGCTATTAGATATAGTACAATACATTAACAGGGAAACAAATCCTGGTTCAAATGAAAGAACACAAAATCAATCCATATGCAGATGATATACTGCTTACATAACAAATCCACAAAGCCTCTGTGGCTGGGGATACACTCTAATGCAGCATGTAGCTTTGACAAAGTCTCTGGTTACAATCTATCTTTAATGTGTACTATTCAGTGTGTTTCTGGAAGACAGTGTAACCACTGAAGTGAATGAGGGGACTTTGTTGGGATGGTAAGATTCAGATTTTTCCTTTCAAGTTCACTCAGAAAAAGAACCATGGATTCCACATACATACTCTACTACAAATACTAATACTAGATGACCTTTCTTTTAGTTTCACACTATGGCTGAAAGTCAACAACGCCAAACTTTTCCTGATTGGAAGAATGGCAGTCATAAAAATGTATATATACATAAGAGATGATTAATATGAAACTCAAGTCATTGTTTGGAGGTGTTTCAATACATTAGTGATGCTATTTACACTGATCTATTGGTAGAAAACTAAAAAACACAGTGAAGTATACATTCCTTTGGGGGAGTTTCTAATACAAGTTCTTTTGACTAACAAACTACTAAGACAATAATACAACACTCTTCCTTCAACAGTCACTAAAAAAGCAGTTTACTCATAAAAAAAAGTAGTTTGCCAATGTATCTGTTGTCAAGTAATGAATCTGACCTCAGATTGAAATCAAATCATCAAGGGCAGCATACAAACTGAAACCATAGCATTTCTCAATGTAACTGTATTTTTGCAAACATCTCATGTGACTCCTGATGTGAGCAGTGTAAAATGTCGCTGAGTTTGCCTTGATGTGCACATAGAGAGGCATGTCAGAGCACTGTGGTTGATGTGGTGGGGGGCTTGCAACCTTCTCCCAGGGGCTTTCAGGGAGAGCTGACGAGCAGTGCAGTGAGCTGAGACGGGCTGGTGGGTTCGGTGGGTTTCTGCCTCACTTGTCTTGGGGGGTTCAGGGGCATCTTGTTCTTCTGATGGTGGTAGAAAGCTGCCTTTCTAGGAACCTGAAGCTCGGATAGGAGGAGAGGAAGAAGGGAGTGCAAGTGCAGTCAAAAACTTGTTTTCATATTGCTTTGTTTCTGATGTTCACTTACCATGTTATGAGGTTTTAAATCTGACTATGTACAATAATTATGTGGGTATGAGTTACCTGAGGTGTTGAATATATACATTATTATAATTTACTATAATAACGTTTAAGAAATCCTCCCATAAACTTCTGAAAGAGTAGAGTAAAGCTGTCATGTGTATGATGGTCTGCAATGTTTCCTCTTAATACTAACACCTCTTAAAACAAATACTTGCGTGATATATAGATATTCATCTATAACAGAACTAGAAGATGGTCCACCAAATGGTCAATAGTGGCTATTTCTGTTGTGTTTTTTGTTAAACTGTACTCAAGCTGAGAAGAGTACAGTTTAACAAAGAGCTATTTTAATATCTGTGAAGTCATCAATATTGTAAAGTATATGGACTAAGCAGGAACTGGCAGCATGGGCCACGGGGAGAAACACTACAGTGCATATTACATATCATATAAAATACTTTTTTTAAAGTATGCACCAGATGAGCAGCTTTCACAAATCTGTCAAAATCTGTGTTGGTGAGCACTTCTCCTTTGCAGAGATAATCCATCCACCTCACAGCTGTGGCATATCAAGATGCTGATCAGACAGTATGGGTATTGCACAGGTGTGCCTTAGGCTGGCCACAATGAAAGGCCACACAAAAATGTCAAAACTTAGGTTCTTCAAACACTGTGAATCAACGCAACCACGAAAGGTCCATGAGCATACAGTCATCAACATCAATATAAATTTTATTATATAGGACACTTAAAATAACCAAGATCGACTAAGGTGCTTTGCAGGTTAAAAATACAACAATAAAACAGTGGTTACAAAGTAACAGCAATAAAACATAAGTCATAAATGTACACAGCAAATATTAGTCTGATGGGTGCAATATTATGCAAGATTAGCTGCTGACACTAACACACATACACACGACCAAGCGCATGATCCCCTCCAGGCCTACAGACACTAAGTCAATTGACTGACTCTTATTTAACTTCTGTTTTGGCATTACTGAAATCCTGTAATCATCACTTTTTGCCACCATGGTTGCTGTTCAGCAAAGGTTAAATAGCCTCGTTTTAAGATAAGTTTATACATGATGGGTAGTACTACTCAACCTGTAAAAACAGTTCTCCACTGGAAAGTACAACAGCATATATGAATGTTCTGTCCAAAAGGACATGTTCAAACGTTGACAAGTACCAATCCAGCGACAGGCTCACTGGACCTTAAGTATGTAACGTAAGTCACATGACCTAAATCACATGATGTTTAACACATGGTATACGTTGTGAAATGGTGGTAATTAGGTTTAGACAACAAAACAGGAGGAAACAGGAGATATTTTAAGAAAATATTGTGGTTTGGGTTTAAAAAAGTGCATTACTTCATTTAATTGAGCATATTTATTTAGGTGTAACTCAGCCGGGGCAGGAAGCTGCTGCAGTTCTGTGACCAGGGGCGGACTGGCACAAAATTCAGGCCGGGAATTTGACTCCATCCCAGGCTACTCTGTTCACACAAACCACCAGGCCACTAATTTTTGTGGACTAACCTTATTTGTTGATGTAACCAGGTACAGACTTTGCCACTATGTTCATCTACAGACATTTGGGACTGATCATTAAAGTAGCCTATGTGAACACTGAGTTTTCAAGGTATGCTATGGCTATTGGTGCACTCTCAAAAACTCCAGAGAAATAGCCTAGGCTACCTACAACTAACCATAGCACATACACATGTACAAGGCTAGAGACAAAAAATAAGGCTAGGCTTCACTTTTAAAGAATAGAATGAGACATACAGAGTTTGCTGAAATGTTGAAATTTTATCTCTAAATTCCAGTATTAATCATATCAAAAAACATCTCACACACACCCATGTTCACTGAACTTATCATGACCTACAACAATGTAGTAGGTTAAAAAAAGGCCTATAATGCAAAAGCCCGAAAAGAACTCCTAATTAAGTAATTAATAAAGTTAATAAAGTAAACAGCACAAAAATAAACACACTTATCTTGCAATAATTTCTACTAGATATCCTTTAGGCTGTTTAATGTTTCTATATTTTTGATCACCTGAGAAGCGCAGTGAGACCCCACAGATGCAAAAAAGTAGGCTGCGATGGAGGAGGGTTACTCCCTGTCTGAAATGGCTTAATATATACAAACGCAAAAACAAGTTATTGTATTATAACTGCTGCTGGTCAAGCCGACTCTCCCAACAGCCAATCCGCTAGTGTCTATGACTGAGGATGGTTGCAGTTCTGGCTCAGGTGACCGTTGCAATACAGGAACAAAAGTCTTAAAGGTTCAGTGTGTAAGTTTTAGTGGCATCTAGTGGTGAGGGTTGCGAATTGCAAACAGCGATTCAACAGATGGTCCCATTTCCCGAGATTCAGAATGTGGAATCAACACGGACGCAACTACAAAGATGTGATGGATTATCATTATCAGAACGTATAAACACCACACAGACATCTAGTTAACTCTACATGGACAGCAAACTTATAGTTAAAACCATATTACAAATTACTTGTTTGCTAAATATGTATATGCAATATGTGATTTTGCACAAATCAAAGTTCTGTATAAATGTTTATCTGCCATGTACACTTTATTTCTCTTTTTGCAATAAAGACATCAGTCACTGCTCAGCCCTCCCTTTCCAAGCCTCATTCTTGTGCCAAAAAATGTGTGATCCTCCATTTATCCAAAGAGCAGGAGCAGGAGTTGGCTGTACCGCCAACTGGAAAACATGCAACTGGTTTCCATTTGGCGGTCCGGTGACTGGTGATACCTCTGAGCTGAATCTCAGGACTGGAAGGCAAAGTATCAAGCTGAGACTGTGTGAAACTGGACAGCAACATTTCTGTGAAGCTGGCTAGTTTCACCTCTAAGCTAAGCAGAACAACATCTCTAGATAGCTGAACAGCTCTGTCTCAATGGTGCCGGGCAACAAAAGTCTCTGAATTGCTCGGCAGCTCTGTCTCTGGGACACTGGGCAGTATTGTCTCTGGGATGTCGAGCACCAAAACCTCTGCAGCACTGGACTGGGGGCAAGGGGGTGCGCTGAGCAGCAATGAGGCACTGGGGCTGGACAGTAGAGAGCCATGACGATGGTGAAAACCACGTCTCCTTCTGTAAGGCTCCACTGAAGGTGAATCTTTAACGGGAAACTAAGTAGAACTGAACTAGCTAGACCAAGCAGGTTCTCTGATTTTGTAGCAGTTTCAGAAAAATGAAAAATAGAGAGACCGATATCCCATGCCCTTGGGGTGGCCATCCTATAGGGTAGATGGGGAGCCCGAAGGGGAGACTCACGATCCACCTCGGATGAGCAGGAAACGCTGAACGCTGAGGGACTGAGATGAACATTCATGAACAATGAACATGCAACAAATGACAGAAAGGTGACCACACATATACACAGGAGGAGTGGGAATAGCAGGGCACAGGTGATAAACATCAGACAAAAGTCAACAAAGAGACAGGAAGGAAGGCAAGACAATGACACCAGGAACAAAACAACTACAAAGTAGAACAGGGACTAACACCCACACCCCTGAACTATGACACAGACAGGTTTACAATTAAACCAATAGTTCCAACAGTAACATTAGATGTCATACATGTAACACACACACACACACACACACACCACTGCAAATGTGTAATCAGTGAAGATTGAACTGATAAATTAACAGATAATGTTACTTTTCTTTAGTTCACTCCAAATTAGATATATTGTTGATGCCAAGAAAGGAACAAAACACATCTAGGTGACTAATATTTGTTATGCCTTTTTGTACACATTGTATTGTTTCAATTTGCCACTCGTGACAGTAGTGTAGGTGTTTTGTAATACAGTAATGTCATTACATCAAATGAATTGTCGTCAGATATCACAGAAAGAGAAACATCAAATAAGCAGGCAGGGTCAGGACGCAGTCTCAGCTCTGTGTTGCTCTCTGTTTAGCTGCTGTGGCTGGTTGATTGCTGTGGTTTCAGTCAAGAAACTTGACGAAAGTGCTGTGCCACTTTCTCACGGCCAACAGCTTCTCTATCTTTCTGTCACCAGTTTGCCCCCACCCACCCGCTTAACACTCATTTCCTCAGACCTTTTCAACTTTCGATCACTTTGATTGGCAAAAGAGTGAAGGTTAGGGACAGTGCAGGACTTTCTTTTCCTCATTAGGCGAGGGAAAGGAAATCAAAAAAGTCTGATAGCTTAGTCAGATTTTGATGGTGATAGTGTGCTAAATGTGTAATCATTTAATTTGACGTCTCAAAGTAACTGATATATACTGTTAAAGAGAGACAGCAATGACAGAAATTGTCTCACAGTACATGACCTGTAAACAACAAATCTGTATTTATTTTAGCCATGGGAACTGTGGACTGTACCGCCTCTGAATATCACACTATATCACCGGGTCATGTATAATTGCACAGCCACAACACGGTATGTGCCTCCCACTGAACCGGAAACAAGAAGTTTGCTCAGCTATTTTTCTGTTGTTACAGCTTCCTCCTACTCCTTTCAATCAATTGATGTCAGATTGAAATCATCACAGATTCAGATTAAAATCAGTTGTAATATTATCTAACAAAGGTGTTGCTGAAAAAAAACATTTTTCCAGTCATGAAGTACTTTCCCTCTGGTATAAAGTAAAATAGTTGCATAACTATGTTCCTTTCTTGATCAGAAACTATTACTACACCATTCAAGGAATGAAATTTCCAGCAACGGTGGTTATATTGATGATGGTGACATCTTCTAAAATTCAGCCTATAGGTGGGCATCCCCACTCCTACACCAAGCCAGCCGAGATTTGTATCACTCTCATAATGCAGGGTTACAGAAAGGTAAGGGGGTGTGAGAACTCCAAAATTACATGGTACCCAAGACAGCTACTGCCTACACCTACAAAGCTTGTGGTGATATACAGAGAGCCTAAATATATAATCAGAAGCCTAAATCTTGATATCAAGAAAGATGCCCTCATTCAAAAAAACACTTTAGTCTCTATAGCTAGGCCAGTTGCTCTGTGAGGCTATACTTGTTGACATGCTGGTGTTTAGCACGTATACAGTATGTATGCCATGTTTAGCGAATAAGCATGCTAACAGTTTCTAATTAGCATAAAACACAAAGTACAGCTGAGGCTGATGGCATGTGTTTTTCAGATATTTGCTCACAAACCAAATATTGGACAAATTAAAAATAGACATGGTGCTGGTTCTAGGTGACAGGTTATTACAATTCATCCTGTGGAGACATGAATGTCTGAACCAAACTGAGTGACATTTCATCAGAAAAAAAAAATATTAACTGGGGATCCCCATAAAATCTGGGGATCACTAAAGTCAGGATCATTTGACATGAGAGTCTGGGAAACAAAATCATGGCAATCTATCCGGTAGTTGTTGAGATATTTCAGTCTGGATCAAAGTTGCCCAACCAACCAGGAGACAGAAGCTATCCCTTTAGGCATGCCACTAACATGGCTTAAAATGCGGCCCTCTTCATTCAGTTCAACAAGAACACTGTTGAAAATTAATATTAGGCTAAAAAAATTAAAATTGAAAAGTGACTAACTAATTGTTCTGTTTATCTCAACATCATCACAATAAAATTACAATCAACCTTCCACAGATATGAAATGGTCTCATGGCTTGTGCAGTGCTTTGGCACATGATAATCCCAAATAAAGCAATAGTTAGACATTTTGCCAAAAAGACGATGAGAAGATCTAGGCTGTACCTCACTTATCAGTACAGTATAAAGCTACAGCTAGCAGACCGCTAGCTTAGCTTAGCTGGAAGACTGGAAACAAGGGGAAACACCCTGCCTCCATCCAAAGGTAACAAAATCCACCGATTAACACATCTAAAGCTCACTATTTAACATGTTATGACTCATTTTATCATCGTATTTCTATTGATGTTCATGTTCATGTTCATTTAAAAAAAAAAAATTCAAGATTCACACAACCTCAAGTTCAGACCGATTTCTCTCCACGATGCATACATAGTAGTAAACCGATCATTAGATATTTTCCTTCAACTGAACTTTTTTTGTGTTTTTGGGGAGCATTTCTGCTAAATGCCTAAATAGTTAGGCATCAACATAACGTGTGTAACATAAACTATTTGTTAAAATAAATGAACCATTTCAAGGGCTGAGGTCTGTGGAATGCTTATGATGTTCTTTCACAACATGGACGTGTGAATCCTGTCATAACACAACCCCACCCAAAACATCTATCTGGACATGGTTGTGTGAGTATGTGTATGCACATTGCAAATGAAGAGGTGTGAAGCCACAAGCCCTTTTCGCAGCAGAATTCTGAAACCGAGGGTGTTGATAGGATATCAGCCCCTTGTTATGTTGGGTTTGCCACACCACAGCCATGCTGTCTAATTTTAAAATCATATTTCCCGCAAGAGATACTGAGAACTCAATCTGTATCTTTTGTAGTGAGATCATGTAGCCTTTAAGTCTTCTTTTTAAAAACACACAAGCAGTGACAGTAACAATCTTCAGATCAAGCAAAGAGATTAACTATATTATGTTCCCAGTGGTAACTTTTTAGTAAAATAATATCTCGTTTACCAAAGTCATAGTTGACTCCCACAGGATGTTATGATGCGTTGAGTTTAAAGGAATAGTTAAACATGTTTTAAAATACATTTCTTCAATCTAATGCAGAGAGTTGGATGAGAATATTCATACCACTCTCATGTTGGGTGAACCCATTGCCAGGAGGCGATCAGCTTAGCTTACCATAAAGTTAAGAAATATTTACAAGACGTAACTCCCCATAAAACCACAACTTCACATTTTTTATGTGTGTGTAAAAATTAAACAAAGAAGATACTGTGTTAATAACTAAGGGCAAGGCAAGGCAAGGCAAGTTTATTTGTATAGCACATTTCAACAACGAGGCAATTCAAAGTGCTTTACATAAAACATAAAAGCAACAGGGAAAAAATAATAAAAGTTACAGTGTTAATAGTTACAGTGTTACAATCATGGTTAAAAAGCTAAAAACAAAGAAAAAGAAAACAGTATAGTAAAAGATACAGTGCAGTGTAAGTTATCAATAAAAAGAAAAATCTTAATTAAAAGCAGTGGTAAAAGAAAGGTCTTCAGTCTTGATTTAAAAGAGCTGACTGTTTCAGCAGACCTGCAGTTATCTGGGAGTTTGTTCCAGATATACGGAGCATAATAACTGAACGCTGCTTCTCCTTGTTTAGTTTTGACTCTGGGGACAGAAAGCAGACTCTGCCCCAGACGACCTGAGAGGTCTGGATGGTTCATAACGAAGCAGAAGATCAGAAATATATTTTGGTCCTAATCCATTTAGTGCTTTGTAAACTAACAGCAGGATTTTGAAATCAATTCTTTGACATACAGGAAGCCAATGTAAAGACCTAAGAACTGGAGTGATGTGATCCACCTTTTTGGTCTTAGTGAGGACTCAAGCAGCAGCGTTCTGAATCAGCTGCAGCTGCCTGATGGATTTCTTAGGGAGCCCTGTAAGGACACTGTTACAATAGTCAAGTCGACTGAAGATAAATGCATGGATAAGCTTTTCCAGGTCCTGCTGAGACATAAGGCCTCTTATCCTTGATATATTCTTCAGGTGATAGTAGGCTGACTTTGTAATTGTCTTAATATGGCTCCAGAAATTCAGGTCTGAGTCCATGACTACACCAAGATTTCTGGCTTGGTCTGTGGTTCTTAACATTACAGATTGAAGTCGAAGCACTGACTTTCAATCGTTCCTCCTTAGCTCCAAAACAATAACTCGGTCTTATCTTTGTTTAACTGGAGAAAATTCTGGCACATCCAGTCTGTGACCTGCTCAATACAGTTACTCAGCACCTGTATGGGATCATAGTCACCTGGTGAAATGGTTATGTAGATCTGTGTGTCATCTGCATAATTATGGTAACATATTTTGTTGTTTTTCATAATCTGAGCCAGTGGAAGCATGTAAATGTTAAACAAAAGAGGTCCCAGAATGGAGCCTTGGGGAACTCCACATGTCATTTTTGTCAGCTCAGATGTGTATGTAGTTACCTATAGACACAAAGTAGTCCCTGTCCTTTAAGTAGGATTCAAACCAGTTTAGTACTGTGCCAGAAAGTCCAACCCAGTTTTCAAGTCTGTCTAGTAGTATGTTGTGGTCAACTGTGTCAAATGCAGCACTGAGATCCAATAATACTAAGACTGAAATTCTGCCACTGTCAGTGTTTAAATGGATGTCATTGAAGACCTTAACTAGAGCCGTCTCAGTGCTGTGGTGTGGTCGAAAACCTGACTGGAAGACATCAAAAAGAGATTAAGGTTTATAGTCGTTAGTAGGCATATTTCTGACCAAGCTTGCGGCAAGGCTGATGTCTGGTTTTATAAGTGAATATGTTGCCTTTATATATGTGCTGAAACAGCACTGTTTCAGCACATATGTACGCCTATTTTCAGGGTAGTTTGCCGGAAAAAATATGAAAAATATGAAAAACAAACACTATTTTATTTTAGTGGGAACAGGAGTCACTCTTGCATGATTGGGACATGACAGGAGTATTTTTGTCTCTCTTACTAAGAGTCCATACAAATCCAAAAGCAGAGGTGATGTCAAACCTGATAATCCAAATGGTGAGATAAAAGACAACAAGTCCATAAAAAAATACAAAGCAGGCTTAAATGCAACAAAGGCAAGTGGCAGGAACATACGCCACCAGGTAGACCGCGCACCAACAAGCCACAACTGACCAACAGAGACTTAACTGAACAGAGGTTTTATATAGACGTGAACTAAAACCCAAAACACAGAACAGACCAGGCAAGCTTAAAAATAAATGATTAGGACAGACCAAATAACCAAACACAGTACATGTGTGTGTGTGTGTGTGTGGAGAGATAAAGATCAAAACACAAAACAGACTAAACTAAGCACAACACTGACTTAAGCCACAAATCAATACATATAATACAGAGTGGGACAACCGAATACTAAGTACAAACAACAGATTCAGACCAGGATCGTGACAAGTGTACAAAACCCATGACAAAAATGGTTGGTCGGAGTTGTAATACCTTCTTATAATCTATGTTTTTAGCATATATGTTTTACAAGTGTACTGTAATACAATCTTATCTTGTGTTTCTCATTTCTTTTATGTTTTTATCATCTTATCTTGTCTTTCTATCCTAACTGTTTCATATAGGTAATACCTCCTTATCTTATATATTATTTTATGTTGTGTATGATCTTTGAGTCACATTGAGTCTATGCATGTTGTATGAAATGTGCTGCATAAATAAACTTGACTTCACTTTGACTTTTACTGTGATTTTTTTGTGCAGTTTATCAGATACTAAATATAGCACTTTGTCACAGCAGGTGTCTTTTTGGGCTCTTTTAAGATATAACAAGTCTCTCTATATATGCAGCATATAGTGGACTTGGTTTTGTATGTAGCAGTAGATAGTGATAATACATGATCTAAGCAGTCCCTGCCCCTCATAGTTACACCTTCACGCTTTATCTTGAGATTTTGTCTCTGTGGCAACAGTAAATGCCAAGCTCACTCACACTGCTGCAACTACCACACCACTTCTTTACTCTCTAAAACCCCATACTCCACAACCCCCAACGTACTCCATCACACACAGCACACACACACACACACACACATTTTCACAGTCGTACACACAGAGAATGCACACGCCAGCTGTGTAGAGTAGATCCCTTTGTGGTTCATTGTCAGTTTGAGTCTTTGCTCCAGATTCTTCTTGGCCCAAATACAAAAAGAAAACACACACACTGAGTTATATATGGCCATACCGTGCACTTACACACACACAAACAATCACACAAGCACATGGTCAATTAACTTTGCTGTCCTCAGGTTTCAGTAACCTTTAACCTCTTAGGAAACAACTCTGGTTTCTCTACAGAAGCACACATCTATCTACCCATAAAGAGGTGGTAAGAATAGTGCGAAATCAAGAGCAGCATCGACTGGATCAGAGATGTGGAGTCAAATGCTGCTGTGTAACTCACAGTGTAGGAACATCAGCAGCCCCTGCTGGATAATGCTGGACACAATTTTCTGTAGGGAACAGCGTTCACCTGAAAGAAGTTAGAGCAGTGGTAATCCAAATTTAGCAGCAAACATCTACGATTAACTTTATTACACAGGAAATATTTTATTGTGGTTTAGTGTATTTTATCTTCAATGGAAAGTTTGTTAGACAATTTCAACTAACATTTCATGGAAAGTTTTTACTTAATAACTTTAAAGTATTGAACTATACTAGGTATTGCTACCTTATATTTCTCACATAGACATTTCAGATGACAATGGTGTACTCTTATTTCATCTCATTTATGTGACCTCTGTTACTATTTACTTTAATCCATATTACTGTATCACATACAAAGCTTGTAGATATGCTTTCATAAAATAGGCTATACATGACGAAATGTTAGATTAAGAGATTAAACTACCCAACAGTATATAAAGAACGTAAAGTTAGCTCCACCTCCATCAGCTGCTACACTGAATCTCTGAACGGGTCCATTCTGCAGAAAAAGGCATTGTTTTTTTTCTTGTCACTGTTTTTTGTCTAATATGCAATTTTTTCCTCAGAGTCAGTGCCGAAGGGGTTAAAGGGTGCCGGCATGCCCCCCAGCGGGTCTTGAACAGGCTTCTAGTGCTGAATTAGATTTTTCAGCCACACATCCTTTGCTGCCATGGCAACCGGTGAAAAGCTGCGTGTCGGCCATGCTGAGGAGGGGTTTGTTGTAAGTTTCAGGAGTTTTTCACAGCAGAACCAGACAGCGCCGGAATGAAGTTTCTGTGAGGCGGCTCTGAGCTGATCAGAGGAGAGGGAGAAAAGCAGGAGGACAAGTTATTTATCCAGGTAGGTGAAAGTTAGTCCTTGGCTGTAAAAAAAAACAAACAACTATCATGTTTTGTTCAGTTCTGATTTCCATTTTTGCCAAGAAGTAGACTGAATTGTGGATTTAATTTAGTGGAGTGTTGTTTGTTTTATTTTAGTTAGTTTACTCTTAATGTATGACCACTAATCAAAAGATTTTTAAAGGTCCAATTGATTTTGATATGAAAGCTAAGAAAATGTATGTTTCTTTAAATGGTCTCCTTTATGGAATTTCAATTCCAAACATCAAGCTTTCTCTGTGACATGTCCATTTGAAACTCTTGCTTAAAGCCTGTGAAAACTTGGTTTCAAATCTGAAGTATTTCTACAGTAACATTAAAAATTCATAGATTGTATGCAAAAATCAAAGCTCAAGTTTGGGAAATTATCTTCTTTGTTTATAAAATCAAACAGCCTCACAACACAAACGTTGCTAAAGATTTATGCAGGGAAAAACACCTTTGTCAAAAGAAAGGACTGAAACATCTACAGTAGATTGTAGGTTTCTGTCTGTGACACACAGACAGTAGACACACAGACAGACTACTGTCACAGACAGTAATTCAGTTACTGTTACTAAAACTAGTGGCTTGGAACCCATAATAATTAGATAAAATGTAATATTTGCTATTGCAGAAGCTGTTGGCCAGTAGTGTCTAGATCTGCCTGTCCTAAGGTCCTATCATATGCTAATAACTGTGCTTTGCATTTTTTTCATCCTCTAATGCCACAGAACTTGACGGGTCACCGATTTTGGTTGATCTCTTTGTACATCTCTACTGTAGTTTATGTGCATAACCCTGATCTTTCTTCACCATTTCACTATTATTTTTACAGTCATCCTTGTTCGAGGCCGCCATGTTTTCCTTGTCGGAGCTGGTGCCTCTGAACCAGCATCAGTGCAGGTCTAAACTGCTGAAGCCTTGGTGGGAGGTCTTCATGGACTACCTGGTGGTCCTGATGCTGTTGGCATCTGTCCTAGCTTGTACTGAGCAGCTGTCCAGGGACCGAGTGGTGTGTATTCCCTTGGATCCACTTGTCACTATAAATACTAGTGATGGTGTGGATGTGGCACTGACTCGATCTTCAAAGCCCCCAACCCACATTCCACGTGACGCCAGCCCAAAGCTTCCTTCAACAGCCCGGGGTCGACGCACCCATCTCGGTCTACCAGCAGTACGTTTACATTAGCCAGGTACAGCAAAACTGGCCTTTGCCAATGAAAATGATGCAACAATTAAATACTCACTGTTGAATTCATTAAAGCAGCTATAATAAATATTCTTTAATTAACCATGGATCACTAAAAAATACCTCCTGACTTTGCAGTTCCCCTCAACTTCATAGAGCATTAATGCAACTTTCATCTCATTGGTTTGTCCAAGGAAGTCAAGGGAAACTGGACTTGGTTGAAGATACTCAAAGACTTTTTGTCTCTAATCAAAGGGGCTTCTTCAGTTCTGACTGACTAATAGGAGCACTCAGCTATTTAACCGCTGTGGGATCGTTGTGATGATGATCTACACCGCTGGTTCTTTAGTGCTCCTGGCTGTTAATGACAGTTGTTATGGTCTTTGGAGACACCGGAGGCGAAGTTTCCAAAGTCATCTCTTCCCGGGAAGTATGCCAATGATGGTCGTTCAGACTTGGTCTCAGGTGTTTCAAATGACCATGATGACTGTCTTTACAACATCCAGGAGCAGTAACGAACCAGTGTTGATCATCTTCACAACAACCCCACAGAGGTTTTCCCTACCAGTCAGTCAGAACTGAAGAGGTACATTCAACCAAGTCCCCCTTGATTTTAACCTGCTCTGGATAACTATGATCTGGATGACTGAGAACCTTCACAGACATCTCATTGTTTAGATTTTTTGACCGCATCTTTGGTTCTGGTTCACTCTCACTTGTCTCATAGTGTTTTCAGCAAAAAAAAAGCTCTAAACTTTTACTGTTAACTACCAGCCCTGCACTAAACAACACAGATAAAGTTAGCAGCTACCTAGTGGGGCATTTCCCTGCTAAAGAGCCAGACATTACTCTCTAGAGTTGGTAAAGACCAAAACAGAGCTAAAAGAGGTGGTCAGGTGGTCAGACATAGATGTGGATGTGTGAATAAGCACATAAAATGTTTGCTTACACGTTCGACGTTCAAGGTTGAAGTGGTCAAAAAATCAATGATTCCGAGTGTCTGTCTATCCATCTATCTAGGTGTGCTACCATGAGGCTTTGCCTTTGTGCTCCCGCTTCTTCCCCTACATGGCCTTGCTGCAGTCTCTAGTACTGGTAGCCAGCGGCTTCTTCTGGCTCCACTTCCCCCACACCTCCGCCCGCATAGAGCACTTCCTGGCCATCTTGGCAAAGTGCTGCGAGTCACCCTGGACATCTCAGGCGCTGTCCCATGCCGCCCGACAGGAGAACATCCAAGAGAAGGAGGTGGTTGAGGAGAGACGTCCACCCCAGCATCCTCCCTCTTCAGCTTCATCTTCACCCCCAGTGACCCGCACAAGACGATCAAGCATAGACTCTGAGTCACACAGCCCGCTTTTGAAGAGGTCAGATAATGCATCCTCAGCCACCCCTCCTTCCCCGTGCCCTTCCACCCTCTCCTGTAACTCCACCATGTCAACTATGTCCCTCGACTACCCGGTGCATTTTCCTTCTTCCAAGCCCTCACTCATGGTTAACAGTCCCAGGCAGGTAATCAGTCTAGATAAAAGTGATAGGGAACAGGCCAGGGCGCTGTTCGAAAGGGTGCGGAAGTTTCGGTCCCACTGCGAAAGCTCAGATGTCATCTATAAGGTGAGAGACCCTCTAATCTAATTTGTGCTGTTCAACGAAGTGAAAGTGTTATGATGTACTGTTGTGGGACGTTGTATTTCTAGTAATAGTATGTATGATGTTAACTTATTCATTACATCCCTTCTTCATCCATTCAGGTCTACTTGGCTCAGACAATATTCAAATTGTTGATGGTAACGCTGATCGTGAGTTACACCATCCCTCTTCTCAGCTCCTTCTCCTTCACCCACACCTGTCACCCTAAGGAGCATGCCTTGGTGGGTTATATTACCTTTGAGTGTATCCATGTTCTCTCCTCCCTTCTACACAAACTGCTGGTGACTTACCTGGCCCTCCTGGGGCTGTACGGCCTGCTGAACTTTTACACCCTCATTTGGATTTTACACAGGTCAGTGCATTCATGGACAGCATAAATGGACGTATGTGTTGGTGCTGTACATAGCTGTTTGATAATATTTTAAGGCTGCACTAATAAACATTTTTTACATTAACAAACAATAAAATGACTAAGTGTAATATGGAAGGGGAACTTACACAACTCTGCAGTTTCCCTCAGCTTTGCAGAGTTTTTAGCGTCTTCCAGCTCATTGTTTTGGACTTTTGGCAAATTTACTTTTTTGGTTTACTCTCAACGATGTCATCAACTTGTTTCCAGCAGCAAGCATCCGTTTTCAGTAAATAAAGCCCTGATATACCCACAATACCTTCCCTGGACTACCTGTCAGACATCCAAAGTTAGCGAGTAGCTGGTGGAAATAGTGGAGCATTTAGCAGCTACAGAGCAAGATATTTCCCTGATGGAACAGATGATGAAAGGATATTCACCTAAAAACTATTGTTCCTCCACATCTGCTGGATACTTAAATGAACAGCAGTAAAGCAATAGTCTGCTTTAGTCCATTTACAACAAATCTCATATTTTATACCTTTTACACATGTTTCCATTTATTTAAGATGTTCACAATTCAAACTGCACTAAAATAACAATACTGACAGAGACTTATCTGCAGCAATTTGTAGTAAAGGAGTAATACAGAAAGAGAGGGGAGACTATGCATGTACAGGATTGGTTTTGTTAAACAGGATTATGAATATATGATTGTTGTCACATTGTTTGACCGAGATAACTTGGGACTTTAAGTAGACTACACAGCCTGTGCTTGTTGCAAGGACCTTTAAACAGAGTAATGCCCGTGAGGCTGAGCATACCAGAGGCCTGATAATAGGATTAGAGTGTAATGCTGTGTTTTGGGCTACAGTATATTCTGTGTGATATAGTTCTCATTCTTGATTTTGGTCTGTGCCCTACTTAGCTCTCTACGGCAGTATTCCTTCCTCTCGCTGAAGGAGGTGTGCTCCCTGAGAGATGTCCCTGACCTGAGGAATGACCTGGCCTTCCTTTTACACATGTTAGACCAGTACGACCCTTTGCTGGCCCAGCGTCTGTCTGTTTTTTTGTCCCCTGTCAGTGAGAGCAGGCTGCTGGAGGAAAGCTTGGAGAGGCATTGGGGGGAGGAGAAGCTACGTGCCATGACAAGTGTGGATGCAGAAGGCTGCTCCAGACTGCAGCTGGTGGCCCTGCCTCGCCTCCCTCCAGCCCTCTTCAGCCTCAGCCAGCTTCAGGTCCTCAAGTTGGAACTCATCACAGATGCCAGGTTTTCTGCACAGGTGGCCAACATGACCTCACTCAGGTGAGTTTTACAGTGGTGCAGTCACGATTTAGATATTTTTAAACAATACACATTAAATCAAAAGTTCTGGCATGTACATATTTCTATGTTAAAAAACAACTGAACGCTGATTTGCATACACTTGTTTCTTGTTTTTCTACACATTTAATTACGTCTTTTGTTGTTTTTTTGCACAATAGGGAGCTCCACCTCTATCACTGCACTGCAACTGTGAATCCCAGTGCACTTGCAGTCTTCCAAGAACGTCTGGAAATCCTCCACCTCACCTTTACTCAGGTGTCAGAGATCCCCAGCTGGGTCCTTTCCCTCCGCAGCCTACATGAGCTCCACCTCTCCGGCCGCCTCAGTAATGATGGTGGGGTGGGCCGCAGCTGGGCATTGGGTAGCCTCCGGCAATTACGTCACCTCCGTGTGATGGTGATTCGAGGAATGTTACAGCGGATACCTGGGGAGCTGTGTGAGGTGGCAGGCAGCTTGGTGAGGCTGGAGATCTACAACGAGGGCACCAGGCTGCTTGTACTGACAGGCTTGAAGCGGATGGTGGACCTGACAGAGCTGCTGCTGCAGGACTGCCAGCTAGAGCGATTGCCTTCTGCCCTGCTGGCGCTCACCAACCTGCGAACACTCGACCTGCAGCATAATAACTTGAGAACTCTAGAGGAACTGCTCAGCCTGGCTCACCTGCGACGTCTTTCTTGCCTCAGACTTGCCTATAACCGTGTTCTGGCAGTGCCGGCCAGTGTTGGTGTGCTGCGAGGCCTGGAGCTCCTAGATCTATCCAACAACCAGCTACAGAGCCTTCCCCCAGCACTCTTCACTCTTCGCCGCCTTCGTAGGCTCCTGCTGGCTGGTAACCTGCTAGAGGAGCTGCCTGCAGAGGTAAAGGCACTGCAGCTGCTTACAGAGCTGGACCTCAGTGGGAACAGGATAGATAGACTTCCCCCCTGAGCTATTCAATAGCTGTTTGGAGCTACACATCCTTAATGTGGCTTACAACTCTCTTAGTTCATTACCCAGGGCAATTTCAGCTTTAAGTCAGTTGTGCAGGTTGGACTTGCGCAGTAACAGTCTAGAGGAGCTGCCTGCTGAACTGGGTAGCTGCTCAGGGCTGCGTGGAGGTGGTCTCCTGGTGGAAGACTGGCTGTTTCTTTCTTTGCCTCCCCATGTCAGGGACTTCCTAAGCCGTTCTTGTCCCCCCTCTGGTACATCCTCAGAGGGTCATTCCCGGCCAGAGTCCGACAGTTTCCCATATTTCTCTCCTACACAGTGGAGCTTCTCTTCTGCTCTGGAATCACAGATATAAAACTAATGACTTTATATTACTGCTAACAGTAAGACTGATAGTATTCTGCTAGTGAGGCCTTTTTGTATACTGAAATATTGTGATACTTTTAAATGGGTGTTGCTTTTGGCAAAGTTTTTTTTAGCTTTTAAAAATAGTTTTCCTTTTGGTCCTGTGACCAACAACAACCTCGACTGTGAGGCCTAAACAACCATCATTGTTGCATTTATGTTTTTTTGCTGTTCCAGACATAGTGTCAACGATGGCTTGCAGGAAGATTAAAAATAGGCATTTGCAAATTTACAAAACAATGTGCTAAATAAAACAAAGTTACACTGAGTATAAATGATTTGTGGTCAATGGCCTAAAATATGTTAAATACACCACCACTATAAATCTCAGATGTATTTTTAAAATCTTTGTCACAGAAATTGTTGCACTACTGTAGACATCTTGTTATTGCTGGAATGCACCATAAAAGAGGAAACTGTCATATGCATCTGTCATAATGGTTATTAAGGGGAAGTAACTCTTTAATCAGAAGCATTCACAAAGGTAATATTTTTGCAGGGCTGTTTCTCTATATATCCATATATCTTTCCAAAGGATAATAACAGATTTTAAAGGACGGTACCACCCCAGCCACAGCATGTTCACTTTGCTGCCCTCTAGGAAGAGATATAGAAGTTTCTGCTGTCGCACCACCAGGCTGCAGGGCAGCTTTTTCCCCCAGTCTACTAACTCAAAAGAATCGTCAATGCTCCACGGAATATTGTTCATTTCTGTTTACAAGTTTTATAATTGCTTTTGCATCCCTGTACATTGCCTTAGTAGAAGGGAGTTAGACGTTCAGTTTCACTTTACAATCTGCTTAATGTAACAAATAAAATCTACTTTCTATATAGATAAAAATATATAACAGAGCAAAGGTTCATGTGGTTTAATAACAAAGTGTATATTATTAATACAGAAACTTGTAATAATATGAGTATGAACACCATTATTGAAACAGCAAAAGAATAACATCAGTATGAAAATCTGTATTATTGCTACTTCAGAATGCGCAGTTGTAGTCTCTAACCATGACCACTAGAGAACAATAAACATGATTATTTCTTAATAATTTCTGTTGATGTGTTTGTTTTTGATTGCTCCTGTTTGGTCACTTTATTATGAAAATTAAAACTCATTATTAAGATCAAGATTAAACTGTATTGTCCCCAGAGGGAAATTATTTCCACAGCACATGTTAGTGTTCATTTTGTTAGCCATTTTAAAATTTAGTCTTAGTCCTGTGTTAAATGTCCTTGTCATATTATTGCACTGTATTAAATCAAGTCTTAGTTGATTAAACAACTGGGTATTTTGTTATGGAAGAAATGTGTGTCCTCTTCCATTTAATCTTTTAAGTATGTTATTTTACTAATATTATTATTACTATTATTGTTATGTCTTATAGATATATATGTATTGTGTTTTTATCCTTTCCTTCTTTTATACTCCTTAGGTTAGTCCGTCCACATTTACTAGGGTTTAGGTAAGAGCTGAGAGATTGTTTTGGTGTTTTCCCCTTGTTGTTGTTCCTCCCATTTCCTTGAATGTTTATTCAAGGCTTGGAGAGGATCTCTGTTCCCCAAAACATAGAAACTTAGACTGTGTAAATGATTATGCATCCCTTTGCTCAGAGCCAGACGCCTGACGCCGCCCTAGGCAGCATGTCCAGCTGTACATGTGTTATAGTACTTCTCTGTTTATTCTCTTTTATTAAGAAATTCTTCAAAGACAACATTTGGTTGTTACTCAGTTACTTGCTTGATCCCTCACCAGCAAAATACAATTTCCATGACAATCTTAGTCAAAAGAAAATCAAAAGTATTTTAGTCTAGTTTGAGTCATTAAACATCATTTTAGTCTTTTCTAACTCATTAGTATAATTGTGATTAGCATTTTGGTCAACCAAAAAAGATATATTTATCATTTTAGTATTTATTTCTCTCATCTTGCATATAGATAAAAAGTTTTGTAAAATTTTGATGTCAGCTTTGCTCTAATTTTTATTGCAAAGGAGACATTAACTTATCTCAGTTCCAGGGGGGTTAGCCTTGATATGCCTCAGGTTTGTAGTGTTATAACCACATTGCTTGCCATCTGACCTAATTAAGTACTCTTTTTTTCTGTCTTACTGTATTTGAAATGGGACCAAATATCTAAGCGCCTCTTTCTCCCTTGTATGTTGTGTTCATCACCAGAATTCGCATCCTCCACAGTACAGTAACGTTTTCCTCCCATACCAGGCATTGTCCCAGTTGAAAGAAAGACAGATATGAACATTAAAACATGTGAAAATCAAAACACTAAACAAAAAACAATAATGCTAAAATTAAATTAATTATTTTTGTTCATGAAGTCACCCGTCATTAGGAAAAACATAACAACTGTGGGAATGTGACAGTGGGTAAATCATGATCTTTTACCTAAATCTTCATTTTATTTTATTAATTCATCAGTGTGGTGTCTGTCGCAGCTGACTGCGCAACACACGTGTCAGATCTCTCCGCCGTGGCTGCCTGAAGCTACACTTTCCCTGTCCTCGCAGCTGTAACTTCCACTAACCACTAGAAAACAAAGAGGGGAAAAGAGCACGAGTGTACAACATTGTTGACACAATGTACAGATAATCTGCAACCCCTGCTGGAGTATGAGAACTACACAACAATCAGTATTTAATGTTTAATTAGACTATACTCAAAATCATGTTGAGTCTAATTTTCAGGACAAACCAGACAGGAATCGGGACAACTGCCCGTAATTTGGGACTCTCCAGAATTTTTCAAGACGTCTGGTCACCCTAGCCCACAAAGATACTAAAATGAACAGCCAGGGATTCATGGAGGGGCCAACAGAGAATGGCTTTGTAATGGTCCAAAATTTTGTTGTACACCCCTGGTGGGCAGAGATATTCTGTTGGCAGTGGGGTATTGGCTGTGTCAGTTTGACCAGTTTTGTGAATGAAAGTGTATTTAAGAAACAGGTGGAGCAAAAGAGCAGAATGGTTTGGACACTACTGTGGTACAACAGTAGAAGGAGTTGGAGGCGACATAGAGTCCTTTGAGTTTGATATGTTTTTGTCTTTCATGTTCCTCGTTGGCTTCCATACAGCGCTGCTGCATGGCTGTGTCCCGCTTTTTTAAACTGCGTTGGACTGCGGCACCCTTTTTGTCCAATCGCTGGCTATTTTCGCCGGTGGTTCTCCAGATCCACCAATGATGTCAACGCACTTTGGCGAAGGCGGGACTTCCGGTTGCTGGTATAAACTAACTGAGGCCTTCCCATGCGGTTTTGATTTGTAACTGGACGCGTAGCTTACACCGTAAAGGTAAGACGGGAACATCATGTCAATTGTAGCAACTTGAGTGTTTTTAATACTTGTCGCAAGCGGAAGAAGTAGCGTATGATATTTATTTAGCTAAAATCAAAAAGAAGCTATTCCGTAGTTAAATAGCTTTCCAAATTCATTGCTTCAGGGTACTACTGAGCTAGCTTAGCTAGCGTTTTGTAGTTTAGCATTAGACAACGTTAGCTTAGCCAACTCATCAATCTTTCTCACATTTGTTAATATTCAGCAAATGCGTACTCCTTGGTGTATATAATACGTAACACAGTCTTTCAATATGTCATGTTTGTTTATGCTATTCGTAACGCTAAGCTGATCAGTTAGCAGAATAGTTGTTGTCTTTTAACGAGCTAGCTTGCCACGCTAGCAACGGTTATGCAACACAATAGCTTTCCAGTGTTGAACGCGGGTCAGGAGCTAACCGGTTTGGTTCATCCGAAAGTGTCGGCTAAGCTTTAAGTCTAGGTTTGGCCAGATATGTATGTGATATTGTGTTTAAGAAGACATTTTTATTAATTACATGCAGCATCTTGACTAATACAGTCCTGGTCTATTATGTGCGTATACTTGATTTTGGTACGACGCTAGCATAGCTCACTCACTGGCCTCATTTTAGTTGCTGGACTGACACAGCAATGCTAGTAAATGGTTTACATCAGTATTATCACTGTTTATACAAAACCAAACCTACTATGTTGTGAAAACATGGACACAGACACACCTTTCCAACCGTACAAACTACCTTAGTGTAATTAAAAACGCGTGGTAAAACCTGACACAAAGAACGGCACCAACAGGTGGGCGTATTTACCAGCCCCCAAAGGAAACTCGAGCAAGGGGGGGGTAGGTTCAGCCATGGCAAAAAACACTGAAACTGATTAACAACCAATCTTTGTTTTCGCAGTTTTGGACACAATGGCCGAGAATGATGTTGATAACGAGCTGCTCGACTATGAAGAGGATGAAGAGCCTCAAGGAGCCCCTGAGAGCGAGGCGCCCGCAGGCAAGAAGGAGGTGAAGGGTTCCTATGTTTCCATCCACAGCTCGGGCTTCAGAGATTTTCTGCTCAAACCAGAGCTGCTCCGTGCCATCATCGATTGTGGTTTTGAGCATCCATCTGAAGGTGAGGGGTGTTTGGTTGATTTCACTGTCTGTGTGAACTTTTTTGTCAAATATGGCAAACAGTGTCATGTCCGACTCTGGTATTGTTGGTGGAGTTCCTATGTTCTTTTATTAGGAAGGTTTTTCACCAAGCGTTTACTGTACTGAAGTTACTAGCCAGCTTGGGCACTTTGTACCACTGAATCTTTGATTGAGGCCTGTCAAGTTGCTGTAAATATAGCCACTGTAACTACACTACTGTTTTCTCTGTAGTTTTTTTGCAATATAATTAGTTGAAGCCCAGTGAAAAACTGAATTGAATTATTAACAAGTTAGAGTGAAATTTATTTTTGTAACTCCCTTCTGCTACATACCAGACAATATACGTTAATAAAAATCAATTACAAAAAACGGTAACCAGAAATATAACAGATAATGTGAATTCACTGGCCAACTCTGTTTTTGTGTGTATCTTGTGCAGTCCAACATGAATGCATCCCGCAAGCTATCCTGGGCATGGATATCCTGTGCCAAGCCAAATCTGGTATGGGCAAGACAGCTGTGTTTGTGCTGGCCACACTGCAGCAGATCGAACCTGTTGATGGACAGGTCAGTACATACGTTCAACACACAAGGTCTATGTGTTAAGTAAAGGAAGTATTTTCATAGATTGTCAATATCGAAACCCAACGATACATTTAGATTTAATAGATGGACTTCCAAGTAATTAATCACATTTGTTGTTTAGTAAAAATCACGCAGGTCTTATAAATGGTAGCATAGTGTACATATGGTGTGTAGATCTGTCTCACAACAAAGGCTGCACAAACATGGTATTAATAGCGTTACAAGAAGGATTAAATCGACATATATTTGTAGTTTCCCACAGTACATTTCAGTGAATTATGTGCATTAAGTAGAAACCACACGTCCTGTTTGGACATTGGAAAAAGGGTTGGATCAAAATGTGTTACTCTTGCTGTTGTTAGTGTATCAGGATATGTGAAATCAGGAGATGTCAAGATGCAGAGTGTCTGAGTCTGTGTTTCTGTATGTCTGCTCCTCAGGTGTCTGTATTAGTCATGTGCCACACACGAGAGCTGGCCTTCCAGATCAGTAAAGAGTACGAGCGTTTCTCAAAGTACATGCCCACGGTAAAGGCCGCAGTATTCTTTGGTGGCATGGCCATCAAGAAGGATGAGGAGGTCTTGAAGAAGAACTGCCCTCACATCGTCGTCGGAACGCCGGGCCGCATCCTCGCCCTCATCCGGAACAAGACCCTCACTCTGAAGAACGTTAAGCACTTTGTCCTGGATGAGTGTGACAAAATGTTGGAGCAGCTAGGTGCGTTCTTTTGTCAAATATTTACTGACATTTCTTCTCAGTTCTCATCAATGTATGTGTATCTGGCGAGGGCACCCACTCTCCTATTTGGTCAGAATCACTTATGTGACTCGGACATCTTGTTGTGAAACAGATATGAGGCGTGACGTACAGGACATCTTCAGGAATACGCCCCATGAGAAGCAGGTCATGATGTTCAGTGCGACACTGAGTAAGGAGATCCGACCAGTCTGCCGCAAGTTCATGCAGGATGTAAGTGATTGAGTGATACTTCCCTGAATAGTTTATCGGTATGAAAACTGCTTGTGCACAATAGCCGCTGTACATTTCAATTTTGCATGCTTTTCACACTTTGCTACTGTAACTAGAAACTCAGTTTACCTTGTTATATCTCGTACAGCCCATGGAAGTATTTGTGGATGACGAAACCAAACTTACACTCCACGGCCTGCAACAGTACTACTCCAAGCTGAAGGATAGCGAGAAGAACCGCAAGCTCTTTGACCTGCTTGACGTGTTGGAGTTTAACCAGGTAAAGTGATGGTACTATTACTACTATTACATGACTATTGCATGACTGTCCCAGTAGCATTTGGCACATGCCACAAGTATAATTTAGCGCGCATTTTATTTACTAATTGTACTACTTACAAAACTGGAAATGTCGCTTTCCAAGAAAACTGATTTTTTAGAGACTATGTAAATACAATTTTAAAACTTCTTTTGAAAAATGCAAAAGAAACAAAAGGTTTGCCATTTTAGGAACTGCACTTTTTTCTCTTTGCCAAAAGCTAGGTGAGAACGTTGGTACCACTTTCACATCTGTCTAGAAAATACAAATCTTTTGAAACTATTTTACTTACTGAAGATGTTGAGTTGCTGAGATGCTTTCCACTGTAATTTGAAATCCCTAAATCAGGATCTTTAGGAGTCTCACTAGTGCATTAGGTTGCTCGCCCATGCATTTGCATGTATTTCAATGCCTTGCTTTGCCCCTAGGTGGTGATCTTTGTAAAGTCAGTCGCACGCTGCATCGCCCTGGCCCAGCTCCTGCTGGATCAAAATTTTCCTGCCATTGCCATCCACAGGGGAATGGCTCAGGAGGAGAGGTGAGACTCTCTCACATGTGCACGCACACATCTAACTCTTATATACCTACTCTCAAAAACATGGTCTCTTGAGCTCTGATTATGTTTATGGAGCACGTGGCGTCATTAGTTAACTCAACACATCATAGCTTCCAAAGGGGAGACGCAGTCTAGTAATGCCTACAGCAGCTGTGTTGATAATGCTCTCGGGCTCTGTCCTGTCCCTCCTCACTCCCCAGGCTGTCTCGCTATCAGCAATTCAAGGACTTCCAAAGGCGGATCCTGGTGGCCACTAACCTCTTTGGCCGTGGCATGGACATTGAGCGGGTCAATATTGTCTTCAACTACGACATGCCAGAAGATTCTGACACCTACTTGCACAGGGTGAGAACTGCAGCTGGACATGACTGCACCTGTTTGTCTCACTATTTGTTCATTGTAGTGTCTTTGCGACATATTTGAGTGGCGTGTCATAACCTCTGCATACTTTTGTCTGTTGGTCATTGTGTAAAGTACTGTTACATTTTCTTGTGCGTGATTGGAGTTGAACTCACTCGGGTCTTCTCTGCACCTGTCAGGTTGCCCGTGCTGGTAGGTTTGGGACCAAAGGCCTGGCTATAACCTTTGTGTCAGACGAGACCGATGCGAAGACTCTGAACGATGTGCAGGACCGCTTTGAGGTCAATGTGGCCGAGCTGCCAGACGAGATTGATATCTCCTCTTACAGTAAGTCTTTGCATGTCAGAATGCCTGCTGAAATGTAGGGATGCTTGATGTTAGCCTGACAAGCTGATCAGTTGGAATGGTTGTAATTTGTGGATTGGAGGGTTCAAAGCACTTGACCATCAAAACAATATGATATTACTGCAAATTATTGATGTTCTGTGTCGTGCTGGGCTGTTTAATCCAGTGAGATCTAATTAGCTGAAAGTTGCCCCACATGTAATTGGCTTGAGTATTAAACACTTAGTAATTTTGGCAGCTAAAAAACAGCAGTTGCTGCTGCCACGCAACTGTGGGGCTCATCAAATGGAAACTGCCCTTAGATGCTTAACCTGTTGGTGAAAAGTTGGTATGCTCAGCTGTTGCTCATTGCACCAATCTTTGACACGCTCAACTCATGTCCCTCCTCTGTCTCCTTTTTAGTCGAGCAGTCCAGATGAGTCCTCCAACCAAGCAGAAGTCTCCTCTCCATTGATCTTGTCTTGTATTTGGAAGTAGACGTACTTCACTGTTGATTTCAAAGCCCTGCTCGTTCCCTGTGTTCACCAGACATTTATTTTTATTGTCAGTTTTTGGGGGTGGGGGGGTATGGTCAATTTTTTTTTAATTTGTCTTTTACTGTTTTTTTTTTTTTTGCTTGATGAAATTAAAACTTTTTATAAAATGCCATTTTTACTATTGTGGTCTCTTGTAAGGTTTTTTTTTTTTTCTACCCAATTTTCATTGATTTCAATCTCAAGCAGAGCTTTAGGGAAATGTAGGAAAATAGTTCTGAGGAACATGTAAAAGTGATTTTTAGCCTTTTATTTTAAATGTTCAAGCTAGTTTGTAGAAGAACATGTCCCCACCCACCCCACTTAATTGAACTTTATAAAGTAATCAAGTAAGCATGTGGTGAGTTAAGTACAACAGTTTTAGCTCATGTGGCAGCTCTTTCTTTGAATTTCCAATTAAATGCCTCCAATAAATGAAGTCCCCAAGTGGAGTCTTAGTGGTGAATTTGCCCGTTCTAATAAGTATGTCATTAGCACACTGTATAAGGAAACTGATGCTTAATATGTATGTTTTTGAGGTTTTAAAAATATTTCACCCAACTACAATCATGTCATTCATTTGTGTGTCTGTCAAACAAGCAAAAACACGGTAAAGATTCAACAAAGAAAACTGAATATTCTGCTACAAGCAGCCTGTTAATGGTTTGGCAATGATGGTTTTTTTTAGTCACTAGTGGTATTGTGCTGTCAGTCCACCACTGTGGGTACAGACTGAATTGGTATGACATTTTGTACAGACATTTGTGGCCCCCCAGAGGATGAATCCTGATGACCATGGTTATTCCCTGACATTTCGTGTTGTCATCATTAGGTCAAAATTTTGTCTCACTTTTGTTTAAGACTACAAAAGTGACACTCCATCAGCTGTACTGCGTATTTAAGACTAAAGTTACTATGCTAACTTGCTATTAGCTTTAGCATAGCTGAGCTTTTTACAGTATAATGGTGGTATTTCAATCAAAGCACTAATGTACCAAAGTACTGCCTGAGAGCATGGCTGAAAACTGTTTTGTTCAGAATTAATTTTAACTCAACATTGGGTGAGTTTTTTCCTAAATGATAGGAAAATAATCAGTTTGCTAAGTGTTCAACAAGTGTAGGAGTGAAAATGTCTTTATTGAAAAATGCAAAATTACATTTACAGATGTGTGTTAGGCAACCAGCTTTCATGAGAAGCAGGTGTGAGGAAAATAGATGTTTAGCCTCTTTGTGAACATTATTTTAATACGTAATCTTAAAAGGCATGACTTCTTATTACAGATAGTATTCATGTACACTAGTAGACATACAATCATCATGCTTTCAAATTGGCACTTGATGCTCACAAAGGTTCTGAACCCTGCCTCGTTCAGTGCTAAACTACACATGGATTACTTCAGTATAATTTGGTAAAAGGATTGGCCCTTATACAGCAGATAGAACTACAAAGAAGGTAACAATGCATCTGTACATAGCTGCTCTATAGTGTCATGTAAAACTAGACATACAGTACCAAAACCACAGCATCTATATAGAGAAATAGTAATGGCAACATGGCAAACAATTCCCAAACACGTTTTAAATTGCCTTTAAACATGAAAACCCCCTAACAAAGTTGTAGCTTAGCGGCAGCACAGTCTCTCAACTAAGAAAGCCAACCTTAGCCAAGAGATGGAAGAAAATGCAAATATTTTCCAGTTTCACAAAACACTAAAATGTCTAAGCCACTATCTTATGGCACAAGAGAAAACACATCTTTGAAATAATAAAAATGGAGCTTCAAATGATTTAGAATCAAACATTTAAAATGTGTAACAATGAAATGACTCTCAAACCCTCTGTATTATTAAGCCTGTTGTAAGGTGCGTGAAGTGCCAGTAAAGTAAGATGTTCTGGGTTCAGAAATTGCCCACTTAAATTGTACATTAATACAGAATTCCCGTCCTTTGAAATCTCTTTAGAAATAGGTTTTTATTGACCTCTGGCAGCTTCATCCTTTTTAAGGGCCATATGGCCCTTCTCTGCCCCGACGGTGATGTCAGCTGACAACACAGCCTTCAACAGCATTTCTGTGTAACAGACACCACTTCAACATGAAGAAGCCTATTGTTTTGTTTCAGTGAGCTGGGATGCTGTTCGATTACAGGCCAGATTGAGCACCAGAGATTTCCACTCGCTAGTCCCAAATTACATGTTTACCTCAGTACACTTTATATTTTTTTATAGCAAGCCAGAGAGTGACTGATTTTCTCTTGGCGCTCCTCAGAGTCAGGATCGTAATTTGCAAAAAATTAGGCGGTCGACTTCTTGGCGCCAGAATCCTAGGCTTGTTCTTCTGGTGGTTGCTAAATGTCTCAGTTTCTGGTGGAGGCAAGGCAGGGGATGAGTCCAGCTGTGTAAACAACCTTTGACATGTTCCCCACTAATGCGTACAAAGCCTCAACCCTTCAGGTTCAACTCTGTCTTTTTCTAGTACATACCTCCTCTTCTCCTGTAGCCTTCATCATCCATCATTAGACATGGCTTTTTGACTGCCGTGACCTCTGATGCAACCCCGGGGTCAAGTCCCGGATCTGTGGGAGTCCTCCTCTCCCTGTCATGGCTGACAGCTCTCAGCTGTTTCGTCCCTCTCACATCCCAGTTCAGCCATGCCGATGCTCCAAACATAGCAGCACCGCCTTCCCTAGTGGCAGGCCACTGTGTCATCATGTCTGTCTCAACAATAAATACCAGTGAATAAATACCATAAAAAGACACAAGCCACACTCCTGTCAGAACATCTGAGACGCTCCTCTATCTTCTGCCATCATGATCCCAGTCTTTGCTGTCAAGTCGTCTCCATGAGTCTTCATTTGGTTCATCAATACTACGTTATTGGAGTGTACAGACAGGTTTCATATTTGGCTCCAAAGCAACGTCAGACCAGCTTTTTACTGGCTGGTCAGACCTGTTGCTCAGTAACTGTGATGTGAATCCACGCCCTCAACAAAAGAAACACCAAAAGTTTTGCTTTGCTCCAGTGTCCCCAACAAAAGTCTCAGAGTTCAAGGGACATTTGGTGCATGGCAGCAACACAGTTGCATCCATGCTTTCCATAAAGATTTTGTCACAGTCTGTAGAAGTCTGGCCAGAAACAACTTTTTATCTAAACTACAGCAGGGGCTGGTCTCTTTGCTCTTTCCAAGTTGAAGATGTGGCCATCTGATTCATTCTGCTTCTCCCGATTCCTCCCCAAATAATCTTCCAGAAAAGATGTTTTGATGTGTGCACCTCACTTGCGTCTAATCACAGATACACTAAGGACAGCTATTCTATAATGGGGATCACTATGGGGGAGTTAATGTCTTGTGAGGGAATGTAGGTTTGGGGGCGGGGGGTTATACTAGTCAATGAACTTGTGTGTGTCTCCGTAGAGCCATCGTTGTGGAGGCATGGCTGCCTCGTTGAGATGATTGCACTCTTCGCTGCACTTGCAGGACTGGATGAACATCACAGACCTGTTGAAGCGTTCGCCATCAGGGCAAGCGAAGGCCACGCTAGCAGTGCGTGTACGACGGGGTGAGCAGCAACGGCCATCCCTACAGACCCCACAGTAGTTGGGCCTGTACAGGCGAGTGCTCCTGCAACCGGCGTAGGACAGTCGGTGTGGCTCAGGGGCCTTATGGGTACGAGAGCACTTCCTTCCTTTCTGTGGCGGGAGACAAAAGAGAGGAAGAGTGAATTCAGTTTCCCATTAATAGGAGTTAAAAAGCTTAGAGTCTACAGCCTTACACACAGTGGTGCTTTGAGATAAATTATAATATTAGCATGCCAACATGCTGTCAGTAAAAATGCTAACATACGGATGTTTAGCAGGTATGATGTTTACCATATTTAGCATGTTAGCGTGATAATATTTGCTAATTAGCACTCAACACAAGGTACAGCTAAGGTATTTGGTAATAAACCAAAGTATTGGACAAAATAAAAAGAGATTGTCATAGTTATTACAGTTTATCCTGAGGGGGAGGTGGGGATGAACCAAAATTTATGGTGGCAGTGGAGAAAAAAAAACAAACAAACAGTGGATTATCAATGTCATGGAAACATGAATGTTTGTTGAAATAAATTTCAACATCCATTGCCAAGCCGCTAGCATGGCTAGAAATCTTTTCTTTGGTGAAGCTGTGATGCTTCACACACACACACACACACACACACAGACATGTAGAGCAGCTTGAACATTGCTTTCCAGTGAAAACTTTATAGCATCATGTTGCCATTTTCTCATAAACAGAACACCAAAATGAAATAACTAAAGCATGGAGACATGATAAACAAAGCTAATCCAGTTAAGTACAGAGATAGGAAAAACAAAAATAAAGGTCATAACGACAGATGAGTGCCAAAGAGGAACATGCCAACAACAGTTAAGGATTGACAGTGATACACATAAACACCCACAGCAACTCTGCAAACACTGGGAGAGCACAGAGAAACAGGTGCATAACAACCCATCAGCCTCATGAGTGGCTCATACCGGGAGGCAGAATGTTTCTGAGGGTGTTGCGAAATGTGAGTGAGCAACACAGTGGGCGAATCGAGTGTTCTTTAAATCACATAGCAAAGAGCCACTGAGTGCAGCAGACAGCCACAGTGTCGCAGGATCAGCGTGGGAGAGCTCCAAACCCAACCCCCACAGAGAGTTTTTCCTTTGTCACGCCTCTGAAAAGTTCTGGGATTTATGTAAAACTAAGTTTTGTTGTGTTTTTTCTAAAGCAAAGCTGCTGTAATTTTCAGCTATTTTAACAGAAACATTGAAAACAAGTTAAAATTCAAAAGTAGTACAAACCTCTTAGTTTTTTTCAGCAAACATGTTGCATTTTAAAGCTATCAGAGATTGTGGCTAACGTACGGTATGTCCTGGAGTACTTCTTGGCTCGGTTACTGCTACCATCCAAGAAATAGATGTGCTGATAGGCAGATTTTATTACCTTCGGACAGAGCCGAGCCAGGCCAACAGTTTCCCCTTGTGTCCAGTCTTTATACTAAGATAACAGGCTCCAGCTTCATATTTACCATATGAGTGGTAATAATCTTCTCATCTTACTCTCCGCCAGACAGTAAAGTACTTTACAAAATGTTAAACTAACCGTTGAAGCTTTCAATTACTTTCATTTAAAGTGAGACAACCATGACCTGAACATGAAGCTGCACAGGGAAAACGTGGTCTAAATCAGCTCTGTTGTCATCCTGTGGAGGATGTTTCCAACACAGCAACAGAACCGTTTATAGACAGAATGGACCAGAAAGGGCTCCGGCTACAGAGGGATTCAGGGGCGGGAGCGCTATACGTGCCATGATATTAATACCAATCTGACCCCTTGAGAGCAATCTTTAACTGAATCTCTTAAGCATGGTAGCTGGACTGCATACTTGTGGGCCATTAGAGGAAGAATTGCAATCTATCCTTTATGAGAATCTTAAAATCCCCCAAACACATTCCTCACCTTGACAGGGATAGACATGGAGCTGCAGGGCCGAATGTTGCACAGACGGGTCTCCTTGATCAGCTTACACCGGGCATTGTCGTTGGTAACACGAGACGAGACGCCCATCCCACAGCTCCGAGAACACTGGGACCAGGAAGTAGTCTGAACCACACACTGATCTCCCACCTGTCTCCAGGCTGGGAGAGATGAAAGAGAGGACGTGTGAGGGAGAACAACAATGGATGACGCAAAATATGGAGGGGGAGAGACAGAGAAGCAAGATCAGCAAAGGTAAAGCTGGGGGAAAGAGGGAGAGGGATAGGAGAGAGAGGGAAAAGGAGAGGTCCAGAGATGCAAAGCACACTAGCCTCATTCACTGAACAGGCAACACTGACGCATAGAGAGGGTGATTACAGAGAGGGGAAAGCTGGGTGACAGAGGTATGTGCTGTGTGAGAGAGTGTGTGTGTGTGTGTGTGTGTGTGAGAGAGAGAGAGCGAGCACCTCTGGTGTGCAAGGAGCCAGTGGAAAACAAGCCTCACATAAATGCTGACACACACGCAGATGCAGAGGGAAAGGCTCACAGTGAGGCCGTTTGTGCGCCAGGAGGCTAAAATGGCTAAAACATAAACATGATGCTTTACTGCGTGGAGGAAACAGACGGCACTCTGAGGCGACACGGCGGCACCCTCTCTTACCCGCCAGGTGCTTGTTTCCACGCGGCTTGTCCCACTTGCGCCCCACCTCTACCAGCTCATTGCCCAGTGTGTCCTTCTCCTTTTTGGGTTTGTATGGGTACAGCTTCCGGTAAGGTTTCGGGTAAGGCTTTGGGTAGGGGTAGGCCGGGTAGGGAATGAAAGGGTAAGGCGGGTAAACTGGAGGTTGGGGTCGGCGTTGCACTGGGGGTACAAGGGTGGTTCCCTTGTGGCAGTCGATGCTGAGGCAGCACTGGCCTGGCACCTTGACCAGCTGTGGAGCAGGACAGGAAGGGGACGCCAGGGGCACATGGCTGGGGCAAAGGGGCACGCAGCCCACAGCTCCGTCGATGCAGGTGCACTGGTGCTTGCAACCAGCGCGGAAATTCTCGCCGTTTTGATAAATCCTCCCGCTGTATTCGCACGAGCGGCCCTCTGCCTTTGCTAAGGGAAAGGAAGTAGACACACAGGTTGGTCAAACAACAACTGAGTATTCAGATATCAAATAGTCGTGATCCAAAGTAAACTCTTAAGCTGATAAAAACAGGAAGAGGCTTGTGTGTAAAATGCATCTTTAATATACATGGAAGGTAACTAAGAAGAGAGAGGGAGAGACACACTATCTTCATATTTATGAAGCAAGCTCTATTCTTGGACCAGAAAGGAATTTTGACTTGTTTACAATGTCCTTCCCTTTCGCTCCCTCAGAGGGACTCCCCAGAAAACACCCCGGATACCCCCCTTTATATAGAAACACCCCCAAATAAACACACATAAAAATACCACAGTGCATGTGTGTTTGTGCGTTTCATGGGGCTGTTTGTGTACACACTGAACTACTTATATAAATCCCTGAGTTGGCTAGGTTTCAATTGCAGCTCATGAAGGTGCTCCGTTTTTGAAACGTGGCACGGGCTTCAAACCCGAAGCCCCTATCAAAGAGAAACTCCAGTCGCTTGGCTCAGAAGCCAGATTCCCCCACCCTAAAGTTACACATTCCCTTGCTCAGCCCCGTGCTAAACCCTGTGCCTAATCTAAACCCAAAAGCTCCTCCTGCATCTGACCCTCCAGTCCTCTCCTCTCTCTTTCAGCCTTCCTACAACCTCTGTGGTACGTACCCCTGCAGATGCCGTGGGTACGGCCTACATCATTGCCATAGTTGCACTCCAGACCTTTATGGTGGTCACAGGGCCGTCCTTCGTGGCAATCCTGGTTGAGCTGAGCGGCACACACCTTGCAGCAGCCGCATCCATCTGGGACTGAGCTGACCCCTGGGGGACAGGATGGGGGCCCTGCCGGACACTCACACACCACTGGACAGCCAGCAGTTACCTACAGGAGGGGAGAATGCACTTTAGTTAACCTGAATACTGGCAAACCAACTTCATACAATTTCCATGTAAGGAGGAGCCACACTGGAACTAAGCAGGACAATAGTTTGACTCATGTTTCACAGATCACAGAAATTCCACAAAGTGTGTGGGGCTTAAACATTTACTGAATGCCCAGCACTGTCCCAAGCCCCACAGGGATATCTGTAACCCTCTGTCGCCTTCCGCTTGGCATTCGCCAGGCGAGAGGGGATGAAAGGTACGTTCTCTGACCCAAACCCCTAACCCCACCCCACCCACATTCCCACTCCGACATCTTTTGTTTCTCACTCTTTCTCTCTCCACACACACACACCTCACACACCACAGCCACTCTAACAACTCCCAGCAGGTATTGATATCACAGAGAGCTGCCAGTCTGACTGTCCACAGTCAGATCACCTAGAGGGATTCCTTCCTGACTCTGCCACTGTCTGAACCCAGGCCAGGTCCTGGTGTGCCACTGTCACCGGTTCAACTCACTCTTGTGGGTCTCAGGTGGGTATCAAGGCTGGGTATGATATTACACAATGCAGTAACAATAGCGTTCCATTTTTAGCGTTTTCGTAGGGTATAACCTGGTACTTGAAACAACCCCTAACCAAAAGTCAGATAATATTCCTGTAGATATTTATAGTGTGGGTTAATATTACAGCAGTGTAATTTTGGACCTACAGAGAGATACAAGCTTGTGTAAATATAGTTTGAAAAGGGGGGAATTGGTTTGGTTTACTCTACGTTAAGCAACCCTTTAAACTCTCACAAATGCCATTGATACACATGTTTGTTCCAAGTGGGCGTCATTTGTTGTTTACTCAGTGTATTTAGATTTAAATGAGTTTCTTAACAGTGGACACAGGGGTATAAATAGGCCGTGGTGGAGAATTGTATGATAATGACCTTACAGACGATTATGAATTATTACAGATTAAACTATCCAACTGTATATGTACAATATTTAAAATTGGCTCCACCTTGACCAACAACAGTAATGCAATTTCCACATGCATCAGTAATCAATATAATACAATAGAATAAAACTCACAGAGGCCACTTTATGTACATTTTCCTACTTTTACTTGACTTACATTTTCAATGCAGGACCTGCATTGGAATCGATTTTATATTGCAGTGTTTTAAATGACTAAAAGACCTAAATACTTGGAATACACTGGAAATATTGAGTGTGGAGATTTTGAGCACTTTCTGAAATTCAAGGACTTCTGGTAGTCCCAGAACCCCATTTCGGAAACCAGCAAAAAAAACCCAACAGATTCTCCAAACATCACAATCAAACACTGAGGTCATGGAAGGAGAAAGTAAGTGTTTGGTAACTACATTATTAATCACGTGACTGGAGCTGAATAGTGAGTAGGATTTCATCAGCCCATTATTTTGACATTCAATATACAGCAAGGAGATGGATGGAAGATTGGACTGTAATGCAACCAGACGACAGCAGCTCAAATCAAAGCTGGAGTATAGGTTACAGGCACGTGAGTCTTTATTCCTCAGTGTTCACATGAAACAGTGACAGAAAATATAGACTACTTCAAACACTTACCAAGCCGACTGTCACCACTTGTAAGCCAGCAAATAATAGCAGTATCCCCATTCTTCCAGCTGATTCACATAGAAGACGAGAAAACTTTAACAGAGATTTATATCACAGAGAAATAAATCCTCCACCGACTCAGAAACAATAGCTTTTGTCCATAAACGTTTAATCCGACATGCGAGACGGTCCATAAATGTCCCCCTTCACTTGTGAATTTTCATCGATCAAAGTTTGAGGCTTGTTTTTATATCAGCGCCGTGCTTTTTATGGCAGCCACGCCCACCCCAGGCCTCCTTTAACCAATTAGGAGGCAGGCGCGCGGCCAAGGTATCCCAAAATGGAGAAAGGGAGGGGGCGGGGCTTGGGGATCCAACACAAAGAGAGGACGGGGGCGTGGCCAAGCATGAATGCAGTCATTCATAAAAATTCAGAATTACTACATTCCAAAACGGACCTGGCTTCTGGGTGTTTATTTATTTATGTTTGAGGAAAATAATATTTTTGATGCTTTAAAGTTCTTTTCACACGCATACCTCGGTCCGGCTGCTGCTTTGTGAAAAGTAAAATAAATATACTCAGCTGCTAGTCTGTGCTACATTAATATGAGGGAGCCATGAAAAACAGCTAGGAATTTCCTTCCCCCACTTTATAAAAATACTTTTAGACAAGAGCTGGACAGATAAAGTACATATACAAGGAGAGCAGAGTGTTCCTTGGAGCTGTGTATACCTGCATGATTGAGTGATAGTTGAGTGATAGTGATGTTGAAAATGATTATAATAATCTCCCGTGCAATTCATCACTCTCCTTTCCTCCCTCCATATCCTGTCTTTAGCCCCCACATCCCCTTTACCTACACGGAGGTTCCCAGGCCACCTCTCCACCTCTACACACACACACACACACACACACACACACACACACACACACACACACACACACACACAAACAGCCACCCATGTAAACACACAAGAATTTAGTTCATTTGGTTCAAGGTTTTCATTGAAGAGTGCAAAGCGGAGATGAGGACCACCTGGATAATCTTCCTGTCATCTCTGCAGACACGCACACAGGAAACCAGCCATCTACAGTACCTGAGCTGGTGGCTAACATGCACACTGAGGGTTAAATACATATTCCACATCTATACACCTACATTACATTAAACTGTTCACCAGCGACACAGAAACTCGCAGTGGGCTGCTTGTTGTAGTTCAATGAGAGGGGTGGTGGGTGGCTAATTGTTGTTTTCCCTTGCAGTTTCTCGAAATTGTGTCATTAAGCGGTCATTTGTGTCAGAGGAGAAGATACCACCCCCCTTCATCCTCTATAAGCTGACCCCCTGCACACAACTAAATGGCAACATGTAGAGTGATGTATTCAGTAGGGTCATGCTGTGCAGACATGCACATATCAATGGCATACACCTCCATTTGCATATCATATCATATATCATTACGACCGAGTCACAGACCTAAGCATCAGATTATCTAAAAATAAAAAAAAAAAAATACAGCAATGTTTGAAAAACCAAGAAGGTCAGATACATTCAGGTTCTCAATGTATTTCCAAAATCTTTTATCTGCATGAAAAAAACGTCATAAAATTTACTTTCCAGTCGCAGCATGGCAACATGTTCGCAGTGACAATAACATCCTGATGTTATGTTTACGTTATTCACAATCTGAGTTTAGAGAGTTAACATTTAAGATGATGTTGGTGCTTTGAATCAGCAAAATGACTGCATCTGTACCAAATTTCATGATGGTTGATTAGTGTTCCCTTAGGAACATAGACCATCAACAAAAGCCAAGGACATTTACTTCATAGCCAAACTGCTGTGGGCACAAAGTCAAGGTATTAAAGTCAGTAGCAAACACCCTCAGGGGAACCCATACATTTCATTGTTGGGATATTTTAGTCGAGACCAAAGTTGACTGACTGACCAATGTTGCCATGATAGAGCCATGCCTGTAAAGTGGTGAAAAAGAGTAAGAAGATACCTAGACAGGAATATACAGTTGCTTTTAGGATTCTGGAAATGCCTTCTGAATAACAAAAGTGTTGTTGAACAACCTTTTAAAAAAAAAAAGATGCTGGGTATCTTCAGAAAACCAGATGCTTTGACGCAAATGTATATAAGACTTGAAGCACAAGCTGTGGCTAATACACACCATCACACATACAGTATACCACATCCAGAATGTGCGTGCGTGCGCACACACACACAGACACACAGAGGCCTACACAGACCAAAATTATGAATTCGGCAAACGTCCATCCTCTTTCCACACAATCTGTCTCCCTCTGTCAGAGCGTGGAGGTGATGTAACAGGCCCGTGTAAACAGGATGAAGAGAGAAAATGAAGCAAGAAAAACCACTGAATTCTCTGAAGCTTGTATACGTGTGTTTGTTTACTCCCGCCCTCACAACACACTCATACAGAGAGAGTAATGTGTTTCTGCTGTATTCATATTTAAGTTCCATCGATTTGTCCTTTCCACTTTGGTCTCGGTGGCTTCCAGACATAATAAACAAAAATGCAGAATTTCCAACACACTAAAGTAGAGGCATTCATTAGCTCTTGGGGATGCTAGAGAGACACTGCTACTGGGAACCTGCCCCTCGCTGTGACCTTTACATTCTGTGCTTACAGCCAACGTCAACTCGTAATGGTTAAAGTGACACAAGTCGGCTTTAAGAGTTCACTGGAAAACCTCCCTGCCACTACTATTAAAAAAGTCAAATGAAACGGTTGGAGGCAAAGGAGGAGGGTACAGGGTTGGCAAGCAGCGGCAGGTGAGAAACAGATCAAACCTTCAAAAACAAGTCTGTGCAAATGAAAAACAGACAGACTCAGGGGGGGTGAGGGAGAGAGAGAGAGAGGTGTGAGACATGCATGGAGCCAGGGGAATGCTGGGCAGTGCGAGGGAAAAGAAAGCAGATAGAACTGGGTAGTAGAGTGAGGTCGGGGAAACAAAAGCAGCTCACTTTTCACATCTGACTCTTTGCCACAAAGAGCACAACATGAAGGGAAACACGAGGGGAATGGAAGTGGGGAGAAGAAGACAGGTGTGGAGTGTTTGTTTAGGAGAGCTCCTGCCAGACCTGCTGTGACACTCCCCCGACTCTTTATATGGTACAGCCTACAAACACACATGTAAATGTGAATAGCCTATCTAAACATACACACATGGACAAGCACTTTTCATTTCCGGCCAGGTTTTAATATCTTTATCATGATAGTGGTTTAACATCATTTGAGGAAATTCCAACAAATCATTTTTTTAATCATATCTTTAGCTGCAAAGCTTGATGTTGATACAATGTAATAGCCTGAAGCTCCCCCTTCTGCCCACTCTAATATTACTCTGGACTGTGGATGCAAGGGGGCTAGTGTCTTTGTTATATAAACACTTTGTAAGGGACTGTACAAATGTTATTGGGAGAGTCACAAAAGGGGGATGGTATTGTACCTTTTCTTAGTCTGACTTTTTAGGAAGAGCAGGGGAGGGTCTTTTGTTTTATTTAAATTATATAGATATGGTTATGGTATATACCCCATAACTGAAACATCCATTGCAACATCCCTAACTTTGTCTGCTGTATTTTATGTTATCTTACCACCATTCTTGTTATTGTGGTCTTACCTTGGTTGCTTGTACCTTGACCGTCCTGTCGTTAATAAAACCTTTATAAAATAAAAAAAAAGAAGATAACCACTTTGGCAAAGCTGAGTAAAGTGTTCTGTTGTCACCCACATCAAAGCACATATTTTACTACCGTCATTTTATTACCAAATGTTCTGTGTGTGTGTGTGTGTGTGTGTGTGTGTGTGTGTGTGTGTGTGTGTGTGTGTGTGTGTGTGTGTGTAGAGGTGGAGAGGTGTGTGCGTGCAGAATGGACAGATTTAAGGTGACTAAAAGAAGAAAAAAAAGTGCAGCGTGCACAGCCTGTTCCAAAACAGCAGAAAGGCGAAAGAAAAACAAGCAAAGGGAAAGGGGTTATTAGACTGCCAGTAAGAAAGGATGAGAAGAGGGGGGCAAGGAATTTAAGTAGCAAAGTTATTTTTAAACCAAGAACAGGAACTCCACTGTTGACTTCCAAAACACTGAAACATCAGTATAAGAGTAGAGCTGGGAAAAGGATGACAGGGAGAGTATACACACGCCTGTTTACCTCAAAACACATTTTGCATGCTCACATATGGCCACATACTCATTGTAATGTAAATACAGTATATAGCTCTGTGTTTTAAGATATTCATGGACTCAAACCTTCACTGACACATGAGAAAGGCATTCATTTGAACTATTTGTACAATTCCCATATATATATATATATATATATAAAACCCTACTATTTAGATATATTGCATTTGACCTAATTGACTATAATCAAGACATGGTGTACATAAGGAACAGACAGTCAGAGTCTCCCAATTACAAGCCAGCGGTCAGCGTAACAGAAAGAGAGGAGTCTAAACATTTAAAAAAGGATGACCAGTAAAAGGACATGTAAGTAGAGAAAAAAATCACAGTGGATACAGTTTCACACTAATTGAAATAAATACAAGGTCATCAACTGTAATCATCCTCTTGGGGCAATCTGCTCAACAACAGGCTTTATACTCTGTGCTTTTCTACCGGCCATGCCACCAGGCTGTTATTATCAAATAAAGACGTCTGGTTTTATGGGGAGTGAGCTGGGACAAAACTCACACACACAAAGGCGGGAGGGGGGAGCGTCCTGTGTATGCAAAGGACACACACCCTGCAATTCGTGCGTGCTTTGTCAGGGGCTGTTATGAAACCTCAGCTGCATCAATGGCTGTTGTATTCCTAACTGCAGGCTTGTGCAGCCAGGATGGGAATGGGAATGAACAACCACAGGAGTGGAACGATCAGGTGTAGCAGTTACATCAATTCCCCGAAGTCGTTATCTGTGAGGTGTAGTGCGGGACAGTTTGCTCTGCGTCACAGAGTATCATTTCGCCTTGACCTTTAGTCTGGGTCAGGGTCTTCTATGATGAGTGGGGTCAGCCTTAGCACGCATTCCTGGCCTCGCCGCTCCTGATGGGGTCAAAGGAAACTGGGTCACCTGTAACTGTTTGTTACTGATGCTGCCCACTCCACCAATCACCCAAGGCAAGGTCACGCCCTCCCCTCCGGATCCCTATACCCTCCTTCGGCGTCTTCGCCCTCCCTTCACCTCCAAGGTGTCACAGAGAGCACCCTTGTTCTAGCCCTCTCCTCCTTTCCATCGGGACCCCTCAAAAATCCCAGATATCCCTGCAATTTCCGGTGCAATGTTTATTTGGCAGAAAGCGGGCTGGGGGGCGAGCTGCCTTGAAAAAAGAGCCTCACTCACAAACAGTTTGGGCTGCGTTTGAGGGTAAACATGTGCAGGAGGGGTATGCGAGGCGAGCGGTAAGAAGCACTGAGGCTTGTGTGTTCTGATCCTGACACACAGGTCCCACCTCAGCAGGGACACAGAGCACAGCTCTGTTCAGGCCCCAACGGCCACAGTTTAATAAACATCCCCCCACCGCCTCCCGTCTGTTCCATGGACAGCCCCCTCTGCTGGAGAAATGAGCACACAACACAAAAAAACAAGGTACAACAAACAGACCAACAGCATGAAATAAACATCTCTCTACGCCTTAATAAATGAACAAGTGGGACTAGTTAAGTAATTTCATCCACCGCAGTCCATACAGGGAATGGATGTAATGCCATGAACACTTTTTGCATTATGCAAGGTGTTTATGCTATTTGTCCCCCAGTATCGGACATGTTAGGAGTAAAAAACACAACAATAAACATAATAATGCAAAAACATCTTAACAGAGATCAGTTTGTTGCAGAGATGTTTCCAGAGATTCATCCAGACTGCATCACTGTTGAGGCATCTGTGTCATTAAAAACAGATTAAATGCATGTAGGGAAACAATCAAGATGGCAAGAAGTTAAGGTTTAGAATAAGCTAGCCACAATGTTTTTGAATATGTTTGAAGAAATTGTTCAAGAGCCACTGAGTACATAAGAAGACATAAATCTGAAACAGTGTACAACCAGAAACTCTAAACTGGAGGAAGTTGGTGGCCTCCCTTCTTTGGCCGGTTGACAGCCTCTCACTTCCTCCTCGATGAGAGCGGCTGCAGCAGCGGCACAGGTATGGAATGGATGGGGGCATCTGGGTAGGCGTAGTAGGGTGTGGGCGGGGGGGAGTTTTCAGGCAGCAGGAGGGACACGTGTAGGAGGGAGTCCGACAGACAGATGGGAGGCAGGAAATGGGGCCGTCTGTCTCTCCTGTGGCTCACCGCTGTGTCTTGCTCTCGGTGGCCTGTCCCGCCCCTGCATCTGGAGACAAATAGCCGCTGCTGGTTGTTTGTAGTGACGGAGTCACTATTGCTATCTGCAATGCCCAGACTTTGTAACCACTCACAGAGCCTGGCATCTCCCTCTTTCTCAGTGAGCGATGGCACTACATATTTCTGTGTCCCCGCGCAGTCTACCTTATAGCTCCTCTTTCCCCTCTTCTGCTGCTGCTTTTCTTTCATCGCAGGATCATCTGATATCTGAAGTGGAGTCACCAATCTGCCCTGTCTGCCTCTGTTTCTGTCATTAGCTCCCGCAGATGGACATAGGTGAGAAAACAGCTGTCTGTCCTGCTGCCCGCTTTGTGCCCGAGGGCTTGCTGATGTAGACCATGTGTCTGTAAAAACCACTGACCTAAATATAGCTCTCCTGTGTAGCTCTGAGTCCACTTCAGGCTGAAGTGTTGTCAACACTGTGCTGGTCTGGATATCCTCTGAGAGTACATCATTGCACCCCAGTGGACACATACTTGTATGAGCATGGTTACCTGTCTGTATATCCGTAAAGGTGTGTGTATCTGAAGCTTCAGTTTGGTGTGTGTTTGTTGGCAGCACTGCTCTGGACCTGCAGAATAGTGAGCGCAGTCGTCGGTGTGGGGGCAGGTTGGCAGAGAGCCCAGGAGGTCCGATTCTGCGAAACAGTGGAGGAGGACGAAGACTGGATGAGCATCTCGAAATTCGAGCTTTGCCGTCAATGCTTTTGTGCATCCTGTTCAACACATCCACAACAGTTCAAAGTGAAGGTGATCTTGCACTGAATTTATAAAAGCAATCTTCTTTCAGCTTCACTTCTCTAAGAACTGAGAAAAAATGTGTCCAACTGGAGGTAGTTTTGCAAAAATAAAACAGTTGCAGTAAAGGAGGTAGAAGAAGGTAAGCATTTATGTATCAGCCATAAAACACAATGGGAGTCTGACTCTTCATCCTTACAAGAGGATGCTTGTAGTTGTTACGATAAATGTCCATGCCTCTTAGTAGAAATAACGCAAAGAAGCAAGGCTTTTCCTCTGTACTCCTGCGTTCATTATCTGATCCTGGACATGGTTTACCACAATGACTTTGTGCTTTAGTAATCCTCTCTCAGGCAATATTGGCCCCGTCTGATGATTCATCTGTGGTCCTCTCTGTCCAGTGTGTTGTTCAGTCTTTTTGAGACTGACTTTTTCCTCTGAGCCTTGGATGATACAGTCTGTGGATGACACCCATATCTATTCCAGACAACCCACTCACCTTCTCTCTCTTCATCCCGTTGCCCTCATGGACATGAAAGGAGCAGTCCATCGACTCCTGCATCTCAATAAATTATGAATTCATCGTGAGCAGAGAGCAGAGATGAGAAGGTTGAGACCATGTCACTACCATGTCTATGCACTGTGTATGGAGGTAGAGCCAGGTGGCGATTAGCTGCACTTAGCATAAAGCTAAGCTTTTGTCAAGAAATAGTTACAGCATTCCATAAACCAACATGATGTTTTTACATTTCTGTCTGTGAATGGATTAACAAGATATAAAATATCTACTACTGACATTTAGAGTTATTGGTATTATATGAAGCCACTGCCAGCTGCCAGTTAGCTTTGGGCTAAGCTTAGCTTAGTTTAGCTTAGCTTAGTGTAAAGACTGAAAACAAGGGGAAATAGCTAGCCTGCCTCAGTCTGAAGGTAAAAAAAATTGCCAGCACTTCTACAGCTCACATGCTATATCTTGTGTGCACATCACAGAATCGCAGTGTAAAAACAAAATGTAGTGGATTTTGGGGGGTTGTGTTATTTCTTCATCCATATCTCATTTGAGTGGGTTACAGAAACAAAATTGAACATGTTTATTTGTGAGCTTTTGAGGTGTTTGTTGGCAGATTTAGTCTACTTTATGTACACTTACAGGTATTTTAGTCCAGAGGTCTCCAACGTAGGGTTCACTCCCCTCCAAATAGGACAAATCTGGGAGGTCTTGAGAAAATAAGAAAAGTTCTGTGACACAATCTGTATTAATTCTTTGACCTTTCCTCTAATATCTGCTTTTAGTGAAATATTGGAGAGTTTTACCCCTTGAACAGTTATTTAAATGAAACCATCTGAGAAGTTTAGAGGGGAAATCTCTCTTTTGTGAAACCGCAAACAACTCATAGACATCTGAAACTAAAGTTTGGGGTAAGAGTGGGTTATGAGTTCTGTTGCATTTTATAAATGATCTGTAATATATTTCAAAATTATCAAATAGCCTACTGCAGTATTGCCAGCAGCATTACTTGTCACAGTGCCTGTTGTAAAGTAGGCCTACTTACAGTAACGTTATACTTACAGGGGACTCCATGAGGAACGTCAGGTTTTACTGGCTTATGTGGATTGATGCTGTTGTTAGACAGGGTGCTGTTCATTGTTGTTTTGGAGTACAGAAAGTAGAAATGTTTTTATGATGGTTTCTATAGTAAATACAGCTATAGTGAAAACCAGAACCATCTGGGTGGTAATGGTGAAGTGGATAAGACACAAGCTTCTGTTGAGGGACACCAGGCTTCGATTCCCACTGTGACATCCATCAATGTGTCCCTGAGCAAGACACTTAACCCCTAGTTGCTCCAGAGGCATGCAACCTCTGACATACAGAATAACTGTATGTCATTTTGGATAAAAGCGTCAGATAAAATGATTAATTAATTCATGAAAAGCCAAGGCATAAGTAGAAGATGATCCTGCAACTGTCATGAGCAGTAAAGGTTACGAACATCACAGTTGTTTAAACTTGATTGAGAGTTATTGTGCAATATTGACATTAAAAACGTTACAGACTATTTATTTAATAATAATAATAAACTAAATAATAAACTCAGCATGGCCCCTCTAATTGTAAACTAAGATCAAACTATTTCAACTGGGATCCAAAACTGACCAGACCAAATGACAAACCACAGGCAAACATCTCTCTCAGTACAAAAGACAACCTATAGTGTGTCATGGAAGACAGTCTTAGCCGCCACTCACCTGTGTGACCTGTGTGCAGCTCTCAAAGTTCTTTTAAATTCGTCCCAAATGCCTGATTATTGCTAACTTCACACCTTGTTCCCTTGTTCTACATGTATCAGTATTGCACTGGTACACTGTTAGTAGTCTGTAACTAATAAACTTGTAAACTGTGAAGACTAGCCCTTTATGTTACGGTAATAATATATACAAGTGTATTACATGTTTTTTTATTATAAAATATTATAAGTGACTCACAACTGTATCTGTCAAATAGGCCTAAATGTAGATGAGTAAAATGGACAACATTTCACCCTGTATTGCAGTGGAGTAGAAGTAAGAAGTAAATGGAAATTCTCAATGAAAGTGCCACAAAAATGTAGGCTACTTATACCGTACCTGAATAAATGTAAGCCTACTTGGTCACTTTACACCAATGACGATAGGTACTGCAGAAACAACACACTTGTTTTCAAGGATAAATTTCCGGCTTTTGCATTGCTTTTAGGAAACGGGTCGTGCTGTGCTTCCCAACCTGTCCATGCGATGGCGCTACTCACAGTACTGCGGCCATGAGAGGCGATTTATCTGCAGCACCAAAGCGGAAGCACTTCATTGGTCCACAAGGCCAAGATCAGCCCTTGAAAAGCAGCAAGGTAAATAAGAGCAACGCTTCAAATTCATCTGTGCAGCGTGAGATATTTGGAAATGTGCTGCCCAGACTGTTTGTTAGGTTTCAGTGTCTGTGTGTTTCACAACGAGAGGAGGCGACGGCGGGTGAAGTTAGCAGGAGGAGGAGGACGAAGAGGGCAAAGTCATATGTAACGGAGGTTAATGGAGGAAACGAGCCGCCGGTAGCTCCGCAAGCCAAGCCGTGAAAACACCACCCACAAAGTTGGTGGGAGGTGGATTGACCTAGTTGTTATTAAGGAAATATTTATAAAGAAAACGTCGAATGTGTTAACATCGTTTGTGTCTTCGCTGTGTTGGTGTGTTATAACAGCAGAGCAACATGGCTGCGTTAAGAGAGGATCTGTTAATGATGTTAACCTAATTTAACTTAACTTCTAAAGACTGACAAGACACGTTTACCTGCGCGACGCCTCAGGCAATTCACACATAATGGAAATACCCTTGGAAAACGTGTTTTTATTGCATTTTATGCCACTTTCTTTTCCTAACCCTCGTTTATGTTCTTGATGTGTTTTATAAATGTTTATCATACTTAGCATTGAACTTGAGTTTTGACATGTCCTATTGTAACGTTAAATGTGTAATGGTCCAACAGGTTAGAGTTACTTGTGGGGTGGGATTTTGTTGAGCTATATCAAAATGTATTTCTCAGTGTGGTTTGTATAAGCTAAAAAACGAACAGCACATAGAAAGCAGGTTTATCATTTGAATACTAGCTAATAGCTGCTTTGATGTCGACGTGTTTGATGGCAGCCCTAAGCCCTTTCATTTAATATTAATTATCAATTAATCCTGGAGGTTATTGTATTCATCCCTTTGGCTTTAAAAGGGAATAAAAGAAGAGACAATTCCCAAGTTGTCTTATTCAAATATCTTGTTTTGTTTGGCCAACAGTCCTTATCCCAAAGATACTTAATTTATCGTAGGAAGCGATGATATCCTATCAAACCAGCAATTTACATCTGACAAGATGGAACCAGGGAATTTCTGCCACGTTTGCTTAAAGTAACAAATGATTTATTGATTGTTAAAGTTACTGCAGATGAATGTTCGGTTGAAGGGCCGTTGATTTAAAATATAATCTTGTAATGCTGCGTGGTATGCATGTACGGTTTAAATGGATTCAAGCTCCTTTTTTATGTTAAGTCAGATAAGACCTATGGCGGTGTTTTGAAGGATACGACAGTGCTATCTGAGCTTACATAATCCTGGCTACCATTACATTATATTCGTGGCAGAGTCTAGTCATCCCTTGTTTGTGCTTCAGCTAAATGCATGTAGATCATACAGGAAAACACACAAGCCCCAGTACGCCCTGGGAATGGCTGTAAACACGCTGGCCTTATATAAGTGTGTTGTGGGACAGTAAAAGCATTGTGCAGTCCCTCAACCACTGTCAAGCTAGCGTGATACCACAGTGGACTATTAATCACCATTTTTCTGTTAATGATGTCGTTCACACAGATGGCTCACAGGCTGCTAGTACGTAGAATTTGGACGCTCTCTGCGAAAGACATCCGCTGCCTCCCCTCATCCACTGCCATCGCCACCTCCTCTTCTTTCTCCACCTCCATACAGTCCGCCACAACCCGGGTCTCCTTCCTCTCTCCGTCACGCACCCTGCCTCGCTGCCTTCCTCACGCCTCCCGCCGTGAAGTCTCTTTCAATGTTCAGGACCACGATGACTTCACAGACCGGGTCATCAAAAGCGAACTGCCCGTGCTGGTTGACTTCCATGCACAGTGAGTACCTCAGGTAGATAACAGACACAACTGAATGAGGGTATAGATACACGGAAAGTGATCAAATGGTAAGTGTTTAGATGATTTTCATGTTTCTAATGAATAAATGAAGAAAAACAAGCAACTGTTTGGATTTGAGAACAAAGAACAATATAGTATTTCTCTTTACTTTAAATTAACAGCAGTTAATCGCATCAGAATCTACAATTGTCCTTTGATTGAATAACTGGGTAATTGACTGACTAATGGCAGCGCTACAATCCTGTAGAAGCCAACTAATGAAGCAAATCACAGCAATATTAAAAACCTGGTCTTTAGATTTTAAACATGCGACTAAATGCTAAATTTACTATCATTCTTTCAACTAGTTTTTTTTTTAATCCCAGAAACGTTTTTACGCTGGTCATTATCTAGGTTGTGCAGAAGATGAATGTGCACTTATTACCCACCTGGTATGCTAAAAAAAATAGCATTTCTCTGTTTTAACACTGATGTGTGACTGTTGTTTGGAGATTCAGGCACTGACCTTAGAAAAGAGCTTGATTTATAGTGTGTGTGTGTGTGTATATGTGTGTTAAAAATAAATACATATATACTCACATGACATTGCACTTTGAGGTCATGTGAAGTTACACAACAGCCACTGTGTCCTATAGAGGAGTCTTACCTCCCTAACTTCCAGATTGTCTGACACAAATTCTCTTGTTGTTCTATGTTTTACAGGGCCTGTTGTCAGAAAAATCTTTTACCCGAAGTTCATTATTCAGTATTATACCGGCTTGCCCTGCCTCCTTTTTTTTCTCTTTGCCTGTATGTGTCCGCCCAGCTGACTTTCTCCTTACAAGTATGTTTTATAAAGTTGCTGAAAAGACAAAGTAAAGTGCTCTTAATAAAATCTATTTTTAGTTTATAAAAGGCTGCAGGTACAATAAGTTTGTTTTTTTCAGGCCCAGGATGATAGTTTAGGAAAAATGATAATTACTTAGCAACAACAGTTTGGACTGCATTGTTTTTTTTCAAAATAAAGGGGGGAAAGCCTTTTTTTTATGTGAATCATTCATCTTGTGACCATCCGGATTATACACACATCTCTTTTTTTTTTAATGAAAAATTAATGAGTTGTCACAGGACGGAGAAGCGAGGGCGGGACGAAGCGTAATTAGCTGAATGGAAAACATAACTTAATGTGACACTTGTGTTTTCCCTGTTACGATAAGTCAAAATGCCCCCGCAAACGGTAGGGTTGAACGATTAATTGCATTTGCGATATTATCGCGATGTAATAAAACGAGATTTTTTAATCGCAAAGGCTGCGATTGTACTCTAGTTACATGACACCCAAGAGTCTGCAGATGAAGTTGACGCTTCGAAGTTGGTGCTTCCTCTGCACGTTAAGTTGTACCTTGCCTTCTTGTTGTACAACGGCCTTAATCTTGACAGAAACTGTCACATCGGCGCATGCGTCTCACACACAGCCACCAGTCAGCTCAGAAAATATCTGTAAAACCGCGTTTCAAAAAAACTCACAAGTCCGAAAGAGGCCCAGTCTGTCCAGAGTTACAGCCTGGTTACAGCCGGTGCTGCCCACCAGCGTCGGAGGCTGCGGGGGAAACTCCGGTGTTGTCGGAGAATTACTAAGCTTGTCTATTAAACACGAGAGGCGTCACTTGGTTTTATTTTCGCTGGCCAACTTTTAAATTGAACTTCAAACCCATTATATTTTGTTTGCTTACTGCGATACAGACACATGGACTTCTAGGAGATTTGAACTGAGATAAGGACTCATTAATTGCTGGTTGAACTGTGGGTTTTGTATTGAGCGCTTACAGTATAACACACTGTGGTGAGTTAGTTTTTCTTGTGGTCTGTAGGTAGGCCGACCTGATGATATTATTTAATGCCGTGACTTGACTCTCTGATTATCTTTCTCATATTAGTATAATTATAATTTGATATATCTTCTCCACCATTGCTCATAATAATAATTCTACCTAATTCATCATAACACAAGAAAGAACAGTAGTTTTATCCATCTAATATTGTGTATACACTGATTTACTGCTTGTCCATTTTGAATAATACAGAAGGTAAAGAGAGCTTAAAAATTAATCGCATATTAAATCGCAATTGCAATATTGGTTAAAAAAAAATCGCAATTAGATTATTTTCCAAAATCGTTCAGCCCTAGCAAACGGCCAATTTGTTTTACTGTTAAAGGTGTTCTACCTGTCAGTAGTCCTTTTTTTTGTCTACCACTTTGTAAACCTTTTATTATTATACTAATTGTGACATGCATTTGAAATAATTTGGTAGGAGGTCCTTTTTTTTGTCTACCACTTTGTAAACCTTTTATTATTATACTAATTGTGACATGCATTTGAAATAATTTGCTCATGTTTAAAAAAATCTTCAGTAGCTTATTTAACCGTCGTACTGGTGGGACTCAATACTTGTGTCTTACAGTGAATAAACACATGGAAATTGGTTCTGCTTGTATGTTTTTAGGTGGTGTGGTCCCTGTAAGATCCTTGGGCCAAGGTTGGAGAAGGCTGTTGCGAAACAGAAAGGCCGTGTTGCCATGGCAAAAGTTGACATAGATGATCACACAGACCTGGCAATCGAATACGGGGTGAGACTTACGGTATTTTTGTGGCGTTACTGACATTTGTTAAATTTGCCATCTGAACTTGTATTGTGAAGAATACCCATTGTTATTTCCTTTGAATGAAAGTTTTATAAAACTTTGCTAAAGGGACATCATTTGCTGTCAAAGTACTTGATGTATTGCATGTTGTTAAGTAAAAAATATTGTTAGTCTAGTCTTATAACCCTTATCTCGGTGTGTCTTCAGGTGTCTGCAGTTCCGACAGTAATCGCCATCCGAGGAGGTGACGTTGTCGACCACTTTGTGGGGATCAAAGATGATGATGCGCTGGACTCCTTCGTCAATAAGATCATTGGACAATAAACCAGCTTGCCCTGCCATTCACTACCATTATGGCGCTGTTTTGTATAATTCTGGTAGCTGCCATTTTGAGCCTGTTGAGCAACAAAACCATGCCACAATGCCAGCTGGCAAACTCTCAAATGCTCACACCCATCCCGAGACACATGGCTTCAGCTTTGCATTTGCTTCTGTCTTTGTCTCCCTCTGTTTCTTTTGTCTAGTGATGGGCGTGTGCCTCAATCAACCTTGTAGTTCTTACCCTGCTTCATTTTGCAGCGGTTCAGTCTCTCTCTCATAATGTGATGGCTCCATGGCTCTATTCTAGAGAAGCTGAGCTGGTGTGTTTGCTGTAAAAGTCTATAGAAGTGAAAATATACAGCTGTACTGCACTTATACTGTATAATGAGGGATGAACATTTCTAGTTTTAGTGGTGGAGAGGATTTAACTTAAAACCTGACAATACTGAATGAGGTTTTTCAGTGTTACATGTAGTTCCTGCTTTTGTCCACACGAGGGTGGCGTTTCTCTAATGTCGCAAAGCCTCACATGGTCATTTTACACCATAATGCCTAATAAAAAATGGGAAAAGATGTGTGTGTGTGTGTGTGAGAGAGAGAGAGAAAGTGTGTTTGTGTGTGTGTGTGTGTGTGTTTGTGAGAGTATCTGGGTCCTGACTGTGAAACTTAGTCAAGTGGGAATTGCAAATATGAGTTTGATTTAGTTTATTACTGAAATGAACTCATTGTACCAGAAACATGACCAAGTGAAGTAATAAAGGATTCAAAAGATGTTCTGTAGTTGCATTGTGTTTTTGTCTGTGGTTGGGGGGTGGGGCAACATGGGTTATGGCTTTATTGCCCCTGATGACACTGATGCAATATTTAAGTTATTCACTTTCCTTGTGTTGGTTGTTTTGACAGCACTGAAAGGATTCAGAAATGGGTTGCTGGTGTGATGTTGGGCTGTGAGGCTGTGGCAGATTAAAGGAAATGGGATGGGAGCTTTTCACAGACATTAAACAGTGTTAGATTAATGATCTTGAAGTAGCTCTGTTATTCCCCATTATGTGTAGAGTTGTATTTCTCCCTTCTCTCTGCCCGAACATGTAGGTGTTACTCATGCTGTCACAACCCTGCCATCAGCGTAACTAAAATGCCTACTTCATTTATTGCTGCCCTTTAAATTACCTCCCTCCTGTCATCAGCGTCCGCCCTGTTCTCTCTAATGTCTGGTTTCACACGTGACCAGAAATCCACCAAACCGCCTTTCTCTCCTCCATCAGAGTCAGTGACTACATATGCTGTGATCAGATGGACTCTGACCCTCCAGCACACAGTTCGCTGCACCATTGGCTTGCTTGTTTGGAAGATGTTATGGTTGTCGTTGCTCTCAATTGTCAAATCAGTCAGTTGTATTTATATAGCCTAGAGGAACAAACAGGAAATGCATGTTGTGTGTACAGAATAGACCAGCATAATAAAATGACAATATGGACAATCAGGATGACAAAGTTCTGAATAGATTGTAATATATATGGATCTGAGAGGACGATGAGCAGCGTGTGTGTGGGGGGGATTAAAGCATTTCTGTGTCAGTGCTCGCTAGAAACACTCAAGTAAATGAGGTGAAATGAGGCTGAAGGAGACAGGAGAGCACCTGCAGTCAGTCCCTCTAGTCATCCCCTCCTCTGTCACGACTCGCTAACCGAAAAACATTCCCACCGCTGCCTGCCTTCCTATCCTGGCATGTCATTACAGAGCCCACAGCTGACAGAGGGCCTCCAGACCGCTTATTAAGTGCACATCATTTGACATGTTCCATCTGCATTTTCAGTGGTCTCCGGCTCAGATTAGATCATAGCATATGAAGCCCGGGGGGTGTATTCATGCAGACCTGCTCAGTAGCGGACCAGAGGCAGGAACCCAGTGGTTTTTGAATAGGGGGAATTCCACTGGCATTACATAAGCAGGTGTGAGCGAGGGATCCAGATGTACTAACGCAATTGTGTGCTGGATTAAAGACATTCCTGCATAGTTGGTGGATGTCTCGGACTGACAGAACCTTTTGTTAATGATCTGCCATTTTAACCGCTTCCTGCCGGTTCTGTCTGCTTCTAAATACTAAGTGACTGGTGTCGAGGCCTTCAGATTCACACTCATGAAGCTGCCCCCCCACCACCACCCCCTGCAAGTCATCCTCTTTGTCTGGCTTCAGAGGAAAGAGGTGACTGAATAGATGACGACAAGCTCCAAAGGTTCAAGAACAGCACGTAACCCTACACCTCTTCCGCCCAAAACAATAGACCACACCTCCATCCTCACTCCCGCTGTCTCTCTCTCTTACTCAACCACTCTTGTGACCATATAAGGCAAAAAAAGCCAGGGGAAGCCAGCAACTGCTGCTGAACAAGCAGGGCTGAGAGGCAGAGTTTCTCCCGGTGACTCGGTCCAAATTTGCCCGCCTTTCCCAGAGCCTCAAACTGTTAATGTTTGCTGTGTGTTTGTTTGAAAAGAAGTTGCCTGTCGCTGACCCAAATGCTTTTGCTGTGTGTGTATAAAGTGCATGCTTGTGTGTTGAAACGTGTGTGTGTGTGTGCGTGCGTGCGTGCGTGCGTGCGTGTGTGTGTGTGTGTGTGGGAGAGCGAGCAACGATGTAACAACACCCATATCTGGCACGGCCTGAGAGTGTTTTGTGTTTATAGTAAATACATATCTGTATTTGTATCTGAAACACATGCTGCCCTCCACCTTGTTAGGTCTCCTTTCTTTTCCAGATGCCAACACGAGACAGACAAAGCAACCACTGTTGCTGTTTCTATCACTCCATCTTTTTTCCCATGCAGCATACACATGGCTTACAGTACCATATTGACTTAGTGTGCATTAGAGATGTTGTCAAATCAGTACAGGTGTTAAATGAGCAGAGAGGCATCTTAACAAATTAGGGAAAGCTTTGTGCATTTTCCCTTTATGCCGCATTCCTGTGTTTTGTAAGTCAGTATGAGTCTTATCACTCCTTCCTGTGTACAAATAACTAAGGAAAGGAGGAGGATGGGGGAGCTGGAAACTAGAGATTAAAAGACAGAAGACAGAATAAATAACAAGTCACTCTGCTGTTATCTCATTATTGCATTATCTCAAAAGCTGCAGGTGGTCTTAATTATTCTTTGTGATTCTGGTTGTTTAGGAACACACAAATAAACACTTTGCTTTATCATGTCAAGAGGCTTGTGTGAAGTGAACCAAGTTGCGTAAATAGTCTTGGCAGTGGTTTGTACCGGACTGGGGAATGATGTTGAACAAAACGGGGTTGGCTGCTAGAATGAACGGCAATGTGTTTACACTGGGCTCACAGTGGGCTTCGAATGTGTGTGTCAGGTAGGAGGATTTGGGTCAGATTAAACAACCTTATTGACTCTAAGGTTTGACACAGATCTGAGCTGCGGGATGTATTTACATGTATATGTGTCATGCATGGGGCCACAGACGCACATATTCTCACCAAGACACTTGAGCGTGAATGCACACACATAGGCCTAACACACATGAATTCACACGTGTAATTACACAGCAAGAGCAGCCAGTGAGTTAACATGCCACTCTTTTAACATGCTGTCATTGAATGGGTCCTTTTCTTTCTGACTGGATCATATAATGGCTTCACACACCCTGAATTACAGACACACCCTGCTGCTATTACAACCAACTGAAGGAGAAAGAGAGAGAGACTAGGTCACAGTGAAAAGGAGAGCGGGAGGCAGCGAGGGGGAGGGAGATAGTGAGGTCAGTAGTGTCCATATTTGGTAATTCATGCCTGCGTTTTATCCTACATTTCTTTCTGTGCCCAGTTCTGTTTGTTTTGTGTCTTATGCAATTGCTGTGATGTTTGTACTTTTTTGGTACAAGGTTTTCATTAAATGGGAACTTCTTGTTGTTGACATTTGCTTTGACTTAAACTTTGTTTATTTTAATATTTTTTTTCTATGTAAGAAGCCCCTCTCTTTACTCCCCTTCATTCTCCTCCTCTAGGCCCCTCTCCTCCCTCTGCATCTGGTCCTGCTCAAGTACTGGGTGACAGGATGACCTCTGACCTCTCAGCTGAAATTTCGGATATTTCCCATCCATCCCAGAGAGAGAGAGCGAGTGTGAGGTTTATTGAATTTTCCAAACAGGCAGGCTGTATGGCCAATGTTTTGCTCAACATACATGTGATGCCCAGCTGCTAAACGTAAAGGAAAACACACCGATGCATTCCTTTCATTATGACACATAGCGAACATAAATCACACGTTGAACAGAATGTGAAAATGTGATTTACCTATGTTTGTCAGTGGATGCCAGCCATGCCTGAGCCGCTATGATGTGACTTATTGGGGTGAAACTCAATAAGAGTTGCCTCTGTGCAGTGTGCTGAATGTGTAGTTGTGTAAATTGATTGCACTTTGTGTTGATGTCACCTGCAATATTTGCATCAGGCTTTGGTGTTTGTCCCTGGACCTCACAACAGCATCATCTGTTTTCTGTATTCCTGCCTCTTGTCCGACATCACCCTCTATGTGTAGAAGAGAAGACAAAACATAATGGGGTCAAGCGTTGGCTTGTCTGAGTGTGCAGAAAACAGGAACCACATCTTTCACTCAACAAGTGCTATTACCTTTACAATTGTTCTCAACCAGTGGTTCTCAACCCTTTCTTTTCCAGAGGTACCCCCACATATATGAACTCAAAAACACGTCCAGCAGCAACACCTGTTATGTACCAAATGTTCTCATTTTAATTGATTTAAAACTGGACATTATTGAGTACTATTCATTATATAAGAGTGGATATTGTTACACTTTCATACAATTTTTTTCATACAGTTGAACTGTCAGTGTTTAGGTTTGTTTGGTCAAGTTTGCATTTGCACTGGTGGAAAGAAAAGCTATGCATTTAAACCATGCATCTATTCATTTTAGCTAATTATTCAAGCTACCTGCAGGTAGTTTCGTCAGTTTATCCATTACTTTTAGCTAACTATTCAGACTGTTTATCTGTTAGCTGTTTTACTATTTAACCGTTACTTTTAGCTAACAATTTCAACATTTTATCCAATACATTCAGCACATTATTTCAACAGTTTATTCACTAACACATGTGCTTTTAGCAAACTATTCAAACTGTTTATTCGTTAGCTAGCTAACTGTTTAGACTTCCCTTCAGCCTGTGGTAATCTATTCAAGTGTCACAGGTGAGTCAATATTTTTTTCATGAAAGTAGAACTTAAAATTTCTAATCTAATTTGTTGAGCTACTCCACAATCTGTCCATGTAGGCTACCCCCTTCATTACATGTACCCCTGGTTGGGAATCACTTCTCTTTTTGTCTTTCCATCTCAGTGCTACTGATCAAAGCTGATGATTTTTCAATGCATATTTCACACTGAGAAAGTGAAAAATATTTAGTTTCCATTGTTAATGTCTCCCTGCTGGTTGTGACATGTGCATTGGCTCCATGCCTTCAGTTCCACTCGTCAAACTGGGATCAGATCACCCAATCTGAATCCCAGGAGAGTATCTGAAGTAAACAGGTTCGCGTTGTACTGTTCCATTCTTCCCGTGTAGACTTTGGCAACGGCACCGCAGGACTTGCATCTCAACATCCATCATTTCACTCATCCCTTTTATGTTCAGTTTTCTTGCCCAGTCCCACCACCCCTTCCTCTTTGCTACCAGAGCCACACTCCTCTCTTTTTATTCCTCATTGTACATCCAATCAAACAACTATTTTCCAGATATCTGTTGCTTTGTATTTGATTTAACCTATAAACAATCTGTCCTAATTACATCTTCTCTATTGGTTACACTTACACAAGAACAAGCCAAGTCTTTTTGAAGGAAAGAGGAAAACAAATGTCAGGAGTGATCTGAAGAAGTATTTACCTCCCTCACCTTAATTAGATCATTACTTCAGCGGTTCCCAGGTAGTGTTCGCATGTCTGGTCACGAATGTGGGCTTACCTGTTTGAGTGATGGGAACCTGTGAGAGTAAATCACATAACTGTCCTGCCGCTTTGTATCTTGTTAGGTCTCTTGAACTTAGAGGTGCACTGGTGAATGCAAAAGTTCAATGCAAAATTCAAGTACACCAACACTGACAGAACATGCTGAAAAGTGCAGTTAAATTTTTATAGGTGACATTGTGAAATTCTAAAAGATTTCAAGTTTGCTTATAAATATGAATGATATCGACATGAATGTTGAATTACCATTACAGTTAATTGTATACTGTATGTATGAGCTTTATTTAACTGAAACTGGAGTTTTTTTAAGTGTTTTAAAAGTATGTAGATAGTTTAATAATTTTTCATCAAAATTATTGTATTTTCACTTGCAGCTAAGAACTAAATCAGTAGCCATGAGTAAATTGTTTATAAATATTATAAAAGTTATAATATTTAAATTACCTAGGTGGAAACAGGCCTGTAAGTTAAAAGTGATATTTTACTGTGACACTGACCACTGAGTAAAGTTCTTGGGCCAGACACAAAATCTGTATCAGCTCCATTTCTACTGCTCACCTCTGACCTCCTTTTGGAGGGGTGGAACATTGATACATAAAGTTTAGTGCTATTAATATAACACCTACGAATATATCATCTTCATTCCAATATCAGACAAAGGTATACAGTTTCAACAAGGTTATAATATTGCCAGTTGTTTATGTTACGCACAAATGCATACTCCTTTGTCTGTGGAAAGTATTTATGTATCATAACTCATTAGTGATATGAGTAGCAGTATAGAATAACTCAGACAGGTCTGTGTGAGTGATATGCCTGATATTTGGCAGCCTAACCGCAGACATTGTATCAAACAGCTGCAGCCATCGCCACTTGTTTTTTTAAAGCAGACAGTGGTCAGACTAGACCGTGTTGACACACGAGGGTGATCCTGGGTGATGCAGTCCATCCTGAGAGTGAGTGACTGGTACTTATATGGTCATAAAAATCCTTAGTATGCACATACCTTTCTCATTAAACACAGCTTTATCTGCACCCCCTCCCTCCTCTCAACTCTTTCAAGTTCAGTTTTTTCTGCGCTTGCTGCCCTGCTCAGTGGCTGTCACCCCTCCAGTTATGCGCGCCTTTAGGATACCATGATTGGTCCAAAGTATGTGGCTTATCAAAGCGCGGATACAATTGGCCAGAGGGGCGGTACATACGGGCTGGACCCGCCTCGTCCTGGACCGCACCCCGGCTCCGGCTGGCTACGTAACGTTACTGAGTGAAATTACGCGAACCAGTGAGCAACCAGTGGAGGAGGGAGGGCAGAAGGAAGAAGGGGAGAGAAAAAAAATATAGAAAGAGTGAGTGAACTAGAGAAAGAGAGGGAGGAAGCGAGAACTGTAGTTTAGCCTGAACTCTGCAGAGCTGCTGTCGACAGGAAAAGAAGTTTGACTCACGGCGACGCTGACTGACCACCCGGTTGTTGTTAGCCACCCTCTAAAAGGCGTCCTGCACCCGAAAAGCAGGTAATATTTCGAGACTTTAACCAATTTTGTGTGTCTGCCATGCTCTCTCTCGGTACCCTTTTAATAACTCATTCAATCTTGCCCGTCACTCCAGCAAGTGCATTGAACCAGGAAGCACGGTTGCTAAGTTTACTGCTGCAACTTCAGCAACCTCGCAGGGTGGAGTGGGAGCTCCGGAACAGATTTTAAATCGAGTTTTCTTTTACTTTGCAGCACGCGAGCACACGTTCCAAAAACTTCAATTCATTTTACACGTGTGCTATGTGCGAGACGGAGGTCGAGTAGTAACGGTAACGGTATTGGTATTGTGGCAGTTGGCGATAAGCTAAAAAGCCCTAACGGTAGAGACAGGAAGTGATTCGCTTGAATGAGTTGCAGAAAAGGCCGGTGAAGAAGAGTTTGAGAGCGATGGAAAGGAAGGAAAAGTGATTTCAGACTACATGTAACGGCGGCTCTGTCGGGGACACCGTGAAGCGTGTGATTAACGTGTGGTTGGGTTGAACTTATCGGTTTGTAGCGGTCATGAACAGACGCCGTGTGTGGCCCGTAATATGTCGGGCTGGCGGCATGACGTCACTGGTTCACCGGTGGACCGGAAAAACGGCGCTTTGCTCTCCGACCAGCTCGACCTCACTGAACCATGTCATCCGCATGTCTGTGCACTCCGCGCCTTCCTGTCTTTATACTCCTGTTGAAATCATACCGGGTCCCTTGAGGGGTTTTCAAGGGCCCCCCGGCCAACGAGGAATACATTTGACTGTGATTTAGTTCACATAAAATAGTTTTTGTAGATGGGCCTCATTGATGGAACAAAATCTCATGAGTTGGAGTAATGTGGATATTTCAAAAGTTCAGTATTTCAATATTTGTTTATCTGTAATTGTATTATGGGATTTCATAAAAATTATGCATCATTTATTTATTTACATAACTTGTATTTTACCATGAAGTCTCTTGAGGCACATTTAATGTTTTTAAGACATGGCCAAAATTACAACGCACAGTAAATTAGTCACATTAAAATGTACAACATTTACATATAGCACAATATAGGAGCTGAGAGAAATTAGAAAGGAGAGGGCATGACCTAATTTGCGTTCTAAATAAAACACGTTTTGTGTGTGGCATTTGATTGCCTCATATGAAGGCATTGTTTGCAAATAAAGTTTGGCTCTTATGTAGCTCCAAGCCCAGTGTGCATACTGTGAAAGTGCTGTTTTGATGAGCTCAGAACAGAATCCGGGGACCCATCGAAGATCTGATAACTGAAACAGGAGAAAGCCTTGTACAGAGGTAGATGGACATTAGTTGTTGACTTGATTTATGCCAGAATGATTCCTGAAATACACAAGAATGCCAGCTGAAAATGACCAGGTTTGTCTAATTACAGTGCAGGTCCACTGTGATAAAGAACAGCTAGGCAGCATACGTTTTCCATGGCTGTTTTATGGGATATATATCAAACAAGTTCAGACAGTTTGTTATATAGCCCAAAGTCTCAAATCACAAATTTGCCTCAGTTCCTCACAAACTTTAAAATGGGACACCCTTGAATCTTACACTCTTGATTCAGACCAAAGGAGGGGTAAAGGGAAGAAACATCAAGAAGAGATCCTCCTTCCAGGATGGACCGATGTAAATTAAAACTAAAGTTGACAGAGTAGACTAAAGCAGCAGTTGTTCAATTGCCATATGGAGAAAGAGACTGGCAATAGGGAAGTAAAGTGGAAACATCAAAAGGAAATGTTGAGTTTAATTTAAGAGTTTCAGATCAAAGGTTTTTGAAGTGAAGAATATGGATCAGAAAGACTTCTAGGTATAATTATATTGCCTTTTGATTATTGTAATATTTCTCCTATATTTCACTAGCCCCTATAAACGTCAGTTCAGTTTGCAGCCAGTTCATGAACGATTCATTCATTTAGCTACATGTTAAAGCAACACACTTTCATTCCCACAGGCCTACCTCACATGGACGTTTTTACAGGCTCAGGCTTTCATCAGATCTATAAAGTGTCACATTCTCGTCACGCCTGCCTACGTTGTGTCATTGTGCATCGATTTTAATAACGTGCTCAGTCAGTACAATTTGTTGTGATTGCTCCGTTCAGTGGCACGCCATTGTGTTTCGTGGTCTGGGAAGCAACCTGACTCTCGTATGTTTGGACGCCCTACTGGTTGTTAGTATGGCACGTTGTGAGGCTGAGTATTTGCAAAAAAAGTTCTGCATGAAGTCAACCTCGAGTTGCATCAGGTATCGAAGCCCTCCCATGTCTGGCGTTCCTTCACATAAACCTGCTTCTTGTTGTACGAAGTGTTAGTGGTCTCGGAGAGAGTGAGAGCAGCACCTCTTGTAGTAATCAGAACCACACGCTTATTCTGCTGATGTTTTCTGCCAAGGAGCTGTTAAACCACAGTGTGAGCTTACCTCATTAATAATTTACTCAGGCATATAAACGATTGTGCAAATGATGGTTAATGCGGAAATAATAATTGCAACAACTGAAAAAATACAGTTTTGTGTGTGTGTATAGTCAAATATTTTATTGAAGTCATCTCTCATGGTGATGTTTCTCCGGGTGACACACCTACACTCTTTCATAGAACAGTCATAGTTTCATGTTGCTTGAGAATGACAGCACCTTACCTTAAAGGGTCACATTGGGTGACATCTTATATGTCATATCCTGTTGCTGCGTTTGAGTCATGAATTTAGCTTTGGCAGTGCATTGTGCAAGAGCTTCTCTGGGGGCCAGTTCTTCTCACTTATTGCCAGTTTCTTTGCTGTTATTCAGCCCCCTACAGAGATTGTTACATTCCATCATTCATGTGTCAGCAAAGTCCACGCTTGCAGCTTGGGGAGAGTTACGTCTCGCAGGCTGGACAAACTTAACACACAGGCATCTTAACGTGTGAGCCGGGAGCTGATGTGTGAGGCCGTTCAAGCTTCTCAAAGCAATACAGTCTGAGTGAACGTGCTCGTGGATGTTTAGATTTATTCGAAGGACTGTCGTCCTGGCTGAACCAGATTAATTGCATCAACCTAGCTTTTTTTTTTTTTTTTTGCAAATGAGAGTGCATCGTTAGGAGGGCAGTGTGACACAGTTTGGCACACTGCGATCTTCTGGTATGAAGTCTGATGGTTCCTTTTAACAAACAATGTATTTATAATCTTTTTGTGTGTATTTGTGCGCGTGTGTGACCTTCTAAGTGCATTCATAGGTTAAACTCAGATTGTCAGGCTAAAAGAAGAGAGAAGCATGATAACACTGGCTAAAAAGTTTTAAAACACTGCTGTATTTTGAGCTAGAGCTGAAACAATTAGCCAAACAGTTAAAATAAAGAACTAACTGGCTCCTCTTATGATAATGGATTAATTGTTGATCAAAAATGCTAAACATTCACAGACTCCTGCTTCTGGAGAAATTGGGGACATTTTTGAGATTTATTTTGTGACATTTTATTAACTTGACAAGTATTATTTTTTTATCAAGACATTTAGAGGACTAATTAACAACAAAAATGTCATTAGATGCATCCTTACCCTTGATTAGCGTTGATGAAGAGGCTATCAGATGGACTGTGCCAATTGTTTGTTATTTAAATTACACATTTGTTTTCTAGTAATACTTAAGCCTAGTAAGAGATGTTGTTGATGATTGGTAGTTGTCAGTAAAGTGCCGTGCATATCCTAGTTTTCTACACGGTCAGCCGAGATCAATTCATGCAGGCAAAATATTACAGTCAGATTCTGTATTAACCATGGCAGAGCTGGTTAAGCCATTTGTCAGTATGTAGTGTTGCTCAAAGTCAGCACTGGGTGAAATTCACCTTTGTTTTCAGAAATAGACATACTGTCTTTTATTTCATTAAGAATGCGATGCAAACAGTATCAAACACAACAGACTTCAGCTTGCACACACACTGTATGTGCTGTCTGGACATGGTGCCATATGTCTCTAATGGTAGTTCAGCTCTTTCAGATTTTTTTTTTGTTCTTGAATGTCTTGTCTATTTTTGTTCTGCCCAAACATATTTCTTCTGGTTGACATGAACAGCATAATTAAGTTGCCTCAGTCAGAATAGTTGAACAGACTGGGCTCAGCAGTAGTGCTCTACTGTGGGTTTTCTCTTTCCTTTAACTTTATTTCTTAGATTTCCTCGTTGTCTCCTCGTCAGACCTTTCTCGCTGGTCCATGTTCCCATTCTGTGTTCTCCTTCATTTTCCCTCCCCCAACTCTTTTCCTGTGCTTGTTTTTTTTTTTTTTTTGCCACCGCCCCATCCTTTCCTTATCCTCCCCCACACAGCACGCACCTGTAAGTTTTCAATTGAACCAAACAATACCAGGAAATGGTTGTGCTCTGACTTGGACTAGACACAAAAAGGACTTGTTGAGATTTCTGAACTCGACAGACGAACCATGCATTTTACGATGATGACAAGTGGCCCAGATAAAACTGCTTTCTTTTTTATGTCATAAATGATGAGGTAATGCTCAATCAAGGGAGTGCCAGTTTAATGATTAGGTAATAGTGAGCACCTGGTTGTCCAATTCCCTACACAACTTCCTTGTAGAAAAGTGTTATTCTAGATGACAGCCTTTTTTTTTGTGATATTCTAAACGTACACAATGCATTGTGAAGCAAAGCTCTGCAGATATTCAGAGGCTGAGAGAAACCTAATAACCCTAAAACAGAAAAGAGATCAGTGGTAATAGTGGTAAAGCACAGTTTTATTACTGAACATGTCAGGAAATAGACTTTGTCCCTGGTTGGGTGTGTGTGAGCTGCACACCTGGTGTGGGGCTGCATAAAGAAGTGGCTAGTACTCTGGAGATTGCGCAACTCATTCACCACAGACACTTCCAACTTCCTTTCTCACTGTTAACTTTGAAACACACTGCTTAATTGACCTCTTCTGTGTCCCATTGGATAATTTATTCACATGCTGGATTGTGATGTCCAGGTTGGTGAACTAGCATGTGGCTCTCAGGCCTGTGAATGCGTTCTTCCATAAAATAATTGTTTAAACGAGAGAGCGTTGTATTGTCTGTCTCAAAGGGAGTGCCCTAGGTAGAGATAACAAGTGATACAGCTAAAAAGAGCTATGTGATGACCTAACAGGGTGAAGTAAGTTGAAGTAGTTGACTGCTGATAGGATGAACGGTATGAGAACATAGGAGCTTAAGTGAAGTAGTAATAACTGGTTTTCTTGACTGGGTATGTCTGAAATAAAATACCTAGCTGTGCCAACGCAGCAATCCACAGGGGAAAAAAGTGTAGCTGACAAGCTGAAATGTGTATCTTTACTCCCCTCTGCATTCTTTCACCCTCTAACAGGCTTACGTAACCGTCTATCTGTTTATCTGCTGGTCAATACTGTCGGAGTGTTTTAGTGAAAGGGCAAACTGGTGCAGTGTCTGCTTTTGTCAAACAACCAGTTGTCCATTTAATAGTGTAATCAGATAGCTGTTTGATAAATGAGGAATCTGTTATATGACCCTGAAAATAATGTGATAATCAGAACACCGTATTTCCAATTAGCTGTCCTCCCCTGTCGTTTAACCGTGGGTCTCCCTTCTTTGGCCCATGGGACAAATGGTTAATATAGGTAAAACAGACATTATACAGAATGTTTAGGACAGTGATTCCCAACCACGGGTATCTTACACCAGTGGGTATGTGGAAAGCCTGTGAAATAGCTCAGGTAATTTGATAAAACAGAAATTATGGTGTGAGACAAGATGTTCACGTATTGAATCAGCTGTAACACCTGAATACTGTTGTGACCTAGTTGAAGTAAAATCTACACTCCTGACTCAGTGTGACACATTAACCTACATGGTTTCCTGTCTTGCACATTGCAAATATTCTGTAGTGATACTGTTCCTGGTCAATGTTTTGCACATCCCTGCGCAAAGCTGTACAGCTTTTATTTAATGAAGTCATATTGTAAATGTTTGTTGTTTTCACATTTTTTTTGTACATTTTGTAGTTCATTTTTTTGCTTCATGACATGCAGTTCTTGCTTTATCTATCTTTTCTACTTGCTATGTTTGTTACGCTTAATTAGAGATGAAACAGTATGAAAATTCTATATCACAATTGGAGTAATCAAAATTACGGTTTTCAATATTTTCTCAGTATTAAATGTGTTTAAAAAGTTCTGATATGCACACTGAAATCTTTTCGCCTATTGAAGACCATCAATTGAATTTCCAGAACTATGAACATTGTTTTTGCATAAACATTACATAAGGTATTGGCTGTTAATTTAAACATGGAAACACAAATGTGCATAAAATACTTTATAAAGTTTATGCAATGATAGTAATTGCCATGAGCCCAACAATGGGCATAAATACAGAGGACTGCAGCATTTCTCCTGTTAAAACCCTTTTACAACCAATAAATTTAAATCCGTTGGTTGGGTAACTAAACTACGTGATGTGTGATCATGTGCAATGGATGACTAGACTCTGAAAGGCACATGACTGTGAACATGTAGTATTTTTACAAGTAGATAACACTGACAATTTCAGTTTATAAGCTATAAGCAAGTTAGACTGACAAACATCACATTTTCTCCCAGTCCAAAATCCACACATCATGCAAGATTTTGTGAAGTGTTGCCCGCTTTCACAGCATTTCCTTCAATGTTTCCCTCAAAACTCCTATAAAAAAACAAAATATGACCACACTTCAGATGTAAAATTTTAAATGGTAATACTAACCTGGAATTTTACCTTGGTTTATCATTAAGCCGGTAACCTTTTAATTCTCAGAACCAACATAACGAGGCACATGTTTTGTATATGACAGTAAACTTAATTCTGATTTTAGCAGGTGAGCATGGCAGTTTAAACGGTGAGCTAAAAGTAATTGATCAATGGTTAAAATAGATGTGAGAGATTCAATTTTTGAAAAAGTTAGCTAAAAGTAATGGATAGTTGAAGTAGCTAAACTTCTGCCACACCAAGTGGTCATGACTTAACAAAACAATCCATAACTTACCTGTTTACAAGCTGTCCACTTTAAAATCGTTAATCAAAGTGAAATAATCACATAAGTGAAATAGCCTGTTTAAAATTAGCTCAAATGAATACATTTGTAACATGCCTGCAGGTGTCAATTAAAGGGGTACAGGGCTGTGGGGGTACATCTGAAACTCGCCTACACCAGTGGTTCCCTGCCTATTTCGCAGCGAGGCCCCTGCTAGCTTTGGTAAGACCTAGTAAGGGCCTCTAGTTGTAAATGGTACATGGCATTGGCGAGGTTACAGTTAAAAGTGAAATTGGATCCTGGTTGGGGCAGGAATGTGAAAAGTAATGTGGAAAGTGATGTCAATCTGTCATGCAGTGCGGTTATTTTCCAGCAAGAGCTTAATTTACATTTCGGCCCACAGAGCCACTCAGCATGTGATCAGCAAAACGCCACCTTCCCTCCTCCTTGAAAGACTCACACACAACAAGCTCCACAAATGGCAAAATAGTTTTCTCAGTTTGTCATTTCCTCTTTCCTCCCCTCTCTTCTCCTTGCCCCACCCTTCCCATTTTCAGAGGAGCAGGGCAGCGGAGAGGGCGCCGACGTGTGAGCCCATAATGAATTTTGACTGACTCACTACCTTTCCAGTCTCTGCCTGGCACCCACTGTCACCTCCGTGAGAGTGAACTCAGTCAGTAGATCACTGCACTGTGAGGAGGATGAGAGTGGGAAAGCCGAGACACAGGGGGGACTGACACTAGAAACAGAGTATTTTTTCGAAAGGGTAATAAACAGTTGAAGCCAAACAGATGAGTCTGACAACAGTACAAAAAGTTATCCACAGCAGGAGGAGGACAGCTGAGGACGCGCAGATTTGGCTTGGCTTAAGCTAGCTGGGATGTTGTGAGGGATGCAGTTGTTGGGAGTACAGTGTCATTGACTTTGCTGTCGTGTTGATATTCCTGCCAATAGAGCAGCAAACACAGCACAGCTGGTTTATAGGTTCCCTTTAGCCGGGGCAGGAGGGTTTGACTGTAGATGGTCATGCTGTGGTTGTGTTTTTGATGTCTCCTGGTTTTCACGGTAACTCTGGAGGAATCACTGAGGTGGAAAGGAATGAGAGGGAGTCTGACTGATGGATAGATTGCCTCAGTTTTAAAGACCAGGGTTGACCTGCTTTCTAAACGGGCCAACCGGGGCTAAAAAGGACACTCTGTATCCCTTTCCTTTTTCCTTTCCTCTCCTCGTTTTTCCTCCACCTCTTTCTTGAAGTCCTGGCTACTTGGATACTTCCTCTTTGTAACCACATTCTGGTCTCTGTGATGAGGCCGTTTTCTAAAACTGGCCTCCATTCCCCTTCTTGTGTTATTTATTTTATGGTCCCGCTTCCTCTTTCAAGTAGGTTCTTGCTATGACAGGACACCGCTAACTCTGTTTTCATTTGGGCTTTTTTTAAAGAATATAATCCTTTTTTAATGGCATCTCCGCAGGTGTCATATAGTTCAAGGATTTTTTTACCAGGGGTTGGTTTCAGGATGTCTGTCTTGTACCGACTGCCTTGTATTCAAATAATTAGTAATCCTTTTTATGAGGATCTAGACCAGCTAATCTCATCGTAAAGGGGTCTCAACTAAATAGATGGCGAATGCTGTCACAGCTGAGCAGTGATGCAAAGTGACGAAGAATTGGGGAAACCTTGATTCTCACAGGATTATGCAGGATTTGGCAGGATGGCAGTAGTAACCTGAGCCATGAAACTCAAGTTGAGGGTTAGGGAATGAGTGTTAATGCACACTGTTTTATCTTAAAGTCAACGTCTATGTCTTACTATAACTGTCTAAAATTGTCTGTTTTGTTTTTTTATCCCTTCTCTCCTTTCTACTTTCAATATAGAACAGTGCTTGTCAAACTAGAATAGCTGTTGGGAGTAATTTTAGTCCTCATGGCACTCTCTGGAGAGGTAGTTTGAAGTGTGTCACTGAGTTATCTGTGGCAAGCATGTGAGCCGGACTGAGGCAGACATCAACAGACTTAACTATAAGCTGAAGTGCTTAGTTGATCATTAGAAAATCAATGAGCAACTGTTTTGATAAAAACAAAAAATACCAAACATTCCCTGATTTCAGCTTCTAAATTGAGAGCTTTTGCAGATTTTCTTAGTTTGGTTTTTTTTATTTATTTATTTTTTGCTGTTTTCTGACATTTTGTAGACTCAGATTAATCCAGAAAATGATTAGCAGATTAATTGATAATGAAAATCATTGTTAGTTGCACCCCTAGTCCAAATGTGTCTGCAGCTCACAGTACTGGATAAATGGCTAAAATAGGTATGAGAGATACATTTTTGAAAGAGTTAGTTAAAAGTAATGTTTAGTTGAAATGGCTAAAAAGCTAAACGTCCAACTTCTGCCACACTAAGTGGTCATAAACTAAACAAACCGTAAGTTGACTATTTAAAAGACGTCACTTTCATATTGTTAATCACATCAAAGTGAAATATTTACCTGTTTAAAATTAACTCAAATAAACACATTTGTAACATGCCTGCAGGTGTCGATTAAGAGGGTACAGGGCTGTGGGGGTACATCTGAAATTCACCTACACCAGTGGTTCCCTGCCTATTATGCAGCGAGGCCCCTGCTAGCTTTGGTAAGACCTAGTAAGGTATAATCAGGCTGTTTCTGTATTGAAATATTAAATATCTCTAATCTGCAGTGTCTTGTGAATGGTCTTTTACAATACTGAGATTAATGACTTTTTAAGCCATTTGACTGCAGCAACGCACAGTGTTTCTGTATTTATTAGAAGTGCTTGATGTTTTTTAGATGGTGGCCAACATATCTCCCAGCACCTTGGTTATAATGGCACGCTAAAGCAACACCAGAGCTTTGGGCGTGTTCAGCCTGTTCTATTTCACTTCTTGTTTTTGCCAAACAACAAAACTACAGGGATTATAATGAGTCATGGCTCTTGTTCAACTCTGCATGGGGCAAACTCAGCCTGATATATTGAAGTGAGTAATAGTCAAGTACATTTTAAAGAAGCATGGGAACATAACAGAAAGGGACTGAGAGTCGTCAGGTCTATAACTGTGTGTGTGTGCTGCCAGTGTGAGGTGATACTGATCTCTCCTGAGTGATGAAACCCCTGAAGGCACACATGACCTGCTGATGTGATGGGAATAAGTGGAGGGCAAAACACAGGAAGGAAAGCCAGAGAATATGTCTGAGAGAGATGTAAGGGGGGAGTATAGAGAACAGAAATTTGTGGAATGCCTTTGCTTGCTGTCTCTCCCTGAGTGACTATGGGAGGAATGTGACCCTGAAAACACTGGATAAACAGGAGGAGGGGTGTTAGGATTCTGGAGAGGCAGAGGAGGGTGACTGAAGGCAAAGGTGGGAGCGTGGAGCTGGCTGAGACATATAGCTAGACTAATTTGCCACACGTTCTGTGACAGGATGTGGTCGGTACACATGAGATGAGTATGGAGTCGGGTTGAGCCGTGATAGACGTTAGCTGTAGTGTAGCCTGACAGAGCGTTGATAGAGGATGAGGGAGACATGGGGTCATGAGAAGAATGGCTCTTCCCTCTGCTTTCTTTCTCACAGATCAGGGTTAATGTGCTGGAACACACTGGACTGACATAACTCTGTTAAACGAAGCAGCCTCTATGCTTCTCTCTTTCAAAGATTCTCAAGCGTCTTTGACCCTTTTCACTGCAGTTGAGGAATGCTGTTTTTTGTTGCATTTTTTTCAAGAGCATAGTTGATTGCATTTTGCAGTGATTTTTAAAGAACTGTCAGAAGTAGAGCTCGACAGATGAAGAGGATCAGGGCTATATAGGAGCATACACTCAGATTCTGTTATATGTACAACAAGTTAATATGATGCCAGATAACAAGAAGTTGCAGCTCAGATATGCCAAACTAGGTTTGTGGTCATTTGAAAACGTCATTATTATTTGTCTATCAGAGAGCACTGAAAGTTAGATTTTTCAACTGTAAAATATCTTGCTCAGTAGGTAGGTAAAAATATCTAAGGAATATGTCAAAAATAATTTTGTTGGTTTATTTTTTTTAAAACTCTGAAATATTGGAACCATCCAAAAAAAAAAAAAATCCAGCATCGGTCAGGCTATACTGAAGTACCTTTTAGTACAAATAGTAGCTTTAAAAATTCAAATTCCTCAAAATAGGTTTGGGAGTTGTGGACAGACCTTGTTTGAGCTAAGTCTGAAAGAGTTTTATGGACATATGAAACACTTGCAGCTAATGTATTATTTCAGACATGATGATAAATCTAAAGACTGTGCTGAGGCAGGCCTCTGCTGTGATTTTCGTTGGATTTGCATATGGCCAGCACAGAGGTGAAGTTACATTGTGAGAGGCTAACAACCCTGGTGGTGCTTGGAAAATGTTGTCATGCTCCTGCTGTGTTGGAATGATAATTGAGATGGTAAAGTCTGGGGCCCACGATGTCAGTGAAAGGACATCATGTTCAGTTAATTGCCCAGAGTTTCTCTATGCCTGCTTTAGTTGGGCGGGTTGGCTTAAGGACAATGTCTTTTCTTCGAATACTGGTAATAGTTGTCTAGCCACTTGTCAACAAGATGTTATTGATGAGCTTTCAGAGGTGTATTAAAGCAACAACAGATTGTGCAGAGCTTGCATTTAAAGTCAACCATTTGTTTTGGTTCACTGCAGATTGTATAGGAAGCTTATATCTAGTTTGAGGTTGTTAAGGTTAATTATCAGTCTGCGTATTGCTACTTGCAACCCAGCAGTGAGAAACAAACAGCACATAATAATAAAAACAACTAACTTCTATATTGGGCCTGCAAAATATGTGGCTCATCATGTTGCAAGAGACTTCTTTTCACCGGACTGCAATGAGTCACTAACTGGTCAAACACAAACTTCCACTGCTACTCGTTGATTGATATTATCAATATTAGACTGGCGGTAGGAATTTAACAAACATACCAAAGTCTCTAAAAGAGGAAAACAAAATAGAGATGGTGGACTATAGAGAAGAGTGTGTGACCAAGACAAAGAAAACTTGATGTTTAATGTTTCAATGCTAAATCAGAAGAATAACTAAGTAACACTTAGACAGATCATCACTACTTTAAGAAAGCTAGAAAAGGTAAATCAAACACCATGTTGACTCTTTGGTGCTCGTACATAAAAACATTTTCTCAAACAAAACCTGCTTGTTACTCCTTTTAATCTTTGCATTTCATCTGAAGCAGAATGCAAACAAGAATCTACAAAAGGGACTTTTGTTTCCTGATTTAGGTTTTAGTCCCTGGAACTATTTGGTTGATAAGGGCCATGCGTCATGCAGCGGTTTACTCTATTTCACCATGGTCAGCTCACCCCCACCCCAACACATATGAACGACAACCGGCTACCTCACAGGCGACCCACCAGCAAACACACACTGGAGGCCAAACTGGAGGCACCTCTGCCAGGAGGTGAACTTACATCTCTGTGATCCCGGGCAAATGTTTCTCTTCTGTCACCCAGATGTGCCAGCAACTGGAAACTTGATCAAGTATTCCCAGCCGTTAGCCAAGAAGTAACACAGAGCCTAGTTTGACATGGTTGTGTTTTATGTCGACCCAGCTTAACTTGAGCAGACTCTTCCTGTTGTACATCCATCCACAGGTGACCTTTGCATTCCTCAGAGATAGCATGTGAAGATTTTACGCAACCACCCTTCCTTTTTGTGCCTGAAAGTATTGAAGAAGTGTAGCTGTTGAGATATATAATTTGAATTTAGCAATGGATAACATTTAAATGATTATTTGGATTAATCTGTTTTATATTTTTTGTTGTCTTGGTGTATGACCTGTCAATGATTTATTTTTTTTTTTTTTCTAAATTTCCCAGCACTAACCACATCTTCTTTGTCTCCCTCTGAAACAGCTACGATGTCAGCCGCGGACAAGTTCCTGTACGTGGACCGCAATATGGTCAACAACCCGCTGGCACAGGCTGACTGGGCCACCAAGAAGTTGGTATGGGTGCCCTCAGAGCGCTTGGGCTTCGAGGCCGGCTCTGTGAAGGAGGAGCGCGGCGACGAGTGTGTGGTCGAGCTGGCAGACTCTGGGAAGAAGATCCGGGTGAACAAGGATGACATCCAGAAGATGAACCCACCCAAGTTCAGCAAGGTGGAGGACATGGCTGAGCTCACCTGCCTGAACGAGGCCTCGGTGCTGCACAACCTAAAGGAGAGATACTACTCTGGTCTCATATATGTGAGTATGATACAGTCATTTAAAATTCCTTGAACAAAACAGTGATCCATTCATGGGGTTAAACTTGGTTTCTTTCCTGTTTATGAATCCTGTGTGAGTCTTAATTAGAATTAAAGTGTTGTGTTTTAAGAATAAAATGTTGGCACTTTTTCTTGATGTGCTTGTCTACCAAACAATTGTCATGGTAACTTTGTTTAACCAGTGGCCTTGTTTAAAGCATTTTCCTTTTTAATTGTTATGGAATCTCCACTGGCTTTAAGAAAACAATCTGGCATGACCAGTTTCCAAACCAATTTATCTCCCTGCCCAACCTCCCAATTATCTCATTAAGTCCCATTGTTTAAGAAAACCCATTGTGTGCAAATTATCACTGCAAAAAGAGTGTGCAATGTATTACCATTCTTATGGTATACAAGCGTCCTTTTTCTGCACTCTCTTTGCGTCTGTCTTTCTATTCCCTCTAGTACCATCTTGTTTGCTTGCTTCATTCTCCCTGTGTGTGGAGTTATCTTGTAAACAGGAAGCTGCAGAGAACAATGCAGTCGGGAGCATGGGAGATGTGAAGAAAGCGTTGAGGAAGAAGGGAGTGGCTTTAGAGTCAAGCCTTTGCAGAGATGGACATGGAATGTAAATCGTCTTGTAACAGCCATTTCTGCCCCATAATGTTATTTATCCCCATGTGCTGGGCTGGGAGTGATTTGCTCTCTATGACTCTGGTGTGACCCGGTCATATCAACACAGCCTGTTGTCCCCTCCCTCGCTCCACGGTTGGTTAGAGTGGCTCCAGGCTCTGTAGTCTTCAGATTGACAGTCTCTCAGGGGAAAGCGGGCGTACAACAGAGAGGGGGGGCTGGTACAGACATGGTGTTAAGCAGCACAGGAATGCAGCAAATAGGGGAAAAAAAATCTGAAGTTATGGTGGGAGGAGAAATGAGATACACAAAATAAAAGATTTAGTGGAGTTTATGGAAAGGAATGGAGGAGGAGGAGTCTTAATGTTGGCCTCAAAGCAGAAAAGATCATTCTACCATGTAGATCTGAGATATGACTCGGCTAACCTGTCAGGTAGCTATAGTTATACAGTGCCAAAGTCAATCATCAGTTTAAACTTGCAGCAGGGTGGGGCTGAGATTATATACTATGAAAGGCTAACAAATCAGAGTTATGTGAAACATGATGTTGATGGGAGATGGGAAGGACTAATTATTGAATCAGTGCAACTTTGATTTTATAGAGAAGCACATTTTGGGGGATGTATTTGTACTTTCACATGAACACATGAACCAGTATCCCAGTCCATGATCCTGATTGTGCTCTGCACACAATAAATGGAGACATGCAAATCTCTTTTATGGTATTTTCACATTTGATGTGGCCTACAATTGTTGTATCCATCCCAATTAACACAAAAACGCTCCTTCTCCACTGCAGACATACTCTGGTCTCTTCTGTGTCGTCATAAACCCCTACAAGAACCTGCCCATCTACTCAGAGGAGATTGTTGACATGTACAAGGGCAAGAAGAGGCATGAAATGCCTCCTCATATCTACGCCATCACTGACACAGCTTACAGAAGCATGATGCAAGGTAAGTCACCGTCTACGCTGTAAAACTGTTAGCTTTCATGAGAACATTAGAGGCAAAAAAATGAAGGCGGGGTACACCCTGGACAGGTCGCCAGTCCATCGCAGGGCCACACATAGACGCACAACCACTCGCACTCACATCCACACCTAAGGACAATTTAGAGACACCAATTAACCTAGCCTGCATGTCTTTGGATGGTGGGAGGAAGCCGGAGCACCCGGAGAGAACCCACGACCTTCTTGCTGTGAGGCGACAGTGCTAACCACTGCACCACCGTGCTACCCCCACATACTGTAATATTGGTGTATTTTTATCCGTACCATCTAAAACATTTAATGAGGTGCATGAGAGTAGCTTGTCTATAAGGAGTTTGGGCGGTGGAAAGGAATCACTGCAGAATATTTGATTTGATGCATGCAGACTAATTTATATTGTTTTACCTGACCACACTGACCGCAGAAAATACCAGAAACTCTCAATTCTAGCTAAGAATGGTTGGATTTAAAAATAAAAGAGATATATTTGCGTCCTGTAGTGCTCGTAGTCACATTTTTGGGAGGATATACAGGTGATGTTAGATTTTTATGCTCATGATCTCTCTGTTGGTTCTTGAGATGGATACAGCTCTAACTAATTTTAGACTATAGTTTACAGTGAATTTGGCTTTGTGTTTTGTAACGTGAACCTACAGTCACAATAGATGGCAGAATATTACGAGCACCTAACTGGCATTTCCTGCAGGGCTACTGTATTGTAATGTGATTTATTTAGTTCACCTAATGTATCTACTTTTAACGTGCTGAGCTGTGTTATCTGTCATGCATACCACCCAAACAACTCCCCTCTGTCCCATTTGTGCTCATTTGCTCCATGTTTGGCTCCAGCAAAGTATTCAGACCCCATTATGGGAGGTACTGGGTAATTAGTCGGTTTGTCAGAAACCCGGCAGCACCTCTTTCCAGTCACAAGAAGCCGGATATTGATTTCCTGTCTGTGGGCAATGTACTTCCGTTTGTACAGGCAAAAACTGCATGTACTGTGGTGATAACATATGCTCACTTAGAGTATGCAGCATTGTTCTGCTTAATTAACATTTGTACATCTTTTTTGCAGATCGTGAAGATCAGTCCATTCTTTGCACGTGAGTACACAGACATCACTTATTAAAGTAGCAATACTTCAAGTGGTGTATTAACATTATATTCTGTTTTATCAACTCTTTATTTTCTCTTTTGTCAACTCTTTGTGTTTTTAGACCATCCTTATCTGAATTCTTTGACTCTGTATTTTTTTCTTTTTATCTCACAGAGGAGAGTCTGGTGCCGGTAAGACAGAGAACACCAAGAAGGTCATCCAGTATCTGGCTCATGTGGCCTCCTCCCACAAGACCAAGAAAGATCAGGTCAGTCCTGATTCTCTGGTCCACACAGTTCATCCTTTAACCCTTCCACCCATTATTCTTTTATACCCTCCAGTCATTTTATCTTTGAACTCACTGCGTTTATCTCTCCCTTCACTCCCTTTTTTTTTTCTCCATTTGATTCATTTTCAAGTGAGACACAATCCCCAATTCCTCTGGTGCTTTTGTCTTACCAGAACAACATCTCTTTTAACACACTTGATCAACCACGTACAAGCTTGTTAATCTGTCATCACACTATTGAAGCAGCTGATTTTATGCGGTAGAAGTTCTTTTGTGAAAAAGTTGCTGCTGAGAAACGTTTCCATCAAAGACAAAAGGGGCGGCAGTCACGATAATACCCCTGGAGGCACAGAACTACAGAACTACAGATTTAAAGACTTCTGGCGCTCTGACATGTTATATAAACCAGAGGCTTTACTTCATCTATGACGTATTGGGTTTTGCTGATTTTACTGCATCTTCTTATCAGAAATAAAACTCTCTGACCACCTGGGAGTCAAGCATTATGTCAGACTTTGCAGGGAAACTTGCTCCTACTGTTATCTGGCCCGCCAGCTATATGATCGAGCTACTTAGTGGGGTTTGATGAAAACCACATCTATCGTCTCTTTTTTTTGAGGTTGTTGTATTTCTCTCTTCCCATCAACAGAACAGCTCGGTCCTGTCACATGTGAGTTGAATCCCTCCCTCCATTCACTCTTCCACCCCACCTGCTTCTGTCATCACCTTCCTCTTCCTTCTCCACTCCCAACCCCTCATCCTCCCTCCCTTTCCTCTCGCTGGAGCAGCACACTTTGTGGGAGTCACTTTGTATTGAGGGCAGAGGTGACGTGTCCTGCCAGCCAATAGGAAGTGAGGAGGAAGTTTGTTTGCAGATCAGTGGCAGCCGTATGTGTTCCTGTGAAAAATTCAGCCAGACAATAGTAGGATAAGGGGGGGGGTCTTGCTGAAAAAACACAGCAATTTTTAATCTAAAAGATGTATTTATACATTTGTCTGGTTGAATTTTTCATAATTTATATTGCTACTCTGTGCGTGCAGCTGAGTCCAACATTTGACTGTGCTTTTCTCTTTTGGCATAAAAATTGTTTTGGGGGGGGTAGTGTGTTTTTATATTCTACAGTTTCCAGCAACATATTCAATACACTTTGGACAGACACACTGCTATCTCATGTAGCATACATATACTTAATATACACCTAAGTGATTGCTTATCAATCCAGAGCCTTCATCACTTTAAAAGCTTGATAAATGACACAGGTAGCTTACAGACTTCTGACATTTGAACAGTGGTGTCATTGCTTCGAATTCTTATGCCTTCTTTAATATATACACATACTATGTGCTTTACATATGAATCAGTGCGTCAATAGCTTTTGGATTTAAGCTGATACCATTCCATGTTTTTGCTGGATGGATATGAGTGATCATCAGCAAAATGGTTGAAAAATGCCTTGTGTAAAAAGCCAGGTAGCTGTAGCAAGACTTTGCTTAGAAAGCGTAAATGCTTAACAAACCATTTGGGAGGAAATAAATATGTGAAAACAGGCAACTTCTTCAGGTGCAGAAACTTCACTGAAAGCAAGTACAGCCTGGAGGAAGATGTTTAAAATTCTGTTGAAGCTGAAAGGATTGTTTGTGCTCTGGCTAACAGGTGATGGGTTACTGATGAGGGTCATTGGGTGTTTGCAGATTTGGGCACTAACACGACGATATGTGTGTGGGGGGGGAAATGCTTGGGTGCGATGTGTGTTTGTTTTGCTGGTGTGTGTGTATATGGCGTCCCTCCTTATCACTTTTTTGTTTAAAATGTTTTGTACACTCCATTTTCTCCCTTCTCCTCGGAAGTAAGTATGTCATAGGTAAATTAGCACATACCACTATGTTAATATATGTATTTAAATTGATTCAACTATTCAGTTTCTTAAAATGAAGTAACATTGTAGTAAATCAATAGCAGATCATACATTATACATCAGTGTCTTAAGCATTTTAATGATAAGGTCTTGTTAGATGTGAATCCAAGGCAGAGAACCGACCTGAATTATTGGTGGTATGGGTGGAAATATTGAGTTTACTTTATATGTTGTATTGCTGTTATCTTAATTTCCACCAGGGGGAGCTGGAGAAGCAGCTGCTGCAGGCCAACCCCATCCTAGAAGCCTTTGGAAATGCCAAGACAGTCAAAAATGACAACTCTTCCCGATTCGTAAGACATATTGCTACATCCTTTGATTCAGACTTTTTATATTCTGCCTGTTTTACCAACTGGACTGTTCTTAAATGTCTGTTGTTTTTTTCCCCACCTCTAGGGAAAATTCATCAGGATCAACTTTGATGTCAATGGTTACATTGTTGGTGCCAATATTGAAACTTGTATCCTTCATACTGTCGTGGCTTCTCTTTTAGTTTGAAGATATCACAGTGCTTGTTGTTAGCATTGTGTTTAATGTCTTTTTTGTCAGATCAGTCCACTTTGACAGTGTCTCACTACAACACACAAACTGATTTGGAAATGTTAGTATCAGAAAACTTGTCCTTGACAGATCGCTAGACTTGTTGGAGAAATCCCGTGCCATTCGCCAGGCCAAAGATGAGAGGACCTTTCATATCTTCTACTACCTGCTCACAGGAGCCGGAGATAAATTACGCAGTAAGCAATTTATTACATATATTTTTAAAGACCGTGAGGATTTCTCAAGGATTTGCAGAGTAGTAATTAATAGTGTTTTTTTTTTTTAATCTGAAGGGAACAGACAGAGGTCCTTCCTGTAAAGCTTTTTAACTTCTTATTTTCCATTTATCTCACTCCTACCATCCTTTTCCCTCAGATGAACTCCTGCTTGAAAATTACAACAACTACCGTTTCCTGTCCAACGGGAATGTTACAATTCCTGGGCAGCAGGACAAGGACCTGTTTACAGAGACCTTGGAGGCCATGAGGATCATGGGTATCCCAGAGGATGAGCAGATAGGTAAGGAAAATTACACTGAAACAACTATTTCCTTTTTCTTTTTTTTTACTTATTCTTTCAGTCAGACTTTTTCTCTATTTACCTACTAGTGCCAGTGCAACATAAAACCATCATACTCTTTGTTCTTGTTGCACAGGCATGTTGAAGGTGGTGGCCTCAGTACTCCAGCTTGGGAACATGACCTTCAAGAAGGAGCGCCACACAGACCAGGCCTCGATGCCTGACAACACCGGTAAGTCAGACCCTCAATCTGAAATAGTTGGCTATATCCTGCTGCAAAACTACCATGTTGTAGAGTTGTCAGCACCGAGAACTTTCACAAGCTACTCACGTTCTTCTTGTTTCCTCTGCAACAGCTGCCCAGAAGGTGAGCCATCTCATGGGCATGAATGTCACAGACTTCACCAGAGCCATCCTGTCACCAAGGATCAAGGTGGGCCGAGACTACGTCCAAAAGGCCCAGACCCAGGAGCAAGCAGAGTTTGCTGTGGAGGCCCTGGCCAAGGCCACATATGAGAGGATGTTCCGCTGGCTCGTCATGAGGATCAACAAAGCCCTGGACAAGACCAAGAGACAGGGAGCCTCCTTCATCGGCATCCTAGATATCGCTGGCTTTGAGATCTTTGAGGTGAATGAGTGAGGCAAACAGTACATGACTTGACAGTGTAGTATAAATGATCTGTATGTACAAATATATCCATGTTTTTGCTGCTGATCAACAGTGTTAAGCATTTTTCTTCTGTGTCCCCCAGCTGAACTCATTTGAGCAGATGTGCATCAACTACACCAATGAGAAGCTGCAGCAGCTCTTCAACCACACCATGTTCATCCTGGAGCAGGAGGAGTACCAGAGGGAGGGCATCGAGTGGAGCTTCATCGACTTCGGCCTGGACCTGCAGCCCTGCATTGACCTCATTGAGAAACCTGTGAGTTAGGAAAATCTTGCTTGGCCAAACATTAAGTCTGTTTATTTCTAATCACATGTTGTCTTTTTTGTACCACTTCAGTGCATCAGGGCCTTTCTATTTCAGTAACATCTGCCCTCTCTATTCTGTATGCAGGCCAATCCCCCTGGTATCCTTGCTCTGCTTGATGAGGAGTGCTGGTTTCCCAAAGCCACTGACAAGAGCTTTGTGGAGAAGGTGCTCCAGGAGCAGGGCACTCACCCCAAGTTCTTTAAGCCCAAGAAACTGAAGGATGAAGCAGACTTCTCCATCATCCATTATGCTGGCAAGGTAAACATGCAGACTTGAATTAATTACGATCCATTCACTATCACAAATTTGTCCAGCTCTCAAACCTTTTTATTATGTCCTCGAGGTATGTGAGTCTAGAAAATAACTCCTGCCTAACGTTGCTCCTCAGGTGGACTACAAGGCAGATGAGTGGCTGATGAAGAACATGGACCCCTTGAATGACAACGTGGCTACACTGCTCAACCAGTCCACTGACAAGTTTGTCTCTGAGCTCTGGAGGGACGGTGAGTTGAGGCAGATGTTAGCTTGTCGTGGTAGCCCGGGATCTACTGTGTCTCTGGGGACGGTGCTTGTTGTTGGAATATATTTCAAGTTGACTTTCTATTCCTGTTTTACATTTCATAGTGCTTTTTTTCTCTTCTATTGTCTGGTGTGTGGACCTTTGTTTTTACCTTTTCAAATCCTACTTGTTTCCATCCATTTCTTCCTCTGTATGGCCCAATTTTGTCTGTCATTTGTTTCCTTTTACTGGGTCTCAGAGGTACAGAATTGTCAGAGAGCCTATTTTTATCAGCGTTTTCCTATTCTACACTCAGACTCAGGTGACGACGAGGTTTCTTTTTCATGTATTTGAGTCTTTCCCTCTTACTCCTGCTGTCTGTTTAAACATGCTTATTTCCACCATTAATCTCCCCCCTGCCATCCATCCCATATCTCCAAACTTGTGTTATTGGGCCTAAACATTCAAGAGGTTAAGATTTTATGAGTTGTTTCTGTGTCTTTTAACCAGGTGAGGTGTGCAGTAACAAAGCCTTCTGGTCTTCTTACAATGCTCTGTCATTGAACTCTCCTTTTCTCCCTCTGTGAAATAGTGTTGTTTGGGGACTCCTGGTGTTGGTCATGGGTACTGCAGAGATGGGTATATACTGCATGGGTTTGGTTTGTTTTTTTATATCACCACATAAATACATGCCCACTGCAACTGCCAAAGTTTGTCACCTTCCTGACACACACACACACACACACACACACACACACATTTAATTGAACCATCACAAACGCATTTTTCACTCGGAGAACTGCAACCTGGCAGTGTTAACAGTTGACCAGCCCCTTCCACTCACTGCACTGAATTTCGTTCCCCCCGTTATGGTGTGTAATCTCTCCATGCTTCACTGGCTTTTTGTGACTCCACTCTGTCATCCTACTCCTGATTCCTGTTTCCCTCTGCATTCACTCAGTGTTTGTGTGGTGTTTCACTGGTCCTGGTATTATGAACCTCCTCTACTCTCTCCTTGTGTATGTTTACCAAGAGGAAGTGGAGAGACAATAGTCATATTCATTCTTTCTTGTGACATGCATTTGGTTTGAGTTTGCCTGGATAAATATTCAATTTATTAAAAGAAAACCCATTGGCTTCTTACATGATGTGTCTCTATTGTTTCCTCTTTTAGTGGACCGTATTGTGGGACTGGATAAGGTGTCTGGCATGTCCGAGATGCCCGGTGCCTTTAAGACACGCAAGGGCATGTTCCGCACAGTGGGCCAGCTGTACAAAGAGCAGCTGTCCAAGCTCATGGCCACTTTGAGGAATACAAACCCCAACTTTGTTCGATGCATCATCCCCAACCACGAGAAAAAGGTATCAGAGAAATGCCGGCCTTTATTAGAGCTTTTCCACCACAGGGACTTTCCCATAGGACCCAAGAACCTTTTGAGGAACTAAACTGCGTTTTGATTGAAGGAACCAGGGCCTAAATTTAGTTCATGTATAATAGTTTTAAATGTAAAGGAAATAAACTCCCAGCTGCGTCGGGTAGTACTTTCTAATTATTACAGTAACATTAGGGCTTTTACAGTAACAGTAGGGGCGGAGTTTGCCCATAGTGTTTGCAGGGCTGACAGTCGCTGATTGGATTCAAACACAGACCCCATGGCAACTACAACTTGTGCACTAGCTCATTCACTAGTATTAGGTAGATATTTTCTTGTTTATTAACTTTAAAAACAAAGTGTGTCAACTAGCTAAGAGCACAAGCAAACAAGTGAGAGTAAGGGAACTGTGGGGCGAGCAAGCTAAAGAGAGAATGGGAGAGCGAGTGAAGGAGAGAAATAAAACTTTGTTTGCCGAAAGTTGCATGGCAGTTATGTTCCAGCTCAACGATCAGTCACATAATGGTAAATACACTGAACAACAGTCAATCTGTGTTTTCTTGTGTGTTAAAATTGTGTTCAAACGCAAAACGTTTTTTGATCCATCATTGCACTAATTTGCCTGATGTTCACAGGTTTTTTTAAGATGGGGTGAAAACAAGCACAGGAAGGTGCAAATGTTTTAGTTCCTGAGTTTAGGACCTCTGATTTCATAGTTCCTGGAATTTTTTAGTCAAAATGTGCTATAAGTCCCTGTGCAGCAAGGAGCTGTTTGTCTTTCTGTTTAGCCACAGTTCTGATCAGCAAATATTCATCTTTCTCAGGCTGGTAAACTTGACCCCCATCTGGTTCTGGACCAGCTGAGGTGCAATGGTGTGCTGGAGGGTATCCGTATCTGCAGACAGGGCTTCCCGAACCGCATCGTTTTCCAGGAGTTTAGACAGAGGTAACGGAGTAATAACACTGTTCACAATATGTCTTGTAGGACAGGTGTAAGAAAAAATAAAATCCTATCTCACTCCCCTCTCCAAGATATGAAATCCTCACTCCCAATGCCATCCCCAAGGGCTTCATGGATGGAAAGCAGGCCTGTGTGATCATGGTAAGGGCTCTACAAAATTCTAGCTAAGCTCCACAGTAACTAGTCCCTGGGCAGTGTGATTGATCAGTGCGTTTCCTCTCCTGTCAGATCAAAAGTCTGGAGCTGGATCCCAACCTGTACCGGATCGGCCAGAGTAAGGTGTTCTTCAGAGCAGGAGTCCTCGCTCACCTGGAGGAGGAGAGGGACATGAAGATCACAGACATCATCATCAGTTTCCAGGCCTGGTGCAGAGGCTACGTGGCCCGCAAGTAAGTAGAGCCACTGCCCCTTTACTGTTAGCAGATTCTGAAAAAATAATTTGGAGCACAATTGACTGATATCATTTAAAGTCTCTCAACATGCTTTAACCTTGACTTGAGACTTGAACAAGACTTTCTCTGCACCTCAAGAGTGTCTTTTATAAGGAACTGACTTCACAAAAATGAAACTAAATGACTGCTGTAATGCGAAGTGTCTGAGTCTCTGTCCTGATATTGCTTTGTAGGTCTTTTGCTAAGAGACAGCAGCAACTGACTGCAATGAAGGTGATCCAGAGGAACTGTGCCGCTTATCTTAAACTCAGGAACTGGCAGTGGTGGAGGCTCTTCACCAAGGTGATCCTTCGTCTCCTGCAACATCCTACTTGTCACAACCTTGCCTTTTCCTCTTTTTGCCCATGCTTCGGTTTTGTCTTTTCTAACTCAGCTTATTTTCACCATTTTGTCCTTAGGTGAAGCCTCTACTGCAAGTAAGCAGACAGGAGGAGGAGATGCTGGCCAAGGATGAAGAGCTGATGAAAGTGAAGGAGAAGCATTTGTATGCTGAGCAGCAGCTCCGGGACATGGAGGAAAAACAGCAGCAGGTAAACTTTTAGAAACCACAAGTCTCTCAAGTTCATTTTCTGTTCCACGTCAGGAAATGAAATGTAGAACAAACACCCTGCCCTTCCATGTCATAATAATTGATGGATGATTGAAGAGGATGCTTTGTTTGGAAGTACTGGTTATCCTTGATTTAGTTAACTGTGCAATCTATTAAAGTCATCATTTTGCTCTTGCTTGCAGCTAAGCGCTGAGAAGGTGGCCCTGCAGGAGCAGCTTCAGGCAGAAACAGAACTCTGTGCCGAGGCTGAGGAGATGAGAGCTCGTCTGGCTGCCAAGAAGCAGGAGCTGGAGGAGATCCTCCACGACCTGGAGGCGCGTGTGGAGGAGGAGGAAGAGCGTGCCTCTCAGCTCTTGTCAGAGAAAAAGAAGATGCAGCAAAATATTTCAGTAAGTAGGAAAAGCTCCCTCACCCTATACACCCACCTATGTATACAAAGAATATAGTTTGACTTGCCTTGATAACCCTCCCATCATTTATCGGCACACAGGACTTAGAGCAGCAGCTGGATGAGGAGGAGGCGGCCAGACAGAAGCTCCAGCTGGAGAAGGTCACCTTTGAGGCCAAGCTGAAGAAGATAGAAGAGGATGTTATGGTTCTTGACGACCAGAACAACAAACTAAACAAGGTTAGGATGAAAAGAACTTAAAATCATTGGGATTGGTCAGTTTGGAGTGTACTGAGAAAATTATGATGGAGCTAGTGGCTACCGCTGTGCTCAACTCTTTCTGCTAACTTTGAAAGTGACAAACGTAGCAAATGAACTTGTGCTGTCTCTGGAGATACTTACTGTTTATACTGTTTCTGAATACAGGAGAAGAAGTTGCTGGAGGAGAGGATCTCTGAGTTCACCACCAACCTGGCGGAGGAGGAGGAGAAATCCAAGAGCCTGCAGAAACTCAAGACTAAACATGAGGCCATGATCACAGACCTGGAGGGTAGGAAGAGAACACGAGTCACATGATAGCCAATATAGACCCCACTGGTCCTAAACAACACAAGGTGTTATTACAGCTTCCGACTTTCAGCATCTTCTTTTCCCCTCCCTACAATCTTGTATTTGTTCTTTTTGTTTGTCAGACCGCCTGCGCAGGGAGGAGAAGCTGCGCCAGGAACTGGAAAAGAACCGACGCAAGCTGGATGGTGACTTCAATGAGATACACGACCAAATTGCTGAGCTACAGGCCCAGATTGCTGAACTCCGTGCCCAACTAGCCAAGAAGGAGGAAGAGCTCCAGGCAGCTCTGGCCAGGTCTGTACAGGCCTCTACATCTCATAGTTTTCAGTTATTGTTTGCCACTATTGCACTATACTCCATTCATCAGTCATTAGTGGTATTGTTGTTTATTTTAATCAGCTTGACTCTACTTGAGTCTATTTTAGTTTGACTCGCGGGGTGATGATTAGACACAGACTCCCTAACCCCCTGCTCAATTTATTCATTTTTGCCGACTTATTCCTCCTTTAAGGATTGAGGAAGAGGCAGCGCAGAAGAACCTGGCCCAGAAAAAGATCCGTGAGTTGGAGGCTCAGCTCTCTGAACTGCAGGAGGATTTGGATCTGGAGAGGCAGGCCCGCGCCAAAGCAGAGAAACACCGCAGGGACCTGGGAGAAGAGCTGGAGGCCCTCAAAACTGAGCTAGAGGACACTCTTGACTCCACTGCCGCTCAGCAAGAACTAAGGTAGAGACATTTGTGTAGAGATGGTTACAATGGGTTAAATCAACAGCGTCATTACTTGAAGGCTGTTGTGCATCTTGACACAAGCAGATTAACCCCTGCTCTCCCTGCTCAGGTCCAAGCGTGAGACAGAGGTGGCCCAGCTTAAAAAGACTCTGGATGAAGAAGCCAAAGTCCATGAACAGCAGCTGGTTGAGATGAGACAGAAACATAGCCAGGCCTTTGACGAGCTCAACGAGCAGCTGGAGCAGGCTAAGAGAGTAATTTTTTCAATCCTATCCAACTTGATTTCTCCTTTAATGCACGTTTAGTTTTTTAACTGCATGCACCATTAATGTTTTCATTTCCTTCAGAACAAAGTGTCCATGGAGAAGGCCAAACAGGCTCTGGAGTCGGAGAGGAACGAGCTAACCATTGAGCTGCAGACGCTGATGCAGGGTAAGGGAGAGTCCGAGCATCGCAGGAAGAAGGCTGAAGCCCAGGTCCAGGAGCTGCAGCTCAAACATTCAGAGAGTGAGCGCCAGAGGCTGGAGCTGGCTGAGAAACTGGCAAAAGTGCAGGTACAAATTGAAACACTTTGTCACTGATATGACAGAGGGGTTCTTTTGTTGGCTGTTTGCAGCTACAACTGTTAACATTGAGACTGCTTTCTGTTAGTGCTCCTAATCTGTTGTCCGTACATGATGACTTGTATGTGATAACATTGCTAAGTAGTAAGTAAGTAGATGATGTGTTGTTTCTGTTCAGTGGTTCACTTGTTTCCCTTTGTCCACAGGCTGAACTGGATAATGTAAGCACCGTGCTGAGCGAAGTTGAGAGCAAGTCCATCAAGGCAACAAAAGACTGCTCTGCTGTAGAGTCCCAGCTGCAGGATGTTCAGGTACGCAGACCTCCTTTATGCTCAGAGATGACCCTAATGTGGTGTAAAACAAAACTTTCCGTCCCTTCAGAAGTGTTCGGCACATACAGGGCAAATCAGTATGATCAGCGTTAATATTGTGGCGGATTCAAATCAGTCCTGTGAAAATATCCCATGCTAGTCGTTAAATGCTCTTATCGATGAAAGACAGTTGTTCAGTTTTGAGTGTTTATGCAGTGGGGGTTTCCCCATCACACCTGTGTAGTTTGAATATTGGACCACCATTGGTATCCAAAGTTATCACATAATCCTGCTCACATGTACACATATTAAACTCAGATTTAAGGTGAGCACAGAGACACTATCCCCCTTTTCAGCAGACAAATAAAATAATCTTCTCGTGTCAAGTTCAAAAATGTTTTAGATGATTAATTCCAAATACTTAAGACATTCAAATCTTTGATAATATTAAATGATCAATTAGCCTGCTAGATATAATTCAGCTTTACATGTTTACAACAGGAACTACTCCAGGAAGAGACACGCCAGAAATTAGCGCATAGCACACGTCTGCGTCAGCTGGAGGACGAACACAACAGCCTGAGGGAACAGCTGGAGGAGGAAGAAGAAGCCAAGAAAAATGTAGAGAAGCAGCTTCAAACAGTGCAGGCTCAGGTAAGAAAAAAAAAAACACACACAAAGGTATCCCTCAGACAGTTTTGTTACGTTTACTTTGCCTGTGGACGTTCAAGTCTGGCTGCATCGGCAGTCGTGATTGCAAGATGGTAAGATATGAGTTTAATGGATTAAAACACTTTTAGGGTCTTAACATATATATCTGTTGATGAGCATTGAATTTGACTGTTAAAATGGGGCAAGAACCCTGTCAGACCGCCTGACAACTTGAGGCATTCAGACGAGTAGTTAAGAAACTTGTCCTGTCTGCAACTGATGACATTTTCTGTTCTACAAATAACTGATACACTTAACATTTGAAATATCGCTATCTAGGATATTTTATGAAGGACACATTTTCCTCACCGCATTGAATGTTTGAGTCACACCGCCTCTTTCCTTTTATAGCTTCTTGAAATGAAGAAGAAGTCAGAGCAGGATGCAGGTTGTCTGGAGTCTGCTGAGGAGGGAAAGAAGAGGCTTCAAAGGGACCTGGAGGCGTCAAGCCAGCGCCTGGAGGAGAAATGTGCTGCCTTTGACAAATTAGACAAAACCAAGACTCGTCTCCAGCAGGAGTTGGACGACCTGCTGGTAGACCAGGACCACCTCCGACAGATAGTCTCCAACCTGGAGAAGAAGCAGAAGAAGTTTGACCAGGTGAGATAGACTGTGTGTGTGTGTGTGTGTGTGTGTGTGTGTGTGTGAGAGAGAGAGAGTAAATGCTATAGGTCAAAGATGGAAGGAATCACCTTTTTATAAACTTGAAATTTTAGGATTAAGATTTGACACCATCATCTTGACTTTCTCTAGATGCTGGCAGAGGAGAAGACCATATCTGCCCGCTATGCAGAGGAGCGGGACCGAGCTGAAGCTGAGGCCCGTGAGAAGGAGACCCGGGCACTGGCTTTAACCCGTGAACTGGACACTCTGATGGACGTCAAGGAAGAACTGGACCGCAACAACAAACTGCTGAGAGCTGAAATGGAGGACCTTGTATCCTCTAAGGATGATGTCGGCAAGAATGTAAGTGTGGACAATCTGTTATTCGGAAGTGCGCTTGTGCCTGCGCGGTCTGTTCCTACCGTTGTCCTTATCACAAAATCCTCTTCCCTGTTCCCATCAGGTCCACGAGCTGGAGAAGGCTAAACGTGCGATGGAGCAGCAGCTGGAGGAGATGAAGACTCAGCTGGAGGAGCTGGAGGACGAGCTGCAGGGCACAGAGGACGCCAAGCTGCGCCTGGAGGTCAACATGCAGGCCATGAAGGCCCAGTATGAGAGAGACCTGGCAGGACGTGACGAGATGGGCGAGGAGAAGAAGAGGGCACTGGTCAAACAGGTACTACTAGTATATAGACTTTGAAAACGAGGAATAAAAATGAATGCTACCATTTTCCCAAATACACAGTGGTGCTGCATTACAGACATTAACACTGCTTTATGGGTGTGAGCAAGCAAGAGCAGTTTCTTGGTTCTGGTTAATGGGACGTTTGAAATCAAATTTGCATCCTTTAGGTGCGGGAGATGGAGATGGAGCTGGAGGATGAGAGGAAGCAGCGTTCTGCAGCTGTGGCTGGGCGCAAAAAGCTGGAGCTGGACCTGAAGGAGCTGGAGGCAGGCATCGACTTGGCCAATAAGAACCGTGACGAGGCCCTGAAACAGCTGAAGAAACTCCAGGTGAGTCACTTGTTGAAATCTCGCCAATTCAACCAAAAATTCCATGTCCACATCAATTCAAATTTCAAACCATGGAAGGTTTTTTTTCCCCCACAATTTCCTCTGACTCAGTTTGACTCTTCTGACTCTGCAGGCCCAGATGAAAGATCTTATCCGTGAGCTGGATGATACTCGCATGTCCAGAGAGGAGATCCTCGCTCAGAGCAAGGAGTCTGAGAAGAAGCTGAAGGGGATGGAGGCTGACATGCTCCAGATGCAGGAGGTCGGCATGCACGTCTCTTAAACTTTGTTCTTATCCCCCTGCCTCTGCCTCACACTTATTGCTCTTTTTTCATTTGTCCCTGTGCAGGAGTTGGCAGCTGCAGAGCGAGTAAAGAGACAGGCCCAGCAGGAGAGAGACGAACTGCAGGATGAGATTAACAGCCAGGCCAGCAAGAAGTAAGGCATCTTTCAAACTGCAGTGAAATTGGTTTGTTGGTCATCTGGTTTTGGCCACTTCTTGTATTCCGTATTTCTCCTGTGTCCCCTTTTTATCTCTCATCTATCTCTTTATAATCAATCTATCTCTCAGTGCTCAGGTTGCAGAGGAGAGGAGACGGCTGGAGGCTCGTATTGCTCAGCTGGAGGAAGAGCTGGAGGAGGAGCAGTGCAACACGGAGCTGGTCAACGACAGGCTGAAGAAAGCAATGCTGCAGGTCAGTGGAGATTATAAGAGCGGTTCATTATAGTGTCAACATGCCTGTTGACAGTTGTTAGCCCATACATGTCAGTACAGGTTTTTGAAGTTCAAGTGATTCAAGGCTTTTTGAACACCCCAGCAATCTAATTCCAGCTGAGACATTGATTCCTTTCCATTAGTGGGATGAAAATGGTTGGATTTTAAGTCATTAAATGTAGTTCAACTTTTAAAAATGAATTAATTGTTTTTTTTTAGACTGACCAGATGAATGTGGAGCTGACAGCAGAGCGCAGTAGTTCTCAGCGTGTGGAAGGGGCTCGTGCCCAGCTGGAGCGTCAGAACAAGGAGCTGAAACTGAAGCTGCAGGAGCTGGAGGGAACAGTCAAGTCCAAGTACAAGGCTAACATGGCCGCCCTGGAGGCAAAGATCGCTCAGCTGGAGGAACAGCTGGACATAGAAACCAGGTGAAAGCCTCAACCACAGAAATGAGACAGTTGAATCAAGACTGCACATTTACACATTATATCCACACTTATAATATTATATTACTTGTAATATTATAACACTTGTAATATTGCTATTTTTTCTTAAGAAGACCTCAATACTTCCAGGTTACACTAGCCAACAGTATGTGACATTGTTTTTGGTCTGACTGATATTGTTCTCTTGATTCAGGGAGAGGCAGGGTGCCACCAAGCTTGTGAGACGCACAGAGAAGAAACTGAAGGAAGTCATCCTGCAGGTGGAAGACGAGAGACGCAACACAGAGCAGCACAAGGACCAGGTCAGAAGTTTTCCATCACTGTTATCAAGCTGATCGTCACAGGAGCTTTACATTTGTTATTTCGGTCTCCCTGTTCTGACGTTTCCGAGTACCATCAATGTAATGTTTATACCTTCATTTGTCACTTTATAGGCCGACAAGTTGAACTCTCGCATGAAGCAGCTGAAGCGTCAGTTGGAGGAGGCTGAGGAAGAGGCTCAGAGAGCCAACGCCAACCGAAGGAAACTGCAGAGGGAGCTGGAAGACGCCACCGAGTCGGCAGACGCCATGAACCGTGAAGTCACCTCCCTCAAGAACAAGCTCAGGTGAGGAAAAGGGACTGTAGAGTCCCAGAAGCTTTAATTTTGATCACTTGTTCTACATAGATGGTGGTAGCAGCCCTACACAGACATCTCCATTTCAAATGGGTGTTATTTATTCAGGAAGGTCACTGAGGTGGATTCTTGTAGACTGAAAAACTATATGCAAGACTCTAAATGCAGATCACATTGTTTAACACACATAAAACTTGTTCTGTGGTTTGAGTTTGAATTGCTTTGAATCCTTCATTTGGGCAACAGAAGTTTATGAAATAATATTATCATAATACCAATTAAAATTATGGTCCACTCCTGCTGCATATAAATGTAGTTGGGAATTACTGATCACTGTTCTTTATTCTCTTTTAGGCGTGGTGACCTCCCCTTCACCGTGCGCCGTGCTGTGTCCCGAGCTGGCATCGAAAGCGACGAGGAGAATGAGCCCAAGAGCGAGACCAATGAGCCCAAGCCCGAATGAACAGCCACAGTTCCACTTGACTCCTTAGAACTGCATCATTGATAGACAGACCCACATTCACATATGAGCACACATTACTGTACCTACTGACTGGAGAGGAACACAAACATAAGAATGTTGTCAAAACTAGCGGCAGGGATTTGGCTGATTCCTCCTAGTTTAGCCCTGCGACTGTCTGATCTCTTCAACACTGACAATCTATGCATTCTTAACATACTTTCTTACAGACACACACAGACGCCAGTAAAATCAGACAATCACCATGCTGACAAATACACACACACACGCGTTATGTTTGGGCCAAATTTTTGTTTTGCTTAATGTTTCATTCTCTGGGAAAAATTAAAAAGAGAAAATGATATTTTTTATAAGGAAACATTCCAATTATAATAGTCCTGGTTTAGGATCTATTTTTCTAATTGAAGTAATAAGAAAACAGAAAAAAGTATACATAAATGAAGACAGATTACTGGAAGGGGACCAAAGTAATATCTCAATCTATAGAATTGTATTTTATGCAGAAGTTTTTATAATGGTTAAGAATGAAAGTGCTTCATGTTTATTATGCTTGCGCTCTTGCCTCAGTTTATTATGAAGGTTTATATGCTGAAATGTATTCTCTCGATTTAGCTGCAGTTAGTACTCGTGATTCCGCTTTTTGGCTTGATAATTTGATACCCACACATTTCATGTGGAAACAAAATTGGAGGCAGATTTCAAGTAACACCATTGGAGACTCATTGATGCATACTGAAGGCATTTGATTGTGACTGTGCTGAAATTTCTTAATTTTGCACTGAGATGAAAAAGACAACACTTTAGCCTAGACATTATAAACCACTGCATTTGTGTGTTTCATTGAAACACTGACGGAGAAGCTTGGAAGTTTTGGAAAGACCGTGCTCATGCTCATTTAGTAAGTGCACAAACTGCCAACACACACTAAGGCCTTAAATGCATCTGTATTCTACTGGGCAGGGTGGTTGGCTTTTTCTTTCTGGACATGCATTGATTTTTACATTTATAACTATCAGTGTTTGCGTTAATGTTCAAGATAAAGTTTAAATGGGGTGGTGGGCTAGTTTATTACTCACAGCACACACTGTATTCTCAGAGCACAGCTTGCTGAGGGAGGAGTTGCTGAGGTTGTTAGAAACCATAGGCAGATTCAGGAGGTTGGGAGGTACCTCACTGTAACATATGTACACTGTACTCTGGCTGATTGGGCTTCATTTAGACATGTGGCGTTAAAATGTGGCCATGTATTGAGTAGACGTATCAAATGAGCAGTTCTATAGAGATGCAAGCTCTTTGTGTCAGGATGATATAAACCCCTCACAGGCTGTGCTCAGGGGCGGCTTTTGGCTCACACTGCTGGGAAGTGAGAGGAACGTGTTGTTACTTAATAACAGCTCACAATTAAAAGGATCACTCTTTCAGAAAAAAACTGCATCTCCAACAATTCTTCTGCAACGTTTGTCTGTCTGCACCTCTGGAATGGAAATCATGTTGTGAAATGTTGGTATTGCAATTAAAGACGCTCTCTAAACTGCCATTTGTCGACTTCCTTTTTATAATGATCTCATACTGGTGTTTTTTATTTTCAGAGGTTTTAAAGCTCAATCATTTGAGAGAACGGGGTTAAGGGTGGAGTACATCCGGTTGAAAACTCTGAATTATGTTACACATGTTTTCCACATGAAAAAAAATTATTGTCTTAAAATAGAGTTGCTAAACACCTCAGCGCACTGAACGAAGCCATCTGACTGTGAGGAGCAAGCTTGTTGATGTGTGCAGGTAGAGTAGGCCTAGAGCTCTCCCATCTTGGTCCACCAAAAGGGGAGAAATTCACCCCCTGAGACACGGCCCCTCCTCATTTGCATAATGAGGCAGATATGCATAGCGAAATGCTAAAAGGACAGGCAGAAATAAATACCATTGGGGAAATAAATAGGGTAGAAAATGCAAAGGAAGAATAAAACAAATATTGAAAATATTAAAACACACACATAAAAAAAACATTTAAAAAAGATGTAATTAATAAAGTTGAAGATTATAATGGAAAATAAATATGGTAATTATTACAAAGGTGAATAAGAAAAGAAGCTAATTAAAATAGATGTATACATTTGTCTCATTGTATAATTTAATTAATGCTTGCATTTATTTATTTACTTTATTTTTTGTGCATTTAATCTGATGCTTATGTATTTTTTGAGCATTTATTTATTTCTGAATTTGTCAGGATCAGTCCTCTATACTCTGAGGCCCCAAGCTGCTGTTTATGAAATGATGAAATGATGCATTGTCGCCAGCAGAGGGCAGTCAGGGTTCTCAGGAAGGGAAACTACGAGCACACGCAGGGCTTGCTGTTCAATTTAAAACATGAGTATTAATATCTGTGTTTTACATACAAATCATACACATTAGTGTATTAGTGTATAACGGTTTGGAAGGACTCATCCTGTAATATGAGTAACTTTACTTTTACGACCTAAGTCAAGTCCATTCAAATTAAGTTTTGTACTTAAAAAAAGTGATTGCAGCTCCAACCTTATTACTGAAAGACTGCTTACTGTTTAAATGTCAAAGGCAAGACCTTTGAATATTTTCAGCCATCAAACCAGCTAGCCTACAAGTATGATATTAACCTGTAGCCTGTTTTACTTTCTAAATGAATATGCAGACACACAGACCACTTGAGAAAGGGATAAAAACTAAAGTTTTATTACAAAAAAGTGCAGAGTTGAAGAAGGCTGGTGGTTTTGCTCGGCAGGTGCCCGGATTGCAGTAACGTTCTTAACGGGTTTTAACCCTGTGTAAGATTCTAGACCAATGTAAGACAATGTTCGCCTCCACTTCTCCATTAAACTAAATTACATTATGTATCTACTGTATATAGACCTGTCTATAGATAGCCTAACAGTAGGAGCGATTGGCAAGTGGAAAACTGCACGTTACTGTCTATAGAATATATAGAACGCTCGACTAGGCCTATAGGCTACACTTATCTATGCACACATATCTAAATATCTATCTATAGATAATAGTATCTGTCCCCTACATTGTTTCAGTGGTATGACCCCTAGAAAATCTTATGTAACCTCTGAAATAAAGTTTAAATATAATATTAGCTAGACTTCTTCATATGTAGTGCTTTATTTCTTATTTGCCATTGTGCCCTGCTTTTGATTGAAAAAAAAGACAGACAAACAACAACATGGATAATTAATTTTATTCAGAGACAGGGTGAGAATCTACAGGTCGGGTCATTGAATCGATGAGGATATCTGCATTCAGTTTTCCACCTTGTCTGGGTCTTGATTCAACGAAACGAGGATGATAGACGTTTCGGTTTTCCACCGTCTGGTTCTTGATTTGACGAATACGAGGATGAAAAAAAAAATGAAAAAAAGAGGACCATCTTCAGTTTGGGTCTTGACCGAAAGAACGAGATCGCGGGTACAATCGGAAAAGGGTTTCCTCCGGCGGGTGGCTGGTGTCTCCCTTAGAGACAGGGTGAGCAGCTCGGCTATCTGTGAGGAACTTAGAGCCGCTGCTCCTTTGTGTTGAAAGGAGCCAGCATCCGGTTACTTAAGGAATGCTCCTGGACGCTTCCCTAAGGAGGTGTTCCAGGCACGTTCAGCTGAGTGGAGGCCTTGAGGAAGACCCAGGACTAGGTGGAGAGATTATATCTCCACACTATTTTTTCTCCTTTTTTCCCCCCACTCGCTTGGGAACGCCTCGGGATCCCCCAATCAGAGCTGGTTTGTGGTTCGGGAAAGAGTTTCGGGTCCCCTGGTGGAGCTGCTGCCCCCGCGACCCGACCCCGGATAAGCGGATGAAGATGGATGGATGGGAAAAAAAATACGAGCACGAACCTTTTTATATACCGCCTATGGGACGACGAACTGCGCTTCAGTTTTGCACCGTGGACGGTGACGCGCGGTGACCACGGTGCAGGTGACGCGCGGTGACCACGGTGCAGGTGACGCGCGGTGACCTGGAGGGCAAAGACCAACGTAGCGGCTCACACCGCGACTTCCTCGAGTGTCGCGCCGCAAAAGCCGTTAAATTTTATTTGGATCACCGACTCACCCGTTTCCTGGCCCGCCGTTTCAAACTTCCCGCTCATCCATTTCCTGGCCCGCCGTTTCAAACTTCCCGCTCATCCATTTCCTGGCCCGCCGTTTCAAACTCCGCTCATCTATTTCCTGCCCTACCGTGTCAAATTTCCCGCTCATTTTTTGATCCGACGAATATGATGATCAGGTTTCCAGCTTCTCCTGAATCGACGAATATGGCGATGTTGCATTTGTTTTAATTTTCCAGCTTGTTTGATTATCGGTCGCATTTGTAATTGTGGCTGCTTAAAACTCAGCGCCATCAGCAGTATTGCACGGTGGCACGAGCTCGTGTTAGCGCCACTACTTACCGGCGAGAAGCCTATACCTCAAAGATGTCACCGTGATCACGTCCTGCTACTCTGCCCCGTTGATGTTGAAAAGCTGTTATCAACCTCATCAGCAGTCTAATGATGGGAATCGCAGCAAGCCTCTGTCCGTCAAATAAAATTTTAACAACCAGCGAGCGAGATTCCTCATATCCCAGCTGTACACTAAAGCGAGAGACGAAGTTTAGGACAGACAGCAGTGTCCTCTGTAGGGCAGCAGTGATTCTTCCACTGTCTCGATCCATCTTGAAATCAGTTGAAATCAGTCGCACCAAGTATTAGCCGTCAGATTGCCGGAGAATGCCGAGTCTTCTTGTATCTGGTTTTATTATGAAGGCACTGCGCAGTCTCCTTGCTTATATAGACTGTGCCATGGGAGGAGTTTTGGGAGAAGGCGATCTATAGGAAAAAGTCGACTTTGTATGTGATATAGCGCCGCCCCAGAACAGAAAGATTCTTGCCCAATATGTAAGACAATGCTCTTTTGTTTATGATTCAAATTGACTTGAAATTTCAAAGACAAGACCTTGGTAAATGTACGTTTCAACTATCATCATCAAACCAACTTACCTCGTACCATAAAGATAGTCATTAACCTGCTTTGTAAAGACGAATACAAGTGTGCTAGATTACAAAGTGACTTGACTGCAAAGGCATTTTTGTTTTGGCACATAGAACATTAATCGGTGTGATAGGCTATCTCTCCTCTTGGTATTTGTACAGGAGACTCACATTGAATTAGTGGAGGCTACTCCACATTCTGTTGCCATGCGTCTGCATTTAGTCTGGGTTTTAACCAGCAGTCAGAGACCGACATTCAGGAAAAGGATGGCTGGAGCAGTATTCTGCTGTTAAGAAGGAGGTAAACTGTGGACTATTTAGAGAAAATGTAGGCTATCGTAAAGGAGGATAGGGTGCTCTGGTAATGAAATGCAGTGAAATCTGCTGAGATATGTAATCCAACAGAGGTAGATGATGCAGATCTCTGAAGCATGACTTTAGGTACTGCGGTAACGTGAGCCGCCGAATGAAAAACCATGGTCAAGCCAGCCGCCGTCTGATTTCTGTTGCGCCTAAAGCAGTGTTATTATGGTACGGAAGAGGTGCGAGTGAGCCGAAGGTCCTGAAAGATACATACGCGGTGTTTTTTGTGATGCTCTTAGTGATTAGATGAACACAAATGCATACAACAGAAATATATTGATATTACTAATAACAATCATGATTAGCCTATAGTTGTATGATTGATTTTTTTATTACTGCAAATACAATATTTACCTTTTATTTTATTTTGTGAACATAATTCAGTGTTGCCATCCTAGTGTTCCCTCCCACAGCAAAAGCTAAATAAACTTAACATGTTTCTGAACTTTGACCTTTCACCAAAACACTTCCTTCATAGGTGACACCACCAATTTCAATTCTTCTGCTTCCTGGTGTCCTCTACTATCACTGCTGCAAATATCATAACATTTTACTGTAGCATCTCTGAGAAATTACAGTCTAAAAACCCCTCCCACAGCAAAAACTGTATAGACTATTAACATTTCTGCGAACTTTGACCTTTCACCAAAACACTTCCTTCATAGGTGACACCACCAATTTCAGTTCTTCTGCTTCCTGGTGTCCTCTACTATCACTGCTGCAAATATCATAACATTTTACTGTAGCATCTCTGAGAAATTACAGTCTAAAAACCCCTCCCACAGCAAAAACTAAAAAGACAGTTAACATTTCTGTGAACTTTGACCTTTCACCAAAACACTTCCTTCATAGGTGACACCACCAATTTCAATTCCTCTGCTTCCTAGTGTCCTCTACTATCACTGCTACAAATATCATAACATTTTACTGTAGCGTCTCTGAGAAATTACACTGTAAATACCGCTTCAGGAGAAAACATTCAACAGACATCGAACATACCTGTGAACTTTGACCTTTCACCAAAACACTTCCTTCATAGGTGACACCACCAATTTCAGTTCTTCTGCTTCCTGGTGTCCTCTACTATCACTGCTGCAAATATCATAACATTTTACTGTAGCATTTTTCAGAAATTACAGTCTAAAAACCCCTCCCACAGCAAAAACTGTATAGACAGTTAACATTTCTGTGAACTTTGACCTTTCACCAAAACACTTCCTTCATAGGTGACACCACCAATTTGATATCATCTACTGCCTAGTATCCTCTACTATCACTGCTGCAAATATCATAACATTTTACTGTAGCATCTCTGAGAAATTACAGTCTAAAAACCCCTCCCACAGCAAAAACTAAAAAGACAGTTAACATTTCTGTGAACTTTGACCTTGCACCAAAACACTTCCTTCGTAGGTGACGCCACCAATGTCATTTCCTCTGCTTCCTAGTGTCCTCTACTATCACTGCTGCAAATATCATAACATTTTACTGTAGCATCTTTGAGAAATTACAGTCTAAAAACCCCTCCCACAGCAAAAACTGTATAGACTATTAACATTTCTGCGAACTTTGACCTTTCACCAAAACACTTCCTTCATAGGTGACACCACCAATTTCAGTTCTTCTGCTCCCTAGTGTCCTCTACTATCACTGCTACAAATATCATAACATTTTACTGTAGCATCTTTGAGAAATTACAGTCTAAAAACCCCTCCCACAGCAAAAACTGTATAGACTATTAACATTTCTGCGAACTTTGACCTTGCACCAAAACACTTCCTTCATAGGTGACACCACCAATTTCAGTTCTTCTGCTTCCTGGTGTCCTCTACTATCACTGCTGCAAATATCATAACATTTTACTGTAGCATTTTTCAGAAATTACAGTCTAAAAACCCCTCCCACAGCAAAAACTAAAAAGACAGTTAACATTTCTGTGAACTTTGACCTTTCACCAAAACACTTCCTTCATAGGTGACACCACCAATTTCAGTTCCTTTGCTTCCTAGTGTCCTCTACTATCACTGCTACAAATATCATAACATTTTACTGTAGCATCTCTGAGAAATTACAGTCTAAAAACCCCTCCCACAGCAAAAACTAAAAAGACAGGTAATATTTATGTGAACTTTGACCTTGCACCAAAACACTTCCTTCATAGGTGACACCACCAATTTCAGTTCTTATGCTTCCTAGTGTCCTCTACTATCACTGCTACAAATATCATAACATTTTACTGTAGCATTTTTGAGAAATTACAGTCTAAAAACCCCTCCATGAGCAAAAACTGTATAGACAGTTAACATTTCTGTGAACTTTGACCTTTCACCAAAATAGTTCCTTCGTAGGTGACGCCACCAATTTGATATCATCTCCTTCCTAGTATCCTCTACTATCACTGCTGCAAATATCATAACATTTTACTGTAGCATCATTGAGAAATTACAGTCTAAAAACCCCTCCCACAGCAAAAACTAAAAAGATAGTTAACATTTCTGTGAACTTTGACCTTTCACCAAAACACTTCCTTCATAGGTGACACCACCAATTTCATTTCCTCTGCTTCCTAGTGTCCTTTACTATCACTGCTGCAAATATCATAACATTTTACTGTAGCATCTCTGAGAAATTACACTGTAAATACCGCTTCAGGAGAAAACATTCAACAGACATCGAACATACCTGTGAACTTTGACCTTTCACCAAAACACTTCCTTCATAGGTGACGCCACCAATTTCAGTTTGGTTGCTTCCTAGTGTCCTCTTCTATCACTGGTGCAAATATCACAACATTTTACTGTAGCATCTTTAAAAAATTACAATCTAAAATCCCCTCCAGGAGCAAACATTCAACAGACATCGAACATACATGCAAAGTTTGACCTTTCACCAAAACAGTTCCTTTGTAGGTGACACCACCAATTTCATATCATCTCCTTCCTAGTATCCTCTACTATCACTGCTGCAAATATCATAACATTTAATTTAGTATCTTAGAGAAATTGCACTATAAATATCCCTCCCACAGCAAAACTAAAATGCAAATATAACATTTTCTCAAATTTGGTACAGTAATATATTATGCTATATGTACCTGTGATAGTAGAGGACACTACGAAGAAGATGATATCAAATTGGTGGTGTCACCTACGAAGGAACTATTTTGGTGAAAGGTCAAAGTTCACAGAAATGTTCACTGTCTATACAGTTTTAGCTGTGGGAGGGGTATTTAGACTGTAATTTCTCAAAAATGCTACAGTAAAATGTAGATAGTAGAGGACACTAAGAAGCATAAGAACTGAAATTGGTGGTGTCACCTATGAAGGAAGTGTTTTGGTGCAAGGTCAAAGTTCGCAGAAATGTTAATAGTCTATACAGTTTTTGCTGTGGGAGGGGTTTTTAGACTGTAATTTCTCAAAGATGCTACAGTAAAATGTTATGATATTTGTAGCAGTGATAGTAGAGGACACTAGGAAGCAGAGGAACTGAAATTGGTGGTGTCACCTATGAAGGAAGTGTTTTGGTGAAAGGTCAAAGTTCACAGAAATGTTAACTGTCTATACAGTTTTTGCTGTGGGAGGGGTTTTTAGACTGTAATTTCTGAAAAATGCTACAGTAAAATGTTATGATATTTGCAGCAGTGATAGTAGAGGACACCAGGAAGCAGAAGAACTGAAATTGGTGGTGTCACCTATGAAGGAAGTGTTTTGGTGCAAGGTCAAAGTTCGCAGAAATGTTAATAGTCTATACAGTTTTTGCTGTGGGAGGGGTTTTTAGACTGTAATTTCTCAGAGATGCTACAGTAAAATGTTATGATATTTGTAGCAGTGATAGTAGAGGACACTAGGAAGCAGAGGAACTGAAATTGGTGGTGTCACCTATGAAGGAAGTGTTTTGGTGAAAGGTCAAAGTTCGCAGAAATGTTAATAGTCTATACAGTTTTTGCTGTGGGAGGGGTTTTTAGACTGTAATTTCTCAGAGATGCTACAGTAAAATGTTATGATATTTGTAGCAGTGATAGTAGAGGACACTAGGAAGCAGAGGAACTGAAATTGGTGGTGTCACCTATGAAGGAAGTGTTTTGGTGAAAGGTCAAAGTTCACAGAAATGTTAACTGTCTTTTTAGTTTTTGCTGTGGGAGGGGTTTTTAGACTGTAATTTCTCAGAGATGCTACAGTAAAATGTTATGATATTTGCAGCAGTGATAGTAGAGGACACTAGGAAGCAGAGGAACTGAAATTGGTGGTGTCACCTATGAAGGAAGTGTTTTGGTGAAAGGTCAAAGTTCACAGAAATGTTAACTGTCTATACAGTTTTTGCTGTGGGAGGGGTTTTTAGACTGTAATTTCTGAAAAATGCTACAGTAAAATGTTATGATATTTGCAGCAGTGATAGTAGAGGACACCAGGAAGCAGAAGAACTGAAATTGGTGGTGTCACCTATGAAGGAAGTGTTTTGGTGCAAGGTCAAAGTTCGCAGAAATGTTAACTGTCTTTTTAGTTTTTGCTGTGGGAGGGGTTTTTAGACTGTAATTTCTCAGAGATGCTACAGTAAAATGTTATGATATTTGCAGCAGTGATAGTAGAGGACACTAGGAAGCAGAGGAACTGAAATTGGTGGTGTCACCTATGAAGGAAGTGTTTTGGTGAAAGGTCAAAGTTCGCAGAAATGTTAATAGTCTATACAGTTTTTGCTGTGGGAGGGGTTTTTAGACTGTAATTTCTCAGAGATGCTACAGTAAAATGTTATGATATTTGCAGCAGTGATAGTAGAGGACACCAGGAAGCAGAAGAATTGAAATTGGTGGTGTCACCTATGAAGGAAGTGTTTTGGTGAAAGGTCAAAGTTCAGAAACATGTTAAGTTTATTTAGCTTTGCTGTGGGAGGGAACACTAGGATGGCAACACTGAATTATGTTCACAAAATAAAATAAAAGGTAAATATTGTATTTGCAGTAATAAAAAATAATCAATCATACAACTATAGGCTAATCATGATTGTTATTAGTAATATCAATATATTTCTGTTGTATGCATTTGTGTTCATCTAATCACTAAGAGCATCACAAAAAACACCGCGTATGTATCTTTCAGGACCTTCGGCTCACTCGCACCTCTTCCGTACCATAATAACACTGCTTTAGGCGCAACAGAAATCAGACGGCGGCTGGCTTGACCACTGTTTTTCATTCGGCGGCTCACGTTACCGCAGTCTTTAGGTGTACAGTTCTAAAACACGTTCTACATCTGTCATACCCAAGGTAAATAAAGTATCTTCTTCTTCTTCTTCTTAAATATATAGACATGATGTGGTCTATAAAGTTAGATATCAGTATCAGGTTGATACCGGTGTGACACCAAAATCTGTGACCTATCGGATTCTGTGACCCAAATGGGAAGTTAAGCGCCTGAGGCTTTGTTGACGATATGAAGCAGCTGCGGGTTGGTTGGGTTTAGGTACCAAAAGTGCCTGGTTGGGTTTAGGTACTAAAAGTACTTGGTTGGGTTTAGGTAGTAAAAGTACTTGGTTGGGTTTAGGTAGTAAAAGTACTTGGTTATGGTTAGGAAAACATCGTCGTTTGGGTTTTGGTCACAGAATCTGATAGGTCACAGATTTTGGTGTTACACCGGGTATCTGTCACGGCTGTCGCCGTCATATTTGTGTTTCCCCCTTTCTTCTTTCTCGCTTCTACTAAGTAGGCTGCCTGTCCCTGTGGAAAGACCCGCCTACTTCCTGGTTTCTGGGGTGTCATTGGTTCCCTCGGTTCCAGCTCAACCAATGGCTCGTCTCCACCTGCACTCACCTCCTGCTCATAAGGAGAACCCACCAGTTGTTTGAGGCAGCTTGTCACAGCCAGTTGACTTGTGTGCCTCGTGTGAATCGGATATTGTTAGTTAGCAGTTGCATTTGTGCTTAGTGGAGTGTCTCATTTGTGTTTAGTAGACAGTGCCAGTACCTCGTGTGTGTTTGGCTTATGTGCATTTATTAGCTTGTGGCTAGAAAGAGGGTGGAATCAGGGCCACACTGACTGCCACACTTAGTTTTCCTGTGTTTGTTTCATTAGGTGTAGTGGGTGCTGTGCTCTTTGTGGTTTTTTAAATAAGAATCCTCTGTTTAAATGTATAGTTAGGCACAATCCTCCTTTTGAGGATCTCTTTTATTTCACTTGGTTTGTTATTTTCACAGCACCCTCATCCACCCTCCTTTTGTTTGTTTATTGTCTGCACCTCTTGTTACCAAATAAATTATCATTTTATAAGAACTTACCAGTTTCTGCCTATATGTTTATGGCCCCACTCCCCTAGACCAACAGGGGGGTCGTAACAGTATCTAAGAAAGACATGAAGTAATGGAGGACTGTTACACAGGCAAACACCATACACAGGTTACACCATAACAAACACAGAAAAAGACACATTGTATAGTTGTGTGGAGAAAACCATGGTGAAATTAATTTAAACTGAACACAAATTCCCAATGCTTTAAAATCTAGTGTATGTGGGGGAATACACTGAGAAGAAGGAAAACACTACCATGAGGCTACTCAAGTTGCAGATTGTGTGATAATAAACACTGAAAATAAATAATAAGACGAAACAGAGAAGAATAAATGTAAACTGTAATGAAATCCAACATAACTGTTTGTGACATTTATTACTTTAATTTGCTGTTGAGACTGTGCCAATCTACTGTACGGTCATTTGGAGCCTATAGTGTGAAGTGTTGCTGTGTTGGACTGCACTATAAAGGTGAACTGTTTCCTATATCATAAACTCTACAGTATGTAACTGAGTGGAAATTATTAAAACACTGTTCAGTACAAACTCAAACAGTGCTGCCAACATAAACTAGACATTTGAGTTAATGTAGGCTATTGTGCATTGTTATTATATTGCATTGCAGTCCTGTTTTGCCTGACAGCTACTGACATTCACAAAGTCATTAAATTTAGACTTTCATAAGATTGTGCTTGCTTTCTGCTTGTGTTTGAAAACTGAATTTGATGACAGTTTTCACAATACCTGGGACCAAGATCTAGGTGTCCAAAGCAGGTGACAGTTGGGATGAGCCGCTGTGAAGGCTTTTGCTCAGCCGCTGACTCTCCCTGGGCTGGAATACTGGAATAACAATTACATGTTACTGAAATACTTTGAAATACTGTGATCATGTTAAATTTGAATAAAAACTAGTTGCAGCTGATGATATTTTAATCACACTCCTTTAATCCTGTTGTAAATCTTTTAGGCTCTAACCATGGCTGCCTGTGTGAGTAAAAAACAATTGGGTGTCATTAATTGAAGCTTTTTTAATAGACCAAACAAGCACTGTAAACTGTATTTTAATAATAAATAATAAGGTGTGGCATTCAGCATATTCAGCAAGGTTTAGCAAGCTTACTCCAGCGACTGAACTGTACAGAATGAGTTTCAACTTGTGGGGAAAGTCCTTGCACAAACCCTCCCACAGTACTCACTAGTATTTAAGTGTGTCCCAGAAAAACATGGCGCGTTTACCTTGAAAGCCCAGACATATCCCTACTAAAAACCCGGAAATGATATACAACAACTGGTGTTGGTCCTGGTCCTGCCTACGTTATGTTAAGAAAAGGAAAGAAGATGACTGAATTTGAACTGAACTCACAAGGAGAAGCCTGGGTGACCCTGAAAACCCGCTGAGGCCCTGCCGAAACAAAAAGGAAGCAAAATGTATCTATATATTCAACTTTATATCCTTTATTTATTATTTAACTTTGAAAATGCACCACAATGCACTGTGTGCAACCTTGAGGTCTGACAAACATGTCAAGTGCACTTCATTCCTCATAAAACATTTTAGTTTAGAATTGTTTACACCCATGTTTAGCAGTATTCATCTTCCCTGTCTTTTTTGGCCCATTGCAGCATGTCTTTGTGTGTTACTTCCACCTGTTGGCATTAGGGATAGGATCTAATCTTTCATTGAAGCACATCCATGAAGTTACTACATCAATATCAATTTAAGCAGCATTGAATGGGCTCTCCACACCTGTCCAACACTTCACAGACCTAGATGACAGTGAAACACAGCAGATTCTTTAGGAATAGGACTTGCAGGACACTTAGCTGCACAATATGTGACTGCATGTCGCAAACTGACTGATAAATAGTTGACACAATATCATTGAATGTGGCATAACTGTATTGACATTGTCAATCATGCAGACATGCATGATTGACAATGTCAATACAGTCAATTGACAATGTCAATACGCATGTCTGTATTGACAATGTCAATACAGACATGCGTAGTTGTTGACAGTTTGCTGATATATAATGTCTGTTGTGCTAATAAAGCTCTGAACTTAAAAAAAAAATTGAAAAAGAGACAAAAAAATCCATTTGTGATCGTCTTTTACACCATGTGCCATCCAGCAGTAAATGGGTTAGTGTATATTGAGTACCTGGTCCTGGCTGTCCTCACGCAGGATGTAGGTGAGGTGGATGTGTGAGGCAAACACACTGGCATACTCAGAGTACCAGCACATCTTTCAGGTCACGCACACTGATATACTGAATTTGACAGTATGTCAACACCTTCGCATCAGCATTGTTCTTGATGATGTTTCAGGAAGGTCAGATCCAATCAGGTTGACTGCTTCTAAAATTAAAACAATACATATTCACTTTTTTGCTCCACTTTACACTGTACTTTGTGCTAAAAAAAGTCACTTGACCACAAGACAAACCTAATCTTTCCAGCACCATCATATCTTTCAGCACTTCCAGAGACCCAGAGCAGACATAGTGGATGGTTTGCAGCGCGTCGTCCTGACAGTTGAGGTGCTCCCCGGGGACACAGAAGGAGGTTTTTATGTGGAGGGAGATTGAGCGCAGACAACCACGACTGGCCCCCCTTAAAACCAGCAGCTGGATGATGTCCTGATTCCGCTGCAAGGTGATGTCAGCCCGTAGCTCAAAATAGAAGTCGTGCAGGAGCTGGTGTGACAGATGTAATGAGGTGTGACGCTGATTGATTATTAGGGAATGAACTGTGTTGCCACAAGTTACCCTTTTTTGAATTTCAGTAGGATTTCATCTGATGGTATGGCCATGTGTTACCTACCTTGTTGATATCTAGGCCTATACCATTATTGACCGACCATGTGGTCTCGAAGTACTCCATCATGCATTGTTTTAACTGGTGGGACAGACGGTGGACCCTGATAAAGTCCTTTAGTTCCTTTATGCGTTCCTTCATGTGTGGTAGAAAGAACATTGTGAGTACATACGCCGGATGATGGCCATCATGTTACCGAACACCATCAGCGCTGTGTGAGAGACGGAAACAAATAGTAAGTAAAAGTTGATATTAGGTTGGAATATTTGTACGTCTGAATATTTGTATTTCTAGAAAAAAACTATACTTCTACATTCTGAATGCTGTTTTTTTAGGCTATTACAATTTGAATGGATTAAAACAGCAACAATAGAAAAATTTACTTTTTAAGGTGACTTTTATTTTTCACTTCTTTCAAACACTTTTTCTACTTTAAAATAAAAATATATTGTTACTCAATAATCTATTCGTCACTGTTACTTATTGATCCACACTGGGGTCACAGTAATTTACAGCTGAAGAGTGTTGAAAGCAGGTCTAAAATCAGTGAAAAGCAGTTCAGCATAAGCTCTTTCAAATTTATTTTAAGTACATAATGGCAATAATAGCATGATCCATACTCCATACTGAGCAAGTAGGAGCAACTGGTCTAAAGTCATTGTTGTAGTTGAATAGGTTTTCTTAGACAGGAATAATTACAGAACTTTGACAAATAACTGGAACACTTTACTGGATCATTTTGACGTTAACTCACCTCAATTCAACCCTTAGGTGCTTCCCTTTGGAGGTTAACCTGGCATTATAGGCATTAGGAATTTGAACATAGTGTAGTGGGGCATGATGAAGCGGGACCTCTGCACTGCTTCCACCTCTGGTATAAAAGGCTTTTTAATCATGCTCTGTAAGAGAACAGGTATAGTAAGTGCAGCAATATATTGGTAAAAAGATTTACAAAGTCATTTATATTTTATACACACATGCACACCAATGTTCTTGACTGTCAAGCTTACAATGATAGTTATTCTAAAAAAAACTTTTGACTATTAATTTAATTTAGAAATAAACAGATAACCAACACTTTTAGGGGAGCTGATGTCTTACCTGCTGGCTCCCCCCTAGTTTGCCCTTGTGTGACCTACTAGCCTACTTAATATCAGATAATTTGCTGCGCACACAAAGACCCATTATTTAGGGGGAAAAAATCAGAAACGGAGACATCTGTTTTTGCTAAGGAACGCCTCGAATATGTTGTAGTTTACAGGGAATCATTATTTATAATAGGCTACTTGCATCCAGTGCAGTTTATTCTCATAAATAAGGTAAACAGGACAAGCCAAACACTGCGCAAGCATGTGTAGGCTATAGGCTATAATGCGTTTTGACATTCACCTGCCAACCTGCCAAATGCAAGTGGATTTCAGCCATAGCGGGTAACAGTCACTCCCACTTACCACCAGCCACTTTGGCGGGTCAAATAGGCTACCTGATAGTAGGCCTATAGCTAGCCTATAGCATATCTGCAGAGGGGAGCACATTAATAGAAGAAAAGCCGGGAGGAAAGTGCAGAAAAAGTTTGTTCATCATTGCTCCTTTTGTCTATTGCAGATATTTTTTTCCAGAAAATCTGTTTCCAATGCCTTAATCACAGAGGCAGGCGTGATAGACGGAAGCTCTGTCTCAAAGACCCGATGGCAGACCCCTGTCACCTCCCTTGAGCTAGTCCAAGGTGATCCCACTATGCTCCAGCCTAGATCAGTCTTGACTGCATATGGATCACAGTCCTCCCCAGATATCGCTTTTTGTTTTGGTTTTAGGGCCTGTACACAGTCATAGCCTAGAAGTCCTGCTTGACAGTGCAATATGTCTGGAATCTCTTTAGCTATGGAATGCTACTCAACTCCAGTGGAATATATTCTAGAGTGTATGTGGTTGTATATACTCTTGTGACAGATACCCTCTCACTCTTCGTTCAACCAACCTTTGACAATCCACTATTGAAGTCCTGTCAGTCATTGTTCACAACTTCAGGTTGTGAACAGGTTCTCTTTCTTCTTGAATTTTTTCACAAACATCTTGGTCAATGAACGTGTTACTGCTCTGTGTGTCCAGCAGAGTGTACACCAGGATTTCTGGACTATTTTCTGGAGCACAAGAAAGCCACACTGGAACAATCATTGAAGTCCGGTCACTGTTGTCCAATCTTATACTGCATGAGAGGGTGGCAGCATTTTCCTCTTGTGATGGCATTTCAGGCTTCTTTCCTTGATGTAGCAGGACGAGGGTGTGATTCTGTATTAATCTAAATTGCCAACAATGCCCCCTTGGGGATTTCACCTCAGTTAAGAGATAGGTCACACTTATTCACCTGAAATAATGTCTGGGCAGAGAGGGTGTTTCACATTTAAACAAATTATTTTGCTAATTAACAAAATACTAATTAAAGACAAACAGGCCAAAATTAATTTAACTAATTAAACAAATACTAACTACATATGCAAATTAATTATAAGGCATGCCATTACTGGATAAATAGAAGTATGTGGCTCATAATTTAAAATACAATATACTGTTTAAAATACACTAGCAAAAGAGATAAATCAAAACACACCAAAAATGAATCAAAACGTGCAAATCAAATAACTCAAACCAAACAAGATGAAAACAGAAGATTGAAAATAACACACACAAACCCAAAACAAAATGCCAACTGTATAAACTACATATATAATTAGACCCAAACAGCAAAGAAATACTAAAACCGGTGTAACACCAAAATCTGTGACCTATCAGATTCTGTGACCAAAACCCAAACGACGATGTTTTCCTAACCCTAACCAAGTACTTTTAGTACCTAAACCCAACTAGGCACTTTTGGTACCTAAACTCAACCAACCCGCAGCTGCTTCATATCGTCAACAAAGCCTCAGGCGCTTAACTTCCCATTTGGGTCTCAGAATCTGATAGGTCACAGATTTTGGTGTCACAGGTGGAGTAACATCATGGTTTGAAGTCCATAACATGTCCCTCTCTGAGACCCGAGTTCATTCAACGATGTGTCACCAGCAGAGGGCAGTCAGGGCTCACAGAATGGGACACAACAAGCACAATCCGGCCAGGACCGGTTTCTCTGTGGAGTAGTAGTAAAATAAGGTAAACAAGGATGGGAAATTTGGGTGAGAAGTCCAGTGTTGTGTTTCTTGCATGTTTGTGTTATTAGACAGCCTTCAGTTTAACCATGATACCGTGATGCAGCGTTGTTAATGTTTCTAAAATATGTGTATTGTTACTAGAATGACATCTGTAATTCAAATATGGATAGAACATCTTTACATATAGTCAGTGGTGGAAAATAACTGTATTTCTATTTTCTGCTTACTTTAATAATGCTTTAATAGTTCTACTGGCCTGGATCCCGGGATCCCAGTCACAGACTACTTTTTACTCATACATTTTGCTAATTCAATATTAAACTAAAAGTGTTATTTTTGAGTGCATTTACTTGTTAAATTTTTGTATATTTCACTCATGACGCTTCTTTTACTGAAGTAAAACGTTGTCTTTTACTTATAATAGAGGGATTTTGGTGGTAGTGTTTACATTAACTCGGGTACAGAATTTAAATACTTTCTTCACTACTGAATACATTGTATCAAGATATTTGGGATGTTTACAGTTATCGATCAGTGTCATCCTCACTTTGTTGGGGAACTTTTGTAATCGACTAAACACACATTGCTTCCACCTCAATTGAGTTTTTGAGAAAGAGTAGCAAGTTTCATAATCACGTCCCGTTCAGCTGGTTAACCAATCAGGAGCCAGCAGCTCCGGGGCTGTGACGTCACGCCGCGTCTCCAAACAGGACCCGGCCGGTTAACTTTTCAATGAGACGCCCTCTTACCATCCTTCACGTTGCAGCATAAAGCTCCTGCGGCGGCCGAGGTCCTGGTGTGTCGCTCAGAGGGACTCGCGCTCATTAACGTGGCTGCTGCTGTTTCTCGGACCCCCGACGGAGAGGAAATTTGACTGCGACAGAATAGTAAAGTGCGACGCTGCCCTGCACAGGAAGAAGACTGCACCTTTTAATAACAACCCTCACCGTGTCGCTTTTGAAAGTTACTCAGTTATTCTAATAGCTGACCAGCTGCTTCAGACTCGTGATGTCAGTCTCCCCATAAGATTTGAGGAGGCAGGTTAGAGAAGGTAACGAGAACAGACCTCAAGTCTTTTTAACGCATCTTTTGTATATAACTTACTAATAATATAAATAATAATAATAATAATATAGCATGCTGTGTAACATTTCAACAGCAAAACAAAAATAATCATATTGTGATGACAAGATATGGAGTTTTACTTAAGTATAAACCAAAAGTGTAAGTGTGGGATTAAACCCCACAAACATCCGTCTGGAGACAACAAACCAAGACATTGTTCAGGCAAGAGAACCCCCACCCTGTGCTGAATCCATCCTTAGCCAGATCACTCCAGTGCTCATGCTTTCTACACGCACACACACTACATTAGTTCAGTGTGTGTTAAACAAACAGGCAGCAGAGTGACAGGCACCAGAACATCCTAATATGTAGCGCAATGATCTTCGACTAGTTAATGAATAGCTGTGTGTTGCGTGTTGGGTGGTCACAAATAGGGGACGTAGTGTCTGTCAGGTGACAAGTAATATTTAGCCTGCTGTGTGTGTGTAATCATCGCAGCCTGATACAGACAGCAGGACTGGGCACATGCTCAATCATCTGTGAGAAAACCCATCACAGAGAGGCCACTTCTCATTGTTCCTCTTTTTTTTTCCAGGTGTGCAAACGTTTCAGCACTACAGGAGTGAAAGATTGACAAAGGAGGAAAAACAGAAGAGTTTTTGGGTTGAGGAAAAAAAAAGTAGACATCATCCCGGAGTGCTATGGAACTGTCACTGGTGAGTTTTTCAGCCGGAACGATTATGTACACTTTTCTGAACCTGATATTTAAGTGATGATGTTTAAACATAAGGGTCACCCTTGTCGTTGAGCCTTTTCTCCAGATCAGGGCATCCTGTCTGTTCGATAAAACCGTTCTGACATACTGACGACTAACTTCAGCCTCCTTTTTCTGTCCGCTGGGAGTCTAGATGTGGTTGTAAAGCTGCAGATGAAGTGATTTAGGGGGGGAACTGAACTGTATGATTAATAAAGCAAGGATGGACATGGCAGAGTTAAAATTTCAGTGTCCGGCACAGTTTAATATAGCACTGTATATTTTTTTAAAGGTTAGTTCAACTTGTGCAGTAAATATTATAAAATATTCAGATTGTAAAAATGTGCTTGCATCACAGCCACATGGGTCATTTTTGACCTGACTTAATTTATAGGAACCAGCAGCCCAAAAAACAATAATTTTAATGTAGAAACATAAATCATTGACAAAACAGAACCGATACTTGAGTAATTTCTGTAATTTTAGGACACAAAAACATTTATTTAGATAGAACAGATACTTGGCTCACTGATGGCATCACTACTACAGCATGTAATTGTAGCACACTTTTAGCATGCAATGCTAATGCTGTAAATCAAATGATTATTAGCTACCTCCTGTCAAGCTTTCATTAAATCCTCCCTCTCTTTCTCCTCCCCTCCTCCTCACTTCTCACCCCCTCCTCCCCTCAGGCTCACCCAGCTATCAAAGCCTTCATGTGTGGATCCCTCAGTGGGACCTGCTCCACGCTGCTTTTCCAGCCTCTCGACCTGGTCAAGACCCGTCTGCAGACTTTGCAGAGTGGCATGCAGCCTGGGTGAGTCTGTGACCACACACACACAGTTATCAGTATCACTAGCTGCCTTGTGACTTCTGACTGCAATATTGACTGGATGAAGACAATAGAAAGATTTACCTCAGAGCAGTATTGATTATTTACCACTGATGACCTTTTCAGTTCAGGCAGAGTGGGGATGGTGGCTGTGCTCCAGAGCGTGGTGCGGACGGAGAGGCTTCTTGGACTGTGGAAAGGAATTTCACCGGTTAGAACATCCTAATTCTCTGTCTCTCCCTGTCTTCTCTGTGTATGCAAAAAAGTGAACAAATCCACCAGCTTCAGATTTCCCCTGTTCTCATTCTGCTCTCTCATCCATCCGCTCCTCTAGTCCTTTGTTCGGACCATCCCAGGAGTGGGGATCTACTTCAGCACCTACTACTCTCTAAAGCAGCACTTCTTCCAGGACGGCAGGCCGGGGGCCATGGAGGCCGTGTTGCTGGGAGGCGGGGCCCGGACTGTAGCAGGGGTCTTCATGCTGCCGGTCACTGTCATCAAGACACGCTTTGAAGTAAGCACAGGCAGACCTGTGTGTGTGTGTGTGTGTGTGTGTGTTGGCTGTTATCACAGTTCATGAGAAATAGATTTTCCCTGAATGCCGCAGTACTATAACTTCAATCAGTGGTTCTCAGCCTTTTTGTCTGATGTGTCCCCACAGCCCTGTCAGACAGACGTATTTTTTGACACCAGCATATTTTATTTTATTTTATTTTATTTTATTTTATTTTATTTTATTTTATTTTATTTTATTTTTTCATACAATTTAAATATTTGATTGGGAGTTTGCGATGGTCTCAGAGTTATTGAATTATCAATATTATATATATATATATATATATATATATATATATATATATATATATATATATATATATATATATATATATATATATATATATCCCACATAAATCGTTATAAAGATTTAACCCAGACAAACATCAAAATACCAAAAAAATGAGCTGCACAATATGTCTTTAATTTTGTGTGTTGTCTGTATTTGGACAAATGTGTTTTTGTGTATTAAACTAAACTAAATGTGTGTTTTGCGATTCAGTGCGGCAGGTACAGCTATGGGAGTGTGATCGGGGCTCTGCGCAGTGTGTGTCAGACTGAAGGTCCTGCAGCTCTGTTCTCTGGCCTGATGGCCACCCTCCTCAGAGATGTTCCTTTCTCCGGTATCTACGTCATGTTCTACAGCCAGACCAAGGCCTCATTGCCAAAAGGTATACATAAGAGGCCCTTCAGTAATAACCAGCAGAATGTTGTATTTATTGACACAAAAAAACCGTAGCTGTTGGTCTTTTTAAAGCTCTATTTTCTTTACCTTTAAAAGTTTGAAACTAAACAGTAATTGTTTTTAACATGTATTAGAATTAAATACCTAATGTCCATCTTCCTTCAAGAAATCAGCACGTCTGCTTCCGCCCCCCTGGCTAACTTCAGCTGTGGGGTCCTGGCGGGTATATTGGCCTCCCTGATCACGCAGCCTGCTGATGTGGTTAAAACACAGGTCCAAGTGAATCCACAGATGAGGACAGCGGAGGCCATCGGTTACATCTATACGGTAACTCCTCTTTTACGTAGTCGGGTCAGAACATGTTTTATGCTTTATTGTCATGCTGTTCAGGATTTCATGGCCTTTGGTTGCATTTGTTGCACTGTGCAGTATTAATGATTGAATATGGCGCCTGTCCTCATTCTTCCACCTTGTCCTCTCTCTCTCAGGAACAAGGACTCCAGGGGTTCTTCAGAGGGGCAGTTCCACGGGCACTGAGGAGGACCTTGATGGCCGCCATGGCATGGACAGTGTACGAGCAGATGATGGCCCGTTTCGGACTAAAGTCTTGAAGGGGAGAGTTGATGAGACGTTTGCGAAAGACGGAAGAGATAAAAGTCAAGTCACAGAGTGCAGACGGTAACGAGCATGAAAGGAAATGCTACAGTGGAGATTCACCTGATGTTTTGCTCATAAGTGTGAAAGGCTTTAAGTGACTTTAGATATGTCACTGCAACAAGAGATGAAGACTGGAGAGCAAAGAAAGCACATGTTGTCTAAATGACTAACACACACACATTACAAGAGTGGTGTGGAGAATGTGCGTCGCTGGTTTATGGCTGAGAAACGACTTCATATGCTGTGATGTTCTGTATTGCACTACAAGTTGTTAAAAAAAATCTGATCCTTAAGATTATTTGGAATCAGTCAATAATTGAGATTTTCTACGTTTTCAAAATGCCTCAGTGGGAATTCCTGCCTTTCTTGTTTTTCACAGTTGTGATCTTAAAAAGACTGAAGTGGTGCAATCCATCATTACTCAAGATAGTGTCCCAGATACAGCTCGGACTTCTGTAATGCACTTTAACCCCATCAGTTCTGTCAAGTCAAGACACGTTTTGAAAGCTCTAGAGGCAAATAAATTCCTTTCTAATAACAAAATGTTATTTATATTGCTATATTATTTTTAAAATGAAATAATATGTGCATGTAGTTTATACTTAGTATATTCATCTGCCTTTAAAATTTAACGTTTTTAACATTTGTTGTTTACCATTGTAAATTAAAAATGCTACCTTTTTTAAGGATGTTTAAGAAAATAAAGCACTGTACAATATACCTATGTGGAATATGAATATGTGTACCCATATTTTTTACTGTCAAATGATTCAACGGGAAGTGGCACTTTGGTGCCTGAATCCTGGCTGACCTCAGTAAAATTGTAGTGTAGATATGAATATGAATTATTGGCCCCTGGCAGACTTAACAATAAGCTCATTTCAACACTGCGTTTCACATGTGTCCTCCTTGCGTGCAGAAGCAGAAATAAGCAGCCGGAGACACAATTGATATTTTTGGTTATCTTTACTTATTGGTCAGATACAAGTGGTGGAAAGGACCAATAGCAGAATTGATTGCTACATTTGGTGCATGTTTCTGACCTAAAAACTCAAGTTCAGGTACCCAAACTGCATAATATGAACTTTGTTACTTTTCTCTTATTAATTGAAAGAATATAAAACAACGGCTGACTCTGTAAAACTGTCCAAGAGATTAGGAAGACATATTGCTCAGCATATCGCAGTGGACTGTCAGAACATAAAGGCCAAAGACTTATCACAGCGCTGTGAGACAGAGATAAGCAGTACAGGGGGTGTGGTGACATATATCAAATAGGACATAGGGAAAAGGAGTGCAGGATTGTCAGGCTAAAGTAAGATATTAAGATATTAAGGGGGAGCTTTCTACTAAAATTAAGCAAAGTTAAGTATTCATCAAATATACATATATACAATACTTGAGAAAGACTCATTCCTCTTACTTTTGATTTGATTTAGTCTCCAGATATTGTCTTTTCACTTCATCAGACGTGTAAACCTGTCTATTATGTAAATAACAGGACATTTTGAATCAATCTTTGTCTTCTAAACTTTTTGACAATAGTGACAAGAGTGTCACTGTCACATCCAATTACATTTTCTACTGTTGACAGGTATCATTTAAGATATCATTTAAGATTTCACACAGTGTGTGATTTTGCGTCAGAAATATGGACCATAATTTGAAAGGCTGAATACAAAATGAGAGGCCACCAATGTCTTTGCCTTGAGGGATTCTAATTCTGAGGTATTTTAGGGCCATACACCAAAAAGACTGAATGTGTTGACAACCTGGATTTTCCCCAGAAAACAGCTCCAAAACACTTTATACCACTCCCTTTTTTAGCCTTATTTGTAAGATCCATCGCCTCTAATGTCCTTGACATTAACCCAAACCTGAGTTTTGAATCAACACATCATTGCCATGTCCTACTTATCTGCCTGGGAGTCTGTCCTTTGACGTTATTAACATGTATAGTGTTCTTTCAGTATTATAGTATAATAACAACTTTATGGACATAAGACACCGTTTCACTTTCACAAAAATTATTTCTCAACTGACTGTGTCATTATGTACATATTATGTCCCCTTTGCCTGGAACACTTTATCTCTAGCAAATATGGCTGGTTGCAACACGGGTCAGTCTTTCACCGAGAACTCAGCGTCTCAGCATTGTCTTAATATGGTCTTTCCATCTCCATTGTCTTAATATGGGATACCCATCCGACCCGCGGTCCAACCTCTGGTTACCTCTGCTCCCATCATTACAGGACATGGCGTAAACTTCGTAGACATGTAAATGACCCCCATCTAGTGGTGAACCTGCAGAAATACACCCGCCCATTCACAATAACCAACCAATCACACGCCTGGAAATTTGGTATTTATAGGACGTCATTTCCTCCCAGCGTCCTCTTTTCACCGTGTGGTCAGACTTCCATACGGCGTTGTTTCGTGGTGAGTTTATAAATGCATTATTCAATTGTAATACATCTTTAAATGTCGCAGAGAGAACGATGTAATGATAGACGGACCGTAAAGCACGCGGCAGAACAACATAAACCCCGTCTGTCGAGCCAATATCGTCTGAATTTACCCTGAAGTAGATAATGCTAATATCATAGCTAACTTGCTAGCCTCTGACACGCGTTCATCTCGCGGTGTTCCCCTCGCGCCCGACTCTAAAAAGCGGGTTTGACTTCATGGTCACAGCTTACCTAGATGAAATGGTGGCAAATTTCATTAAATGTATCAGAAAAGGACCAAGTGGGTCCACACATGGTTTGAATTGTGGTTCGCTCTAAAGGCCTCTGTAACCCGGATGCCTGTCGTTGCTGCCTCCTGTAATGCATGAGTGTCATTTTTGCAAGACTCGTAAAGAATTTAAGCTAAAACTCAATCAAATAATAGTCGTGATGTCAGAATACGAGCAGACTTAACACGAGCTCGCGGTGATTTCCTGACCAATGCTTTTCTTCCTGTTTTCCCAGCTCTCCCATCTAACTCGTAACGCAGGGAAAGTGGTCACGATGTCCGGAGGTCTGGATGTCCTTCAAATGAAGGAGGAGGATGTGCTGAAGTTCCTGGCTGCAGGGACTCACCTGGGAGGCACCAACTTGGACTTCCAGATGGATCAGTATGTCTACAAGAGAAAAAGTGACGGTGAGTGGAAATGCTGCCCCCACCTTGGAGATACTGTTAAAGGTTTTAGTTGGTCATCAAAGGAAGAATTTGTCTAATGCTATTGGGTTTTCCCTCAATCACCAGGTGTGTACATCATCAACCTGAAGAAGACCTGGGAGAAGCTGTTGCTCGCTGCCAGGGCCATTGTTGCCATTGAAAACCCGGCTGATGTTTGCGTCATCTCCTCCAGGAACACTGGACAGGTACAGTTAAACTGTGTGAATTGTTGCTCTGTTGTACTGAGTCATTGCCGTAATACAGTGGGACATTAGTATATGATCTATGATACGCACTCTGTTAAAGCCGGGCACCGATGTCGGTGTTCAGGTGTCGGAAGTGTGCAAGAGTGAGCCGGCCGGGTTTTCGCTAACACCATGAGGACTGTCGTCCCATGACTGGGGTTTGATAGTGACCTGAGCCACAGTTCAATTTATCAAATAAAATGACTAATCTCCCTGAGGTCTTGAGTATAACTTGTTCTTTCTGGCCACTTTAGAGGGCTGTGCTGAAGTTCGCCTCTGCCACTGGTGCCACCACCTTCCATGGTCGCTTCACCCCTGGTACATTCACCAACCAGATCCAGGCAGCTTTCAGGGAGCCCCGTCTCCTGATTGTAACTGACCCTCGTGCTGACCATCAGCCACTAACTGAGGCTTCCTACGTGAACATCCCCACCATTGCCCTGTGCAACACTGACTCCCCGCTGAGATATGTGGACATTGCCATCCCCTGTAACAACAAGGTGAGACCACCTGAAAGAATTAGTCACACATCGACTAATCCTGACAACTTGCATCTTGCACACCGTTAGAGCCCGGCGCTGTCCTGACTGTGCGGTGCAGGGTGTAGGATGTGTGCTAAATAAAAATGCTTGGCCTCAACCCCCCCTCTCTGAGCCACATGGGGAGGTGGGAGTAGAGGTCTTGCCACAAAGTCAACTGTTTTGTAGATCTTGAGGCCTCTGGGTATTAAACACTTAATAGGTGTATATTGTACTGTTAAATATTCTCTTCTGTGAATATTTTAGGGTCACCACTCTGTGGGTCTGATGTGGTGGATGTTGGCCCGGGAGGTTCTCAGGATGAGGGGAACAATCTCCAGGGAGCACCCATGGGAGGTCATGCCTGATCTGTACTTCTACAGGGACCCTGAAGAGGTAAGATAAACGTGGTTCACCTCAATGTACGGTGGCATCAGGTTGTGGTACATGATTGAGTTGATTTGCACCTAATGCACTTATTTTTAATGCAGATTGAGAAGGAGGAGCAGGCTGCAGCTGAGAAGGCTGTTGGAAAGGAGGAGTTCCAGGGTGAATGGAGCGCACCTGCGGCCGAGTTTACCCAACCTGAGGTGGCTGACTGGTCTGAAGGTGTAGCCGTGCCATCTGTTCCCATCCAGCAGTTCCCTGCACGTAAGATAACATTCTTTGTATTGACAGAACTGCAATTTGATGTTTGTACCGTATTTGGCACTCAACAGTTTGACTCTCTTACAGCTGCTCCAGCTGTGGCAAAGACAGGCGAAGTCTTTTCTGGTGAGTTTGTATAAAATCTCAAATTATGTGAACATGTGGTGGGTTTTGTCCTGTCTAAATGCTAAAATCAAGGTTTTCTTTCCCCTGCAGAGGACTGGAGTACTCAGCCTGCCACAGAGGACTGGTCCACAGCCCCCACTGCCCAGGCAACTGAATGGGGTGGTGCCACTTCTGATTGGTCTTAAATTATTGACCATGGCAACAATAAACAGTGTTTTTTACACTTGGGACTTGGTTGTTCTGTTGGTTTATCTGATATTTACTGAAGGTCACGTTTAGTAGTAGTTACTGTAACATCATTTGAAGATGAATTGATAAAGCCAAGACTGAATATGGTGCAGTGTGGTTGTGTGTATGGATTATAGCTTTATGGGTAAATACTCTTTCCAGAAGGGAAATCTTAATGCTTGAGAAGCTTTAAAAACAGTCTGTGATTACTGATATGCCAATAACTTAAGTAGAAACCTAATGTGTCAGGTAAGGCTGATCATAGCGAAGGAAGAGTCAAAGTAGAACTAAAACTTGAAACAACAATGCTCTTAGGGTTTTTTTTTTTGTTTTTTATTTTTTTACAGTTTTATTACTGCCCTTTCTGTGTTTAAGAATATTAGTGATGCAATTGAAGAGGGTAAAATACATGGTGTGGACTACATGAAAAACAAAGGGGCAAGGCCAACGGACCCTGTGTGGTCTGGTCTTTACTCAAAATGTCCGACTTGTATTATTTGCACATGCACAGTTGAAGCAGTAGGTGCCAAAGTTCTCTGGAGTTTTACAGTTTTGTTTTTTTTTTTTTTTTTTTTAACCACTTCATTCTACTCAACTCACCTTCTACAATGCTGTCTGCATGAAGACACTAACACTACAAGTGGAACATCTATTACTAAAGAAATATATAAAATTTTTGGTAAAGAGTCGTTTTAGTTTTACCTCTTCAGGTCCTAGAAATTAAATTACCTGACAGGGTAAGAAAACTCTTCATTTCCGTTGAGTCTTCACAAGTCATAAATATTTAACCTTTGCTGACAGGTCATGGGTTGACTATCATTTTATTGGGCCACAGATCAAAATCTTGTACATCTGCTGCTCTGACACAATGGACGGAATCAACACGTTTATCATTTGAAGAACAATCATCAGTGAAGTAAGAGACCTATGAGCGCCAATAACAGCCTACCAGTAAGAGCTGTCACGCATCACGACATCAATGGGACAGATATTTAGAGGAAACAGAGTTAAATAGTGCAATCAAGACAAGCAAGTTGTAAGGAAGTAGATGAAGACAGGAAGTGCATGTTATAGGTTAAATTGATGTAAATTCACTTAATTTGAAAGGGGGGGGGAGTGTTGTGAGTCAGTAACACTATGCCTTCACTTTATTGAAACAACATACAGCACAAACTGGCACTGACCATCTTTAACTGCATCCGAAAGAATAATGAGGAGCACGTGAATAAATAAACCAACACAAAGGAATAACTGAAAGAGTCAAACAGGATCTAACCAGGGCCGTTAAATAAGATATTTAATTTAAATAAGATTATTTAACGGCCCTGGATCTAACCAACCAGGGGTGGAATCAGATCCTATTGTGCGATTATATAAAGTCATTTAGGGCTTTAACCTCTAAATATCTCAGAGATGTTTGAAAAGTTGGTGCACCATTTGCATTAACGAAGCAAACTTGATATGTCAAGTGCAAAAGTTACCTGTAGCATCAATTAAGACCTTTAAGTTAAGACTCACTAAAGGCACAAACGATCTGTAGACTCTGCACCTGTTTTGCGACATTGACATGTCTTTGTTAAACTGTCTTTGGAATTATTTAGCAGCGTGAATTTCACTCATCATTTTACAGTGCACCTCTTTGGCTTTAGGGAGTATGGAAGATTGAATGTTTATTTTTCCGGATTTTCTGAGCACACAGGGGCAGAAAAAAACACACCTAAAGTGTCGTCCTTGTAGTAAACAGTAGGGATGCATTCAGGGGATCCGGACAGCCCGCCCGTGCAGAACAATCATCTCCTCCACGTTCGCGCTAGTCTGTCAGGTGGGCGTGCTTCAGCTCTGCCATTGGACAAACACTTCCCCTTCCTCCCTGGCTTCCGCTTTCTTTTCATGCGCACGCCCAGCCACTGAATAATGATAATAATGATCAAGATGGCTACTACAGAATCCTCCTTGCGGTAGCTAACCACCAATTTCATGGAAACACCGAAAACTGCGATTTTCCACAGTTTAAGTCCCTCGTAGGTGACGGAGTCGGTGCCAGGGTCAGTACTATATGGATTAACACGGGCTGCGAGGAGATAAAAGTCATTGTGTCGCCTGCTGCACTCATTCTGAGGAAGCTAGCTAGCAGAGCAGCCAGCTAGCTGTACTTGTCGACCATCTCCAGGTTTAGCTTTCCAGCCAGCGGCGGCTCAGAGGAGTGCGGCGCTCCCCGTTTTGCGTGCCCGCTCGTCGGACGGAGAGCGTCAAATGGCAGAGCCGAGGAAAGTGCCGTTCGTCACCATCTCATCCTTCAACGCCTCGCCACCGACCCCGGAGTCCAGCAAGAAACGCCGCCGCGAAGATGAGGCCGTCGACATCACTTTTGGGAAAGATGGAGGTGGAAGTGTCGCGGCGGCAGGGTCAGAAGGAGGCGGAGGAGGTCCGTTTGGGAACGTTACCCCGAAAGGAGGCGAGGGCGAGACCGGCGAGGCGAAACCCACCGTGCGCCTCAACCTCCCGCTGACCGAGCCGAATGAACGAGCGTCCGCGGAGTTCAACTACGGCGAGCTGGTCAACTCAACACTTTCTCAGGTACGGAGAGAGCAGAGCCACACAGCGGGCACCATGATGCGAGCAGGAGGGGCCTAACCTGGCATTACCTCAGGAGTGGTGTGGCCGAGATGTCCCACTCAGAGATGGAGTTATTTACTTTGACACTTTTAATCTTGCATGTTTGGTGTCATTTAGGCTCTCAGCGGTGACACAGTGAATAACTCGTTATGCTCAGTAACGTTATTTACTTATTGTGACGCTGACCCAGAGTCTAGGTAGATTCAGAGGCAATTAATCAGTGTTCAGGAGTAATGTTGCATGCTATACAGAGATTTGCGTATTGTATTTCCATAAAACTGGGGGACTTGTGAGAGACAGATGATTGGTAAGACAGATATATTTTCTTTTAGTTCCTGGTGTGAGTGAAAGCCCAGAAAGGGATCCTCCTCTCCTGTTAGACCCTCCCTGCCTGGTTAATGCTGTGTTTAGTCATTTATAGGAGATGGGTGGTAGAGGGAAAAAAAAACTTTCTATAGTCTCAAGAGAACTTAAGACACCTTCATAGTATTTATTTTGGCCGATGTGAGGTGTCTGTTTGCTTGATTTTTGAGGAATTTCTGTGTTAATGAAGCGCAAAGTCGGCTAAATCTGAGCTTTCCAAAACGTCTCAGTTCTAATTACAGCTGGGATGTTGACATAAAGTCTATTTACGAACCATAATCTCATAATTGCTTTTACTCTAATATGATATGGATGTGGCCATTTCCTTCAAACTCCACCCGCCCCCTGTTTTGTAATGCAAACCATCTCTAATTTTAAATCGCTCCCTCAGAAGTCATTTTAGAACTGTCTTCACAGGCTTAGTTCTCCTCATAGCGAGTGAACAGATCTACTTGTGAGTGTCCCTTGTGAGTAACAAAGACCTGACTGATGAGGTTCATTTCATATGAGAGAATAGGCACTCTGTGTAGAAAAACATTATCATTCTGTTGGTAAACTCCTTGTTTTCCTCAGGTAAAGCTTGCAGGCTCAACAGTCCCTAAAGGACTTGCTCCTCCTCTGGATCCCAATGACCCCTTTGCTGACGATGAGAGGGAGAGACGGGAGGTAGAACAGCTGGCCAAGAAATTTGAGAGCAAATATGTGAGTTTTATCGTCTCAAGATATATGAATTTATTGCTACAGCTGTGACTGCATGAATGTTGCGTGCAGAAGGATGTCTTATATTTATATATATATATGTGTGTTAAAATGTTTTGGGCCCCTGTGTTTTCCCTCTGTTCTCAGGGTGGGGTCCCAAAGAAGAAGAAAAAGGACCGGATGCAGGATCTCATTGACATCGGCTACGGCTATGATGAGACCGACCCTTTCATAGACAATTCGGAGGCTGTGAGTTCCTTTTTGCCAAAGCACACACATCACTTTCTGTGTTACTCATATGTCCTCACCTTTATGTTAAATTGTGTTTTAATAGTCAGCACGCAGCTCAGACTTTCACAATACATCAAACTATTTTCCAGTGTATGTGCCCCTACAATCCTTTAAGGTTTTTTAGGTGAAACTGTGGTTGACTGGGATCAAGTGAAGCTTTGCCCACATTGATCTTATCACCACAGTCACTTGTGTCCCAGTTACTACATGCTGTTTCTAAGTGGATTTTGAGCTTGTCACATGATCGCACTGGCAGAGTAACAAAATGAGGTATACTATAGTGAGCTGTCAGTTTTGCTTCATTTATGAATTTGTTTATTTTGAGTGTGGCGGTAATGGAAGATATTGTCCCACTGTGCAACGTGCACTGGGAATGAGATCCTTACTGCTGGGAAAAAATGAAAATGAGTTGTGCTCAGTGGTGAAACGGCTTTAGATTTTAGATAGTAGTTTAATTATAGCGTCTGTACAAATCCTTAAGCACATTACTTTCTTGTATACTAACTGTAAAAACAGTCTACTGCAAAGAGTAGTTTAAAGTGAAGGTCTTATGTGGAATAGATTTGGGTCAAGAGTGTAATTTTTGTGTTTGTTTTTTTTTCTTCGTGGTAAAAGGTTGGTGCCGCACGCAGTAGTTTAGGAAAACTAACAGTAATTATACTTCTCTCCTGGCCTCAGTATGACGAGCTAGTGCCGGCCTCGCTCACCACAAAACACGGAGGCTTCTACATCAACACAGGCACTCTGCAGTTCAGAGCAGCGTCCGACTCTGAGGGAGAAAATGCAGGCACGGAGGATAATCACTTCAAGGCAGGCTCTCCCTTCTCTGCACTCGTATGAGCACGTAGTGAAGTATACATACAGGCAGATCATAGTTAATATTAACATTAATAAACCAAATCCTTTGGACCTGTTTGTAGAAGATGAAAGATGGCGAGGAGCGGGTGATAAAGAAACGTCGGAAAAAGCAAGATGGTGGAATTCTGGAGGACAAGAAACCCAGAAAGAACAAAGTACCAAAGTCCGGGTGAGGTTTTCATTTTTCTTCAGCGTTTCTTCTCAGGCTTGTTGTTTCTCATATTTTCCATGCACAGAATATTTCCTCTCTTCACAAGTCTGTGTGATAATGCAGTCATATGTGTAGATGCATTTAAGAATTTAGTCAAATAGTTTGGAACAATAAGTTCCCTTATTTCAAGTTAGTCAGATGTCATTTTATGGTTGCCCATCAGCACCCTTGCCCTCCCAAGTAGGTGATCACTACAGGTTAATTCCTAAACATGTTCTCCGTGTCAGTCTTTCTTCTTATTGTGTCTTCTGTGCTGGCAGAGTTTCATCCCTCAATATTCATCGGCCGGAAAAGAAAAAGAGGAAGAAGCTGATGAAGGACTCGATCCACCTGGCCAACATGCTGCGGCGCTTCACAAGGGAGAAGGAGGAGATGCGCAAGAAGAACATGGCTGCAGCCGGCCTGCCTCGACCCGCCACCAAAGTGCCCAACGCCAACAGTGCACTCCTCAACACCCACTCCAAGGCTGCTGGCAGCAACGACTGCAACATGTCTGACCTGGCCGCCGACCCGGCTGTGATGTCGCTGCTGGGCTCGGCCAATAACGACATTCTGCAGGACATGATGGGTGACCTGGACTTCGGGATGCTGGACTCTCCTCAGCCCTCTAGTCCAGTGCAGGGAGAGAACGGCTCCTTTGGGATGGGACATAAAGCAGGTGCTAACAGACTGTTGCAGGGTAATGTAATGACCCCTCCTCCTCTGCCCAGTGGACTCCCAGGCCCACTCGGAAAGCGTATTGAAGACCTGAGAGCGGTATGGACTTCAGTATTCCACTGGATCACATGTTTTCTTAACCAACCTTTTTTTATTAGTTGATTAATAATTTTGTCTACAAAATGTGTTAAGAGTGAAAATGTGCATTATTATTGAAATTGTTATTGTTCAATCTAATCTATACTCCAAAACCCAACAATATAAAATGTATTGTGCTTTAAAAGCATAAATGAAACAATTGATTCTCAAAATAGCGGCATATAAATTTTCTTTTGATCAACTAATTAATTCAGTGACTAAACCTGAGTGTAAATTAAATCTGATTTGGAAGAATCATGATACAACTCATGTTCTTGTTCTAATGTGACTGCAGAAAACCTTCCTGCTGATAATTGGCACAAAGGGCTTAAACATATGACATCTTCATGGCTTTTGCGATAGCTGTGTTTATGTGACACATTCTTAGGATAAATGAGATTAACAAACTTGTTGCTCATGTTTTATCTAATGCTTGTCTCTTGGCACAGGCGTCCCGGCTGTTTGACGAAGAGGGCAGAAAAAAATTCTTCACATTGGACATGAACAACATCCTACTGGAGTGAGTACCTTTCACACTTTTGCAGACTGATATAAAAACAGCAAACGTCCAAAATCTAATTAAACCTCCATCTGTCTCTGTGTGCGGCAGTATTGAGCTGCAGGTTCAGGAGCAGCCTGCAGAGGTGCGTTCAGCCGTCTACTCTCACCTAGAGGCCTTCGTGCCCTGCAATAAAGAAGCCCTGCTCAAACGCCTTAAGAAGCTCAGCCTCAACATACAGGTGAGGCGGAGTCAGACTGTTTAAAGACACAACGAGGACAAATACTTTTGCCACGATGCAGTGCTGGAGGTGCTACATGCTGTGTAATGCAGGAGATTCATCACAGGGACCCACAGTAACATGAATAATCTTTCACTCTGTTTTAGTAATTAGTCTATTAATTAGTTAATCAGTCGATCAGAAAATGATGGTCGGCCTATTTTGACCATTTTTTGGTATAGGACATGCCTGTAAATGTAACTGTGTTAAAGCTCGTGTTTTTTGTTATGTGCTATGTGCCATTATCCAATTCTGTATTTAGCATGCAAGTGTTGCTGTTCTGTGTGTGTGTGAGTGTGTGTGTGTGTGTGTGTGATTTCTGACCATACTTATCCCCGTCGCCCAGGATGACCGCCTTCGAACGCCCCTGCTGAAGCTGAAACTGGCAGTGTGCAGTGTGATGCCGGAGCAGATTGCTCGATACAACATGGACTGTATCGCTAAAGTGGCAAAGTAAGGGCAGTCGACCACAGATTATCACACTCGGTGTATCTGTTTTCTTCTTAAACACATTTCTGTCCACGTCATTTCTAAGGGTGCTACATGATGTTTGTTTCTCTGGTCACAGGCAGCAGTCTGAAGAGGGCGAGAAGAACGGGTCAGAGGATGATGACGAGGAGAAACCAGGGAAGAGGGTGATGGGCCCTCGAAAGAAGTTTATTTGGGACGACAAACTCAGGTCAGTTTCACTTAGGAAGGGAGTTCATTTCTCACGCAAGTGGCTGTGAATGCACACAGTGATCGCAGTTGTTTTACCCTCTGCAGTGATTTGTGTTGTGTGTGATTGGCAGGTTGCTGCTGTGTAACCTGGTGCGGGTGAAGTTGGGCTGCTATGAGCTGGAGGGCAAGAACACGGTGTCTCTCGAAGACTACCTTAAAGCCTTCATGGAGACTGAAGTCAAACCTCTCTGGCCTAAAGGCTGGATGCAGGCCAGGTCAGAGGATTTCTAATGACCTGCTATCTTCAACAATAACTTTAACTAGCAAGAAAAGACCGAAGCCCACCGAATGTTTATCTGCTAGCTGCGTAAGTCCCCCTACGTGAGTATTTCTTGGGTTAATATTTTCCGACATTTCCGTTTTACAGGATGCTGTTCAAAGAGAGCATCATGGCTCATGGTCACCTCACAGGCTACACGTGAGTCATGTGACTTATTAGCAACCGATTTTTTAAAACTAACTCTGACTTGTTTAGCTTGTTCTTACTCTCTTGTGGTGTTTTGTTGCTCCAGAGCAAAGAAGAAGATGGTTTCAACTCCCAAGGCCAAGCCAAAGGTTAGACTTGACTTTTACATCAACCTTAAAGGGTTTGTTTTGTGATAAAGATATGGCTGTATATTATTATTATTATTATTGGGAGAGCGTGTGGCTGCGCTGTTAATAGCAGCGGCCCGGAGGCTTGCTCCGATAAAAGGCAATTTCGTACTTGTACTTGTGCATGTATGACAATAAAGATCTCTAATCTCTAATCTAATCTAATTATGCTTATTACACGACTGCCTACTACTTTGTATGTAAATGTGTGAACGCAGCATTAGAATGCAGGAAAGAAAGATTAGAGGAACTAAAGTCTTTAAATGTTCATATGAGCATGAGAGGAATATTATTACCTGTCCTTTAATGTGACTAGGAATAGTGTAATGATATAGTTTTTTGTGTAATCTGTTCTTCCAGGAGGCTGTGTGGGTTCAGCGGTCCACACCTTCAGTCACTCCCTCCTCTGCAGCCCAGGTTGCCAAGCGGCCACCTCAGTCACCGTCTGAGCCCATATGTCTCGATTCCCTGGACGAGGATCTGACCCCTCCCTCCCTGGATTCCATCTCCCAGGCCCTGGCCATCCTCGGCAACGCAGCCAAGGGCCTGGCCCATGGAGACAGCCCCCCCGTCCCCGGATGGACCCAAGACTGCCACCAACCCCCCTTCTCTCCACTCCTCGCCCCTCCTCCAGCAGCAGAAAAAGAGCTCTGTCAGCACTCCCAGCTCCAATGCACCTCACTACATCTCTACCTCTTCGTCTTCCTCCACCTCTCTGTCTCGGCCTCCCTCCATCACGTCCTCTCCTCTGACCTCAGTGAGGGTGGATGGGATGGGGGTGATTAAGGGCACGGTGCAGGCGCACAGACACTCAGTGTTGACCACTCAGAGACCTTTGAGTGTGGGTGTGGCTAAAGCCAACATGCCCACCTCAGCGTCGTCACCTAAACCGCGTCCCCCGCCCACTGCGTCTCCGCTCGTGGCCCCAGGATTAAAGACAGGGGTCTCCGCTCCCTCATCTGGCCTCCTCAAAGGCAGCAATAATAATAAAGCCACGAGTAGTGACACTCTCATCTTCACATCACCTCAGTCTCGGCCCCTCCCATCTCCCTCACACATGACCATCAAAACCTTCCAGACGCCTCGCCTGCCCCAGGCCCCACAGAGTAAGTCCTCCCTCTCTCAAACACTTACTGGTGTTCAGCCGCAGCCCCGGCCTCAGTCTAACTTCATCACCCCTATGCATGCTACTCTCACCAAGTCCAGCCACAGCAGCATCCCGCCGATTGTCAAACTCACTCCCCGCACCCCTAACCCCACCGTAACCACTACCGCCTCCATCTCTCAAAGCCCCAGGTCTCAGGCAACCCCCTCCATACACCAGTACTCACCCAAAACCCCAGCAGGGTTCCGCCCGCAGTTCTCAGGTGCCCAAGGAGGCGCAATCAAGCCAGGGCAAGGCAGCTACACTCCCCAAGGCAGCCAGAAGACCCCCAACAACAACAGCACCACCAACACCAGCCTTATTAACACCATTTCCATAAGCAAGCATTCAGGATCCAGTGCCTCCCCCACAACGACCTCTGCCAACCCAGGCCAGCGTCAGAGGCCCGGGGGCGGGACACCTCAGGGGGCCAAGCCAGTCGCGTCTGTCCCATCGTCATCTGTCTCTTCACAGTTGCCACAGGTTTGTCATGTTTAGATACTCGTAGAGTCGGCCTCTGATTGTCCACATGCATTATTATCCAGCACTGCAGTCATGTGATCATTCCTCACTCCAACACTAATCAGTCTCCAGAAAAAAAACCCTTCATTGAACAGGGACACGTGGTTACTGTTTCAGGTTAACGTGCACAAAAAGTGAATGTTAGCTGCAGTGAGTGCTGACCAACAGGTATCACGGTCATATCACCAAACTTATAACATAAAACTGCATTTATTTCAAGGGTCAGTTCACCCAAATCACAAACTGGTTCCATTTACCCTCAGTGGTGTGTAGCCATGTAGTTTCATTTGCTAAGGTGCTTTTAGGAGGTTCAGGCCCGAGATGCCACATTGGGTGCTACCCATGAGAGTCCACAGACCTCGATGTGAATAGTGTTCCTTTGGAACGTGAAGGAAACAAAATATTGCAGCCCACAGTGAAGTCTGTGTGTAAGTCTAAGAGATAACTTGAACATGGCTTCTAGAAAGACATGTTGAATTTGTGAAAAGTCTGTTTTCAACCCTGCAGGTGCCTCAGTTAAAATCCCATTCAACTTTACATTACATTTACTCATTTGGCTGACGCTTTTATTCAAAGCGACTTCCATTTACACATTACTAAAGCAGTAGTAAATGCACTAATGGCACCTATCACATCAATAGGGTAAATACCTAGGGAAAGAAGCTAGAGTTAACAATAAGTGCAATCAATACAAGGTAATTGTAGAATAAGAATAATTTTTGTGCGTAAAATGGTGAATAGTTTAATGGATTCATTGATAATGAAAATAATCACTAGTTGCATTCTACATTATAAGAGATGAGACTACACAGCAGTGTCTATCACAGTGTATATAGTGGTAAACAAGCATTCCCTTTTAATAAATACACAACATAGTAAACACTAACACTAGGAGGGGCCGTTGTGCTGGTACTTTTTGTTGATATCACTCAGACCTCTACTCAAGTGAGGTTTTTAATCAAGGACTTCTAACAGAGTTGTTAAATTGGGGTATTGCTACTCATACTTAAGGAAAATACTTGTTCTGACACGTTTACACTTTCTTTTAAAGATTATTTTTAACCCCATTTCTGCACAGGTCTCCACGGCAGGTAGCGGCGGTCTCCTCGGCTCAGCCTCGACTCTCCCCCTGGGGTTTGGGATGCTGGGGGGCCTGGTGCCCGTGTCCCTGCCCTTCCAGTACCCCTCGCTGCTAAACCTGCCACTGGGTACAGCGGGCTCCAGTACAGCACCTGGTGGCTCTGCAGCCAGTAGCAATGCATCGTTCTCCACCCTGACCCAGAGTGAGTGACCCACGCGGGGCAGAAACATGGATAATGTATACTGATGAAATTTCAATTATGCACCGCACACACATTTAAAAGTGGTAGCAGATACTAAATGTAATGTAAATATTATATGTGATTTAATTTATTCATATATATTTTTACACATTAGGCAGGCACTCGTGTAGCTTTCTCTGCTGCTGTTTGTTGCTGTATAGGCCTTGTTTTGTGTTCTATGTTACAGCATCATTTGTTTAATCACCATATTGTGTGTCAGATGTAAGCTTGTGATTTTTCTCTGGTTTGACATTATTCCATTTTGTTTGCTCCATTTCCCCAAATTTCTCCTTTTTTTTCTGCACTTCTTAAAACTATACCAATCCTCCTTGGTTACTTCCCCACACCTGTCGCTCACTTACCTCAAACTTCTTTATGCCCTCCTCTGTTTGGCGGTCATTACCTGTCCTTCACCTCTATGCCATATTGCTCCTTTTCCTTCTGTCCTTTCTCCCCCCCTCCCTTCGTTGGTATCTGTCCCTCCTTGTTCCCCTGTCCTGTTTCCTCAGATCTGTATAAGAGTCTCCAGTCAGGGTCTCAGGTTGCTCTGCCTCCTCACTTGCAGCTCGCTTTCTCAGGTAAAATCTGACCCACCCTCAAAGCCTGCTCCATTTACTCCCTCCCCTGCCTTCCTTTTCTCCTTTTCAAGTGTCTGGTGTTCTTTGTCTTGGGTTGTCCTTTTCCGTCTGGTCCTGTTCTCTGCTTGTTTGTTGGTGGCAGCATGCCCTTTTTCTATGTAGTCATTTTAGCTGTCGTCCATCTCTAGAATGTTCTTCTGTCTGTCGATGCTTTTCGCTGACATTTTAAGAACTGTATTATTCCTGTCCAGATGTCAGTCAGAGCCAGGGGGGAGACGCTAAGAGGAAGACTCTATAATACAGCTGGATTTCAACACCCAGCGGATGCAGTCTTATGAAATGACAAAGTGGACAAATCAGGATCATGGACCGTGACTTTGGAAGACCGATAGACAGACCACATGTGATAGGGGTCTGAAATACGGACTGGGTTACATACATACTTGATCTGCTCAACTTTTCAAGAACATCAGTTAAATATAACTTTTTAAAATTATTTGATAACTTTTGAAATACTATTCTTCATAGAATTGTTAAATTAAATGACAAATACAGTTTGTCAATGTTTACAAGATAGACCTATATCACTGTGGACAGGGAGAAGGTATGAATGGGATTTTTAGCTGTGTGTGTGTGCGTGTATGAGGGTTTGAATGAGTTTGGTTTGTGGGATTGAAAGTGTGCCTTTGTAAGTCTCCTCCCTCTTTGATGCATGGTCAGTGTATCTATTTGGTGCTGTTTTTATCATAATGTAATTATCACTGATACCTGTAAGAAATGTAAACTGCAAATTGAATGAACTGGGTTTTTTTGTCAATAAGAGCCGTACACTTTTTCATTGTACTTGAATTCTTGAATGAATTCGTTTCTGTACAGAACTCAAACCTACTTTTAATTAAAATCTTTTCCCTTCACAATGGAGTAATTTAATGAAAACCTAACCATCTAAAACAAAATACATACCAAGTTTCCCCTTGACTCCCTACAACACACCAGTTTTAAGGGGGCATCTGTGACAGAATCAACAAAACTAAGGCACCACACATTAATGGGCAGTGTAGATTTAATTGACACCTTTCATTTGGTTATTAAATCAAACTTCAATGAACCCTAACTCGACCCAGACATGACAAATTTGAAAATATTTAACATTGATCAATAATGTATGCAAAATGTTTCTGAAACAGTTTTTGACACCAGATCAAATTACCAGTCCAACAAATAACAAGCAACACAAAAAAAACAATACAAAAAGAGAAACCAGACTGTCAATCTCAGCAGTTTGTGAAACACTTGATGTGAAGGGTAACACGAACTGGCAGTGTGAGAAGGTCAGGACTAGCTGGCCTTCCCGGAGCTTCTCCCAGACGGTTTTCCCCTCAAAACACTGTCGCTTCACGTTTGCCTTTCGGAGCCTACTTGACCAGAGGTCTGGTCTTATCGTCGTCACCACACTCGTGGGCTTTGTACTTTTTAACCTCAGCCATGTACTTTGACCAAGCATCTCTCTTGCCCGGTTCAGCCTGTAAGAGAGGAGTTACAAGGTGGTCAACGGTGGAGTCAGAAGTACATTAATTCAAACTGAAACCCCACCACCAAACCCCACTTACCTCTGTCTCGTGTTTCTGCTTCTTTGCAACCATGCCGGTCTTTAGGAACACTCCGCCTCTGCGCTTCCCCACCTGGGTTAGGGGATAGAAGACTGAAACCGTTATAGGAGCCCTTGCAGATGGACTGCCAATGAAGGAGACTACACCAGAGCAGAAGGTCTACATTTAGACTCTTGCGGCACCACCAGTGAAACCATCATCACTGAGGAGCATCCCTAGTCTAGACTTCTCTACAAGTATTACATATTGCCACATCGTGTTCACAAAATAATGTAATAATCAAAAACACTGACGTGTGTGAGATGCTACTGGCAATTATAATACTGACATGTTGGCCATTATTTCAGGATGTAATAACTCAAGTGCCAGTTAAGATAAGACTCAGTGAGTGGTGTTTCAGTTTGGATGTGTGTTGAACTACTGCTATCTCATCTTACAACTGCCAAACCCCTTACAAAGCTCGTCACGGGAGGGGGCTTCTTTTCCACTGAAGTCTGTCCTTGCTCGGTGTCTCTCGCTTCTCCAACTGTTTGCTGCGTCTCCTTTTTCCTCTTCTCCTCCTCCATCTTCTTCTTAAACATCTCCATGAAGCTGCCGTCGTTAGCGAACGCGTTTCCCCCGGGCACCGGGGTTTTACTCGATGCTATCGCGGGGCTGCTGGACGGGGACGCGGGGCTGCCGCAGCTGGAGTCACCGCTGCTGCTGCCGCCGCCTCCGCCGCTTGTTTGGGGTTTGCCGTGTGAGCGCTTTGATTCCATGTTTCCTGGCCGTAATGTTCACACACAGGTACACTCCAGCTGCTCAACGTGACTATGTGTCCGTCTTCTAAAAAGTATGGCTTTGTTGCGAGGTTGGCCTTGAATGAACAGCACAGGCAACACGCTGCACAACAGGCTGGACCCCACCCTCAATCCAACACAAAAAGCTCCGCAGTCTGACTGAATAGCTACACAGTCCAGTTCGGTAAAACGTGTACTTCTTTTTTAAAAGAAAAAGGCGAACTAAAAAGTCTAAAAACGCTTGACAATGTCAGCTCTTTCGCGTACACCCCCCGACAAAAACAAAAGCAGGCGCTGGTTCGGCTGCTAACGCGGCTAATGCTGCGGGCTAATGCCCGGTTTAGTGCGGCCTTTACGGACGAACAAACTCAACTTCACCCTCCAACTCATGTGTAGGATGTGTCCAAATATAATAACACAGTCAACCTGCACAATAAAGTCCGAATACCTGCAACACAGACTAGGAACTTCGCAGATTTGACCAACACTTTTCGACCAGTTCAGTCGCTGTCGGCCATGTTTGATATCTCTTGATGACGTTACAGGGCGGCTATGGCGCCCCCTGCTGTGCCGGAAGTGAAACTGATATTTAAAAATACCCCCATATATCATATCAACTACTGCTGCTGTCCTACAGTGCTTGGATTGAAACATCCACACATGTTGAACATATACTTTATATACAGTGTATATTATCAGTCAGCGCTCCTCTTTCGCTGTTATCTGCCCCATTTCACCTGTTTACTTGGGAGCCAATATATTATTTCCCCTTATTTGTCTCTGGGTTCTTTGTAAATATAAGTTCTGGACAGAGGTAGTAAAGCAGGCTTGTATACAGGGGTGTATTATATTAGTCGCAGTGGATTTTAGGTAATCGAGAGTTAAACTTTCATTTAGTCTGTTTCTAGGATACATCAGAATCAGAAATAGTTCACTGATCCCCAAGGGGAAGTTTTTGTTTTACAGTTCTCACATTACAAGGCATTAAGATATAAAAAAAAATCAAAAGTTGGCAAGTAGAAAATAGAAATACAAAGAAGAAATATAGTTTAGAAATACACAATTCTACAGTATGTGACAGAAGACACTAAGACTTTTTAGACTGTAAAATGAAAAAAAACAACATTTAGCCAATAAAAGCTGGGCTAGGCATTTCAGAAGCATCGCCTGTGCATTCATGTGTATTATGGCGTGTGGCTGGAGGGAGGGGGTAGGATTTTTTTGAGGTGGTTAATTTCAAAATCTAGCTTTTCCTCTTGCTAGTTCTCCGCCGTTGCCTCCCCCAGCTTTAAACACAGTATTTGTCTCCACCGTGCTGTTTTACATGATTTTGTTTAGTGATTCATTTTTGGCAGTTAGATTTAGGTAGGCTGGTTATCAAGCGTTTGAGAAATGCTTGTTGAAAGTGGTGTGATAGATAAACAATGCTTTCACCCTTTCACTCCACTACATGAATTACGTGAGAAGTCTGACTAATCTGTTTGGCCTTTAGATCATGACAGAATTAAAGGGTAACCAGAAGAAGGACCATAGTGATAAATCCTGGGTCAGTGTTCTTTCTCACATCCTTCTGGATAAGTATTTATAAATGGTTTATTCAGTGTGGACCGTCAAGTGGTTCTTCAGTTTAGTTTCAATAGACTGCAAAAGAGAAAGAGAAAGAGAGAGAAGAGACGCCACCTCTTATCTTAAGATCTCATTTATTTGTAGTGCAAAAGTAGAACAGACAGGACTACAAATCTTTAGCTTGCTTCAGATCCCTGTGTGAAGTTCACTTTGCTATAATCTACTAGACCATTATATGATGCAAACAAACAAACACTGACAACCTAAAAGCCATGCAAATATGTAGCAAAGTGATTTAACACCATAAATATCAACTCAAATAGAAAGAAAAAAAAGTGTGCACACAACAGCAGGATTCTGGCCTGTGTAGACCATAGCACAAACACTCACAGGGACGAAGTGCAAGTCATAAAAAAAAAGTAGCTCTGGTTTGAGACTGACAAAAATGACTACATCTGTTGAAAAGGAAAATTAACCTGGAGTGAGTACAGGCAGATGTAGTGTTGATAAATGTACTATCATATTACAGGCTCAACCTTTATATCCTCCTCCTGACTTCCTGTCAAGACAAAAGAATTCCAGCATATTCATAAGTACATATCCTTCCAGTTCAGTTCAACTGTAATTGAGGTCTAGCAGCGGTGAGCAGCCATTAGCTGAGTCATTGTTTTTAGTGTTTTTATCATTATGGATATAATCCCATTGTGTATTAGTTTTCCATTGTTTGTGATAAACTAAGAGGCCTTTAGTTGCCTTTATTTACATCAGTTTGGAGTCTAAAGTGGTGAGTGCAATTAGGTCCAACCCACAACCAAACACCCTGTTTCAACCTTTGGGAAGAGGGAGGGGAATGAAAAAAAAATCCAATTTGTAGGCAACAAATGAGAACATTAAGAAAAATCATCCACACGTCACATTATCACCTGTCATGAGAATGAGCTGTATGAGTGTGACATATTCTTTAAGTAAAATCTATTTCAGCCAATGAGACAGGGAGAAAGGGTTTACCACTGCAAATATGTTATTGTTAGAGGGGGGTATTTTTAGTTTTGTGAGGCACTGAACAAATCCACCCTTCTGGGAAAGTGCTTTGGTGTATTTTGGGAAAGAAATTTTAAAGAAAATTATTCAAGTTAATTCAAGGGGGGAGAGGATTGGGACTAAAGCCATTAACACACCCTTATCGTCTTTACATTTTTTCGAGGTCCTTCAGATTAAAAACAAAAAACCTCAAAACTCACTTCAAAACACATGATCAAGAAGACAAAAAAAGCTGAGAAAGTTCAAAACAAATGAAGAAAAACAAGATGTACTATTGACTGTACTCAGTCTATAAACAGTGTAGCTTTATGTCCACCTTTAGCACTTGCAGCAGTAATTGTAATACCCCTAATAACTCATCTCTCGTCTATCACATCTGAACTGTAAACTTAACAAAACTAGTTCACATTCCATCCTGTTGTATAACATAAAAAGACAAAAAAGAGAAAAAAAATTAAAAACAGACCTTACATAAACAGGACTGAGTCCAAGAGGCTGAAGAGGAAATAAAAGTCACCTTAAAAGGTGAGAAAGCCTCTTTTCAGGCCCTACAACTCCTCCTACTCCTACTTCTGTTTCTAGGGGCTCACTCACAGTTAAACACAGTTGTATCTCTCTCTCCTCTGGGGCTCCACAGAGAAAATAAACTTTCTCGTACCATTAAGAGCCAGCAGGGGGCAGTAGCAGCATGAAGAATACACTCTGAGGTGCAGTGATCCAGTAAAAGGCATAAAAGGTATAGGGAGTCCAGATGAAGTCCAGTGTAGATCATATTATCTTCTCTATACTTCTTTTCAGCGTGTTTGTTCTCCCGCCTGGACGTCTTATCTTGGATGGTGTCGTGTCAGGCCTCTCCTGGCGTTGGTGGACTGCCTCTGCTGGGCGAGGAAGGACATGGCCTGGTTAGAGGGACTGAGCCGCTCGCCAGACACTTTCTGATGCAATGCCATACCCTGAGAAAGAGAAAGACAGGTGTGGGTGTGAAAGAGAATAGAAGGGCTTGTGTGAAAATGGTCTCTATCCAGTAAAAATCCTTGTTTGGCCTCGAAACGTTTCCCCCCCCAGTTTCATAAAACAAAATGAGGTAGACATTTTTTCCAACTACAGAGGATCATGCAAATCACTTAGATGAGCGTTTTCCACATGAAAACCGTGACATCCCCTCAGGTCTGCTTCATGTTTTCATGCATTAGCAAGCTCACTTACCATGTTGTACCATGCTGTGATGATGAGTTTCTCCTCCTGGTCATGTCTGGCCCTGCTCTTCTCATAGTCATGCTACGCCGAAGGAACAGATCATCATGCATTAGTGAGATTTAAAAGAGCTCGAGTGACCTAATTTGTCCCTTTATGTCAAAAGGTTTGTACCTCCAGGTGCTGGATTTTCCTCTCCTTCTCTGTCAGCTGGTTTTTCAGCGCCTGGATGTCAGGAGTCACAGTCCCCGGCTGCTGCTTTGGATCCAAGGTTTTGATCACCTGCACACACAAAGGACGTTTCTTAAGAGAGCACTCCGCTGACTTAGCACTGCACTCCTGTACCAGGGTCAGACTCACAACAGACAGTAAAAAAACAAAAGGGATTAAAATCAATGCAGCACGAGGAGAGATAACATCTTTTTTTATACCACACATTCTTCCCCTTTGTTAAAAGCCAGTATCTCAGACATCACACAGCTCCCTTTAGATCCACAAAAGGTTTTATACACCCCCCCCCACCACCTACACAGTAATGCTCCTCAAGACAGATAAACAAACTTTTAACCAGTGGGAAAACAAACTCTACCTCAGCTTTTCTTAACTTTAGAGCCATACGCTGAGGATAACATGTTCTGTTTAGGGGGACTGACCGTTCTCGCCTTCTCAACGTAGCGCTTGTATCGCTCCTCCATCTGCTTCATGTCCTCATCCTTCTTCCGCAGGCTCTCCTGGAGTTCATCTATCTTCTTTGCCACTGAGGGGGGAGATAAAGAAAGAAGAAAGTATTGAGAAGAGACACTGGCAGGTGCTCAAAGAGGCAGAAACTGAAGGAACTAGAGAGGATGACTTCACTTACTGCTGCTGTCCACTTTAGGCTCTAGGTCATCTATGACCTCTCTTTTCTTTTGGAGATCTGAGTGCGCTTCATGGAGCTTCTCCCTGCAATAATCACATATCAAGAGTGCGTGAATTCACTTTTGTTTGGAAACCCACATGGCTGAATAATCTGTAAGAAGCAGCGGGGTACTTACAAATGCTCCTCAAGTTTTTTCTTCAATAAGGAGGACTTCAAGGAAGAAAGCAGAAAAACACATTAAACTCACAACTTAACACAACTTTCCTAAATGGCACATGCAAACACACACACACACACACAGACGCAGTATAAGCTGCAAAAGTCAAGCTGTAAAAAGACTTCAATCATGGACCAGTTGGACAGAGGGAGGGCCGTACTTACGATGGCCTGATTTTTGGCAGAGTTGATCGATGGGGGCAGGCAGGGAGAGACAGACAGAGAGGGGCAGGCGTTAACGGTGAATCACCACAGCAAACATGGGTTAAATTCCCACACAGCGTGTATCAAAGTAGGAGAACAAACACTGCAGTCCTTGATAGTCAAGTGCTTTCAACATTAACCTTTCAAACACACTCAGTGTGCTGTGCAGCATTTTGCTGTCACACACAGGAAAGTGCTACCTCAAACATTATGGCTTCAATTATAAAAAACATTATTTGGACTTCTAGGAATGACAATTGAAATTCAGATCTTGGCCGTTCCAGTTTCACAGTACTGTAGATATAATTTTCTGTTTTCTACTTCATAAAATATAAAGATACTCATCTGATCAAGATACACATGCACTGTGTCTCAATAATCTGTTGATTGGATTGCAGAAGACTATGACCTGAGATGAGTTTTAATAAAAGTAGGCAGAGGAGAAGGAAGGAGGTCTCTCCACTCACATCCTCAGTCTTGCTGTCCTGCTCCTGCAGCGCTTTCTGGAGCTCCTCCACCTGAGAACGCAGCTCTGAGATCTGCTGCTGGTTTAATCTTGAAAAGGGATGAAAAGAAAAGGTTAGGAACAGAAAGAGGGGGAAAAAAAAAAGAAACAGGGAGACACTGAAAAGGTTTCAGGAAGATACTGGTGCGAGTGACAAACACCAGGGGGGCACATGGTGAAGATGAAACACAAGGCTATTAAGTTGCAACTGTGGGTGGAAGATGTTTGTATCATCTCTTTGCATCTGCTGCAGAGAGTGTTCATCCATTCCATCAAGCGTGCTGCCTGGACATTCACTGCTTTGCTCTACCGAGCGCGCTCAATCCACTCCTCTCCTCCTGTTACTGTTGCTGAGGATGCTTCCCACACCCTGGGCCTGGTGTTGCATGGACACACACACACACGCACACACACACAGTCCACCCACATGTCCACATGCCCACAGGCATGTAAACGAACACATACACACACAGTCAAGGGACAATCTGGCTTTTTGCTGTCTGTCCTCCAGCCCTGCCCACACAGCTCAGTTGAGCACACAGTCCAGAGGGTGAGTTGACATTTAGGCAGATATCACTCCTACCATCAGCCAAGCAACCAGCCTAATGGCCAGGAACACACAATATGGTGGCCTAGAAGCCAAATGATTACTTAACACAAAGTCCAACTTCTTGTTCAGTGGAGACACACACACACACACACACACACACACACCTCTACCTGTTCTGAGTTTCTAGGGTGTTCTTGCTGCGCTGCGCCTCCTCCAGCTCGGCCTGTACCTCCACCAGTTTCTGCCTGTAAGTCTCCTCCTGGACACACAACATCTTGTTTTCACTCTGTAGACGCACCACTGTCTCCCTGACGAAGACAAAGAACAAAGAGTGGAGGAGGAGAAGGAAAGAGGGAAAAGAAAGAAGTGGAGGACAGATGAACTGGGTCAGAGAGAGTCAAACAAAAAGGTCTGGCAAGTTGGCCGAGCCTTCTATCCGACAACGCCCCAGCCAAAAGTGCAGCACTGACATGTGTTGCTATTTCGGGCGCCAATTGAGCCTCTGACTATAGAAGATTAATATAGGGCACAAGTGGGCTATCGATAGTGATACCACTGCATGTCTGTTACAGGTTTAGAAAGAAAATCTCATCCGTTATGCTTAAATTTGGTTGCTACATACACATTATCCCCCAAACCACACTTTTATACACACACACACACACACACACACACACACACAGGTACAGCATAATAGACATACTTGATCTCAGTAGGCATGATCTCTGCAGCGAGGTTTCCTACTGTGACACCATTGTCACACAAGCCTCCTGCAAAGAGAGAGAAAGAGAGGGATTAAGTGTCAGCTGGTAGCACGATTTGCTTATTTTTGTTTTGATTACACACACAAAAAAAAAAAAAAAAATCACATTAACAGAACATCTTTCTATGTATATATCTGTACAATGTTTATTAATGGTCAATACATACTGCCTCAAAAATTTGAATAGTGGTCCTTTAAAATGCTGGTTAAGTAATTTGTTTCTAAATCGACTGCAGTTACAACTTACCACCTCCACTAAGACACCTCTGCTGGACTTGCGCACACCTGAGCTCATCATTTGTCTCCCGGAGTGTGTCTCTTTCCGAGATGAGACGCTAAAAACAAAACAAAAGCGTAAGACAGACTTCAACTTCAATTCAGACTGCTTTTTTTTTAGGCATTTTGAAACAATTATTCAATCCAGTATGAAGCTGCTAAGTGTGGAAACGAAAATTCAAAATACAAAAAGCAAGCTCGGCAACCTGATGGCCTTATGCTTAATAGTGAAAAGGGTAACTTGGTATTTTGCAACCTGAACCTTATTTCCCCATGTTTGTGTGTCTATGTGACTAATTGGGACAATATTTTTAAAATTTGCCCAGGACTGAGTGAGCGTGCTGCAGTTAGCAACAACTAGTCAGGGCTGCAATGTAATCTTTGCAGGCAATTGCTCTCCGTCAAAGGACGTCCACCGGGGTGCTTGTTATTGCCACTGACAGGGTGTACTTTAAATAAAATAAAAAAAGTCATGTTGCATTAGGTTTTGTGAGACCAGCTGTGGAACACACATGGAAATGGACTAAACGTCATTTTACATTTGGGCCAAGGGAAGTAATTGGGGATTTAACCTGCTGAGTGAGTTAGTGAGTATTAGTGTGTGCGAGTTTTCACACACACTAATATAGAAAATAGAAGTAAATGCACATTTCATGTCAGTACAGTATGACTTTCTTAATTACTCCCACCAAGTAACCGAGGACATTAATCACTCCTGTCAGATTGCAGAAGGTGCTAGAATTGACACAGGATGTGGGAGTCCACTGAAGAAAAGTACAATATTTGCCTGGCAACAATTCTTCCTGCAGCGATGTGTGCCCTGTAATAATCACAGCAAATGTTGATCCACACAGGACTGCCATCACTGAAATCTTGCCTAGAATTATGACAGGGCTTTAGTGTGTGACCATGATATCAGAAAGAGCCACCACAAACAGATGCTGCACACCAATAAAACAGCACAGAAAAAAACTTTTTAAGTGGCATGTGCACATTCTTTCCCCACGATGTTCACCGACTCACTTCTTTCTCCTTCAGCAGTGCGTCATACTTGTCGTGAAGGTTCTTGTACTCAAACTGCCATTTCTCAGCTTTCATGGCCTCTGCCGAGTGCTTAGTGTGAAGCTCGTGAGCCTGCAAGTCAGAGAGCATAGCAACAGTCTGTGTTGGCAAGAGCTCTGTATAAAAACTGCAAGGTTTTCCAAACACGTGCACAAGCCAGACTGTGTTTAACATCACTTGGACGTCAACACAGGAACAAGTATCACTCTCCCTCCTCCTTCCAACCCACTGCTTGCCTGTCTTTTGTAAGTGTCCAGCTGATTACGGACGGCGTTGGCCCTCCGGAGCTCCTCCTCCAGCTCGCAGGTGCGCTGCATGTACACAGTGTTGCGCTCCTCCAGGAGGCGCACCTGCCTGCGCAGGTCTCCCAGATCCTCCAGCTTCCTCTTGTATGTCTCCACTAGTACTTCAAGCTGGTTCACCCGGTCAGAGGAGTGCCTGCGGGGGAGGAGAGGACAGTGTGGGAGGCGTTGAGCACAGAAATATGACTTTTAGTTAAAACACAATGCATCCGTGTGGATATGTACTTAACTACTGAAAACTCTGACGCAAGCCAGTGTCAATGCATGAAATTCATATTTTCACAGATGTCAGAGAGAGGAGCTGAATGGACGTCTGTGTGTGGGCAGTGTGGGAGTTGTTTCTGTTAGTGGAAATTGATAATAGATGAACTACTGTTTAAAGGAAAAGGCTGCTGATACTCTACATTTGTGATAATGTCAATAAATCCCTTGAAAAGCTCAAAACCAACAATGTGTTAGTTTTTCTTTGAATCCATTCAACAGTCCCTCTCTGTGTCTCTCAGCTCCAAGCACATCCATTTAGATGTAAAGCTTTAAAAATGGGTTACTTATATCTAGTTTAATTTTAAAAAGGTTCAGTAATTTCTTTAAAGCAGCTGAGACTGCAGATTTTAGCAAACGTTAATACAACAGGAGGAGACTCATTTATTAGGGAATTTCAGCGCAACAATATGCGGCAACACTACACATGGAGGATTAACTCAAAATGAACTACAGTGCCTATGTTCATGGTAATAAAAGGAACATCTGGCCCAGTGCACGTGTGTGGCTCAATGGTGTGTTTTTAATAGGTTTTTGTACAACAATGGAGCTTTAAGGCACAGAGGAATAAGCTATAGTACAAAGACAATCCTATAGTACAATCAATCCTTGATTTTGGTCTTTTTGTGGGACTTGTTGATGGGAATACACATGAACACATCACAAGACTTATCCTTTAAAAAGATGTTTGCTTTAAGATCCTTTAAGAGATGTGTTTTTTTGGTGCTCTACTGGTTGATGGAAGTTATATAATAGGCATTTTGGTCGTCTTCACAACAATTCAACAAGTTCGCTAACTATTGGCTCAACAATAATTGTCAGTCAATATTTACAAAATGTTTCACATTAGGAAAACATTTACACAATTCATTTCTGAATTCATTATATTTCAAAAGGCCCTCACTGTAGTTATTCTTCCCTAATTTGACACAGCGCAATCTTAACTGCTCCAGTGGAAGGCAAAGAACACAAAACGCTCAGTGTCCATGTGATTAAACGCCCACCAAGCGTGACTTTCTGCAGTTTCTGCTGAGTACAAACTTAAGTTATCTGCGCTGTTTTGGCTTCCATGACAAATTCAACACGAGTGGGCAGGGGTTTGTAAGAACACTAGCGCTGGTCTCACCTCAGAATATCCATCTCATCCTTGAGGGCCTGGGCCTCCTGCGCCAGGCTGGTCAGCTCTTCGTTACGTTGATGCAGGTCAGCCATCTCACGCTCCAGTATCTCCCCCCGCACACGCATATCATCTCTGCTGTTCTCTAGTCTGAGATTTACATGACACAAGAACAGCGGTTTATGTAACTGAGTAAACTGAATTGTGAGATGAGTGTTGTTTTTTTGTAGAAAATCTCCAGCTGTGCTTTATAAAAGTTGAGCAAATTATGTAACTGTCAAAATGTCTATTATGTAAAAGGCCTGATGAAACTTTGCTTATACAGTAAATAGTAGATAGAAAGTCTGGACTGTCAGCAAAGTATAACTTGATGTGTGTGTACTGCTTGTACCTGTAGTTCTCCTCCTGCAGCTGCTCCATCTGACTCTGCAGCAGCAGCAGCTTTTTGCCAGTGATAGCAGTGGTGGAGGCGTCCAGAGAGTCGCAGTGGCTCAGCCTCTCCTTCAGGGACCTTGTCTCTGCCTGTAGAGACAACTTCTCCTCCATAGCCACTGACAACTGTGGGGGAAGAGAGGAACATAGCACAAACACTGTAATAAAAAAAAGAGGTGTCAAGGCTGGAGATTAAATAATGGAGTGCTGAGAGAGAGAGTGAAGTGATGAAGATGCATCATGACAAAACAGCTGTGGAAAAGGAGGGAAAAAGAGAAAAGATAGAACAGAAGATGCATCAGAAAAGTCCTCAATGCTGATTTAAAGAAGAACGCATCAAGAACACGGAGAAAATAAACATGAGGCAGTCAGAGTACTGGCACACGACAGATTCACAGGAGAGAAACACAGATACGCAGCGACAAACTCACCACTTTTCATGCTTAGAGGACCTTGAACACATGCTTTGTTCTCGTTTCACATGCTCAGTCCTCAAAAATTAGATAGTCAGCTGATGTGCAATGGTCTCGAGCAGATGGGACTTTCTCAATAGTGAAGTTGTTAGCATTACCCTCAGGGTCACAGCCAGATGCACAATAAACATAAATATATGGAACGCTCATTGAGGACCATTTACAATAATGGTTATTCGGTTATAGTTCACGGAGAAATGTTGAAGCCTCGGGCCGATGAAGTGAAAGAAAGAAACTGCGGTTTAGAGTTGCAACAATATGCTCACAGAACGAATCAGGCTGAGCTGAAGTTATAGTTAGACAAGCTGCCATTCCAAAAAAAGCGGGGATGGTGTAAACTTACCTCCTGGACATCTTTCCAGTTTGAATACAGCTACACTGAACTTTAAGGACAGATTGCATGCTTTAGCACAGGACCAGGGACAGTAAATAGCTTTCAAAACAACACAAATGACTAATCCTTAACGCGTGGGCTAAATAAGTAAACAAACATGTGGGCTGAGAGCAGTACAAATTATTGTTGGCTACTGCTCCATCCCAAGGCAATGTGTCAGTTTTATCTTGATGTTATGCAACTATTGACTAGAATGTATCTTTAAAAAATACTAAATTAGTGCCCTCTCAGTCGGTGGTGCAAAAACAAGCCACGGGAACACAAACACAGTCTCAGGCGGACTAATCAATAAGGGCCAGAACACAAAAGCAGCAGGCACACATATTCAACAACATGCTGCAGCCACAGTACAGCAAAACTACGCGTCAAAGTATCTGACTGTCAGGTATAGAAAAGGCTGAATGGCCTTATTTTACTTCAAAACAACAAATTGGTTTGCGTTTTGAGGTAACGCCAACGGCAAACAGAAGATAAAACATAAGTCCAGTCTGCCATCTTGATTCTTAAGATTTTCATTGAATCAAACGGAGTTTGATTTGACACCAGTTATGGTCAGCATGGTTTCAGCAGCAGCCATCCAATGTATTTACTTCCAGTAGTTAACTCTTGTTTTCACTGTTAGTCTAACTGCCCAACTACACTCAAGGGATTCACAGGAAATAAGGCAGCATGTAATCCAGCGTTTTTATATCATTGATATCAGTCTCGCTGTTGACTGTTCAATATACAAACACTGTATCAGAGCTCTATTTAGTTATTATTTAGTTATTGGGCAGGCAACAGGCTGAACACCTCCAGCTGCTCAGCAATTTCACTGTGCACGGCTGTGTGGGGAACTTCTTGTGCCGCGTGTAGCATGAAATCAGATTGAGGTTGCTCATAATAAGATGGGAAAAGGCCAATTATTGACTGACTTCTTTATGAAACCAGTGTGAGTTTGTCTGACTGAACTGTAAACAGATACGCCAGTTGCTCAGTATTGCATTCATGTTAGAATAAGTTTGCTGCCCCCACAATTCTGGGTCCTGTAGTAGTAAAATGCACCTAGTGTTAAGGATTGTAACTTTAAGGGCTCAGGACATGTTTGCCATGGAAGACGTAGACCCCATTTGGAGTACCAACCTGATGTTCCAGGTCTCGACAGCGCTGGCTCAGGTCCTCCTTCTCGTCTGCCTCCTCACTTAGAAAATAATACTTCCTGGACTGCAAACACAAAACCAACAGAACACAGAGACAGGATATGTCATACTAGTCACAGTAGTAGGAAGTAAACATTAATAAAAGGGTGAGAAACACAAAGAAGGATGTAACAGATCTGCTGAGTGAAGTACACAGAATGAAAGTGTTGTAAGTTTCACCTGGTAGTCAAAATCCCCATAGGTCTCAGGGCTTCCTGGTTCAGAAGAAGGCTCCTTTGACAAGAGCTAAAACAAAGAAGCCATAAAAAAGTCAATGAAAAACTGAAATTATAAATTAAAAATACAAGAATCTGTCCCCAAAATCAGGTTTATTAGCGTTTCCAAATAAATTTGCTGGAGGTGGTTTTCAACCCCACGTTGACTGCTTTTCCACTCCTATGGGTGCCAATGAAACACTAAAACATATTCTTAAAATATTTCAGAGCAGAGTTTCTGGCACTCTGTTCAGTCTTATCCTTATTTGGATTTCTTTGATTGTGAATTAACCATGACTAAGAGCTGGGATTAACGCAAAGTAGAGAGCACCGGTAGGATAAACGAGAGGCTCACTCACCTCCTGAATGGCTGTCATCACAACGTGCTGGACAGATTCCTCAAGTGTCATTATCTGCTGGATTTGCTCTGCGTTTAGGAGAAGAAAACAGAGAGCAGTGAAGGTGCAGCCAAATGCAGATTAACACAAATACCCTCGTAAAAATCAAGCCAGCACTGCATAAATCATTATTTTCAGAACCCCGTTGCTCATAAAGGTAATATTATAATAACAAATGATCAGTGTTTCTTCTGAATTGTAATTTGTCTGATGGTCTTTCGGGTGGTCAGTTATCAACATGTGATGATCAGACCATGACTGATCAAGAACCATGTGATTTGACTGAGATAATCCTGTGTGTTATTTTCACAGATGGCTGCATCTACTTGGTTTTCATTCTTTTCTCCTTTTTACAGCACACAGTGAGTGTACCTTGTTTCTTCTCGCAACTGATAGCACAGCCCAATACGAGCTGTACCAGCTTGCCCAGTTCAGTGACATCTCCCATCTCTCCTATAAGGTTCACGTCTGGCAAGTGCTCATCTGACACCTGGTGACCGAGCACCTGTTTGTGGAGAGTAAGGTGAGACACGAGGATTGAGCCTTGAGCAAATTTTGTAGTGTACTAGAAGTGGCAAAGTTAGTAAAAATAATGAAAATATTCTTACATCATGATAATACTCCAGCATGCTCTTAAGAATCTTTTTCAAGTTGCTGACCTGAAAAACAAACACACACATACAACAAATCAGAGTTAAAGTCTAGATCGTCATTTTAATCACGGAAAAAGAAGGGGGAAAAAAAACTCTACATATCTTGGTTATTCTAGGGCACCGTAGGGTATGCTGTCATATCCTACTGTTTCACAAATTACCTTGAGGCGCCAGTTCTCCCCGCTCTCCTCCTTGATCCTGCCTAGCCATGTCTCATTAAACCAGGAGGGGTCTCTGTTAATGAGAGCACAAGAGAACTCAGAGACGACAAGGACGACACATCTCTGGACATCAAGATTCACAGTTGGGCCACAGGGCAGTGAGGCCCCCTGCTTCTGCTGAGCCCAATGACATTTGAGTAAAACAGTTCATTAAAGTCACATGTAACACGTGGGAATAATACACAAGAAGTAGTTCAAGTGACCTTAAAATAAAAGATAGTTGTGTTGTCCGTTTATCAGTGGGGGTGTGGGTACAAGGATCACACAAATATCACTCCTTAAACTACAAAGGTCACTAGGCCTGGACAGATTGATTTATTCAAAAATCAAACCTAAGCTTCAAGGCCGCAGCTGAGCAAACTCACTGAGAAAAAAAAATGACCTCACAAATCCAGCCTTTTCTATTTGGTTTATAGTTTGAATAGATAATGGACTTTTTAGCAAACTACAATTCAAAAGGCAATAACGTGCAAATCACTCTGATAAGCTAAATCTCTGAGGTGGCTCTGAATGAATTTCTGTTAGCTGCTTCTTGTTCATGCTGTGCACTTACTACATAATTAAAACAACACATTAAACAGTGTGCCCTTACATTCTGTGCAGCACATGTGCAATGGCCACTCCACTTGTCAGGTCATACTTGCTGTTGCATGACGGCACCTGAAATGTCTGTAACTGAGAATGAAGACATTAATAAGTCAATTGTAGTCAAGTAACCTTAAAAAAGTTTGATGCACACAGACGTATTTTACTTTTAAAATGAACCAGACTGATACTATACAGGTTTATGAATGTGTTACTCGTGGGATTCTGGCAAAATAATGCAGGTGGAAATCTTTTCCTAACCCTATTCAATATTCGTAATACTACTGAAACGACAGCAGTTACAGGGGATTCAAGTCCTACTGTTAGCTGCGGTTGATGTTTTAGTTTACTCCTACACTTGCCTCTGTTTGGAAAAGTGCCAAACAGGTGGATTTTCCTTGGTTTGAGAAGATACTATGTTAGATAGCCTAACATTACTGCATAAGGCTCTCAGCTTATGCTAAGCTGTTTGGGTTTGTTTTTCTGTCAGTCTGCTGACACCGCAGTCAGTTAGGAGCAGATAACAAGCAGACCAACGAGAGCAAACTTCCAATGTGTTTACCAGCTAGTTAGCTCGGTTAGCTAGCGACAGTTAGCTTCCAAACAGCCATTTTTCATACCTGCCAACTATTAACACGTCCACCTACTTCATGAAAGTAGAAATTTATCGATTTTGCGAGGCCTTCACTTTAAAAGTAACGTTATTTTTGTCTCTTACTTTGCAAACACCTGCTGTCACCTGTTAGCCGGCGGTTAGCCTGGCTAGTAAACCTCGCTCATTTGTAACTTACCCAGGTAAAAAGTGAATCACACAGCTCTGCTTTGTCCAGACTCATGTTGCTGTGGCCAGTGTCACACAGAGGAGCGATGGATGTTGCTCTCAAGACTTGTTTTCCCCCGAAGTTTTTTACTTAGTCCCGACACTTTCCACGTCAGTCATTGTCCTGCCATGGCCTCCTGCTGCTCGCTCCTACCCCCTTCGCGTTCCAGCGCCTGTTATCCAAGCGAGCTTCCGTATTAAGAGCATCTCCATGGTGAATAACAATATGATGATTTTAGACTACTGTCTTTTCAAGCTTAATCACGTTGGTTTACAAGCTGACGACTTAAAAAATAATTCATACCTTTTATGAAATATATTTACACGTCATTTAACCAGGAAAACCTTATTGACAGATGAAGCATCTCTAAGATGGGCAGCAATAACAGTGAGTTAACAGTTACAGACAAACAAAATAGATAACAAACAAAAAAATCCCACACAATCAGAATTAAAGAGAAATGCAAATGTGAAATCAGGAATAACATTTCTATACAATGTGTCACATCATGAATTAAACAATATTTCATATTTTTAATGACACTAATACATTAAAATTACCTACAAAACACAGCTGGCCAGCAGATAGAGCAACTGGTTTCTATTTAAGACAAGACAATATATCACATATATCAAAACTAGTGGGAAACACTAAAATCCTACATTTAAAGGCAGGAATGTGTTTTGTGTTTTGATTTATATCCTACAAAAAAAACTTCTTTGTAGAAAGAAAGAAAACTAGTTCTAGGCCTTTTCTTATTTAAGGAAGACAATTCCAACAGTGAAGGACCCATTATTTTCTTTTTGTAACATACAAGTTCCTTAAAGCACCACTGGATGGCTCTAGTTAACAAACAGCTGTAGAAAACAGCATCAAAGTTTACACTGCCCATGACAGGTGGTTTGTATAATCTTTCTAAGACATGTTCTCTGAGTATGGCCAAAATGTGAGTTTTAAAACATCAGGAATAAAATTAATGAATTCTTTAGTTTATTGGAATTGTTTAATTCATGATGTGACACATTGTATGACGCAATAACTGTTCTTGTAATATACGGTCTACCAGACGGTCTTGAGCATTATCAAAAGGCCTCTAGTGTGGAAACATACTGACCAGTTCACACTGGTTTGTGATGTACAGCTTAGGAAAAACTTTAGCACGTTTCTGTGAGAAGCCCCTCTCTCATATTATCAACATGCTGTCACACACGTACTCCCTTTCCTTATAAATCTGCATATCTTCCTGTCTATTACTGTGGCCAATCAGCGTTAAACACTGCCCACTGCTTCCTGTTTGCTCTGGCAAACCCAGTGACTGTGTCCCAAGTCCACTATGCTTGTTGAACACCTGCATGTGATGAAATATCTGTCTTTCTTCTGGCCCTTCCCATCCAAAACCAGTCTGGTCACAGCACCACTTTACATCTGGCTTCATCATGTTTGTGTGGCCGGAGTTCCTGTTTTTTCAAGATGGTTTCCTAGACAGAGGAATGCACATGTTTACCCATTCCCTTCCACTGGCTGTTAATATATCTCAAATCTCAATCCCACCCCGACTACTGTTATCTCTCAGATGACTATAGCCTATTGAATTTTAATTATGTATTTTATCATAACATTTAGTTATTATCTGTTTGTACATGTCAATATTGTTCTGTTAAGGCCCACATAGTGGAAACACTGTTTTTAAGTGAGGTAAAATCACCATCTCCAGTCCTATGAGGATAGTTGTGTATATGTTTGCTTCAGGAGATAAAAAGCTGGACGGGGGGGTCTCAAGTTGAGTAACCTGGATTTAGACGGCTGGGAGGAAGTAAGGTTCATGACTCGGGGAGGGGGGTAGGGGGCTAAGCGGGATAGGTTAGGGCTGACTAATCCTTGAGTGGAAGGAGGAGTGGTGGGGGCTCTGGCGAGGCAAAGCTCGAGCGGAGGCTGACTATTTTTGGCCAGCTCCTCTTCCTCCACGCTAATTCCTCTTTTCACCCGTTCTCTCTTTCCTTATTCCCCAGATGTGTTTCCTTCCTGAAAGTCAAAAGGCTTTACTTCTCCTCTTTTCCAACCCCACACTGACGCACTTGCATCCCTCTGGGGGAACTAGAAGGGTGGAGGTGGGAGGGCCGGCAGCTAAGATTGAGTAATTATTCTTTTTTTTGAAGCTTGTGGTTTTCTTGTTTGTAAAAAAAAGGGGGATAGTTCCTTTTTTCATACTTTAAGTGCAAAGAGCAAACTATCTATGGCGATCTACATCCCACAAGGATACATGGTTTTGTGAAATTCTTCTAAATAGTAGACAAAAAATACATGTTTCACATCTTTGCTTTTAGTCCCTCTCCTCTCAAAAATGCGTTTTGCTTATTCTTCCATCACTTATTATATTTGACCTTCACAGTGCAGAGTGATATATGCGCAGAGTTTGATACTAGAAGGCTGTTTTCACATTATTCAGCTGAAGGGGAAACATCTCTCTGTGCTTACCTTGAATCTCAGTTTAACATGTGTGTGTATGATTTTATGATCATGACCATGTCAGGGTCCAGAATGCAACAAGTGTGATGTGGAAACTCAAAAGCCTCCAGTGCACACACGCTAAGAATGGACTTTTCTGTGAAATATCTTGTGTCTAGATGACTGATATGAAAAACATTTGCATATTCATAGATTCTGGATTTCTCAGTGAGGGAGGAGTAGACATCATTTTAAAGCCCCTATTTAAATGAGCTTCAGATTCAGAGTATTTCTCATTAAATACTCATGGCTAAATCCGCAACATCAAAATTACATTGTAGGCAAGATTTTAACGCTAAAAAAACTGAATTTATTTGTCCTACTAGGACGGTGTGGGTGTGGTTTGTTTAGATTTGACTGACATTAACCAAACAACCCACCAACTGTCATCACTTCTAATTCAAATCTTGAATCAGAATCAGAGCACGAGCGTGTACGCCTTCCAAAAAGCCCCGCCCACTTCAAACCATGAATAGTGTGCAGAGAAAAATTGAAAATCTCTCATTTGAAACTGATGGAGTTTTGTTGAAAAACCATACCAGGCAAGCCAAGTATTATTATTATTTATTCAAACCAGACCTTTTATACATGTCCTAAAACATGTCTGGACGGATATCTTAAAGTATCTGCACATGGACCTGACTTTTGTCCCCCATGTTTTGATTTCCAGATTATAACTCAGCCATGCAAGTCAGCAACAAATTGTGAAAACCTCCCCACATGCCTACATTTTGAATTGAATGATGTGGTGCGGAGAGACAAAGAAATGCTGCACCTTTAAATGAAAGAATGCCAACGATGTGCGGCTGTGCCCAGGCATTTGGAGCTGGATGGTGTTGGAATGCTGGCAGCAGTTTATTTCCCCTGCAGCTTTCCCAGGTGTTATAGGGAAAGGAAAACAACAAAACCACGGAACAGAGATGGACAAGCCATGAATAAAAAAAAAGAGGCGTGGGGCTGTAAGAGAAAAACACCCATGAGTCTGATTAGAAAGCCCCTTTCCAGACATGAGGTCACCTATATAGGTACGTGCTGTCAAGACATGTAAAACAGAAGAGGGGAAACTATTTATGGCCCTCACAGCCATATCAGCTGTCTCCTCCCTCCCTCTCTGACCACAGATTTATGACTTTGGTAGGGGGAATGAGGTCAATAATAAACTCACTTCTGGTACCTGGCAAGGAGTGTCCATTCTGAAACAAGTCGTTGATCCATAGAAAGGGTGTCTGCCTTTAAAAACCAGTTCTGAAATCTCAGTTGAACTATAGCGTACAGCACATGTTGAACACATTTCTCTGACACGAAAGAATACACAGCCAGTTAGTTCAGCTCCTCTCTGGTGACTCAGTGATTGTTGTGTCTGTGCCACTTAGAAACAGCAAAGTTTTACTCACATTGTGTAACAGGCACTAAATGACCCTCATATTTATTGATCTGAATCTTAACATGACTCATAGAACCAGCAGAAAATGCAGCAGTCAAACCCCACTCTGTTCTTTTCAGGCTTGATCCCACTGTAACATCAAACCAGAGGCCAAGGAGAAGGAGGAGGAGGGATCAGCTGCGATGTGGTAGCAGGCACCACCAACACAATCCATCATTGTCATGTATCTGCAAAACAGGTGTGCTCTGCTTGGTTTACTTCTTGTGCATGTTTTCGATAAGTCCCTGTCTCAGTCTTGCTTTCTGTTTCAATGCCTCTCCCTCTCTCACACACACACAAACAGGCAGCACATGGCCAGCGTGAGTGAGTCACAGTGGGCTGGTAACAAGCGCCTTTTCTCAGGGAGAGTCCCTCCATGCATCCTTGTGATTAGGGCCAATCCCCTTGAGAATATCAGGTGCACTGCTCCTCTGGGCAACGTGAGACTCGTGTGTGCTATTGTTTCCAAGTTGGCAGTAGATATTAGCTCACGCCAAAGTGCACCTGAAACATGATACAAATTATTAAACTTTGCGAAAACCGACACACAGCAACAGTAGTTTCATTGCTTTTTGTTGACACAATTTGTCATGAAGCTTGTGCATCTAAAAATAGAAATATTGAAGTGTATTCTATGAGACATTTGGGACTCTGGAGGATGCAGCTACTTGGATATCTCGCTGACACGGGCTCGCACACAGTATGCAGAGGGGGTTGACCTGCCCAGAAGCAACAAGCACTGTGCCTGTTACACACAATATGATCCCAGTATGATGAGATAGATAGGCTATTAAAATTATAATAGTTTGCAATGTGGTCACTTTTTCAAAACTGTCAAGGTAGATTCCTACACAGATTACTAACAATCCTGGGACACATTTAATACATAAAACACAGTATGTTGACCATGGTCATTGCTATTTTAAAACAAGACTCTGTGAGGCTGTACTTAGACACAGCAGTGCTTGGAGCTAATGTTAATTTCACCATGCTAACAAGCTCACAATGACAATGCTAACATGATAATGTTAAGCATGTGTAATGTGTACCTTATTAACGTCTTGGTTTAGCACTAAACACAGAGTACAGATGAGGCTGATGGGAATGTCCTTAGTGTATAAAGTACTGGACAATTTCAAGTTCATCCTGTGTGGAACATGAATGTCTGAACAAAACTCAATGGCAATCCATTCAATAGTTAAAAGACATTTCACTCAAAGCCACAAATGTCTACTTCACAGTGACATAGAGGTAAAGGTCAGGTGACCACCAACGTAGAATTCTTCCCCTGGGAACCTTTAACCTTTTCCGTATAATACCCAAACATGACATGAATTCATCCTCTGGGGACCATGAACATCTATACAAAATGTCATTGCAATCCATCCTATAACTGATGAGAAATTTCAGTTGGGACCAAAGTGGTGGATCGACAGATCGACACTGCAATACAGTGAGCTTGCATGGCTAAAAATAAATAAGATCACAATGTTACTTACTGTCACATACTGTAATGAATCATAATTTCTGTTAACACAGAAGCGTTACTGAAAATAATTTGGAATGATCTATCAAATGTACAAATTGCTGTGAATTGTTAAAAGCTAGACCCTCGACTCAAATAGGGTTCTAGCTTTTAACAATACATATACATAAATAAAACTGACTTGACTACATTGCAGAAGAACAGTTTGCTGACTTTTATACACCAGTTGTATTTACTGCATTTTGAATCGTGCTAATTGGTGTTTGTTTATTTTATTGCTATACAACGGCAACAGTTCATCGCTGTCATCACGTGCAAGAACTAATAATATCTGCAAATATCACCTCTTGAAGTATGGATTAAAGGAGTTTGAACACAGTATTATTTAGTGGTCATGAATGCAATAATTACCGTGCAGAACTAATAACAGGTTAGTGGCACAGTACTTAAGCCTGCTCCTCCCAGAACATGTTCACAAACCAGCAAACACACCTCATACACCCACGATCAACTGCAACAATAGCCGAGTGTGCAGAACTTCACCAACAGCAGGTTTATCTTTCCTCCACCCTGTTTACTTTTTTCAGATACACCCCACACACCCTTTGTGAGAATACTGTGTCCTACAGGGGTGCTGCACGTGTAGCAGGACTTGGTGGCGTGGTCAGGCTGGTGGCTGTGTGCTTAACAAGACTGGGCCTGCTAGAAGGCCTGTTATCCCAGTAAAGCGAGCCACCAATGTCAATACGGCAGAGAATGAGTGAAGTTATTGCTAAGGTAGTGTAACTGTCAGGTTTCTCTGCCTGTGTGTGCTGGTCTGCAGCTAATGATTATTTTCATTGTCGATTATTTTATCAATTAATTGATTAGTTATTTAGTCTATAAAATTTTCGATCAGTGTTTCCCAAAGCCCAAGATGATGTCCTCAAATGTCTTATTTGTACACAACCCAAAGATATTCAGTATACTGTTATAGAGGAGTAAAGAAAACACAAAATGTTCACATTTAAGAAGCTGTAATCGGATAAAAATAAATCAAACTGAATCGATAGTTGGCAATTAATATAATAGTTGACAGCTAATTGATTGATAATTGTAGCTCTCGCGGTGTGTATGGTCAGTATAATAAAATAGGTTCACATATTTTTCTGAACCATCTTATTAATACAAAAACAAATGTACATTAAAAGAGGTATTGCAATTGTTCCATCCCTCCACATTGTCCCCGACAAATCTGTTTCTAAAGCAGTGACTCAGACAAATAAAGAGGGGACCTTCCAAAGTATTTTTTTTTATAGTTTTGGAATCATGTTAGGAAATGATCTGTTTACAGGCAGTAGAGACATTCGGAATGAGATGAGTGCGGATGCATATGACACCGCCATTCTTGACCGTTTGCTGGGTGTGAGACCAGATTCTAATGAATTGTCAGCACATGCCAAAAAAAGTCAGCCACACCTTCAGCCTTGCGCAACTTCCCTATTCTTTTGACCCGCACACTCTCAGCAAACACACCCAAACAATCCTCACCCTTCAGTCGCTCCCTCAGTCTTCTGCAGCCAGCCTTGCTTAATTGACACCCTTCCCCAACAGCCTAAATTACACAGCCGGGCTTTGAGGGCAGCGAGTGGGTTGTCAACAAGTGTGCCCTGAGTGAAGCTGCGGCCCTTCACCCAAAGTGACACTTCACCTGACTAGCAGCACACAGGCGCTGTTTACTGGACCTGTCCACCGCAATCAACACACATCTGGCCTGACTGCAGTTCCACTGTTAACCTCATCACTGCCAAGAGAGGGGAGACCAGGGGAGGAGGGGATGGTCCCCCCCCTCCCCCCACACACTCTTTTGTCCTCATCCACATCAGAGGCCACCAAATTAGACTCACATGTGTATTGCAAACACTTCTTCAGGCAAACACACAGGCCCACACAGTAGAAGCATCTGCATAAATTACCCTGCTGAAAAATAAAATGTCAAATTGAATTGCATTTTATTTCACTCTCTGCACATAATGCACAGCAAATCAAATTCAAATTCAATATTCCAATTACAGACACATTAAAATGAAAATGAAAGATGTATTTAGGCCTGCATATATTTTACTGTGTTGCAAAGCATAATAAAATGTGAGTGCTCACATTCTCTTAATATGTTCACATAATTTAGGACAATACCTTGAATCAATTAACCATGCATCAGCTGTAGTATCCCATATATGTTTTATTTGTTTTATTTAGAAAACCTGCTTTCTTGCTGATTTGGTTTTGCACTGTCTGTAAGTTCATGTATGTCTGCATGCTCTGCTGGTTGCCCACTTGTTGCTCATTTGCACTATCAGTACAAAGTTAGTGCGGACTGTCCAACTGAGACTGATCCATTCAGACAACCACATATAGTGACTGATTTGGACACGGGTGAACTAACTGTCCCCCCAGCTCAAACACACACAAGTGATGGAAGAGAAGCTCCGCTGAATGACACGCCATGAGGCACAGCCGGCTGATGACCTGAGCGAGTTAAAATTGCTGAGCCCACATTTCTTAAGAATCCATCATCTTGTATAAACTGGTGTTGAGCCTGTCATGTCTCTGATCTCCATTTAGCAAAACCAGTTGGTGATTGAGAAGCTGAGTCTGACTTTTGAATACAAATTCAGAGCGTCTTTGAAGTTGCGATGGCTATCACACAGTAAAAGGTATACCTGTCACACACTGATGCTACAAAGAGATATAGACACAAAGAAGAAGTGATAGCACCTGTGGTTTGGGAGATAATTACAGGAGAGTGAATAAAGTTTCAGTTTGAAAGGTGTTTGAAAAGGGAGTTGTCACATGGGATTAGAGCAATGACTCCAACGAATTTTCAACTCTTGTTGTAGGGTCAGCCTGAATTCCTCCGTGCACAGCGGCACTGATCTCCCTAACCACAAAGAATCAGATGATCCTACTCCCTGCTGACAGTTACGCCACTGTTACTGTCATCTGTAGGATAACTTGATAGTCTTCAAGAAATACTGAAGAAAGGTGCTACAAACATGAGTTCAAAAGTTCAAAGATTTTTTTTCAATTTGTAATACAAATATCTTTAGAAACCATAATATTCTTATGGAATTAACAGGAATGCAATTTAATAGGAAATAAATATAATGTTATTACACATAGTAGTGACAGTTTAGCATGTTTTACTGTTTTTGCATTTTTAAATGTTTATTATTAAAGTGTAAAGTCAGTTCTGCTTATAAATTTTGGTTCACATGGAGCCCAAAGGTGTTTAAATAATATTAAATAATTCAAGAAATTCTTAAAACTTATTTCATCACTCCATATTGTAATAACTAGCTATTGGAATTTTTATTTAGTTATAGACATAAGTTGGTTTTAATTTTACATTTTTTCTCCCTTTTCAATTTTAATAATGACACATTTTAATACAAGGTTACACATGCTAACTATCCAGCCAGCTAACTAACTAACAAGGAAGGGTTGTGTTTTTATGCTGCATTATGTGCTCTGGGGAATGTCCCATTTCCCAAGTTGGGAAGTGGTTTTTGCGACTTCGGTGTGTTCAAGAGCTTCAAGTTATAATGTAGAAACAAAATGGACGGTTTGTATAACGTCTGGGTGTTATGTATGTGATGTTGCTATCCAAGTATGCTTAAACAATTTGAATCGTAGTGATTTTGTTCCAGATTGGTTGCTTGCTGCACCAGGAGGCTTCATTGCCTAAAACCACTATATATTGCTTTACTTGACTTGAAGGGTTAATGCTAATAAATACTAATCCAGGTCACAATGGTTATCACCTAATTCCATATGACAAAAAATTACATATGAGCAAAGAATGGATATGCAATATGTGAATTAATAAATAAGCATTTCTTTTGACTGCCATGAACTTAGCAAGCTGTGTACCAAAAGTTTTGCAGAGTATAATTGCTGTCCTGACTTAAGGGGGCATTCAAGTGAATTTTCCTAGTCTGGGACTTATTTTCTGGATCTTCGGACACCACATGAACGCAGGGTTGGATTACTCGTCAGCATCAAAGTGAAGGGCTAGAGTTAGCTTGCTCCCATTGGCAAGAGTGACCATAGAGAAAGACCATCTTGTTCTTCTTTCTGAGGAATATATTTAAGTTCAAAACTCTGCTACAGGTCTGAATTAATGACCTGTAGTTAGTTGTTTGCTGGTAACACTGTCTCTTCTCTGTAATAATGTAAGTAATAATTGAGCCTCACAGCCATGCTTAGCTAGTCAGCCAGCTAGGTAAAATTAGCATACACTACCTTATTAAGCAATGTAAATTAAAGAAGAGGATTTTGTATGTGTCTTTGCAGTGTTTGTTTATAGCAGCAGTTAGTTGATTGACATTTACCTTGACTTTGTTGTTGCTCTAGCTAACAGGAGCTAACTGAACTAAATCTTGTAGCAATTGTTGAGCTTGCTTTCTTGAGAAAGAAGGAGGAGGACATGTTACTGGATTGAAAGGTGTGGTGCACAGTGATGAAAAGTGACACCGTCAAATAAAAAGTGACATGAAATAAAAGTGTCATTGAGAAAGTGGTGTTAGGAAATAAAAACAGACTTACCACAAACCACTGAACACCTTAAGCTCTGCCGGTATCACCCTAAAGACAGGACGAGCCCTGAGAGGCAGACTGGATGGGTGCATGACATCATTATGATGTCATGACATATAAAACAGCTGTGGGAAACAAAACATCAGTGAAACAGCAAGGGGTAAAAGGTCATCAGGAGCCAGTGGGTGGCCAGAGGGAGGTCAATACATTCCACATTTAGGCTACATCACGACACCTGAAATAGTTTTCTCACATCATGTATGGACATTACAAGTTGTGCACAGGCCTTTTAGTGCTGAAGTGTTTCTTTTATTGTGTCCCACTCATGCACACAACATACACACTGGTTGCCATGAATTCACTTGAACTGAATTCACATTTAACTACTTTAAATGGCTTGGTTGAGACCCAAGGGCTATAGCAATATCTTTAGATAGCACAACTTGAAACAAAACAGCTTATGACATTGTGGCTTCAAACAATGTGGGCTATTAAAATCTCTTTAGGAAACATAAAACTAAGCAACTCATTTGAATTGGCCCTCTAATCCCTTTTAGATTAACAGTGAATTAATTTGGCAGTTGGTTAATCCCACCCTCACTACTGTAAATCACGGGTATAAAAGGCCTGGTAATGATGCAGAACAAAGGCTTATCTGTTTCACAAGCGAGTACTCCATTTATTCATGTTTTCCCCCACACCGCTAACAAACTTTCAAATGTCCGCCTCACATAATTAAACCCATTCGCCGGATTGGCCCCCACGGAGAGGGATGAAACAATCCCACAGACAAACATTAACTCAGGTCCTGACCCTGCAACTTGTCAAGAAGATGAACGTCTGAGACTAGAGAAAAAAAAAAACAACATTCCTTTTCCCGTAAACCAGTAAAGGGGAGGGAGGGGGATTTTGGGAAGTTTGAGTCATCACTTTTTCTTTTCTAACGGCACTACCCCCTTTGGCAAAGCAGAGCTTGAATACCTCCACGGCAGATTGCCCCGTCATGCTTTCAATAGGCCCTCTTGCGTCTTGACAAGCAGCTCACATTGAACGTTACTGCCAGAGTCACAGCTGTCTGCACGGCTGTCACCATCATAAGCTCTCTTTGTTGCGGCACACTTTGAAACCCGAAGAGATAACAAGTTAAGACTTACAGCATAAATGAAAAAAATAAGAAGCATGCAATGACTTGAACCGCTGCCGGCTCAAACACTCAGTTTGTCACTCAGGTTTGTTCTTGTGAGTGTGTTAACAGTTTCTGTGATCAGGTCAAATACAGTGGGTGAGATGAGTCAGTGGATATCTGCTACCATGCTGAGAATTTATTACTTGCTAACTTCATCTTGTGTGACAATAACAAGCTGACGAATGCTTGTAAAACGATGACAGAGCTCAAAAATAGGAGCTTTTACAGCAGTTTTTGGAGCACCCCATAATGGAAAGTGCTTAAATTCTCATAACGAAAACCACAGATTTTATTGCTCTACTTTCTTCTCCTTTTTTATGTCAGGTCTTTTGTGTATCCTTAAAGCAACCCAGTTCCACTAACTGATCATCAACATCATTTTGTGGTTAGGGACTCTCCACAGTGGGCCCCCTGCACACCGCACAATAACACCCTCAAACCTTCTATTAGGGGACATTTAGCTCCAGGGGCCTCTCTCTCCACTGTCCACTGCTGCACACTCACACAAACACACACACACACAAACACAGGATATTTATCACTCTTTAATGACAGACTCCACAAAGGATGATGTCACCAGCCGCAACACAACAACGTACAACAAAAGGGCAGCCATCCCACTCTCCTCTCAGTTCGGCCACAGTGACCTCACTTGATTGATAGGCCTCAGTCTTACTGGGCCCTTTGTACCAGTGCGGCCGTTGTGGTATGTGGCAAATGAGGCCTCGATGCTGCTGCTTCTGCTCCTGCTGCTGATGACTAAGAGTGAGTAATCAAAACAGTCACAGAAACTGGCCTGCTTCACAAAGATGGTTGTTACCATTAAAATGTCATTGAGCACTTGATATAAAGCAGCGTTTGCTCTTGTGGACAAGAGTCTCTCGCTTCTGTCAGCTGTGGTAGACGGTCAGCCTGTTTGTGTTGTGTCTGCGCACAGTTAATTAAAAGCAATACATGCACACAGTCGAAATATGTGGCTTGAAATGTGTGTGTGTGTGTGTCTGTGTGTGTGTGTATGTGTGTGATGGCTATGTTGGCTAGTTTGGATGTGACATGTAGGCCTTATTGGCTTTGTGTCACCTGTCAGGCTCCATTTGTAGACGTGCCAGTTGTTGTCGGGAGGCGTTTGTCCATCATCAGTCACAAACACACATTGTATTCATAACAACAGCTTGCATGGTGCGCCTGCTTTACCTCCCCCTTCTCCTTCCATGTGTATGTGCTTCACTGATTTTACAACAAACAACCATAAAAATCCCCATCACACACAAATCTCATCTAAAACACACCACTTCTCTCATCACGAAAGTGAAAAATGAACTTTATTTCAGTGGAAATGCTCAAAATAACTTTCTCTCCCTTTGTCTGTGTAACACACAGCTAGTTCACAGGTCCGTTAATACACACACACACACACACACACACACACACACACACTTGCATATACACATTAATAAGCCTGTATTAAGTTAAAAGCATGAATCCTGCCCCACTGCAATTATACACAAGCTTCTTTCAGTTTCCAGTAAAGGTAAATAACTTCAACAGCATTTCTCTGAAAGTGTTCCCTGGTGCATAAACACACATATTTAACTAATGCACTCATCAAAGACCTTCCGTTTGAATTATAAGAAAAACCCCAACAACCTCTACCGAGATTTATGAAAAACAAAATCCATTACTTCTCCAAACCCCTGCTTGTGGTTTTTCCTTCAAACGGGTGCTTTGCTAGCTGAGTCACTGGCTGAAGTACAGCGGATTTCCACTTCCACTTTGGCCCGTTCATCTGAAACGCTGCTAAAAAACAGCGAGATGGGGAAGGGGTATAGAGGGAGGAAGAGATGGAGATCTGGAAGCCATTAGAAGCTGGCAGCTGCGGCATGGAGTGGCTGATTCAGAGAAGAAGAGAGAGGAAGAAAGAGAGAGGGAGGATATAGCACATGATTGCCATAATGAATTTAATATCTGTGCGTGTGTAGGTCATTAATGCAGAGCCTTGTGATTTAACAGCAGGGAAGATGAAGAATGGAAAAATTTATTTTCTATAAGTCACTCCTCTTTACAACTCCTACTGCTCTGCCTGCATTTCCCTTAGAGAGTAATAAAGTCTTATCTGTCCTTTTAAATCTGTCATCTATTTCTTTCATGCTTCCTTCCCTTCTTGGTAAGTGTACAGATACCACAAACACACACACACACACACACACACACACACACACACACACACACACACACACACACTGAATGTACTTATAGAATAGTCCAAAAGGAAGAAGCCCAAATTTGGGTAAAACCTTCACCCTTCCCTCAAACTGAGATTGTCCATTCATAGTTTATCATATGGAGAAATCCAAATGATAAAGTGGTCTTAGAAGCTGTATGATGAGTGATAATCTGTATATAAATCATTTGGAGGATGGCATTTTTTAAATCACCCTCTCATAAACACAAGGGAATATGTGTAAAGAATGGATTAAACTGTATTTATCTGCTGTAAAGTACGCTGCATACACTAGCATGCCAGCTAACTAGTTTACAGACAACTATAGTAACCTAAACCTAAAACCAATCACCAAATAACTATATTATATTATTATGTGAGGTTACAAGTTAAAATTGCCTGTGCGGGAGCCAAGGTGCAAGTAGAGTTTAGGCTAATATAGCTTTGTGCTGCTATTTAGTTTGGGAAAGATAACCCTCCAGCAACTCCAGCCAAACTTGTGTTAGATTGTGTTAGCGTTTCACAAATTCAACGGTTATTCCTCATCCTGAAATCTTTCTTTCTTGTCAAAGTGAAGTTTAAAAATTTGATTAAAACATGAAGCTAACCACCATGCTGCCTGTTCAAGTATGCTTTATACAGAGCAATCATTTTTACTTTTAATAAATCCTACCTTTAACTCTTGGCACAATGTAGCTTTCAAGTTCATATTTTAGACACTTTCACTGATTTGTCATTTGAAAATGAATTGGCGGGAAACAAAATCCAAGTCATAGAAGTTCAGCAAACCATACAAGCTAGCTACAGCTGACCAGATAACAACTTCTGGTTATAATCACCTGTATTCTACACAGAGATGGGTCTATATGTACAGTAGCAGCTCTATCTACTGGCGTGAGTCAAGTTTCAGGTTAGGGTCAGGCAGAGGAAGTGAGAGAGGTTTGCCATAAATAGAAAGCAGTCAGATTCAACCGGAGTGATTCCAACTCTCCCATATCCTGTTCAAAAAGTCCATGGAGAGGCCCCTCATATGAGACGGGGACCACACTGGATCTCTGGGTTTTCACCCGTGACTCATCCATGCGAATCACAAGGACACACATCGCACGACTCAAACACACAGACTTATGCAAATGATGTGTGTACTGTACTGATGCATATCATAGGTATGCAAACAGAGCAACAGAAACAGACACAAAATATGGATGTAAATAGTCATCGTTTTGCTTTGAGTGATGCCGGTGTTTTTAGTCCAGGGCAGTGATGTCCAGTGATTGACAACCATGTGAGCGAGAAAATGTAACTTCCCCTATAAGGCTCCTTTGGGAAACTTCCCAAATAAATCCACACATTCACAAACACACAAGCCAGACACAGAAAACACACATTCAAACACAGAGACCGTCTATTAGACAGTGTTTTCTTCCTCTCTATCTTGGTATTAGGTACAGTGTTATATGTCAGCTTGATTAACCACTTCAACCTTATGGTGAACCATAAGCACTGCATGTGTAGCCTAGTGAATGTGAATAATGGACACTCCTTATAATTCATTTTCTGCTGTCATGGGGGACTAAAGAATCTGAAATAATCTTCTCTACGTTGTGGTTAAGGAGGCTGGTGAGCAGCATTGTTCAGTGATGTACAACATGAAAAGTTGGGTCTGTCCCTATATGCTCACTCCAAAATTCAGCACTTCCTGCTTGGCTGATTTCCAGTTACACTCATCCATCTCAGAAAGAGCTTCTCCCTCCTCACCTCTCTGCTCTTTTGCTCACCTCTTTTTTTCTCCTGCTGTTATCCTCCTCATTCCCTTTAACATCTCTGGTGGTCTGACATCAGCACCGCGGTGGTCTGACACTCGTGTGGTCCTCCAGGTCAACATGGGGAACGCAGACATTATCCGGGTCAGAGAACACACACACAGAAAGAGAAAGAGAGAGGGGTTTTCACCTGGTATGAGTCACTTTGATGGCTAAGAAGAATAGTGCTGCTTGTAAGACCCCTCACAGATTCAAAACAAAAGATAATTAAAAGAGTCATAATGGTCTTGATTTCAGCTTGTGCCACATTACAGTGTGAAATTCAATGTCTCTCAAAAGAACTTCAAAATCTGGCAACGATACAAAACTGATTTAAAAAACCCTAAGAAAAATCAACAACAACGGTGCTAACAGAAACCTAACCACAAAACTCCTAGCCACTTCTGCTGTTCGCCCAGTGCGCACACATTCATGAGACTGTCTGCGGTTCTCATGGTTGTTTATGAAGTGGAAGTGGGCCAGAAGAAGATAAAGTTGGTCTAAAGTGCCAATTATGTAAAAATGAGAAAGCTACTGACAAAAATCTGATGAGCTCCTTTGGCATGTTTGCATGCAGTTTTAACACAGCCCCTAATTTCAGCTCATCTACTGTCAAGTCACACATCAGTATCAGTTTATGAGGTAAAAATAACGCCTGTGCAACATCAGCCAAGCTTTATCCTGATTTGAACAACAGATCTGGTGACTGAAGAAAATGTATTGAGGATAAATTCCCCTGAATGTCGAATGAAAACAAACTCAAAACTACCAGTCAGTGTGGGAAGTTTGACGTTTGGATGCTATTTTATATTGTTCAGACTTGGTACAGTAAAATCTTGGTATGTAAATAAATGCTTAGAACTGATTCAGAAATTCCACTTCTGTCAGGCAGGAACATGATGAAGATTGGGCAGATTTGTTTTACCAAATCATTGTTTCTTTACTTCAGGAAGATTCAGGCTAACTGTATGTATGAATAATAATAATTCTTAAGATGAAGTTGGTGGGGCAGTGCGTGACATCTGTCTTGTGTAACAGTTGAACTTGTCTTGGTATTGACTTAAGTGGAACTTAAAACAGAAAGATATCACTTCCTTTCTGCATTATTTTTAGCCGACTTGGTCATGGAATTTTGCCTAAAATAACTTTGTTGAGGTCAGATCTACCCATGATCTTCCTATGTTGAGGAGGAGTGATGGGCAGTGTGTGTTGAAAAGAGGTGATGCTAAGATAATAGGGAGGTTTATCATCATCTTATGTCATCATTGTGTTTTTTCTACATCCAGCTTAATTGAAAATGAATTACCACACAGGAAATATATGTGCACGTCCACATACTGTTTTAATAGTAAATTAACTGGAAAAAAATAAGGTGGTTTTAAATACCACTTTGTTCCGATGGAACAGACACTAGTGGCATGTTTCATATAAGGAGGCTATTCTTATTGTTATTCTTCATTTTCTTTAAGGAAAATGTTATGTTCTTTTAAATTTTGTACCCTGTCTGTTATATGTGTCTCCCCTGCCAATTTGCACCAAGTTGAGTGCTGGTGAGGTCACAGCTTCCTTTGATTTGTGGTTTTGTGAGATGATTGAGCAACATCGTTCATTGACGTACATAATTCAAACCTGATGAGTCGACTGAAAAATCCTGGCATACGTGTCAACTCTGCAGATGCCTAAAGGGAAAATTACTCAAGATAATCATCAGCTGAACACCACAAAGGGCTAAATACACAGCAAACTAAATTAATAGGAGGTGGACAAAATAATACAAACTTGCTCACAGTATAATGATCTGCACTAACTACTGCCTTTGTAATGGTTGTAAACTTTGTGCTGAGACAGTGTCAGAGACACTTTGGCTTAGACTGAAATATCACTGTAACTAGTGGATAGGTTGCTATGAAATTTTGTGCAGACATTATGTTGCCCAGAGGATGAATCCTCATGACTCTGGTAATCCTCTGACTTCTTCCCTACCGCTACCAGCAAGTTGACATTTGCGATTTTGAATAAAATGTCTCAACAACTATTAGATACAATCCACGGTATGAAATTTAGTGCAAACATTCATGGCACATTCAAGGTTAAATTGTGACAACTTTCCTCGAGGACCACCATTAGGTATAAGTACAACTTTTAATTTGCCCAATACTTTGATTTATGACCAAAATACCTTTAAAACTAATGACATCCGCCCCAGCTGTTCTACTGATTGGTGCTAATTAGCTAATGTTAGCATGGCAAAATGCTAAGCTAAGATGGTGAATGTAGTAAATATTATACCTGCTAAACATTAGCATCAGCATGTTAGCATTGTTACGGTGAGCATGTTGCCTTGCTAGCATAGCTCAAAGCACTGCGTTTCCCAAGTATAGCCCAACCGAGAACCTCTGGGGCTGTAAAATAAAGCCAAGGCGGAAGTGTCAAAAACTGCAGGCCAATAGCCACTTGAGGCTGGCTCCAAAAGTGAGTCACTCCCCATAGACTTTCTTTTAAAATGCCCAACTTTACAGCAGAAATCAGCATATTTACAGCCTGGAAACAGTTTGGTCTCTATAGCTAATTTCAACTGTGCAAGGGGCGGAATTTTTATATAACTTACCTTTTTAAATTATAGTTAGGCTTAAAATTATGAAATTATGATTACTAAAGTATGGGACCGCTTTGAGTGACAGGCTGGTGCCCTCTCTGGTGGCTAGCTGGTAGCTGGTTTCAGCAACCAGGCTTCATTTACCCCGCCTCAGCTCCACCTCTCGCCCATTTTTGGATTAGCACAGGCACAACCAAGATGGCAATTGCCGTAGCTGCCTGGAAATGCCCACATTGAGCCCACAGCTCTCCTAAAAACATGTGGGTGACGTCATGGAGATTACGCCAATGGTTTATACAGTCTTTTGTACAGCCTGACAGAGCTGCTAGCATGGCTATAAACTGGTAGGGTGGGGTTAAGCTTTAAAAAAAGTTCATATGATGTGTTGTCCAATAACGAGGGATGGTGTTTAAGGGTCACACTTGAAGACAGAGTAAAAAGCCACTCATCACAGAGAGGGGGGAGACATGATATATTTAAATAAGGAGATAACTGCACTCATTTTCTGCACACAGTCTCTCCCTGGAAGACATTCATAGTGTGGCACTTGGTTTTTCATATGAATGGTGACAGAAATAGTTGTGTACCAAATAAAATTAAGAAAACACAGCTTACTTCCTCAACTCTGCATAGCTCGACAGTCAGGTCGTGAAGTGGGTGTCAATGTCAGACAGTCTGTTTTGGAAAGTTACAGAAATTGTTGGACACATTCTCCCCTATGCAACATTAGAAAGGTGTGGGAGGGGGGGATTTCTGAAGCCATTTGACCGTCTGACAAGAACTCGTGTACAGTGGCACCTTTAGTTTTGTTTCATTTGTATTTGTATTTTGGCCAAACCCCACACGTCATTTAAATCAGCTGCTTGTGTCTCTGACCGTACTGCAACTACCTTCACTGAAGGTGCAGTTAGAGTGTACGTGAATCGGCACCCTGCTGCAAGTGCTGCTGCTTTCAGGGCCTTTCTCATAAAGTCTTTGTGAAAGCCTTGGAACGCTGACCAGGACAAGGAAAGTGAAAATGAAAAGAGTATGGACCATGCTGCTGTTTAAGGGAAAGATGGAAAAATACAGAGAAAGGAAAAGCGTATCTGCCAAAACAAGGGGAAATCCAGGAGCTCCGTCCCTGTTTCGTTGGAAACACTGTATTATGTTGACCTCCTTTGGGTATAAGTACAACTATTTGTCTATTGTGAAGCAATACTTTATATAGTTAAATGACTGAAGTTGATATGTGACATGGTGATATGAAGATCAGATGAAAAACATTGTTTGACATTCCATTCTGTGCGATTTGATAGCACACATCTATTGTTTGCTCTCCTTGAAAGTGTGTGCACGTGTGTGTGTATGCTCGACCACGAAAAGCTTTAAAGGGGGTAGCTCGTGATTTCTGTTTGTTTTCTCGGCACAAGATCAAAGTCAGGTGGCCTTAAAATTAGCTCGTAGGGGTTTGTATGTCACCGCTGAGTAAAGACTCTGAGGAGCGAGCCAGTTCTTTCATGTTGATCCAAAAACCAGACTATCAACTTTGTAACACCATTTCACAGGTGAGAGCCGTGTCAGCCTCCATAAAACTAATTCCCTGCAGTGAGCCTTTTGCAGTAGCACGGTGAATACTAGGTAATGATTCTGGGTCCAATCTGTTAATTTATATGGATAAGTGATCCAAAGAGACAAAGCTATTCTCAGTGACAGAATCGGATTATATGACGATCCATATGCAATCACTTTATGCCAAGGGAGAAGACAGACGTGGAGGAGAGATGGCAGAGAGGAGACAGAGGGATTAGAGATGAGAAGGAGGTGTGGGGGTGTGCGAGGAGAGGGAGGAAGATAGAGAGGGAGAGGAGGGTGATGGGAGAGAGAAATAGCAGGGTTGCCAGGACTCCAAAGCTTGTCTGTCATTCTGTGCGTCAGTCGGCCTATTCCCAGACTCAGACGCAGGTACAGTATTTGCGCAATTGAGGGTATATATACACACACACACACACACACACATGCACGCACACACAACATACACATTTTCTCACTCCATCAACGCAAGCTGGATGCTGGAAATATCCCTTTTTATCCTCAGTCACAGTCTAATTAGATTCCAGCACCACAGCAATCCTTTCCCCTCCACATTTTTCTCTCGCTTCTTACCTCGCTCACACTCGCTGCCACACTGTAGCACCGCCGACCTTCTGGCTGTTTCCCTGGCAACAGCTGCTTCCTGTTTGCCTGTGTTTCTATGGAAGAAGGGTAGGGGTGATGACATTTGATTGTGTCTTGGTGTTCTTCAATTCAATATAGATATTTTCTCATCTGTCCTAGGGTTTAACTACCAGGTCCCAGGCCAGCCAGTCTGTAATTAAATTTAGTGCCTCTACAATTGGGCCTTGAAAATCTTGGACAAGTACCATCACTGTTGCATTTTAAGTAAATTTTTACTAACTTTAATGATTTTCTGTGTTTAAACGGAATTGCTCCTCAGCCTTTATGTAAATACATCAAGAGAGCAGCAGCAGATCCAACAGAGCAGCTTCAAGTGGCAACTGTAAAGATCCAGTTTGTAATACTTCTTTAGTTCAGATGGCCTTCTCTGTAAAAGGAGCAAAGTCTTTGAACTTGCTACCTAAACACTTGAAAATTGCTACTGTTGTCTAGTATTCTGTAGTTCTTGTTCCATGTGTTACATTGTATTTTGATATACTAATTTTACTCCCTTTTGTCTTGTGCTGGACTGTAACTTATTATACTTGTAGACTTTTTATTTTCTTTTTTCCTCACTGTTTGAAAGTTTTCACGTGATAATATAGTGACCCATCTGGCGTGCTAATATTTGCAGATTGCGTTAGAGCCAAGTGGCAACCTCTGGCTCTCATGACTGAAGCCAATGTGGAAGTAACTTAAACCTTCATTCGTTCTAACGGCCAGCAGGGGCAACTCCTCTGGTTACAAAAAGAATTCAGGAAATAATAATAATAGAAATAATGATAAAATGCCCCTACTTCTCACCTGAATAATTACCTCCGTAAACACTTTCCTAATGAGTTAATGGTCTCAATCACTAGGTTCAAGTCTTCATCAACACAACATGATGTTCATTTAGTGAATTATGGTCCCATTTAGAGGAAAATAGACCAAGGCACTGTGTAAATTTACCAGCGCTGTGACACAAGCTTATTAGGAGTCGGCGGTTCATTTTCTCTGTAGAGTACATTTTCTTCTTAGCCTGATCTTTGTTAGCCAAAATTAGCATCCTGTTAAAATCCCAGTTACGTGACATACAGCTGCACCTAGCTCTCCAAGCTTCCAGTGCTGCTGGTTGCAAAAAATCAACATGGGGGTGGTATAACTGCAAAACTTGAGGCTTCAAAACATCAACAAACGTCAACAAACCAATGGGTAATATCATGGTGACGACGTCCACTTCTTTTATCAGTCTATGGTTAGAGTGGACAAACACATGCTTACACTTTAGCTCTTTTGGTTTTGGAAAAGTGATTAAACAAAATGCACCAGCTGTCAAACTATTTAACTGCCATGTATCTCTTTCAGTTCAATTCAATTCAAATTTGCTTTCTTGGAATGAATGTTAATGGAAGAGTATTGCCAAAGCTTCAAGGAAAATACAAAAGAACAATTCAATTCATACAGTTAAATAAATAAAACAGTAAACGTGTGTGTTTTTAAATAAAAATAAAAAAATAAATTAAAAAAACAACAACAAAAAAACAGAAACAGAAAAACCCCCATGTATAAATGTTTACGTGTTTAATGAATAAAACAAAATAAATAAAACAAAATAAAACTCTCTTACTTTACTCTCTCACTACAGTCCCATGCACACCTTCAACATGTTGAAAAAATTTAAGTATTCTTTCATATTTAGTAGTTTTCATAAACCAGAGGGCTCTTCCTACAGTCCACTAAAAGGATGCTGTTTTTAACCCTTATGTTTTTTAATCACAAATATATCCACCAGATTAAAAAATTAAAGGACCCCACCCAAGGTTGTAAATCGCTGTTCTGTAACTGATGACTAATTACAGGAAGGTGGTTCGAGATTTCCCCTTTCATTAAAAACAGAAACTCTGCAGGGCAGTTTTGATAAAGAGGCCTGTTTTCCAGCTCACTGCATGTGCCGTATATAGCCTATTATTCCACAAGTAATGAGTTGTACATTGTCCTGTTTCATGTAGCCTATGGACATCACAAGCGTAATTAATAATTTGCGGCATCTGTGCTCGGTGAACATTGATGTGGGCACCGTTGACCTGTGAGATGAACTGGCTCATCGTAGTGAAGAAGGTCAGTGCAAGTCATCTGGAGCAAATTAGTCTCTGTAAGGGCACAGGCCATTTCTGTAATTACTACAAGACTGTGTTTTAGACCCAGGTACATGATTAAATGATACAGACTCGCATAATGTAGCATGATCTATGAAAACTGCACTTTGCTTATCCTCCTCCATGAGTATCTGCTTTTTTATGCAAACCTTTAGGCTTCACTGAGAAAGAATAAGTGATGGCAGGTTTCTCAACTTGAACTTGGCCTGAGAGTTGAGCAGTTTACACAGTTACTTCAGCTGTGTTGTCTTTAGCCAGCTGGGACTTTGCACAACATCCTAATTCAATGGAAACAGTCATCATAGTGTTGCAACACATGATGTATTTGCGTTCTTCATTAACCTACCAAAACACGAGTTGTAATTTTCATTCCTGAAAAAGGCTGCGTCAGCATTAGTGGATCGTTTGTTCTTGCATGTTTGTATGGGAGTTTTCCACTCTGTGAATGACTTCTCTATGTGCTAGTGAGTAGAGAGTCTTTAGCTGTTGATGAATGCTTTGAAGTAATTGTGTCTTTGTAAAGCCAGAAGCCATAATGACACCTGGCATATTTTTCGAAGCATACCAGACATAGCTGAGTGCCGCTTCCCTCACAAATGGTGTTTGATAAATGCCTGGAATGACATCAAAACTTTGCTCCTGAGCGATTTGTTTAAAGACGAGCACCGCAAAGAAAGCGACCACAGTGTTTTGGCAAGAGGTAGGGGGTATACCCATATCTCACAAGGAAACAATAGCTTCTACTCAAGAAACTTCTCAAGTTCACAGGTACAACACATGGTAAACAGCGTATGTGGGGTGAGTATCTTGTTCCATACCGGCCTGTTTCCCTCCCAACTCGCAAACTGTCAGAAGATAAAAGAGGAAACATAGCAGAACGAGAGTGGGAAACAGAGCGACTTCAAAGCTGGAGAAGAATTTCTTTAAACATGGTTCTCCAAAGACCACATCAAACACAAGGGGAGGCGAATGGGGAGGGAGGGAGGGAGGGTGCTGGGTTGGCTTTATGTGTGCTCATGTACATGGATGCGTGAGTGTGTGTGTGTGTGTGTGCGTGCATCACAACATGGCACAAAGTTGCAGAGATGCATCTAGGCTATGCCGCTCCAACCCAAGTGTAGAGAAGAAAAAGAGGCTGTCAGCTCTGATCAAGAGTTTGGAGTGTGTGTGCGTTTCTTCTCGTTCTGGGAGGCCTCTTCAGCACCCAGAGAGCACTTCAGCACAGCGGCTGCCAAGGAGACGATCAGAGGGTGGCCCTGCAGCCCACACACACGCTCACGCATGCTCACCCTGCCGCATCAGGGCTCCCATCATGGAAGTGCATGGCCACACACACACACATCAAACCATACACTTCATGCTCTTTTACTGTGTATAAACCAGAGTGGATATTGATTGTTTTAAACAGAGCATTTACGACGCAAATGCTATTCCTAGGGCTTAGAGTACACCCACACACATTTTCCCCCATGACACACACAAGCACAAACACACACACACAAATGCACAAACAAACAACGATACATTAAAACAGACATTCTCAATGTTCTTGTAAAACCCTGTGGTATCATTTACAGGCAGTGATACACAATCACCTCCGCCTCAATGGCCCTTTGTCAGAAACGTGACCTTTCTCCTGGTTTAACGAAGGCTCTGGATTTTCAGACCTGCCATTTCAAAGCTCACTCAGTAACATTGGCACCAGTGGAAAAATAAAGGCTACTTAAATGGAAACTGTGTGCAAAGTATTCCAGTCTGAGGTTTGTGTACTGTCTGACCCCGTGGCTCCTGTTCTTCCTTTCTTTTCATGGCGTTCTTCCTATTTCTCCGTTATTCCAGCACTCTAGCAGGCAAGCCATTGTAGGCCTGTATTCTTCCTGTCTGCCTGATCTCATTGGGTCCCTGCTTCCCTGTCTTTGCCCATTTTTGTCTGCCTTGCTTTGTGTTTGTTTCTTCCTGTTCTCTGTCAGTGATTATGGTGGTGCCTATTTTATCCTGTCTATGTGATTCCACAGATGTAGGCTCATTTGGTGTGTGTGAATAGGGCTAAAGGTGTATTTAGATTTTTTTACAAGACTAACTGCAGCCATGCTAGCTGCTCTGTGAGGCTCTACCTAAATTACACTTCATCCAGAGGGGGATATGAATGTCTCTAATAAATTTCATGGTAATACATCCAATAGCTGTTGAGACATTATACTAAAAAACAAAAACGTCTACCTCATGGTGGCGCTAGAGGGAAAAGTCCACCAGGATCGACATAGTCATTAGGATTCTGGGAACAGTTAACGTGGCCACAAAATTTCACGGCAATCCATTTTATGGTCAGATATTTCAGTCTGGACCAAAGTGGTGGACCAAACGACCAACATTGCATTCCTTAAATTGTGACGTTTTCTAAATGAGGCACTTTCTTAAAACATGTTGAGAAACTTAAATACACTTAAAGCTCCCCTCCAGTGTATTTCGACATTTCTATAATATTTCACAGTTTTCTGAGTCACTTCCTTACAATGTTGATTACCCACATAGTTCGCCAAATATTTTTTGAGAAATAGCTCAATTTTGTGCTCAAAGTTGCAAAAGTTGCTTAGTTGTTAAAACGGGGTGGTGACGAATGACAGTAATTTCATAAGTCATACGTCATTCTCCAAGCTTGCGCAGGCACACTGTTCATTGTGGCATCTGTGCATGCGGTGTTGGAGGGCAGATGACAGAAAACACACTTTCACCTGCCACCGTCTTATAAACAGCCTGCAACATGCATTTTACTGACGGCCAATTTACCAATGCATTGGCGGAGGCACCCCCACACCTCCGAGGTAAAGAAAGCACACTATTAAACGTAGTGGGAGTTATCGTGTGCAGTGCGTGACAGGACCATCGACTGTGTGATTGATAACAGCTGATATGCGCAAATTAGTTTCGATCACGGGTAAGTAACAGCTACTACTGCCAGACAGTAAAGTGTACTAAACTTTTCAGTGTAGTGATGTTAACACAGCATATCATTAGTGAACACTACAGCCGGTCAGTTTTTGGTTGTCATGTAATGGTAATGTTGCGTCCGACTATGAACAACACCCCCATTCTCTGTTTGAGAAAGAACGTTTTCAAAAACGGCAGTTAAAACTGGCTGGAGGGGGGCTTTAAATATCTGACTCAGAAAACACCAATTTAAAATCAAACTGCACATTGTATGAATGTATGTCTACATACTTCACAATGTGCATTAACCTTTGAAAATTTCATGGCAGAAAATTAACCAGCAATACCATGGCTGATGCTACTGCATTAGGTCAGATTGTATGTTTTCTTTACAAAACAAAACAACTAATGCGTAATTCTATTACATAACTTACTCTTTTTAACCCAAACTTTATGAAGACATGTTGTCTGCTCTGAACCTTACGGTTTAAAATGATGACATGGATGTGGAGTTGGGCAGATGGGGGGCTCTTTACTACAATAACTAATTTTAAAAGCATTCATGAGTAATCCCAGCTGAGGTAATGTAAATGCTCCGTATTTGTATAGCACCTTTCTAGTTTTTTCGACCACTCAAAGCGCTTTTACACTACATCACATTCACCATTCACACACATTCATACACTGAGCCTAAGTGCTCAAACAGAAACTAACATTCATACACGGGTGGAACAGCCACCAGGGGCAATTCAGGGTTCAGTATGTTGGCCAAAGACACTTCGACATGCAGCCTGGAGGAGCCGGGGATTGAACCGCCAATATACCGATTAATGGGCAACCCTCCTCTACCTCCTGAGCCACAGCTGCCAAAAGAAGAAGAAGATACTTTTATTGTCACATACATGTTGCAAAATTAATTCTCTGCACTGTAACCCATCCCTGAAGGGAGCAGTGGGCAGCCGCTGTGCACACCTGGGTACCAACTCCAGGTTTCTGTCAGTGCCCAGTCAATTGCACTGACTGAAGAACTAACATGATTTTGATTCACTCAGTTGTGAGGTTTATGTCCTTCCTGACTCTCAGAGACTAAACAATCTGTGCCAGATTGTGGAAACAATCTTTATGTGGGGTTTGTCCAGTCTCTGTAGGTTTCAGCTAGTCTTCAGGTTCATCCCCAAGCATTAGGAAATATGTGTACACCACTGCAGTCACATAGCTGCAAAACAAGCCTTCTGAAGCTATTCTGCTTATTTTCTGAGGAAATGTTATGTCCCAGATAGATAACGTTCACATTTGGCAAATGCTCGCTAAATCATAGGATCAGAAAAATATCAGATCAATACACCTACAAAACATCTCAGTTGTGATAAACTGGTGGGAGTCGGAAAGGCTGACCTGTGGAAAATGAGACGTTAATAATCTGTACAGTGATGCGTCCTTTGATGGCAGTACCGAAGTCTGGAAGCCTATCACCGGCAATATCAGTTCACACATTAGAGTTTACGTTTGTCATTTATCATTTACGTCTTCCACTGAATTAAATAACAGACGCAGACAGGAATACACACAAACAAACACGACCACAGGATGCGATCAGAATTCGAACATCCTCTCTGCCCCCTCAACATCCTGTGTGAAAACCTTACTACCGCAGCAGCAGTACAGGAAGTCGCGTCTGTAAGGAAGGACACGGGTTAGTTGGGACGTGACATGAATACGCCACTGTAAGCCGAGCTGAATAAAAAATGACGCAAATATTGCAATCAATACTAATAGAGTTAAAGTTCTATACAACTTCCTCCTCGCTGCCATACACAAGCTGGGAGTTGAAAAGCATCTGACAGCCGTTAGATAACATCTATTCATTACCACATGAGACACTCAGGCAGCTGATCGAGTGTACCAACTTGTGTGAAGGAGTCAGTACTAATATGATTAGGTTTGGTGCTGCAGATGATTTGCCTCTGGACATTGTTCTGCTCTCTGATCCTTCTTAATTGATACATGTAGGGATGTCTAAGGCTAGCCAGCAAGGGGAGACGGAGGAAGATGAAGAAGTGGAGTGAAAAGAGGGGGTTTTAAAATAGGGTAAAAGAGGCACCTGCTGGGTCCACATGGCTTTGAATGGCCCAGTTTAAGTGGCTGCACTCACGCACGGATCAGTCTGAAGCGCTGCCCTGCTGTGAGCAAATGTGTTTGCGAGCACATGGTGCCTCTGATCAAGGCTATTGGCAAGATGGTTTGTGTTATTCGGGGGGCGGGCCAGAGATGGTGGGCTAGGTTTTTAATTTTATTTTGAGGGAGTTGAAGCACAGGTGCATGTTGTAAAGAAGGATAGTTAACGGTGAAATGGGGATAGAAAAGAGAGAAAGAAGGAGACACATGGAGAGGCAGGGGAAGGGGAAAAAACAAACACATCAAACAACAGGAAGAGGTGCGTAGCTAGACGCCAGTGATAACGTTTTGAAAATTTGCATTTTCTACAAAATCTGTGCAAGTCTACTACAGTATGGTTACAGGTAGTGAAGATATATAGTGACAAGTAAATTATGGTTATTAAGGTATGTTTAAGGTTAGGCTAAAACACTTGTTTGTTGTCAAACCTGGTAGCGAACTGCCTGTTTATACATCCAGCAGGTCACAGAGAAACATCAGAGGTAATTCATAAGAGGTAATAATTCTCTGTGGGTTCACTACAAACAACCACTTTCACATACAAGTTGTGATGTGTGCCTTTGTTAATATAAAAATATATTAACAGTGTTTGCCCCTGTTTCCAGTCTTTAAGCTAACTGCTACAGCTATGTTACTATGACTGCTATATATATCGTACAGAGTGGCATCAATCTTCTCACGTAACTCTTGGAAAGAAGCCTTTTCCCCCAAAAGGTCAAACAATTGTTTTAAGGATACAAGAATCTTAACCCAGGGGATCATTGAGGTGACCCTTTGGTTTGTTCAAGTACCCGTTTGATTAGCTGTGCCAGTCAGGTGTGACTATGGGGCAAAATATTAACCCTGACAGCAAACCTGCCAACACTCCCGTCCATATCCGTGTTTCTCGCCCATCTCCTGGCGCCCTGAAACTTTATTTTGAATAATCGTCACATACGGATCTCAGTTATGGATGTTTTTGTGATGTCACTAAAGTTGCCAGATTGTCTATAAATACAATCTACACACACAGTCCACACACTAAATACAATTTCAACCCATATGTCACAGCAACCTGGCAACCCACAATCTGATCAAAGAGGCATGTGTGCAAATGCTCTTCGCATGGGCCATCTAACTTTTCTGAACTGCACTGAGATGCTGTCTTTTGTCTTATGAGCATTTCTTCCAAAGCAACTCTTAATATTTCTATAGCATCCGGCATATGTGAGTGTAGAGGTGTGTATGCGAAGGGGGGTGAAGCAGAGGGGGGCATTCAACCACTGTGCGTGCATGTGTGGTTTTTGAGCCACTCAGCAGAGAGAAACATCTGTGTGCGGATCCACCTGCATGTAATCATCTACACACACAACATCAGCTCTTATCTCTCAGCAAGCATACAAAACCTCCATCTACGTATCCAACACCACACTTTACTAAAATTACTTTACCATTTAAATGCTGAATCGTCATACATGCCCATATATTCAGGATTAGATGTCAGGAGTCTTTGTGAGTCACATATTTTGACTGTTCATGGTCTTGGCAGAGGTTACATCCAGATAACATCAAATGATATTTAGACACACACAGTTGGAACAGTCCTCTATATGAGTAACTGCAAAAGCTGAGCTGAGAAGTTTTCGATTACTTGTGGTAGGATAAAGTATAGAAGCCAACTGATTGTACAGATGCCAGCTAAGTCTGTACGTAAAAGTCTCTTTTACATCTGTCACCGAAACTCATTTGCTCTTCAGTGTCATGAGTTCTTTGCAGCGTTTCAAATACATGAACGGAGATACTCTCAAACAGTCACTTGCACCGCATTGTCCTCTCAGAATGTCAATGGGATGAGAGTACAACTCTCGTTATTACTCAGAGCACAAGAGAAAGTTGACGGCTCGCTACAGCTGCTCTGTTTCACGGTGGAATCTTCAGACTGAGATGCAAGAATACTGAATGCTTGTAAAATGTGAAATAAAATAAGAGGAACTTGGTGCAGTTAGAGTTGGTGATAAGCACTAGTCTCTCAAAATGGGGTTATAGGTATTCTAATAAACTCTCAGAGCCCAGAAATAAACCCCCCCCTTCCCGTGCAACTGTAATTTTAGCCACTTAGTGTGTCTAGAGGGTAGCTAAAACTTGTGAGGGTATCAAATGAACATGTGAAATTATGTATGCATGAGTGAGTGTTAAAGATTGAGGGAGTGAAGGGAAAAACATCTACAGCAGCACATACACCAACAGTGTGCCTGCATGTGTGTGTGTGTGTGTGTGTGTGTGTGTATGTTGTGCGAGTTGTGGGGCAGCTGTGTGTGCAAATGCAGTGTGAGGAGAGCGCTGGGGGGAGACCACCTACACTTCCACCTGCTCTGCCTTTTAGAGGGGCCTCTTCAATCACAAGGCTGGGGTCATTATGGATGCGAGCCTCCAGGCATTGTTTCGCTATTTCTGTCCTCGCGCTTTACAGTGAACCACTGAGCAAAAGCCCCATTAAAGCCTGCGCTTCAAAACAGCAACGACAGGAAACATCAGGTCCTGTACATCGTGCTCACCTTTTTTATTTGGCAAATAAAACCCTGAACAGTGCTTTCTGAGGCAACAATCAGAGCTATGTGTTTCTTAAGACTGTTGTTTTGTCAAGAACAGCGAGAAAGTATGAAATGCATGCAGCTCTGCAAAAACGCAGCATAATAAACTTGTCTTTATTATGGAGGTAGATGTGATAATGAACGAGGACACCTCTGACTTTGCCCAGACTGACACGGCGGTGAGTAATGACAAAGCAGTGAACTGTTTAACAGGCACTGTGAAGATGACTAAGTCCAAACTTTCAGAGTGAGATATGAAGGGGGGAGATGTTGTTTCTTCTTAACTTCAGGGAAAACTAGTTGACGATTTTCTCCTCTATTTTGGTGGCTGTGTGAAGCCTTGGGAGGGTTTGGTCGGGGCAAATTAAGAGGTAAAACAAACGTATCACACACAATAATGAATAAAGGAATAGTTTGACATTTGGGGAATAGTGTGCGTTTGCTTTCTTGCTAAGAGTTAGATGAGAACATGTCTGAGACTCAAAAAAACACCTACCTGAACCAAAAAGGCTCACTAATTATAATATTATATATCTTGTTTAATTAGTACAAAAAGTTGTAAAGTAGTGTAAAAATGACACGTATTGGTTTTATAGGAGATCATCATTTAAAAAAAGACTTAGACTACATTTGATTTCAATATCATAATATTGTCTGGATTGGTTGAGTGAGGTTGTATCATGTGCTATATTATTCTTTATTATATTTAGTTAGTTAGTACTTTTTGCATTGTCAGTTTTGTTTGTGAATTTATTTATGATATATTTGTGAGCAACTTTGATTGTATTTATTGTCTTTTGGATGTATTGTTTGGACCCCAGGAAGACTAGCTGTCGTCTTGGCGTCAGCTAATGGGGATCCTTTGAAATAAACAAATAAACAAATAAACAAATCTGCAAGGTAAGCTGCTTCCCTGTTTCCAGCTGATCTGAGATAACAAGCCGCTGGCTGTAGCTTCATATTTACTGTACAGAGATGAAAGTGGTATCAATCTTCTTCATTATCTCTGCAAGAAACCAAAAACATTTATTGTTCAAAACGTCAAACTATTCCTTTAAGTGATGCAAATTCTCAGATTTAGTCAGATACCTTCTCTGTTTGAAACACTAGTAAACAACTCTGCTATGCAACAATTAAACAGTAATTTGTGACCAAATGGGACTCTTAGATTGCCCATAAAGAGTCTATATTTGGAGCAGAGCTTCCTAAACGCACTACTTAAGGTAAACTACATTAAATGTGAGGTAATTAGTGTGCCACAAAACAGACCACAAACTGCTAATTGTGCTGCCTGTGGTTGTCTCTGCTTGCCTCCGCCCCAACAGAACCTGCAGACTACGCTTAATACTAACCTCGGCATCTATTCTGCACGAGATCATTGTACTGCAGAACACGCAAACAATAATTGTCAGCTGAGGTGAGATACAAAAACATGTCTGATAGCAGGCTGAGCGGAGCACTATGAGGTGTGTGTGTTTGTCTGCTCAGTTCAAGCTGTGCACAAAGTGGTACACCAGCATAAGTGCATTTACATATGTGAGTAAGAGTGTGACTGTGAGCGAGAGTGGAGTGCAGTGTCTGTGTTTGTGTGAGGAGGGGTGAGTGGATGAAATACGTGGGTGTTTGTGGGGGAGTTGGATGATTTTTTTTTTTTTTTTTTTTTACAGTCTCTGATTCACTCAAGGGCATCCGTGTCCAGGCTTGTTTAAGACGTGCTGGTCCGAGGCGTCGGGAATGGCGCTCAGATACAGGATCACGCACAGGCTCCCCGAGGCTTAACAGGAGTTGCCGACGCAGACAAAGTCAGAAAATCTGTGGTCTTTTATGTTGACAGAAAAAAACTTGCATGTGAGTGTTTGGCCCCAGAAACTGCTGGCAGTGCACCTTTTCTGTGAACTATCGCTAACCTGAGAAAATCCCAGTGGATTTCTATCACCCTGACACAAGCAGAGTAAAAGCACATGTGTGTTGTATGACCAACTGTGTTGCTGTTTGTTTATATTACTTTATAAGGCTCAAGGGTGTGTGTGCATGTGTGACTCGCTACTTACTCAATCTGCCGTCATGAACTTAAATTCTGCACCTGTATTTCTGTGTCAACCAGTGACGTCATTACTGTCAAGTTCACGGCCTTCCCATCATTCATCATCTACTCAACCCGAGGGGATTCCCTGGTCCGGCTTTACCTACAGTTTGATAACCTGGGGTCTACCAATGCAAACTTCTGCTGGATTTATTTGAAATCTGACAGGGAGGGAAACCAGGAAGTGGACCAGACACTGAGGATGAGACTCAACACAGACAATAAATAACTGATGACTGGCAAAGAGGAAAGGGGGGTTTTGCAGAGCCTATGTGATTGTTCACACGCACGCACAGAAATGACTGATAAAGAACATTTCATTGATTGTCAAAGAGATGTGGGCTGCAATGAGAGCAGAAATAATGGAGCAGCTGCTTTCAAATCAGCCAAAGAGGGAAATAACTGTTCGGGTTGATGATTAACATTATTCTCAAAACCCCTGATCGTGATCTCAGTGGAGGCTGACATGGCAATAATCTGGAAGCCTTTTGTTTTATTTAAAGCCAAAGCCATGTTTTGACCATGTGGCAGATGAAGAACCAAAAGGAAACACACACATAGCCGAGCGGCTGTGGCTGTGGGACTGAGCCAAAACCATAACTGAGAAGACCCACTCAAAGGAAATCTCAAAGTAGCTTGGCAGACGGCAAACACACTGGGATCAAATGCGTGTAGACTTTGTTAGAGAAGAAGAATTCGTGCAGTTTTTTTAAAAAAAATTGCCACTTCAACACTGTGTGGATAAAATGTCAGCTATCTGAAACTCTCTCTCTCTTCTTCCTCCTCCCCAGAGACACACACACACACACACACACACACACACACACACACACACACACACACACACACACACAACACACACACAGACACACACAGAGGAAAGATCTGGAGCCAATTGTTCTCTCATGCCATTGCACCCTCACCCAGCATTCCCCTCTGTTACACCAAATGTCCTCTTGTGCCACAGGCTCCCTGGCTTTTAACTTGTAACCCTGAATGGGGCAAGATCATTAAGAGCACATTCTGCATTTATTAGCATGATTGAATGCTTTTGCACTATAGACTGATAAACAGAGAATGAGGAAAGAAAGGAGGAGGACAGCACAGACAATGGAGAAAAACAGGGTTCAATACAGCCATAGGACACTGCCAAACATGTCGACCTCTGGCAACATCAGTGACCCACACTTTTGACGTACTAAGAGTTTTTCTATCACTTCTCCCCTCTCGCTCTCTGCAGAGCATGGCCCACTGCCTGCAAGCGAGGCTGCCCCCTGAAGCTCCTGTCAGCTACCTGACTCACAGCTTCTGAAGGGCAGTTTCAGGTTCATTGAGTGGGATCTCAAACTCTCGGTAGTTCACACGGCCATGGACAACACTGTGTGTCGGACCGCGGGGCTGCCCAACAGGCATTTAACCCCCACCACATCATCATAAAGAAGTGAGCAAGAGGTTGTGACAAGGCAGATGCACACAGAGGTTAACTTACAAGTCTTCCAGGGACATAAGAGACGTGTTGTCCTTTTCTTGACTCCAAAATGATCAAAGAGGATTTCACTTTACAGGGAAAAAGAGCAAAAATGAAAAGTAGTTTGGTGTCAGCATGGATTTTATGGCACGCCACCGTTGAAAGCAAAAAATTAGCAATTTAAGAATATTAGCTACATATCATATTTAATGTGTCCCCATGATAGATGTACAGATTTTCCCCCACAGCTCATTTGGATTTCACTGTGTTGTGCACTTCCACTGTACACTGCCATGGGCGTAGGCGCAGTCTTTTTCCCTCCAACTATCTCTTCACATAAGATCAGCAAGATCTTTTTTTAATTTTCTTTGGCAGCGTTTTGAGTCTTATATATGTCCATCACTGTGTCTGATATATATGTCTGCTGTTAAACCGGACGATGTTCATGATTTCGGTCCAGCAATGTGTCAAAACTGTGTTAAAACTGATAAATTCCTTTAAAAAAAAAAAAAATTTAACAGGACAACCATACTAGCAGTAAGTTCAAGCAAGCTAACACGCTCATAATGACAACATGAGAGTGGCTGAATTTTCACCAATTTGTTGCATTTGTCATAAATATTTTGCTTTGAGATATTGGAGGAAGAGTGACGCTGGGTTTTTTTCAAAGTAAATGTTGGGGAGATTCAGCCCACCCCCCCCCATCCCAAATCATGTACAGCCCTTGCTGACAGTACTTGACAGTACTTGCTGACATTTACTGTCTCAGTTTAGCATTTTAGCATTTGACTGATACGTAAGTAAAAATCAAACCCCATAAAACATGATTACTTCTATAATCAGTCCCGTCATTTCCTCTGCAATATTAATGGCAGATTGCAGGACCCCAACGATGCTCTGATATCAGTGCTGTCATACAACATTAGATGCCTTGATGCATGGCAGGAATCAATCAAGCATCTCCGCTTAGAAAGCTCATGAACTCTACCCTTCAAATTAGTGGCACACAAAGGTTAAATGAGACTGAAGCTGTCAGTAGCATCATTGTAAACAGATCAACATGATCTGTTTGGGATTAATAGAGTGGAGTGAAGGAAAACACCATCGGGCCATCATGTGATGTTGACGAGGATGATGATGATGATGTAAATGATGATGGATCCCTCTATTATTAGACATGGCAATAAAGTGACCACAGTCACAAAGGAGAACAGCAACGTTATGGATGAGAGGCCCCATTATGTCCGAATGAAGGAGTCACCCACTCTGTCAAGAGGGCACTTTACAACAAACCTCATTTGACTGAGCATGTCTTTCTCTCTCCCCTTGCCCACCCGCTCTCCCTGCGCTAACCACACTCTTTTTCTGCTGAGTGGGTGTTAGGACTAGTTGTGAAGGTCAGGGGAAAGACTCTGAAGTGAGGAGTGAGCTCAGGGCTTTGACCTCTGATTGACCTCGGCTACCCTAGCTGCTCTGAGTCACAGAGACAGAGCCGTCGCGCCAACCAAAAGGGCCCCGCGTTGTGGAGAAGCAGACGCCGAGTAGGCTGCTGCCTGGCCCTGACAAAAGGAGAGTTGTGCAGAGGTGGCGAGGCGACAATGGCGCGATTTGAGAGGAGGAGGTGAGGAGAGCTCACCATAAGCACCTCATTGTGAAAGCCTGCTTTGTTAAAAGACAGAATATATAGGGTGAAGAAATTAAGGGGATTTTCCTGTGTGTAGGAACTGGTGATATTGTGCAAGTGAGGAGGAAAACACTTCACTTCAGTTCCTTTTGAGCACTAATATTGTAAAACAAATAGCACTTCATCTCTTGGACACACATCATAAACTATTTCCTACTTGTTTTGGGAATAAAGCCACAAAATGCCAAAAAGTTCATTCTACAGTATTTATTATGCGGGTCAGAAAAAAAGCCACTTTAATGATAACAAAATTCCACTGACAAATTGTGTCTTTCTTATCTCCTCCCTTTATGCACATGTTCACACTGAGGTCAAAAAAATTCTACACTCATGAATACTCCACCCTAAGTGATATACGTGCTTGTTCACACACACACACACACACACACACACACACACACACACACACACACACACACACACACACACACACACACACACACACTGCCTAATCTTACCGTAAGCAGCTTCTTTCCACCCTGAGGCCATTCCTTTCCCAAACGCACCCAGGAACAAGAGCAGGTAACACTCAGTTGGTTTTGGCACCCAGTCATGTGATCCCGACTGTTAAAACCGAGTCTGTTGCCAGCTCATCCTGCCCTGGAACTATTTGAATGTTTGCCCAAAAAAATATGCATAAAAAACATCAACACTAAATCCTGGAGCAGTTTGTAGCGATAAGTAGGACTTCTTCAGAACAAAAAGCAGAACTCAGAGGAAGGAATTTCTATACTTGAGTATTAAGAACAACTCTAAATCTAAACAGACTAAACAGAGATGTGACTAATCAAGATGTGACTAAGATGTCAGCCACATTATTTTTTTTTGTTTTCGCTAAACCTGATAACTGTTCAACTAATCGCCATATGTCGTTGTTTAGAGCTGAATCCACCCAAAATTCACAGCACTGCTGTTTATAAATGATTAACAGAGATTGTTCAGGACAAAAACAATATCGCATATTAATGTATAACACAGTGTACATCTGTCTCAATGTTCACACATTTGTCTCTCCCACTGGTTGGGTAACATGAGTGTTTTTGACTAACATTTGGCAGGATGGCACGGTGCCACTTCACGAGTGTTCCCGTAAACACTCACCACTCTGGACCCTATACTGTTGTGCTTTGCCAAAATGTCACTGGGACTGTGGTTAAACCTCTACCGCAATGCTGAATAAAACTTAAACCCAAGCAGAGCAAAGCAGCAGCAGAAACAGGCAGCTGCACAGAGAATAGAATTTATAAGGAAGGTGGCAAAGTGGAGACATAACACTGCCAGGAACCGTTGTTTTCCTCTGTTTATTCATATTCCCATGGATACTGACAAAAAGGCATAGAATTAAAATAGTCGCTCTGAATACCAGAGAATTACCTGAGATGAGGCCATTATGATCAGGCATGGAGACCCTAAAAGTGGTGATATCAGACTTTCCAAGTCAAGAATCTTTTTTTTCAAAGATGTTGAGTAACTTCTGTCCTAACAGGAGTATTCCCCTTAGGCCCAAACCTGATAACAGGATTTGTCTGAGCAAATATCTTTGTATCTACTTTTTCAACAAGTACATGTTGTTACAGGGTACTCTTGACAGTCTCAGGTAAAACGTGATCCAGCCCCCTTCTTCTTCAGCACAGGTCGGATCCGCACTGACTGACATTGGATGTGGATGAGGATGGCTCAAAGGTTAAATAATCAAAGGTGGGACTGCACATGTTTTGAAATATTAAAATATGATGAAATTGTTGTTTAATATGGCAGATTGGCAGGGGGTAGAGCTAAACTAAAAAATGGAAATTGTGATTGGTGATCAAAGGGAAAATTTAAAAAACCCAAATAGGTTTACAAATGGGCGTGTCACTTATCCTAAGTAAATTGACAGTAAGTCAGTTTTACACCACACGTTGCAATTGTGAGTGCAAACTATCAGCAAATGAGCAGAGAAGTTGAAATAGTTGAAGTAGCCTAATAGATAAATGGGTGAAACAGTTAGCTAAAAGGATAAAGAGTTGAAAAAGCAAAATATAACAGATAGTGGAAGCAAACTTGACCAAAGCAACCTAAACATTGACAATTCAATGAAAGTATTATCGTAACAATAATTACTTTTGTGTAATTAATAGTGTTAAGTAATATTCAGTTCATCGAACATGACGGTGTTCATGGAGCTCATTAGATAGAACTGTGACCGTACTACATACTTATGTTTGGGAACAACTGATCCAGACTGATCTTCTGCTTGTTTCTATATTTTATTATTCAGTTACATGATATGTAATCTATTCTGGCCTCTCCAGGTCATGAAGTATGTAAACTAAACATTTGATATTGATGTGTTTCCAGGTATAAACGACATGTGGAACATAATCAGAGATTTATTCCTCAGCTGCAGCCAGAGGATTTTAGCGCCTGCCAAAGCGAAGCATCCTACCTGACTTGTTTTGTCTTTCCAGGAATATGGGATACATCGGTGGAGGCATTTGTACTTGTGTGGGTGTTGGAAGAATACAAACAGGAGACAAAGGTTCCCTTCTCCACAAATGAAACAGGTGCACTATTGAGGAATCACATTTCCTTTCTCTGCGACACTAAGAGCGAACTATAATTCTTCTACAGCAAATCAAAGGTAATTTTTCTGAAACAGACACTATAGATCAACAGTCTAAATTTTTTGAGCATGAATCTACCTTGTCTACGTGCCAAATATCAGCAGTGCTTCAACTCAGGATAAGGAAGTGAGGAAGTGGTAACTGATCACAGACTCAGAATTTTTCTGCTCAAGTTCCTTGTGACACTGAAACACTGAAGCATCATGTGAAGAAATCAGATTATATTGTCACTATCAATGAAACAAGATCACTGTAAAATATATTTCCCAATACATATTGTATTAAGGTATCTGTCCTGATCAGATGGATGCTCACTTCTTCTCCCTGCTGAGACAGAAAGTCCCTAACTTACTAGCACATGGATGGGGTTTAAACAGGAGCTGGATTGCTGCTGGAGTAATGCCCGATGGGCGTGGCTTCCCGGTTCTCACAGAGAGGAACTGCTGCGTCATCATGGCCATATAAGGTATTAAGACTTCCTCTACAGGATGGATCATAATAAACAGAACATTAGTCCGGCGTTTTATAGGCTATAATTCATATCTAAAGGATCCAGGTGAACTGATCCATATTTAAGTGATTCATTTTTACTGTAACTGATTACATTTGATTAGACTCAAACGTTTTTTTAAATCATGTAACAACACCGATAAATGACTTAAGAGCACTGATGAAGTAATCTCGCCTCTTCGCCATTCAGTAAACACTTATTCAACCTATAAACGCGCCAAATAGCTGTATAAATAAAGAGTGCTCTTCTTTTTTCGACACCTGTCACCGCTGCGATCCCTCCTCGGTGCGCTCTCTTGCCTACAGGCTTGTTTACTGTCGCCTCTTCCCGGCATTAGCGTCACAGGACGCCGCACTCACTGGGCGTGGAGACCGAGCCGCCCGGCCAATCAGAATGCTGCACTGCCCTGGTAGCAAGCGTGTGTCTATGCCTAGGCTATATAAAAGGCACGAATTGACCCGTCTGAACACACCTCAACAAGCAACCAAGATCAATACATCAACTAACAGGAGTTCCGAGTTATAACTTTTCCCTCACAGGATTGCGAAGAGAACAGCAATCGGACACTGGAAAAGACTTTTACCTGCTGGCACCGAGCTGCAGACACTATTTGTTGGACCGTGGACTTTCACTCTTTCTCCTTTTGGAGTGACTTTTTTTATTCCCTTTTGATTTTGGGACACTGTTGAGAGAGAGACGACGAGTGTATGGTCTCTTCTCACATCTGACATTTGTTGATTATCCAGAGACTGTGTGTCTATAAGCAGCCGGTAAGCTTACTTTTCCTACGACTTTATGTCTACAAAGATGGAACAGCCTTTTTATCATGACGACTCTTTTCTGTCGGCGTACGGCCACTCAGATGCAGCAATGCACGACTACAAACTGCTAAAGCAGAATATGAATTTGAACTTGACAGAGCCCTATCGCAACCTGAAATCCCAGCTGCGAGCCGAGACCGACCATTACCAAGGGGGGCAGCAAGACGTGGGGTCCCTGAAGCTCGCATCCCCGGAGCTAGAGAGGCTCATCATTCAAAACAGTAACGGCGTGATCACCACTCCCACCCCGGGCCAGTACTTCTACAACCGGGGCATCACCGATGAGCAGGAGGGGTTCGCCGAGGGGTTTGTGAAAGCCCTGGATGAGCTGCACAAGATGAACCAGATGCCCCCTCCTAACGTGTCCATCGGAGCCGGTGGAGTTACGACGTGTTCGGCGGCGGCCTCTAGTGTCTTCGGCTCCGCCTTGCAGCCCGAGCCTCCTATCTACACAACACTTAACGCCTACTGCCCGAACACAAGCCTCTCTTCCGCATCCAGCTATCCCACAGCCACCATCAGCTACCTGCCGCCGCACCAGCAGAGCCATCCGCAGACCTCGACGCACGGCACGCACCCGTTCCAGCACGCTCTCCACGGCTCCGGACTCCACCCGCAGCGGCTCGTCGCTCTGAAAGAGGAACCTCAGACCGTGCCTGACCTCCTCAGCAGCGACGGCTCTCCTCCAATGTCCCCGATCGACTTGGAGACCCAGGAGAGGATCAAGGCGGAGCGCAAGAGGCTGAGAAACCGACTCGCGGCTACCAAATGCCGGAGGCGCAAGCTGGAGCGCATCGCCCGGCTGGAGGATAAAGTGAAAGGTTTGAAGAGCGACAACGCTGGGCTCTCCAACACAGCATCGGTGCTCCGGGATCAAGTCGCCCAGCTCAAACAGAAAGTTCTGACACATATGAGCAGCGGCTGTCAGCTGATGCTCACAAGCAAGATGGAAGCATTTTAAACAACAGAGACTACTAATTGACTGAAAAGTAATAACACTGGAGTCAAGTTCTGCAGCAGTGGGAGACCGGCTGGTGTGTTGTCGGCATTGACAACAACACAGGGCCGAGGGCTATGTGTAGACAACTCTTTAGGCTATTTAGGGTGAAAAGACTGATTGAAATGGTACTTCCGGATGCTGGACATCGCTCAGAGGACCATTCAACCCTAGACACCATAGGGCAGCATCCAGACTGAGCAACACATCGGGCACAGGCCCAGAAGTCGGGTTTACTAATGGTAGAAAATGGGAATGAAAATTATTAATGTTTCTTTGTACTTTTTTGCAACTGATATTGTCATGCAATGCTGCATTTACTCATTGTGTAAATTATTTTGTTCGTCCGGTTGATCCAGACAAACTAATGATGTCCAATGTTTACACTGTTTTTTTTATTTGTGATGATGTGTATTTAAGTAAAGTGTCTTAAAATGAAACGGAAATGGTGGAGTGTTTGTTTTGCACAGCATTTAGATCGCTTAAGACAGTAAAGTCGAAAACATGAAACAAATATATAAACAGCAGGAAACAGTGGGGAGAATATTGGAGGTTTCTTTCCTACCATATTATAGCCACAGCAGTTACTATGGCACCGAGTGAGGAACCCTTAGACAAGCACATCCTGGTTTCAATGTTTTTACGCACAGCGCGTAGCCCGCGTACGTAGGCCTTTCCTAATTACGCACGGGCTTGTCCATATACGGGCATGTTTGTGAATACTTCGTCACATGGGAGGACTTCTGGGAACTCCCGCCCAGGTGAAGCAGGCAGATTTGTTCTCCTCCTTCTTTTGTATCTGCTAAGGTCTGCCAGCTCCATGAGGGTGGCGGAATTTCCTTTTCTTATTGTGCAACTTTAGACTATCCTCTCACACACGAATGGAACAAAGTGCAACCTTGTTATCAGGCATGGATAAAAGTTATTCGCACTTGCTTAAGGACACCAGGGCGTAGATAAAAAGCTCACTATTTTCGCGTTTGTGATAATTTAAAACCCTCACTTTCACTATGAAACACGACTTGTGTTATAAGGCTTATTATGAATTAATCCACATAATGCCACAAACGCATTCTTAAATCAGTTTTTGGGGGTGGGGGTTACATATTTGAGGTGTCAGTATAATTGAAAGATTGCACGCGGGTGGAAGTGACAGTGGCTTCAGGAATGTTGTGGGCGTCTCAAGATGCCACGCCGCTTGGCAGAGCGGTGGGCGAGAGTTGGCGTATAGAGCGCGGGAGCATCTGTGTGGATGGATGGCGACGTGCGCGCTGCCAAAGACAACATTCTGTTGGGACGCATCAGAGACTAAGTATGTGCGGCACCAGGGGCTCAAAAGATGAATACAGAAGGGAAAGTCCCGCGTTAAGTAGATGTGAATGAGTCATTAAGCACTTAGCCAGGGGTCACTAAACGTTTTCATGGCCCCCAGATGCACAAAACAAAGATTATAATGATAATATGAGGTGGGGAGGTGACGGAAGGGAGACTAATTGCTCCCACAGGAAAATCTGTTAAGACAGAAAAGTGCGTTAAAAACTCAGCGCTTTTGGTGACCGTTGACCGAGAGTTGTACAAAAGCTGGTCTGGTAAAACTAGAGGGGGATTTCTATCCTGTAAAAGCAGTCTGTGACGTACAAGTAAACAAGACAGCCGACCGAGACTGAGAAAATATCTCTCTCTTTCAGTACTCACGAAAACCACTTCAAAAGAGTCTAGGAGGGAAGGTTGCGGTTTTTGAGCGCACTCTCACCTCAAGCTATTTTGGAGAGGAAGTTTTTACCCTCTTTTTATCTGACACGTATTTAAACAGCCTAATTTCCATCAATAACAACTCCCTTATTTTTATGCCATGCACGTGGAAACGGAACCAGGCACACCCACACAAGTTCTCCTTTTCTGTGACTTTTTATCAAGAAACCTATATTTCAGGGGATGTACATTGTTTTTGAGCTCAGTGCCTGCTTTTGTTTTATTCAACAGTTTTCATATATTTGTGATACGATATCAGTAGTGCCTAACAGCATCAGTGGCCTAGAAGGAGTAGCCTAAAATCTTTTATTTTCCCTAAAATATTCACGAATATGTTGTCAAATCGAAGAGCATCTCCCCTGCACTCACGAGCGTCACACGGCTATCTTTCATTTATTGTTTTTGCTGGTAACTCGAGCCCAGCACCTACTCAGAGGACTACTTTTAAATACCACCGCAGTGTTTAAGTCTTCATTTACGCACACAGCAGGCCTACATATTAAAATGCGCGCGCACACTCCAGAAAACAAGCCAATTGAAGCCATACTGGCTCTCCACACGCCTCGGCCCACAGCCCACACTGAGTGTCTGTGGGAACATCTGTGATGCGAACGGTGACGTATGAAGAGCTCTGGGTGGGTTTAATTTTTTCCTCTCCACGAGCCCCCTTCCCCTCCCACAGACACGCTTGGCTCTCTCACTCATTCTCTCCCTCCCTCTCCCTCTTCTGTTATCTTCTCGAGAACCATGAATATTCCTCCCACCTTGCCATCTGAGGTTCTTACAGAAGTTGCATCACTAGTTTTAAACGTCTAATGGAGGACTGATTTGGGAAAGGGGATGTTCATTTCAGGAGACTTAGTTTTAGGAAAGTTACCTGCGGTCATAAAACCCACTTGAACTATAGAAATGCGAGATTATTCACACTTGTATGTAATATGTATGAGGTTTCTTAGGTGTCATTTACACTGTGGACGCTGGGGACATTTTGTCAGCATCACTTTTTAAAAGAATAATTTGTTAAAAAGTAGCTTTCAACATGAAATGTTAACTAGCAAGTGAAAGTGCTTCAAGAAAGGGATATTTGCAAAAAATGAATTTAAATAGCCAATAGAAGAAATAATTGTGCATTGTCCAAAAAATTATTAAGCTGAAAGAAAACAAGCTCTGTTATATATTTAAGTTTTGAATTGTCACCTGCCACCTGGATTGTGTTTCCCTTTATATAAATAAAGGCATTTCCATACATTGCTACAGAAAAGTCCCCAGAATGCAGGGAATTGTGTGATTAATGCTCAAAATCATCTGACCCCTCAATCATACATGTCAGCAATGAATATTTCTTCAAAATAATGTTAAAAATAGTGTTGTTCTCATGACGGCAATATTCTGCATCGTCACGTCTCCTGAGCTAAGTGCATTGTCATACCCCTAATCTGAGCAATAATGTCCCCACCACTTTTCTACACAAAGTGATGTGTTTTCACTTTGAACATGTAGCCTACAAAACAACATAGTGTGGAAGGCCTATAGTGCGGCGAATGGTCTAGTTTGAAGGTCTATGGTAGATAGCAGTGGGTTCTTGTAGATTAAACACAAAACTATGACTCATTAAACATCTGATCTTTGAATTCATCACAATGTCACATCAGGCACCAACTGTTCCCATCCCAATGATGCAAATAACAGGAACATAAGCATCTCAGGGGAGGTGTAGGCTGTGAGGTAAGACAAAGCTGTGACATAATGAACATTGTGACCGAATATACAGTAAACAGAAGGTCGGCGTTTAGACAGCTTTTGTTTTGGCCACATTCTAGTAGGCTATATGTTGGCGTGCTAAAACTACAGCAGAGGAGTGGCCTAGAAAGCAGGTCTAGATTCCCACATGATGTACAGAATCACAGTGCGGTTTGAAGTTGTTTTGGTAGGCGCACATCGCCATCTGGTGGAATAACACTGTAACAGCAGCTAAACTCGCTAGACGCAAAGGAGAGGTTTATTTACTACAAACGACAGCTGTCCTACTTTCAAACATGATATGACAATGATGATATTGAACACACACACACACACACACACACACACACACACACACACACACACACACACACACACACACACACACACACACACACATTATCATTTACAAAAGGCACATTTTGGTTACTAAAATGAAGAATTACGTGTTGTGTGAATTCCTTAATTCATCAACTGCTCGAACATCGGACTTTAGACTGGCCTGCATGGTGGTCTTTGAATGAACAACTTGGTGTAGAAGTGTGTTATTGTGTGAGCATTTCAAATTATTCCTCCCATTGCTTGAACGCTTTATGTAAGTGTGGGTTTTCTGTGGAGAGAAGGGACAATGTTTTTAAAAAGCTCTCTATTGTTATCCCTAATACAGGGAGAGTGCATTCATTATTCATGTTTATAACTGCAAACCTGCCTATCTGCACCGCTCCTAGGATTACAATACATAATGTATTTCACTTCAATCAGGGACTGTACGAAACTTATCAGGGAGGGAGGGAGGTCAGAAAAGGGGGAGTGTGAGGAATTTTTCTTCTTTTCTGAAGGCAGTCTGTAGTCTAATTTAGGGAGAGCAACCTTTTTGTCACCCTAAATGTATATATTTTCAAAAAGTATTAAAAACAAAGACAAACAGAAAAGAATATAAAATATATAATTATAATCATTAAATCAATATATTAAGGATAAATGTTAAGTTTCAGGTTGTGGCACACCACCGCTTTTAGTTGCTAGAGGGACAGTATTGCTGATTTGTTTTTCGAAGTCAAGGTAAGGTTCCAAATAAAATATTTATAATGCTGTGGATGGTCTTAATAGCTGCAATGCGCTGAAACAGGCACACACAGGCACACGCCATGCCATACTTACAGAAAAATGTCAAGTAATGTGTGGCACTATCAACATGTCACACAGCTTGAGTTCGCTGCATTTTCACCTGCAGGGGGCACACTCTGCTCCACTGAGAAAAAACGACTGCAAGATGATTTATGTGTAAGATTCAAGTCACTTTTGATTAAATTATTTTTAAGAGGCATATGTCACATTGTGATGATAACTGTTGGTTAATTTAAACAGTATTCATGGGTTCTGGTTTGTGGGGTGGGATTATTGGCTGGGTTCAAATGATGTCTTGCTGTCAGTTCAATTGCTGCAAAGCTGAATCTCTGGAAGAATTTGAATCCTTGAAGCCCAAAAGGCATTTATTTAAAATAGTGGCTGTATAATAAAATCAGACTTTGACAGTGTCAAAATAAATCCTACTTATTTAAATATATGACCATTTGAATCTCTCCCTTAAAGCAGTGGTTTGGAAAGGGTGAGACTGAGTGACAGCTGTCTGGATACAGGGTTAAAACACCTGTCATGCTATATCAGTAAAATTAGGGCTGACAGTGGTGAGAAGACATTGCATAGACGCTGTCTGCTCCTATCACTGGAGAGGGGTGGTGTATAGGGTTGCTGGCTTTGATTTAATTACTTCTTAACTAGGACAATGTCAAACTACATTGATATTAGGACAAACAAATGCACTTTCTCCTATTTCCACAGATTAAAACCCTAAAATGTATCCACACATATTACACCAGTGATTCCCAACCAGGGCACCCCAGGGAGTACTCATGCTGTTACCTGGAGGTACATGGAAAGTGAACTAGAAACACAAGTGAACTCAACTGGAAAAAATAGAAACTGTGATTTAATTGAAAAATATAAGGAGGAAAATAAGCTGTAGGATTACAAATTGGTGTAATGTTGATTCTTTGTAAATCAACCAACAACCCTACATGCCACAAGTTGCAATCTTTATTTACATTTATGGCTGCAACTGAGTGTGCGACAACTAGTTGGCGAGTAGGCAGGGAAGTTGAAATAGTTGAAATGGTTGAAAGTAATGGATAAGCAGTTGTTAGCTAAAAATAAATTAATAACAGTTGAAACAAGTAATGCACAAGCAGCGGAAAAATCCAGCTTCTGCCAATCCAACTGGGAGAGGTATGAAAGCAAACTCAACCAAACCGACATTAACACACAGCAAAGTGCAGCCAGAAGGACCATGGCAGGCTCAGGATGGCATTTAGAAATGTTTATTGAGAACGTAAACCACAGCAAGCTTTCCATAAATCGGACAAATCAGTTTCCCTTTACAAAACATTTACATGAACAGTGCAGTCTAGAAATACACAATTTAATTATAAAAGAAACATCCACATCGGTGATATACATGATCAAACTACCAGAACAACCTCAGCTGCCTCTGGAGATCTATTCTGGCAGGCAGATATTGTTTCTGAATATTAAACCATCCCTCAGGTCGCTCTCTTGTAACTATCATACCAAAATCCCTTATGTCCAGGCCAGTAGTCTCTGTTAGAAAGCCTAAGTTACATTAAGTCTCATCATTACTCTGCGTGACCTTCTCTACTAACATGTACCTTATGACGTGTAGACTGCACGAAACAGCATCACAACAGTAAGATCTGCGTTTTACATTAGACTAATGCACAGATTAAAGTCACCTAGATGATTGAAACGAGGGGTGGGGTAGCGAAGTACTGGCGCAGCTACATCATGTTTACAACACTGTCATGAAAAGTCCTCTGGTTAATGGTGACATGTTTGATTCATGCACAAGCGCTAATAACTGTAGTGACTTTACATTTTGCATGTGCAAGACTTCACGCACACTCCTATCATAATGTCAGTGAAAGCAAACCGAATAAAGAAAAGTCACCTCGTGAGGTGGAAATAAAACATTTGCGCAGCATTTATGGGATATTATCAATATTTTTATTATTGATATCAGAGCCCTTGCAGAATAGAGCAATTTGCCTTTAAATACTCTTAAATTATACTGTATGATTCAGTGGTGTTCTCTTTAATAGTAATTGTAAAGTTTTTGGCTGTTTAGGTTGCTTAAATGACTGGCTGGGAGTTTATCTCATACCAGATACAGTATTATTTAAAACCGTAGAGACTAATATGTAGAACGTGATGAGAATTATAATGAGAGCTTAGGTTGTGTGGTAAGGTTAGTTAGGGGAGCAATGTTACAACTCCATTTCAAAAGATAGATTTTGTGTATTAAGATCTAGACAATTATCTCTAAATACATTTCCATCTATCACTTCTCTCTACAAGCCGCTCCCACTCCCCTCCACGTCGTCCACCACGATCGAGCGTTTACGCAGCACAGAGTTCCCCTTCCTGCTGCTCCTTGGCTGCAGGGGAAGCTTAGCCTGGCAAGGGGCACGGTACTGAGGCAGGCCAGTCTTGGTGGTATCCAGCTCCTCCGGGTCATCCTGCTGTGCCCTGAGTGCGGCGATCACGTCCTTGTCCGAGGGACTGAGGGTGAGGCAGCCGCAGGGGCGACTGCCATCACCCTCCGCGCCGACCTCTCCAGCCTCTCCCACCTCTTCCGGCTCATCCTCCACTGTCATGAAAGCATCCCCCCACAGGCTCTCGCAGAGATCCCTCCCGTGCTGGTACATCTACATGAACACATACCACACACACAGACACACACAAAATATTTAGAGGAAGTGAAGAGACGTCTACTTCCTTGGACAAAATGATGGCTGGCAATCATGGGTAATGGAAAGAACACCAAAATGTAAAAATACATAAAATAGTCCTGAATTTACTACTTAAAAAAACAAAAGTATTACCAGCTGAACGTACTCATTAGGCAGAATGGGCCCTTTCAGAGCTTCCAAGGTCCAACGTTATCCAAAAATTATTATGTTTTAATCTCATTTGTACAAGATAATAAAAGATTTTAAAAAGAAATCCTTTATCATACCCTATCCGTACACGGTGACCTCACAGCCCAAACAAATCCCAGCACAACCCTGCGCGAGTAGGTCAGGGCATAACTGAGGACACAAGGACATAACTGAACACCTGAGTGGGTATGCAAGGCCTTTCATCTAAAATACCACATTACAGTTCATCAGCTGAAAATATGTTTTGAAATGAGCATGCAGTAAAGTAAAGAGTACAACATTTCCCTCTCAAGTACAGTGAAGAAGAAGTATAAAGTAGCACACATGTCATTCCACACAGGTATTGCATTTTGTAACATTTTGCACATGATTTTTCTTTTTTTGCAGCACACATCAAGTACCACCTTTCTTTGCTTGTAAACATCTTTTGGAATAATTGACTTTAGCCATTCAGGGCAGCGCCGGCCTTGAAAACAAACACCCTCTGCCAGGTGTGAGAGGGTGCTGCAGGCAACTAGCAGCTGCTTTCGCAAGCGGCTTTTGTCTTCCTCTCTCGCTCGCTCCACCTCATCTGCACCTCAGCCTTGAGAGCAAATTATAACGCGTGATGACCTTCGAAAAGCTCACACTGGCGTTTGAAAGACTTAATCTCTGCGACATCTTTTTGGTAGAATGACTCTGTCAAGCCTCACAGAGTAGCCTGACAAATCTAAAGTAATCGGAAAGGTCACTTTCAGCACCTTTTTTGTTGCTATCTGACAAAAAATTCATTACAGCGCTCAGTCTCTATAAAGTTATACTTTGAGGAAAAACTCCAATTACTGCTGACATTAGCTTTATGTTTTCTGGAGCATGAAAAATGATACTCCTCTCGTACAAGGATGGGGATTAAAAGGGATATTGCATAACGCTGCAAAAAACAAATCACAATTCAACATTTAATCTGTTTAACAGTAAATGGCGTAGGCTTACACGCTTAGAAATAGTTTGGAAAGCTAATTAGTGAAGTTTCAGTGACACATGCTGTGCTTTTCTGCGTTTAAGCTCCTGTCATATCTCTAGTGACGGCCTCATAACCAGTCATTAAGATGTGCTGCCAAGTCACCGTCTCCAGCTCCTAGTATAGCTCATTTTGTCCCCTACTTAACTTCCACTATATCTCCCCATCACATTTTCTTCTTCTCTTGCTTATTGCTGCACTCACTGTTTGTGTACCTCTCTTATTCTGCTTGTTTCACTGTAGCACACCCCCACCCTAACGTCTGCTTCTTTTCATCCTCCTGTCTGTTGGGGGATTAAGACTGAGTCACACAGGGTGCTCAGAGAAGAAAAAGCTGTAATATATTTACCGTGTTCGAAGGACAAAGAGGATGACGGCTATTTCTCTCCACTACATATACTCTCTGTCTGACACTTAGGTCTTATCGCAGCGACCCCATAATACACACAGGGGTACACACACACACACACACACACACACACACACACACACAAATTTCTGTCCTTCCCCAGGCAGACATGGTTTGCTGCCAAAGCTAATTCAGTACAAGCACAAGTAGCTTTGGACGACATGGTGTGATCGAATAACTGAGATACTGAAATTTCCCGGGGCTCTCTCCTGTCCTCCCCATCCTTATCTTATTCAATTCTGCCCTTTGCTTTCCGAATCCCATGATATTACACGTACTGTGAAAAGGAATGAGAAAAGAGAAAGAACTATCTGTTAACTGGTTGGCAGTGATAAAAGATAACTTTCGTCTTATAGAAATTGTCTATTGCAATGAAGAAGACAAGAGGTTAGGAAAGACGGGTTAACAACTTTGTGATTAAGGGGGACTTTCAGGCTCAGCCTGGAAATATAGGGCATAGACTACCTCTATTTCTGTAGCTATAGAAACGTTATGCGCATGTTGTTAAAAAGGATGATGAAATACTGGGGAACAGTAATGTACTTTTAGGAACCAAGGACACATCCACCTAACAATTAAACTAATGTTAGAGAAAAACCTACATTAACTTTTATGTCCTGTCATATCCTGCCGTATCGTCAGATCATAAATAAATACTTTTACTCTGTAACAAACATCCTGAATTCATGCATGTGGGATTTCAGGGGAGGTAATGGCCCTTAACTTTTACTAACAGAATATTAAGGTCAGAACAAAGCATTGAACATATGTGAGAAATCTTCCTCGTTATTGTGTTAGTCTGTGGCAAGCAAGATGTAAAAAAAAAGCAGCCTCTTGTTTATCCTTTTTTCAAGTTAATTAAAAGGTTAAAAAAAACGGCACATGGGTTGCAAATTAGTTATAGCAATAAACCTGTATGCATGGCATCAACTTTGTATACTTTATGAAGCAATGTCTCATGCATTTGTCCCTGTGAAATCAGCAAGTAAATAAAATGAAAAAAAAATACAATGAAAGTATCATGTATTTTGGCCTTATTTTTAGTATTAATTATGATAAACAGAAAAGTGAAAAACAGCTTCTCTGATTTATTATATATCTGGTATTTCAAAAAGCACTTACAGTGTAATATATTTCTACCCCGCAGCACAAATATATTACCCTCTTACTTGAAAATATGCTATGAAGCCACATTGTTCGGTCACCTCATATGATAATCTTTCCCATCAAACCATTATGTCACAATATGTGATCCGCGGATGCCACTCTAGATGTGTTTTGTGCCAGCGTCCGGCACAGACGGCCTCTCTTTGCAGATGTAACCTCATTCCCACAAAATCCGGAGCAGGAAGAGTGTCTGAGATAAATCAGACCTTGGCTGGCAAATAATGTTACCAATGAGTACAAAGAGAGAGTGAGACACAGAGTGCCAGAGGGATTTTTGCATGCAGCTGATGTATGTGTGTGTGTGTGTGTGTCTGCCTATGTGTGTCTTAAAATGTATTAGCTCGTTTCTATGCAAATTGGCGTCTACTGCAGTCAGCATTTACAAATCCTGAGTGTATCTGTGTACATTTATTCTACACACACACAAACACAGACACACACAAATACAGCTACATTTAGTTTCTTTCCATCAGGTGGACGTTTCAGGACTTTGAAAAGGTTTCATGATTTTTATTAGTAAATCTCTCTCTGTATATTTTACATAATTTGAATATAAAGCTCTATGTTCAGAGTTGTGAGAGGTTTCGGGGTGTTGACATTGATTGGTATGTCTGTGCATGTTTGTTTGCGGTTTTGCTTTCCTGTCAGCCCTGAGGTGGACTAAAATGCTGTGAGCTCAGACCACGAAGGCAGCCCACAGTGAAATCTCTCATCTCTGCTGGCTGAAGAGAAAGCAAAACGAAGCTTTACTGCGATGACCTTGGTGAAAAATGTTGCGAGAGGCAGGCACTTGTTTGCTGTCTCTCTAAGAGGGGTGATTTGTCGAATGTACTGAATGTGGTGACTCATTTCTTTGTATTCAGGAGCTGTTCAAAACACTCTATTCTCACTTTTTAGAGCTACTTAAATTTATTGAAGCCTAGTTTGTGGCATTAGTGGTGCCCTGTATGAAAATGGGCCAATATAAACACACAAAGCACCAAAATACACAGGCGCAGAGGCTCACACGCACACACAGTTTCTCTTACTACAAATCTGTCATTTCCAGTAATCATCTAATATCCACCAGAGTGCCTTAGGTCTAGTGTCTGGAGGCGTGAGTTCGGTGTGTCCCTCTCTTCCTGTGTGTGTGTGTGTGTGAGAGAGCGAGAGAAATAAAACAGGAGAGAGAGAGGAAGAAGTGCAGGCAAAACGGACACACATAGATAGATAGATAGATAGATAGATAGATAGATAGATAGATAGATAGATAGATAGATAGATAGATAGATAGATAGAAAGTGTCATGGCATGCAGTGTGTGATGCTGTTGGCCACAGCTGCATACCAGCCCCTCAGTAACTCAGCCTCTTTTTAAATCACCCAGCTGGCCTCTACCCACTGAAGCGGGACCGAACCTTTTCATGCTTCAGCCCACAGCGCCGCCCTGCGTTGTTAACCCTTTCGCTTACCACACACTCTCTTGACCACCAACATGCTGGCAAAAAATCGTGACACAGTCTCTGACCTTCTACCTGCACCGCATAGCTCAAATGACAAGCTTTAAGGTTCGTCAGTTGGGTTCAAACCTGCCACCTCCTCTGCTTTCCAGTACCATCTCGGGTAAGCTGTGACCATCAGTTTATGTGCTTGCTAAAGCAGCTGGTTTACAGTTTAAATGTGATACTGGCATGTTACATTGGAAGCCTGCCCGTCCAAACAACAGTCCCATGTTATGTAAGCAGCCAATCACAGACGTCCCAGATGAAAGCCTACCTGCTGATACTGAACACAGGTGCCAGTGCAGTTCTGTCCCCTGGGGTCTCTGGCCCAGTTACGAGCGCACGTCATGTCCATCCGGCAAGCATCAAACCTGAAGAGACGTATGTAAATAAAATAAAATATCTGAAATGACAAAATATCAAACTGTAATTCTCTCATTTGAATGTTTTCTCCTAAGAGTCATGCTGTTAACCAGATAACTGAGGTGCCAGTTTTCCATTTGTGATACACTGTGTTTTTACATTTTGAAAAATATGCTTATTCGGTTTCATGCTGAGAGTTAGATAAGAACATCCCACTCTCCTGTCTTTCTGCTAAATATGAAGCTATAGCCAGCAGTCAGTTAGCTTAAGATAAAGACTATAAGCCTATATAAATAGGCAACATGAACCTCAAATATTTATTTTTTTCCTGACAACAACCACTGCTAGTAGGCTATAAATGTTTTTTGTCAAGATTCAGGATCCCGATTTATGTCTACAAGCAAAGCAACCACGACACAAAGCTGTTTCTCATCTTAGCTGGGAACACCCTGGTTGTCTATGAACCGCAGCTTGGGAGCCACTGTTACACATTGTACTCTACTTTATAAGAAAAGCCTGATATATGCAACCTTACGTGTTTCATACAGTCTTATGCTGTTATTATATATTTATTAATTTTAGCTGACGCTTTTATCCAAAGCGTTTTACAATTGCTATACATGTCAGAGGTTGCACGCCTCTGGTGCAACTAGGGTTAAGTGTCTTACTCAAGGACACAATGGTGGATGGGTCATAGTGGGGGATGTGAGAGACCCGGGTCTCCATAGTCTTATCCATTGAGCCATAGCCACCCCCCCCATATTATGGACAGCACCGTATACTGTTGCTGGTAATCTCACTCTTGACAACCTTACAGACAGATACTGTTTTTGACTTTTGCAGCCTCACCAATCACGGCAGAAGCTGTGGCAGAGCGGCACAGCCTGGATGTATGAGCGGCGATGGGGATGAGGCCAACGCGCGGCATCAGGGGAGCAGCGGTAAAAACACGACACGCGCTTCAGGAAGCCTTCACACCTGAAGCGAGAGGGGACCAGTTAGTATAACATGATTTAATGAGTCTGTATGTAAGCCTTTATTGACTCTGGGGAAGTTGACTCAGCATAGCTGGCCACTAGGCAGGTAAATATGACATGACCCAGTAGTTGATATTTTTCGAGGGCAATGGAAATGTACTCTAAGCACAACACTAACATAAAGAGTTGCCTGTTTACACATCTAGGCAGATACACAGCAACATTAACTTGGACTTTTTCTCTGGCCACCTGACAAATATTGTCTAATATTCACACTCGTTTTAGCTCTGTTTTTTTGTCTCCACCTCCTTTGGGAACGACCTGCGCCCAAATGTTTCATTGTGTTTACTAGCTATAGCGTTAGCTGCTAACTTTTTCAGTTATAGCAGTTCAGTTCAGGGTAGAAAGCTCATGTTTTTAGAAGTTTATACTTAAAAACAGCTGAAAATTTTGACAACACTGAACCAAAAACAGTACAGTTACCAGTTCTACAACAAAAACAATGAGCTGAAAGACAATATAATGCAACATTATGCCGGACGCTGTACACCAACAGTGACGTACTCAGAGCTCAGAAGCCCACATTTGTCCCAGGGTTCATTCTTATTGCTAGCAGAGGGAACATGGGAGATATCCTGGATGTCTTCCTCTGTGCAGCAGCTATCTGTAAGCAGCAAAGGACAGGAAAACATTTCAGACAGATGCAGTTGGATGTTTTCATCACAGGCTGTCATTACACCATTAGACATACAGCGTTTCAAGACAAACCCACAGTCACTCACTGTCAGCATATAGTCCACACTCCCTCAGGTGTGGCTCCGGGCTGGGCGTGGCCTTGTGTTTGCCGTCTTGAAGACACACCCCCTCCGAGCGGGTTCCACCAATCAGCGCAGCTGCCAAGTATGCGCAAATCAATACCAGAAGGCGAGGGGTGACATCCATCTCTACAGCCACAAACGAGTCTGGAAAGGAGATCAACACATTGGTCAGCAGCAGGCCAAATACAACACACTCTTACCTGAGTCACCAGGAAAACTCAAAGATAATGCGCACATAATCGAATGCAATATAACGAAATGAATATCAATAAGCTCCACAAAAGAAATAATTCTTGTTAATACACATACAAAAACTTCACTTCAAAAAATCTCATCAAACACATTTATTCTCACGCCTCTCTGATTTAATCATTACGCATAGGCCTACAGTGAGTTAGGCCTTTTCAGTGTGATTGAGACATCCAGGCTGTTTAGCTCCGTGTGCGCTCTGCGTGCGGTGACCTAGTAGACAGGGTGAGCCTAATTAGGTGGGACTGAGGCACCGTGCTGAGCTGGATGACATGCCTAGCTGTTTAATCTGACAAGCAGCTGGCCGATGTGTAGCCTACATAACACGAATGAAACAAATCTGCTAGACATCGCCGCATGGACCTGGACAGGTCCGGCGTGGCCCTAATTTTGCTACAGTAAAAAAAAGCAAAAACACAACAACATAAAAAGGCAGAACATACTGAGAGATTTAGCACATTTAGGTTACTTTCATAACTTCCACTTTTAACTGATTTACTATTGCGCTACTTGTGTAAAACAAATTAAAATGAGTATGGCCATAGGCTAGACTCCGATAAAATTATGGTAGGCTATTATTAGCTTATTAAGTGTGACTCAGTTGGTACAACCTTGGAAAGGGTTAGGGTTAGAAATCCCATAACTTGCACATTATTATTGTTTCTGACCAAAATAAGAAACATCCGTGGACCAGCTTACAAAAGCTCAAAACAAAAAAGCTTACAAAAGTCAACATCTTAACAAAAGCTGAGATATAAACAGGTAAACATCACGCAGTTGTCAAAAACGGAGAGAAACCAGTTTTTATGGAGCCTCTTGGTTCTCATTAGTGAGTTTACACTGACCTCAAGGCACTTCATGGTATTTTTTTCATCTGCTGTAGCAGCTGTGGCACAATATTTTAATGCAATATCCTCATATAAACCTGTAATTTTGCTGTGATAATGATGTTATGTCCTTCAAAATGTTACTCTAAGAATAGCTACGAGGACCTGTTCAACCAGGTGTTGATCTCTCTTAATCTATTTGGTAGAACAGTTTAGATCGTCATCGTCTATTTTTTTTTTTTTTACCTGTCGGTGGGGAAAAGGATGCTCCGTACGGATTAGTTTCCTCTCTTGTGATGCTTTTCTGTTGGTAAGTGTTTTCTCTGTGTCTCCCCGGTGTGTAGCTGTGGATGCGTCGCCTGTACGCAGTGCTCGGTGCTCGGGTCTGCTGCTCGCTCTCTGTGTCTGTCTCCCTCTGTGCTGGCTGTGATCTCTGCTGCCAGGGGGCCGCTGCTCGCCACTTTGTCACCGGTTTATATGAAGGACATTTCAGTCCCTTCCACCAGGCAGCTCACCCCCTCCCTCTGGCCCATGCTGGGAAGCTCTCTCTCTCTCTGTCTCTCCCCTCCCTCCCTCTCTTGCACGTACACACACACACACACACACATACGCACACAGAAAATACCCCCTCCTTGTTAATCTCCCAATGAGATGTTTACCAAATCCTCCTTGTTGACAGCCTTCCATCCGAGTTTGTCCCATCAATGTTGTAGATGGAAACACTGGAACTGACTTTGATTTTGAAATTGATTTAAAGGCAAAAAACAACAAAAAAACTGGGACCACATAATTGATGAGTTGCCCTTGATTTTGAGAGGATCATTCACAGGTGGTGCTGAGTCACACCTGTCCTCCCCCAGCTCTCTCTCTCAACACACAAGCACACCCTGAGGTCAGGGCTTTTTCCAGATGACAGGGTTAGAGGAGGGTATAGGTGAGATTTAATACTCCATAATATGCTGAATACGAGGAACACAAATCTCTGCGGAACAAAACACAGTGAACTCGCAGGGAAGCTGCTGCACATTGCAAAACCCTTCCTGTTAAAATGAAGACAGAGATCAGTTCAGCCTATTTTTCTAGATACTGTTGTTTTTTTGTCACCTGTGTCAATGGACCATCTAGAGCTATCTATCTATATGTACAAACTAAGAGCTGGTGACCTTGTCAGCAATGCTACCAAAAGGTGCAATCCCTAACAGCATGTTGTTAATTCTTTCCATTTGGTGGCAAACATTTTAAACATTCACGTTTGTTCATTGACAGCCCTACTGTATGTGGTCTGAATGGGGTTACATGGACACATGAGCATGGTCAGCCAGTGTGTTTTTCCACAATGTGTTATTGCTCCTGGTTTCTAATCTCACCTCCCCTTGGACCTGCTGTACCAGCCTAATCCCTGGCTGGATCTCTCTCTCTCTCTCTCTCTCTCTCTGAGTGACCTCCCAAGGCTTTTGGCCACAGAAGAGCAGATGGAGAGTGTCTTGTGGCCTAGATACGTCCGCCTAAAGCCAAGACTGTGAAATTGGTGACATGCCTACAACATGATTGGTTTTGGCAACAAAACCATGCAGGGACAGGAAGGGACCTGACACATTGGCCATCACATAAACACACAGATTTAGTGCAGATGAATGAAAGAGTCCCAGCAGGGACTCAACTCAGTTTCATACTATATGAGCTAATAGAAGAATGAGGGCTCACTAGGGCCCCGTTGTCCACCCGACATAAGCAATTTCATAACTGCTGAGGGTCATCACCACAGAGCACTTTATTTCTGGGGGTGAGAGCAGAGGAGCGAGAGGCAGACAAATAGCTCTCCATCTAGTAATTAGAGGAGAAATAACGATATCCTTTGTGTGAGGGCTATTCAGGGAACAGAGAGAAGGAGGACAAAGCAGGCCATCACTGCTCTCTGTGTACCCTTGTTGTCGTTCTCATTTAACAAGGTTGGGTCACTGCTTGTGCTTGAGCCTCAGGCTGGCCCTCAGCTGGCAAACAGTGTCACCCATCCTTGTCAACTCACTAACTGATAGACATTAATTTCCGCCAGTTAGAGTCTCTTTGCTTTGTTGTTCCACTGACCTATTTCACAGTGATGCAGACACTATGAAGTTTGGAAATAAATGGTGGAATGAGAGCAGGAATATAAGATGGGTTGTGTTCTGCAATATGCCTACCTTTGCATTTGCTAGTCTATGGATAGCTTAACTTAGTTAACTCAACTAACCTTTTTATCAAATTAAAGTTGCTACTTTTCAAGTGGAGTTACAAATTGCTTTGATGCTGATTTTAGTAAAGTATGTAAAAGCTAGTTAGCAAGTTGAAGGTAAAATGATTTGCTAAAAGTAATGGATAAACAGTTGAAAAGACAGCAAAAAGTATGAATTAAGTTAAAACAGGTAACAAGAAGGTAATGGGTGAACATAAAATAGTTAGCAAAAAGAAACAGACAACTGGTTGAAACAGATAGCTAAAGGCTAATGGATAAATAGTTGTAATAGAAAAAATATTGGAGTTGAAATAGCAACAAGTAATAGATAAACAGTTGTATTAGCTAAAAATTAATGGATAAATGCTTGAAATAGTTAGCAAAAAATGTTGGATGAACAGTTGAAATAGCAAAAAGTAATGGATAAGTAGTTGAAATTGTTAATAAAAGGCAATGGATAATAGAAGAAATAGCAAAAAATAATAGATAAATGTTTGAAATAGAAATTGAAATACATTTTATCTCAGCCAACCTTAGTTTATATTTGTAGCATTTAATGGTAAAAGCCAAAAACCACTATGCAAGTAAATGCTACAAAGAAAGGTCAAGTTCAATGACCTTTCAGTTGACAGAAATGTCACTGTTCAAATACCCAGTTGTTGGTGTTGCTAATTAAGGTTTTTGGTTTTTAAGAAATATATCAAATCTCACCAGGCATTTGAGGTTTGCAGTTGGATAAATAAGAACTACTACTATAACAACTTACTAACCTTATGTTTTGTTATGTTTTCTATTCAAAAATTCTTCACTACATGAGTGAAACCCAAAGTTAGTTGCTGGTGTACAATATGTCTAACTGGACTCGATTGGACTATTCTTCCTCATTCCTTATTTTGTATCTTCTAAAACCTACAACTGTGACCTTTTAGTCTAAAAGCATGTGCCTCTGACGAGTGACATGACAACAAATCATTTCAGATCAGAAGAAAAATCTGCACAAATGAATATACTTCAGCATTTATTCAAATACAGTGAGTTGATCCAACATGGATTTTTAGAAAGTTATTTTCTGTACAATCAGCAGACAGACATTCAACAATATGACATTATAATATTATATAAAATATAAACATCTCCAATCTACTGTCACACAGTCACACAGACATTTTAAAAAAAATCAACAAGCAATTTTTTGACAAAGATTTAAAAAACATAAAAGTACACAGACAAATAATTACAATTGAAGTTGTTAGTCATATAATCTGAATGTCTATCATATATATCCTGTCTATTGTATTGAAAGGGGTGTGTTCAATAATTTCACAGTCCTGTCTTATTGAGGTGTCAGACACATTCATCTCCGGTGATCCTGTGTTTGTTTTTTGTCTTGTAAATCAAAATCTAGTGAAGAAGTCCCAGTTCTCCACCCTGTGGTCACATGACAGCACTGCATACAGCCTGTATACCCATTAATTATTATTCATCTGTGGCCGGAACCCCGTTTCATGTCAAACACTTATTTTCAAACTAGATTATATTGTCTTCTTGGTAAAAACAAACATCGTCTCTACAGGAGTACTGACTAATAGATTAGTTGATTTTAGATTTGTTTTCACATTCTTACAGCACACAGCTGAGATGAGTTGAAGTGACCCATTTGAGTTGAGGCAAAAAAGTTCTGTTGATTTCAGCTCCTTCTGCCATTTATGCCATAGTCAGAGAGAAGACGGTGAGTCCAGATCTTTGATGAGGCCATTGTTGTTAGTTGCCGTTTGGTCTCAATCTTCGTTCCTGGATGTTTTTCCCGAAGTTCATTGCCAGCGTAGCAACAGCATAAGTGGACAAGACCATGATGGTGCTCCCCACAAACTGCGACGAGGCTCCCCGCTTCGCCACAAACCTCCAGCCTCGCCTCTGTGAGTGAGCATCTGCTGCTTCCACTGTCTGAGTGATGGGCTCCATACCTGCGGCGCAGACAGACGGATCCTTAACCTCCTGGAAGAGTTGATGAATTCAAATGTCAGTGCTCCTGTCTGTATGTCAGGAGGGATGGTGTCCTTTTTGCTGAAGCTCTGGGCACCTGGTTACCTTCTCCACACATGCTTCTTTATCTACCCGGCCTTGTTTGCATACGTCAAATCCTCAGACTCAGCTGGGTGCCAGAGTACGTCAACAACACCTGTTGGAGACTGATATAATGAACAAGGTCTTCTGCCTGCAGTGCAACCTGTACAGACTGTACTCAATAATAGAACAAACTAAAGTCAGTCTGCCCTTCCTTGCATTTCAGGACCAAGGTCAGCACCAAGCAGAGACTAAAATCCTGAATACAGATCATCCATTAAAATGGTCACTATCCCACTGCCATCTGCCAAGTATTAAAATTAATAAAGTTAAGTGTTTTAACTCTTAACTCAAGTTAGTCATCTCTAGAACTCTGGTGAAAAATGTTAGCCCTTCCAACAAAAACCCAGAGTGCACGGCAGTTTTAGGAACCAGACCAGTTTGTTCATGGTGGTTTATTGTTTTTGAAGTGTATCATAGTGTGTGTGTGTGTGTGTGTGTGTGTGTGTGTGTGTCACAAAGCTTACTGAACAGAATTATGTCAATGGATACCCCCCAAAAGACTGATGATTCATATTATTTTTTTCAAAACCTGCTTTACCCCTTGGTTGACGATGTCCATTAATGGTCAATGATGGTACCTTTAATGGTGCCTGATAAAGAGCTAATATTGGGCTCTAAATGTTCTTAATTTAATAAAGTACAACAATGTCAAGGGAGCATTGCACAGTATTTGGACACGTGTGAGTTTGGAAAAGAAAGAGTGTGATTGAGAGGCAGATATCTGATTATTAGTTTTTGTCATTCCAATAAAACTAAATTTATTCCACTGAACATTTGTTTAAATTATTAAATCACAACATTGTCTGGACATTTTAGGTGTTTTTAATGAAACTACAGTCACTGATGAGGTAAATGATGCTGCTAAATTATTAAAAACAATAAATTGTAATACTAAAGTGAATAATGTTGCTCTTGTCCATGAAAAGAGATGTGTAATTTAAGAAATTCCTTTTATTTTTTTTCATGGAGATAAAACTATGCAATTTTTTGTACGTTTACGGTAAATAAACATCTCAACTGTTGCACATTTACCTTTAGTGAACATATCAGGCAACATACCTTTGCCGAGTCAATCCATCCACCTCACAGGTGTGGCATATCAAGATGCTGATCAGACAGCATGGGTATTGCACAGGTGTGCCTGGCCACAATAAAAGGCCACTCAAAAACATGCAGTTACTGACTGGTTTCCGGACCCCCTGCACCCTCCAATACAGTGAAACTGCACATTTTCGAGTGGCCTTTTATTGTGGCCAGCCTAAGGCACACCTGTGCAATACCCATGCTGTCTGATCAGCATCTTGATATGTCACACCTGTGAGGTGGATGGATTATCTCAGCAGGAGAAGTGCTCAATAACACAGATTTTGACCGATTTGTGAACAATATTTGAGAGAAAAAGGCCTTTTGTGTACATCGAGAAAATCTTAGATCTTTGAGTTCAGTTCATGATGAATAGAGGCAAAAACACAAGAGTTGCATTTATAATTTTGTTCAGTGTATGTGGAAAATATGTGGGTTTCTGAGAGAAAACAGACTTCACTGCAGCTGCTTCTGTACATTGTTGTCAGCCTCATCATCTGTGTCATATCCAGATTATTGCTTTCTGGGATAGAGCCTGTTGTTTATCGTATTTCATATCCTTGGCTCATATAAGAAGGAAATCACTAGCTACAAAAATGAAACACTTTATATGGAGGAAGAATCTCTGAGTCAGACTGAATTTTGCCATTAAGAAGGAGATAAAGGGACACACAAGAGACGAATCCTATAATGTTTGAGTTGTGTGTGTGCACCTTTGGGAAGATATATCCAGTGACAGGTGCCCAGACAGATTCATGTTTGTATTACAAGCACAGGCTCTGCGGCCATGGATGGATGGCAGAAGAATGTCCCGACAAACAGCATGTGTTTGTGCCATAACTCTACGTCTGAAATGACTCCACAGAGGGAGCAGATCAATAGGCAAACCTTGCTTTCCTTTTCTCTTTCTCTGCAACACTCCTGTTCTCAGGTCTGTCTGCAGCATTGAATCGCCCCAGTTTTTAAATGATTAATATTCTAAACATTCACAGTGTTTATTCAAATCAAATAAGACTGAGTTGTTCCGTTGTTCTGTTTGGTATGGTTGGTTGTTTCAAAAGACTCAACTTGAACACACCACATGAGCATTTTTGTTCACATGTAAGAGGCCAGTGAAGGTTGCATCAGTCTGAGCTCAAAGCAGCAGTTGTCTGCTACTTTTTGGATGGTGTTGTGTTTGTTTACTCTTGCAGGACTATCTGCGTCATTGGAATAGGCTTAGCTGTGTGTGTGTAGGCAGGTCTAAATACACGGGTTGGGTCTTTGCCAATGCTGCACCCAGTTGCCATTCATATCAAACACTAACACACACACACACACACACACACACACACACACGAAATAAATGGCTTGGCTTTAATCAATTCATCAGCTTGCTCTCTAAAAGCACTGTGATAGCATCTGCCTTTGTTCTACTCTGTCTCTTTGTTGACTGTTCTGTCTCCCTGTTGCTTTAGCTAAGTAATAATGAATAATACAACAAAGTTCCTGTCACTTCTACTGTCTCCTTTCTTCTCTGCCTGGTTCGTCCTTCTGTTGCAAATCAACTGATACTGTACAAAGGAATCAGCTCAAACTCTCCCAGGGTTGGTGTTGATTCCATTACCATAAACCAAAAAAGACCCACTTTAAAAACACTTGCACATCATACTGCAAAGGGAGGCTGCACAGCCTATTCACATGAAATCTCTCAACAGAAAGATCCTCGAGAAAAAATAGTTTTCCATCACATTAATAATTATCTAGTTACCACTGACCTTTATGACATCGGGTGGATTCACAGCACTGACACAGCTATTTTTAAAGTTTTGAATTATATTGTAATAGGGTTAGATGTAGACAAGACTTCTCCCCTTGTTCTTCTGGATGCACTTTGATACACTGGATCACAAAATATTTCTGGATTGACTAAAATTGGGTGGGACAAATCATAGATCTGTAAACTTTTTTTGTCTCTACTGGAGCTCTAAAAAACACATGGGGTTCCACAAGGTTTGAGTCTCGGTCCTTAATCTCTGCGTGTGTTCACTTGGCGACAATATGCAATGCTGACAAACATTAAGGAATTGTTTCTGGTAATCCACCACATACGTAGGCAAACAAGTAATGCTTAGACTGTCAATTAAAAGCTTAAATCAAGTCAGGAATCTTGGCCTGGACACACACTATGACCTAAGCTTTGGCAACCGCATTAATGACATCCTTTTTATCATCTTAAAAGTATAACTAGAGTAGGAAACCTTGTGTCCAGAGCTGATTTGGAAAAACTAATACATGTCTTCATAAACAAAAAGTTAGAAAGATTACTGTTATGGTGTGTTTGCTAGTTTAGCCCTCAAAAATCTGTCAGGATCCCAGACAAACACAAGGAGAGCAGAGAACATCTTACCAATTCTTCAGATCTCACACTGGTTTTCAGTTTGACACAGAATATACTTAAACATCTCATAAATCACTAAAAATATTTGACTTTGTGCTGCCTTGTGTTTATTCCTTTTATTCATTTAGGCTTTAGGGATTGCAGTATTGCTCTGTTAGTCAGTCGGCCCACCACTTTTCTCCAGACAGTCACAACTATTCTATTCTAATTGATTTCTATGAATTAGTCATTCATGTTCCCCAGAGGAGGATTCTACTGACTTTTCCTCTAGCATTAGTCTTGTTCATATAAGTAGTGCCTCCACATTTGCTCACATATTTGTTTATTCGTTCTTGTTTGTTAAAAGTTTTAGTGACTATAAAGCACAACTGCCTTGTGTGTGAATTGCTGTAGGCCTATGCATAAATTTGCCTTGCCTTCCTTAATAGACCAGGGCCTATTCCCATTGCACTTATACTAACATTAATGCTGCAATAACATTAATATTATTGGCTCATTACATGTCTGAATGTACTGACTTTGTGTGCATGGGTTTGTGACTGTGGCATGTGTGTGATGTATGTTGCATTAGTTCATTTGTGTATTTTGGCCACAGTGAATGGAGCAATCCTCTTATGGTGTCCGCTCGTCAGGAGCAGCAGTGTGTGATGCAGTGAGTTTAGAGATGTCCTGCTGGGCTCAGCTGGGCCTTTGGGCTGCCAGCAGAGGAGGAGAGGTGCCTCCAGATTCAGAATGAGACACTGTAGCCGCCAGGATTACCCACAATGCCCGCTGCCACTGTCTAGCCATGTAATTGGTAATTAAAGATTAGGGCACAATAACAGGAAGGAGGCATGGAAAGAATGATACAGAGGAATAAGATGGAAACATTTTGATTTCCCTCTGTTCCATAAACTGTATTAGAGAAAGAAAGGCAGGCAAGAGTGATTCAAATCCATTTTCTCTTCTCTTCTCTAGACAGGAATAAGAAGACAAATACAAAGCACCCCTGATTTAAGACTATTTGCCACAACGTCAGACGCCTTGACTTTAATTAGGCACCAGTAGTGTTTGTGTGTGTGTGCGTGTGTGTTTACTTCTGACCTTATTGTGACCCTGTAATCGTTTTACAGATTAAGTGGCACTTGCAGTGCTCACTCTAATTTATCTGATGCAGGGATTGACGGGTACTTTTGAATGACTGTGAAAATAGTCCAGAACATTGCTCCAACATCCTCTTAGCATCACTACTTAGATGATGATGTCTTTCCAAGGAATCAATCAAGCACAAATTAAATCAACCATGAGGAAAAATATCCCTGAATAGATAGATAGTAATTCCAGTTTACAGGCCTTTACAATTCAATGGAAAAGATAGGAGAGGTGGATGAGTGTCATATTTATCTGTGCATTTTGCTAATTTGTAATTGGTATGAATTTCCATTTTCCTGAACTAGTTGTTGTTGTTGTTGTGCTTTTGAACTTTGTCTTTCATTTCTTGCAAGCCTGGTTGCATAACAGTTTTTCACCAGTGGATACAGAGGATACAATTATTACAGATTTTAATTAATCTTTCCTTTGCAGTCACACAAAGCAACACGCACTGTCTCTGTTGCACTACCATCTCTCACCACAAGGAGTCACAGTGATGGTGTTTTATAGGTGAATGGGCCCCAAACAACAAACAACAGTAGCTGAATACAGAGTGCACAGGTGATACAAAAAACCAAAAGAAGACACCGTAATTTACATAATAGTGACACACGAACACACACACACACCCTCTTTGTTTTAAGTTTTTACAGTCCTGATCCCTTGCAAAACAGCAGGCACTCTGTTTGCTCCCACTCTGTCTGTTCCTCATGGTCATCCTCCAGGGTCTCTCTCAACACAGGCATCACGTGTGTGTGTCTGTGTGTTTACATGTGTGCACAGTCCACACACATGTGCATGCTCATGATGCTGCAGAGTGTTTAGGAAAAGAGGACTTGGTGTTGGTAATGAAGTTTAAAAGATTGATTGTCAATGTCTGTGACTCTATTGAGTCTCAACAAACTCACAGAGGCTTGAAAAGGCAAATCAAGTGTTGCTGAACTTGCTTCACGACTCATAGTGGTTGAAGATCATACCTGGTTTTAATATTGCACGTTAACCGTGAACTGTTGATATTCAGAGTCTATGTTAGGCATATTTATTGTTGTTAATGGTGCTCTTTATTATGTCAATGGCATAGGCCTTGGGGATAAGATAATATTTTGGGATGGTAAGGAGGTTTAAATGCCCTCCAGACAGGTTTTCAGATCTACATAAATAGAAAACACAAATGTTCTATTTACTGGCTAAGTCTTAAATTGTTTAAAATTGTACTCAATGAACATGTAAATGGGTTTTTTTTAAATTGCTGAAAAAGATGACTCCTACTTCACTGATAAATCAATTCTCAGCGTTTGTGTATTGGAGGTTTCCACATTATAAATATATATGTAAGTTGCATACTGGACCACCATTAGTTTCTATAATTGTGAAGTCACAAAATCCTGCTTGTATGTCCACATCTTAAATTGAGATTTAAGTTGAGCACAGAGCAACTTTCTTCCTTTAGCAGATGAATGTGAAAACACACATTCATCTGCTGATCTGATGGCAAAATCTGCATCTTTCTGCACAGGAAACCTCCAACATCCATGTAAAGGGACAGAAAGCAAAACATATTTGCATGAGTGGAGGTGTACTTTTAAGGGTTATATTTAGGGTTAATTATTTTATGAATGCTTACACACATTTTCAAAACTACTTTAATTTTAAAAAAAAAGACTATACGCACAATTCCCAAAACTGCTCATACAAAATGCACAATACCTCATATGTCCTTCAAAATGAAACACTGCATTAAAAATACCATAAACGCATCCCAAAATAAAGCATTTGCATCAAATGGCAGACACTTGGCACACGATGGCAACATTTTGCACACACCATAGTGACGGCCCCAGGTTTCGGCCCTCACTTCTTCTTTCACGTTCTTTGTATCTTGTCCAGGTAATTAGTTGGTGGAGTTGATACCTGGTGTGAGATGTAACGCGCCTGAGCAGGTGGGCTCAGGTGGCTATGAAGGAGCCTGCTTGATAATTTGACTTTCTCTCTTCTTCTGGCCTGCTGACTGATTCTGTTTTGTTTGGTTCCTTGTCTTCAATGCCCATACATTCCACTCAATTAAGTGCTATAGCTCATGCTTTGATTAATGAGTTTCCTTGTTTTGTTGTTTCATTGTGTTGTGCATCTTGGGATGACTTGATTGGCTAGTGAGCCTTTGTTCGGAGGAAACTTTTGTTGTGCTAATTTGGTTTAGCACTTACGTTGTAATTCCAGTTGTGTGCGTTTAGTTGCTGGAATTTTGGTGTGGTCTAGCAGAAGGCTAACTTGTTCATATGAGATAAGTTTCAGGTGCTCATTCTGATGTGAACTTGGGTTACGGCTACAACCTCAATTTCCCCGATGGCAGTATTCCTCACTTCTGTGTCTCTAAAAACCAGATCTGATAGGTTGGACATTAAGTATATCAAAGGCGAAGATAATATTTACATTTTACATTTATATTTATTCATTTAGCTGACGCTTTTATCCAAAGCGACTTACAATTGCTATACATGTCAGAGGTCGCACGCCTCTGGAGCAATGAGAGGTTAAGTGTCTTGCTCAGGGACACAGTGGGGATTGAACCTGGGTCTCTCACACCAAAGGCGGGCGTCTTAACCATTGCGCCATCCCACCCCCATCTAATATGGCAGATGCCTTGTCCCGTGCTCCTTTGTAACTCTTGCAACTTAATTATTACTACTTTTATACTGTCCTCTGCTGCCTTGGTTTTCCTTCCTCTTGAATTGCTCTTAGGTGCCAAGGCTGCTGAGAGTCTGGAGAGGGATCTATCCATCTGTGTAGAAGTGTTTTGGTAAGGAGCTTGTAGGTAAGTGAAGCACATCTTAAACACCTTTTTAGATAAAGTCTATGTATAAATGTAAATAAATTGATGGTCTTTGGCGGTACAAACCCTGTCTTATGATGGGGTGACGGCCTCAGGTTTCGGCCCTCGCTTGTTCTTTGTATCTTGCTGTGTTTTGTCCCTTTAATCAGGTAATTGCTGGGTGGAGTTGATACCCTGTGAAATGCAACTCACCTGAGCAGGGGCTCAGGAGGATATAAAGGAGCCTGCATGATAATTTGACTCTCTTCCCCTGGCCTGCTGACTGATTCTGTTTTGTTTGGTTCTTAGTGTTCAACACCCATACACTCCACTTACACATACACTGCATACATGCTGATCTGACAGAAGCCTACAATTGTATGTTTTGCTTAATTATTAAAATATCAGACTGTGTGGTTTCCCTCTTTGTCACTTACTGTTGAGCCAGGTTGTGACACCATGCACACGCTGTTCTAAAACTAAAGCTCTTTTGTCTTCTAGAGTGAAAGTAATCTGCTGACTGCCACTGTAAACACTAATGCAATGTTGAAATAGAAAATATTTATTTGGCTAAACATTACAGTTCTAACAGTAACACAATCTTGTATCCAGCAACATATAAGAAAACAAAACCATAAACCTAGAATATAATTTTTAGAATAAACAACAAATTTGTGTGTAACCATTTACACTCTGTAGAGAATTCAACAGTGAGTGTGTGCAATATAGTTACTGGAAAAATGTACAAAATATTGTAGTACAGCATGACAGCCAACCTCATTTATGCAGTGCAGCAAATGTATGGCTCAGAGCTACAAATATTTATGCAATACAATGCAGGAATACATATTTTACAGTACAATACCGTAATGCTGAAATGGTCATTAGATAGTTGCGACCTGTTCTAACTTAAGGTCTGATTTATGGACGCTACTGTAAAGCAACTCAAGTTGGGCTGGACTCTCAGTCCAACGTCTCTCCTGGCTTATCAATAAGTGTGGCCCTGATCTCATCAGAAATGGCTCTCCTCCCTTAGCTTCTTTGCCCTCTTCCTCTTCTTCCAACTCTCCCTCCTTGAACATGTCTTCGTTGTTGTCCCCTGCCTCTCCCCCCTACTCCCCTTGCTCTCTCTCCATTGTTGGCAACCAATATTCAAAAGAGGTGATCTGACCTTTGACCTATTTATAGGTCCACTGTCTACTAAAGCAGTGATTGTTTAGTGATCAGTTAAGCAGTTAGTGTTTGCACATGTGAGGAGTGTGTTTGTGACCTGCTGAAGAAGTGTAGCATTTTGATTGGTTGTGTTTGGAAAAGGAAAGCAAGTCACTTCCTGTGTCTTAGGTAGAGAACAGTATGTAGTGTTCTGATATAGTGTTTAATGCAATTGAAAACTAAGTATAAGGGTGAGAAATAGCAATGGGTTTGGAGGTTGGGTGTGTAGTTTTTCTCTTTGAGTGAGAGGTTTCAAAAATCCTGTGATTGTAAAGCAACTCAGGTTGGACTGGACTCTCAGTCCAGCTTCTCTCCTGGTTGATCACATGATCACTGTGTGGTCCTGATCTCCTCAGAACTCTCCCTCCTTCTCTGATTTGCCCTTGATCTCTTCCTCTTCTCCCCCCTTCTCCTCCTCTGCTTTCAACTCACTGTCTATTGTTGCATCCATTGTTTAAAATAGGTAATCTGATCACTGACATATTGATAGGCCTATACTCAAGGGCATCTCTTTGTGTTGAAAAGTGGTGGGGACATAGGGGCTAAGATTAGGGGAGTGAAGGGACATGGTGATACACAATACTAGGTTCAAGCTCCTTAAACAATGTTTTAAAGATGTCCTCAATGCCGAAATATATGAGCAGGGGGTGTGGGGGGAGCACCCCCAGGAAATTTTGATCATTAAACACTTAATTTCCTGCATTCTGGGGAACGTTTCTGCACCAATTTATGGTGGAAATGTTTTTATTTATGTATGGCGGCAGGTGTCATTTCAAAATATATAAATATAACAGTTTCTAAGTTAGTGCAGCTCTCAGGCATTCTCTGTTGATTTCAGATCTGTGTCTCCTGTGATCAACTTTTCTCATGTAATATCTTCCCTGCTGAGGCAACATATATTTAGGCCTGATTTAGTCTTCCCTCCTCTTTTGTCATGTTCAAAGAGAGAGAACGGAAAACTTGGCCAAAACGAAACTGTGTCAAGAAGTTGTTAAATGTCACATTTTTTGGTCATTTTATAATCAGTAGCTTGTTTTTTTTTAGCTTAAGTTACTTTTTTGGACAAAGCATATTTGTTACTTTTGCATTTTAATTACATTGCATGTTTTCTTAATGTGCAAATAAACCTTTCTAAAGGCGTTTTCATTATTTATTTAACTGCAAGCTATATTTCAGGATGTTTTTTTAACAGTGGTTTAAAAAAAGTGATGGGGACAAAATCAGCCATTTCAAAAAGTGGTGGGGACACCTTTACCCACACTAAAGCAGTGATTGGTTAGTGATCAGTTAAGCAATTAGAGTTGTGAGGTGTGGGTATATGACCTGGTGAGCAGCATTTTGATTAGTTATGATGAGAAAAGGAAAGCACTCCCTGTTCGATTTGCAGTCTGGATTGCTGGTTTTCAAAATGATTTGATGGAGGAGGAAATTCTTGACAAAAATTATGTTAACGACTCATTAGTCTACCTAATTATGAAAATTGTAAACCTTTCAATCACTCAGGGAATGTTCCCAAGTTTGTGGAAATTAGCATCAGTTTTTCCTGTATTTAAAGGAAGTGATTGCCTATTTACCTGCATCTACAGGCCCATTAGACGACAGTGTAGGATGAGAGAGAGCGCGCTGCCTGTTTGTGCTTCTTGTGATATGTATATGAGGTTGTCTGGTTCATTATTGTTTAGAAAGGCTAAATTTCTGTTATTTGTTGGTGTCCCAGCAATATTGTTTTTTGTGCAGGTCTACCAATAATGTACGTTGTTGCTATTGTTCCTTGTTGGCTATATGGTCTGACAGTTTGGCTTGTTCGTGTTTGTGTGTGCTGGTGTTGATTTTGACCATCTATTCTTGTTTCTATGTTGTTTTTTTCATTTAGTATAATCAACTTTTATTGTACTGGGCTAAATCTGTATGTATTATTTATAGCTTCATCCTTTTATCTTTTTTAGGTGTGACATATTACCACCTGTCAAGGGACAGCAGATGTAAAATATACAAATTTTGGCTAATTCTGGCACATTATACATCCATTTATGTATTATTAGTGTGCATTGCTCAATAAACCTGAAATGGAATAAGTTGTGTAATTTGTGAATTACACAACTAATTAAGTAAGTTGTGAAATAAGTTGTGTAATGTCACTCTATGTTGATAAGAAGTAAGAAAGGTTTGAGCTTGTGGTTAAACAGTGATGAGTGAATATGACACACCCTTTTTATTTTGTTTACAGCTCTAGCAATGCTAAGAGTTCCATCCAGTGCATAAATGTACATAACTGTACTTGTCATACATGTAATACATACAGTAGTTAGCTTCATGTTTTGTGCTGATACTCTGTGCACTGAGGATTGGCAGCTGTACAGTTGTTCTTTAGTGATGCTGCTGTGAGAGAGGAGGCCGTGACCCACAAAGCACCACTGTCCCCATCTGCTCACATTCTGTGTGTGTGCAGTGGAATATATACCAACACAAAATCCAAACATCCAAAAAGCTTGCATCTCAACCATGTCACTTGTTTTCAACTTGACAATGATGAACTTGTTGTTCTTGTTGAGCTTGAAGACCATACATTCCCTCAAATGACAATGAGACAGCTGAGGGTCAAGATGACAGCAGGGGTCTGCTTGAAACAGAGACTTCTGTCTTTGTTCTGTCTCGGTTGTGTAATGGGACATGAATGGAAAATGGATGTCTATTTGTGTCTGAACACTAAGTAATTTAGGAGGTATGTTGCTTTTGAAATGAGCAGGATAAAGTGTTACTTTAGAGGTACAGTAGACATCTACCATAACTTCATACTGCTAAACGACTTGAAACATGTAATGACTTTTTTCGCTGTTAGCATATTAACATCTTTAAAGAGTAACTTAAAACCCCTTGATATCTGTTTTTTGTTGACCTTTCTTCAGTGATGTACATACAGCATGTACTCCAGGGTCTCTTGACATCACAGCTGTTGGACAACAGAGCACATGTCTGACCTTACCCAGAGGTGAAGCATACTTGAAAATGTTACCCAGAGAGGGCAGCAATAGATTGCTTTTCAGCCTGGATTTAAGTTACTCTTTAAGTTGATACATTGAACAGCTGCCTATTCACACAACCAGCAGACACAGAGAAAGATTAGCTTTCATTTGAGTTGTGTTTCTGGCCACCTTGCAAATGTCCATTATTCACTCTCTTTTAGCCCTATTTTTGGTCTCCTCCAACTCTTGAGGGAAATATCTGGCTCTTTAGCTGCTAAATGAACTATGTTCAACACCTAATCGCTAACTGTGTCTGTCTGCTGTTGTTGCTGAGCAGGTAGTGAACAGAGTTTATTTTCTGAAAACGAGAATGCTTGTGAGAGCTGTGAGACTGAACCAAAACAGTAAAGTTAACCAAATGAATGAGCTAAAGCCCCATAGAGAGGAACCGAAGAGTCAGATGATCATTCCCTGTAGGTTTGTCGCTAGGAGCAACCCCTTTCACGTACAAGTAATAATGTCTTGTAGTTTTGCAGTGATAAAAAAAAGACTGGCATCAAATCTTGTTCCAAAAAAAACTGTGCAGCTGGCTCCAAACTCAAAGCGGTTGCAAAATCATTATGTAAGAGGATAAAAAAGCAGCATCACTTCTGCGTTCAGCAGCCGCTAAGCACCAGCAGTTCATTCTATAGTGACCATGATGATGTTAAACAAACTGTGTCTCCTCAGCCAGACTGCCACCTGGATTTTTACAGTAAGCACAGTTTAGCCAGTGCCGGAGCAGAAATCAATAGTCTCTCCTGCCTGCCATGTGTCCGCCAGTTCCACTGCGGCACAAGACTCATGACTTTGACAGAGCCGGGAGGAGCGGAAAGGCTTTGTGTGCATGAAAGGAAGTTGACAGTGCTGCAAGAGTTTTGTCTGTTTGTTAGGATTTACACAGCATACAAGCCACAGAACAAAGCAAAGCCATCAGCACTTAGACGATCTGGCTCTCTGACTGCCAGCCAGACAGCCCTGACAGCTCCATTTAATCTAACAAATAACATCCTGCTTACTGGTGCTTTTTTATAACTAGATTTGTACATCTCTGAACACATTCTGCCACTGCAGGGGTATAGGTATAATCACGCACTGCATTTTCAATCTTTTACCAACAAAGAATATACCAACAAAGAATATAACAAGATGTTAACATAAGAATGGCAAATGGGATTTCATGTAGTGTGTCTGCTTGTTTCTTGAGTTTACTTGTTCCTAAAATACATTTTGTTTTATTTATGTGACATTATATCTATTATACTGCTTGCAGTCTGTCTGAAAAGCATTTTTCTTTATCTTTGTGTGACTTGCTATCATTTAACAAGACTAAAAGTCTAGCTAGCAGCTTTGGGAGACTGTAATTAGGGACAGCAGTGCCTTGAGACAAATGTAAATGCTCCGTACTTGTATAGTGCCTTGCTAGTCTTTTCGACCACTCAAAGCGCTTTTACACTACTTCTGCATTCACCATTCACACACACATTCACTCACTGAGCGTAAGTGCTCAAACAGAAACTAACATTCACACACATTCATACACTGGCGGAACAGCCGCCAGGGGCAATTCAGGGTTCAGTGTCTTGCCCAAGGACACTTCGACACACAGACTGGGGGAGCCAGGGATTGAACCGCCGACCTTGTGATTAACTGCCAACCCGCTCTACCTCCTACGTGCATTTGCGTGCTAATGTTAGCACGCTAACATGCTCACAATGACAATCTAACATGCTGATGTTTAGCATGAATGATGTTAAACAAGTTCACCATCTTAGTTTAGCATTTAAGCATGCTAAAATTAGCTAATTATGATTAAACACACAGTGAAGCTGAGGCTGATGGGAATGTCAGTACTGGAAAGATTCTAAATTTGACCAGTTGGTGGCGCTAGAGGAAAAGGTTGAGGGAATCCCAAAGTAATGACAATTCATCCTGAAGGGGACTATGCATGGATGAAGCTGCAGTACAAGATGCTGCATTTTCAGGATTCACTCCTAAGAACGCAACAATCTTTGTAGGACTCTAGTTTTCCATGACACCGCCACCAACATAAGCTAGCCAAAGTGTGAGTCACTAGCTAGCTAACAGTGTTAGTCTTAAAGCCGTTGACAGCCCCTCCTTTTCACATTTGAAATATTTTACAGGACAAGCCTTTGTCCTGCTGGTGGCACTAGTGGAAAAGTCACGGTCACCAATGTAAGTCCAGTCAGATTCCTCGTCTGGGGTCAATAAAAGTATGTACTAATGCTGCAGCATAGCTAAAATTGGATTATCAGTTGAGTAAAAGATTAGATGAAAATGTAGTCAAAAAGCCACTTTGTTTGTCAGTCAAGCTACAAATTCTGTACAGAGAGCCATTTGTTTCCATAGAAGAAAAACAAATGTTGGTCAGTCATTTGAACATGCACCAGCAGCATCCCTGCAGCCTTCCTGTCCATTTCCTTTCAGTTGGTCAGCGTGGGCCGAGTTTGGACACCCTATTGCAGATCTCTCGCTGCGTCTGGCACTGATGAGGTCATGGCTGTGTGGGCAGCTCGGCCCATATGTTGCATAGAAACTGTGTGAAAGTCCTAATCCCCAGCAAGGCATTATGCAATGACTTTGCCAAAGGGCCACCCGCCTGTCAATCACAGAAGTAATGTCATGGGTAGAAACATCATGTTCTCCAATGAGACCCAGCGAAGGCCAAAGCTGAGTCTTTGCTTTGTTTGTCATCTATCTATCTATCTATCTATCTATCTATCTATCTATCTATCTATCTATCTATCTATCTATCTATCTATCTATCTATCTATCTATCTATCTATCTATCTATCTATCTATCTATCTATCTATCTATCTATCTATCTAGCAGAGGCTCACTCTGGGTCTGGTTTTTATGTCTTGAACATGAAAGATTAAAACTGGTGTTTCAACACACATCAAGGCTAACTGTGGCTGGATTAAGTTTGGGATGTTAGGGGTCCCTGGTTGTCAACTTAATTTAACAAAGCGTTATCAGAAATATGCAGCATGTGAGAACATAATAATGGTCATGACAGGGCAAGACAAAGCCATAAGACTTTTTAGAAACTGCCTTAAAACAACAGGTCGACAATTTGTGAAACATTGGCTTTACTGCTGAGAGTCAGATGAGACGTTTATAGGCCTACCACTCTGTAAGGCCACAAGCTGGTAGCTTAGCTTAGCATGAAGAGTGGAAACACCTGCGCTTAACTCTGTCCAAAGATAACAAAATCCACCTACATCTCCAAAGCTTACTTATTACCACATTTTATATTATATTTTCAAATTAAAACCAGAGGTGTTAAAAGGGCAGGTAGTTTACAACAGGTTTGCATATGTGTGGCCTGTTTCCCTGCCCATATGTGTTTCCCTTCCTCTTAACATTATGCTGCCAAACGTAAACAAAAAACATGGCTGACCATCACAAACTGATATTTCTTATAGCCTATAAGGCTGCACAAAACTGAACTCTCAGTAGTGACCTTGGTGTTAATTTAAATACAGCCGTTTTAATGTCAATGACTGACATAACTGTAGGCCTACGTTACAGTTTGGGAGAAGTTGGCCTGTAGCCTATATGCAAAAATTTGTGCTAATTCACGCCTACTGCGAGTCCTGTGTCGCTGTCTGTGGTGCTGAATGAAGCTCCAACCGGCCTCTGTACACACAATAGGCTACACATCAGTGCTGTCTGAAAACCTTGGATGTCCGAAATGTGAGCCTAGATTATTCAACCCATGTTCAGGGCAGCTGCAATCTCTACAGACAGTCCCGATGTGTTTAAAAAGCAGTAGCCTAAACATACCAGCCTGAACTGAAAACCGCATGAACCCATGTAGTGCGAGGTGCATCGTTGGATGCTCCTTCATTCATTTGAGGACAGACACTCCGCTTGTGCGTGTAGGAGGAGGGGCGAGAGGGAATCCCAGGAAGGGGTTACAAATATCGCGTTGCTGCTGTCGCCCCATCCAGTCACCAGTTTCATAGGAAGTGATCGTAGAGGAGCAACGACTGGATGCATGAAACGGACAAGAGTTTCAACTTTCTGTGTTTTTGAAGAGGGACGAGAGGGAGCGACGCGCTCCTCTCACTCACGCTGATGTTTACGGGACAAGACAAGCTCCTCCGCGGCGAATCAGCGGCAATGTCAGTCCGCCCGAGGAGCCCAAGGATGAAGCGCGTCTCAGAGCAGCGCCACTCAACTCCGGTGCAATAGTGTGTAAAATAATCGCCTGGTTGTTTTCTCCTGAGCTTTTGAACACGTTGTCCTTTGTAACCAAATGTGGGAAGAAGCTCACGTTTCTTCGGGGAGATTGTTTTGAAACAACAGAAGAACTTGGGTTCAGTATCGGCTCGGCTGATTCTACACATTGTGTTTTGCAGTGATTGTTTAGGCCTCCAGTCGCTCGACTGGACAGCATCGAAACGCAGAAAACCCTCTGGCAAAATGTCAAGGATGCTCCGAGAAGGAGCGCAGACCGTAGACACGGCAGCATGACTGGCACCACTGAGACACAGGATACAGGTCAGAAGTGGAGTTGAGAGAACCGCTGTCGTTGCTTTGTAATTCTTCACCAAACACAATGGGACTGCTTGACATTTGTGCATTTTCCTGGGCTTCTTCGACGTGACACCGGACTCCCTCTGTGTGTGTCTCTTTGGCTCCGAGTGCGTCTGAACGCTGCTGTGCAGTTCGGTGGATGCAGCAGTCTTGTTGGATCCGTACACAGATTAGTGAGGGGTCAACAGATTGTTTCAGTGAGGGGAAATCCCCGCCAGGAGCCCCGCCGGTCTTCATTACGCCATGGATGACTCGGGGATAATACGGCGCCGGAGGCTGCAGGTGAGTGTGGCCGTACAGCAGGCTGGACATCATCAGCCTGAGATGTGTCTCTTCCTCTACTGAAAATCTTCCCCATTGTTTCTAGGCCACACAGTCAGACATCAACCCATTACACCACAGGCTCATACACTTGACAAGTTGCTGTAATTTTCAGTTTGTATTTTATGCCTTCAGCGTTACAGTAGGAATCCTTACTTTTACAAGTGCAGCCTATCAGTGTAATGTTACAGGCCTCAATATTTCCAATGAGACTTCTAAAATTATTTACCAAATAGTCTAGCCTCATTGTATGTATCAGCTCTTATACTGACACTATAAACGAATGGAGCCAGCTAATCAATATTACACTTTGCTGTGATACACTATCCAAACATGTATTGCAGTCTTACATTATTTTTGTAATTGTGAACATTAGGTAATGTCTTCAAAGTCTTTGTTCAAACAACTGTCAAAAGCCAGAGATATAGTGTACTATTGTAAGACTGCAAAAGTGGCAAATCTTCACTCTGCAGAAGCTGGAGTCAGCAAGGGTTTGGCATTTTTGCAAAACAAAAACTTGACATGCTGGTTATTTGATTGATTAAAATAGTTCCCCATTAATTTCCTTACTAACTGATTAATTAGGCAGGTTATTTCAGCTCTTTGCTGTGATGTTCACTTATCAGCAATAAGCTCATTTTATTTAGTTTAGCTTATGCATGTTATACACTCTCTTTGGCAAAATGTTGGTAATGAATTGTAACTCATGCCTACTGATGTCATGTGTTCAAATGACTGTGGTCATCCATTATGAAGCAGCCTGCTTAACCACTGGTCATACACCCCCCTCCATCTTTGTGTGATTCAGTCAAGTGAACTGAGCAGAGATGAGCAGCTTGCAGGCCGGGCGGAGAGCAGCCTCCTGTGGGCGTTTGTGTGTGCATTTATTTAATATGGTAGTTGTATTGCCAAAAAAAGGGAGTAGAATTGCCAGCGAGTGCTCTGAATGTTACCTCTGAGCGGCGCAGAGGCAAATTGACCATATTGCTGTAAAAAGAGAGAGGGAGAGGGAAAAGGGTGTAAGGGAATAAAGGGAGGATTAGTAGTGAGGTGTGCTGATGGTTTCATGTCTCATCATCCCCACCGCTCAGCTCACTGCTCTGCTGCTCTGATGTATGACAGCAGCTGTAAGGGAATTAATCATCGTAGAGTTAGACTCACAAAGTCGCTGGCATTTTATAGATATAGGCAGGCCAGCTGAATTATTTGCTATATGTCACTGTGTGTGTATGTGTGTGAAAGACAGTGTGTGTGTACTGTGTAGACTTTTAGTTTAAGGGATGTGTGCCTTTAGTTTGCATAGAGTACCTATGTGTTTCCATTATGTGTGTTTGTGTGTGTGTGTGTGTGTGTGTGTGTGTGTGAATGTGTGTGTGTGTTTACATAATTGTGTGTTGACGTGTGATTGGCTCTGCGTGTCCTATTCAGCTGCCTTGTTACTCCCCTGGGTCTCATCATTCCAACCGTCACTCTCACTCTCTAAAACACACACACACATGTGCAGACACACATGTGCGCGCGCACACACACACATACGCGCGCACGCACACACATACGCCACACGCACACACACACACACACACACACACACAATCATTCTCTCAACACCATATGGTGACACACCCCACTCTCCTGCAGTCAGGGTCAGGGGTCACACCCATGGTGCATTGCTTCAACATGACCAACATGTAATGAACATCTATGTGCCTGCTGCAATCTGTGACATGGCATTTGGTTGAACTATTGAACCGTCCGTTGTAGATGTCGTGCTGTATTTAATGCTTTGTTGATGCTTGCGTGTTATTCCTCAATTGTAAGTGGCTTTGGATAAAAGCGTCTGCCAAATGACTAACCTTAATTTAACTATTAGCCTATGTAATACCATACAAAGACAATACTTAGAAATAATAACAATTTATTATTTATTATTATTGCTACTAAACCATGTGTCATCTAGCCTAAATGAAAAATTTATCTGAAATTTGAATCCTCCACACCTTTTTTGTATGCAAATACTATAAAGATTATGCAGGTACTGTGCAAATGTTTCCTTGTTTATGGAACAATTTTGGACATATTTGTGGAAACATCGTCTAAGCTTCAGGCCTCTGGATGTGCTTCCCTTGACTTGCTGTCAGCTTGTGTGGTGTGCTGTCGACTGGAGCATGTCATAACCTCGTAGCCTATAGGCTAGCCAATGAATGTTGAAACAAGTTGTCCCTTTTACAACAAACCCACATAATCCCAGCAATCAACTGCTAGGGGTTTGAGCAGTCTGTCCCTCGACAACATTCAGCATTTGGGAGGACCCATCATGCAATTAAGTTTGTAGTCCACTTAGAAAGTAGGGCCCTGCAAACTAGGCTAACTAGCTTCCACTTTCTGAGTGGTTAACTTAGCATGCTAGCATTAGCACTGATTCTCATAAGATGTTGTTTTTTGTTTTATATGAACACCTGCTGAGTCATATGCAGCTTCTGCTCTCACAGTGTGGTATTCGATCCACATTATACAAAGGACCGTCTCTATCTAGTGCTGGCTGTCTCTCCTTCATGGGCTGTGGTGATGGCAAATAATCAGAAACTCAGAGAAATCTTTAGTCTTGTGACCTCAAGTTTCTTTACCAGTCATTGTTACCACAGGCATGCTATTCACAAATTATCAATAAAATAAATGGCTGCACAAACATAAACAGTACCAGACCATCCAGTAGGCACTCATGCCTCATCCCAACCCATCAGCCCCTCTGCTTTTGCCCTCTGTCAAACCGAGATTGGTTAGTCAGTCACTGCTGTAGATGATGACTGGCCCCGTCACTGTCTCTTGACAGCAGGACACTCCTTAATTGATCCATGTTGTTCTTCTCCGAGCCCACTCCCCACCATTTTTCTTGTGCAGTGTGTCCATAAAATGACTCGACTGGCCGGCTCATCCTGACAGAGCAGCAATGTGCTTTATATGCAGTCATTCCTTTAGTGCATGCAAGATGACTTTGAAGGAAGCAACAGCAAAGGACCTTTTTAGAGGTTTGTATGTGCCAGGAGACAGATTTCACTGGACTATGGTTTACTGCCTGCATCGAAATGTTTTCCCTCTGGCTTTTTGAATGGCTGACTGAATAGATGGATGAAGGGACGATGGTTTTGACTCACTGGTTAGAAAGCTGACTTCATGCTTGCTGAATAGCTAAAGAAAAAAATCTCAGACAAATCACATTATCATACATTTTTAATCTGTCCACTGGTTCAAGACAACAAAAGAAATATTTTTGCATTCCAATTACGCTAACAATTATAAATAAATAAATGTAGCAAAATAACATGAATTTCAACGTCCTTCTCTATCTCTGTACATTCATGCCTACGATTGAGTGAATTAACAAATGATGCATTCAGACAGTGACTCAAAACACCCCCCCTCCACACACACACACACACACACACACACACACACACACACACACACACACACACACACACACACACACACACACACACACACACACACACACACACACACACACAGTGTGTATACATTATATGAGTGCTAAAATTGAACCATATAACAAGCTTATTTGTTGTCAGAGTGAACATGCTTTGACAGAAATAGGCCATCTGCAGGTTAGACACTATAAAGCACAACATTAATCTGTATCTGTAAGCATTTTGTTTTAAGTCATCTTAAAACAAAATGCTCACACATGAAATACACAATCACCCTCCAGTGAGAGCATTTGATTTGATATCATAGGCGCACAGTCTCCTTTTTTTTTTTTTTTTAGCCTGGGACTAAAGGGGATCAGAATATCGTCTATGAGCTCAAATCCCAGCTCCCTCCCCCAGAGGACGAAGCTAAACCTAGATAAAAAAGAGCAACCGTTCCTGTCAGAGAAGGGAGCAAATATAGTGTGGAATTGTGTTGCTTTCTAATCTGTGATCGATGGGTATGTCATGTTTGTGACAGAGCCTCCCATCTGTTGTCAGTCACCCTTCACCACCGCCAGACTTCATTAGCGGGACTCGGAGAGCATTTAGCTCTAAACCCAGCAACACATCAGCATCAGCCACCATGCTTTTTTTAAACAATCTCTTTTACATGCTGTGACGTGGGAAATGCGTCCATGCAATGAGCAACAAGCGTGGCATTCTGACACACTAATTATACCACAGGAGAATCAAGTCACAGAAAATGCATGCTTCCTCCTGGATAATATTTCCTTAATGATATATTCTCTGCTTATTCTCTACTTTGTGGAAATTCTGAGACTGTGAGTCATAAAGGCAGGTTTAGAAGCAGACTGGTATGCTGGTCTCCAGGCACAATGACCACAGACAATGTCTAGATTGGAATTTGGAAATTAGTTGGCCCTGTCTGACCTTTTTTTTTTTTTTTTACAAATTTAAGTCAAATAAGCGGAGAAATTTAGTCAGATACTATGAGACACTACTTCATAAGAATTATAATATGTAAGTGAGGGTGACACAGGACCGCTTTAATGAAATTTTTATTGGGTTAATAAAGGACGTTGTCACTTGAGGATTTAATAATTAAACTACCATAGCACAGGGCTATAATCTACAGTCCTGTAGATTCACAGCACAGTTTTGAATTCAGTTGTAATTCTGCATTTGCAACTATTTTTCTTGTTTACTATGTGCAACCATGAACCAAGGAAAGACATCATGTAAGAAATGAAGATGGATGCATGATATTTGTCTGTTTATTAGTTCAGGCACCTGTAGAGATGGCTGCACTTTGTTTAATGTGCCAACTGGTTCTTTTTATTGTCTAGACATGCCAGAACATTAATGAGCCCCTCGGAGGGACATCAGATAGACAACAAGCAGATGTTCACAGGTCTGGATTCAGAAACAAAGGAAGTATAGCAGTCAGTAGTGTTCAGCTAAAATGTTTAATGCATTTGGATTTTTGTACTAAATGGACTATTTATCTGCCGACCTGTCCGGGGTGTACCCCGCCTTTCACCCAATGTCAGCTGGGATAGGCTCCAGCCCCCCACGACCCTGTACGCAGGATAAGTGGTTGACGATGGATGGATGGACTATTTATGCAAAACTGACCTGCTTTAGATGAGTGTGACACTTGAGGCAGCTAACAAACAGCCAGCATAATGGCACTAGAGGAAAAGTCAGAAGATCACCAAATTCAGTTGGATTCATCCTCTGGATACATCAAAAGTCTGTAGCAAACATCATGGTAATCTAGATAAAAATTACACATGGTGTGAATTTAACTGAGTGATTAGAATCACCATCATGATAAATTTTATTTACTGAAAATATTAGCAGTTCAATACATCAAATATGATAAAATCTAAATAATATAGGCTAATATGTAGGAGTTTTGTGTGACACGATGAGGCTTTATGTGGTCAATAGTACACTGGATAGTACACTACTGCTCTCTAATGGCACTGACTGCCGGGTCTAGTCAGGGCTCGTTTGTATAGTTAACCCTCCTCCTCACTGAGAAGCCTTTGTTGATCCCTCTTGCTCTTATAAGCCATCTTCCTGGCTCTGACAGCTCAGGGTCAATTAGCCTGATCAATGAAGGACAAAGTGAAGAAGGATCAATAGGTTGAATATTCATTTGTCCTTGTAAAGAGGGGTTTGTCCCTGTTAACATGCAAACCCTCGGGACATTGTGACTGGCATATGTCCCTGAGGTGAAAAGAAGGTGATATTGGTTGAGTGTTTTCCACTCTGTTTAGTATATTGTGTATTGTATATTGTGGCGCCTCTCTACTCAACTTTCTCCTCTGGAGGTACTTACCTGTGACATGGACGTTAGCTGAATGGTGACTGACATAAAGACGCCCTGTTGTGCTGGAGGTTTGTCCTTGTAAGTCAATGCTTTCAGGCTGCCACAGTATAATACATATTTTGTGCTTCACAGGAGATCAGGAGCAGCAGGTCCACACACATACATGCTCACTCTCACACAGACACACAAAATCTTTATCCGAAGGTTAACCTAATAATTGCATTGACTGTAGTTAGAAGGCGGTCGATGCGATGCTAACAGCATTAACCTGAATGTGATAGGAGAAGGTGTGAAGCGGCTAATGCATTAATTGCATCGGCTACCATACAGTATGCACTAACTCAGATAGAGACACTCATTTACACACACACACACACACACACACACACACTCACGTGCAACTAAAGGCCAGAATACTCGGGCTGAAGGCTAAGGCTGTGGGCTTGAAAACACAACCGCCCCACCCCGCCATCTACTCCACCCTTGTTTACACCATCTCTCTGTATCTTAGTGTGCACGGTTTTGTTCAGAGCCAGGCTGTGCTGGCATGAGATCTGGCTCTGATCGAGCTGTTTTCATTCTGCACAGTGGGTGTCTCGCTGCTGTTTCAGCCCAATGTACTCTGTCCATCTGGACTCAGGAGATGGGAGGCTAGAAGGCGAGAGAGAGAGAGGGGTAAAGGGTTCCTGGCTCAATGGCAGAAAGGAACAGACTCACTGGTTTGAAAACAAACACAGCTAACCAGGACAAGTTCAAGTCGCATACCTTGTTAGTGTGGATTTGCACTTTGGTGATTCCTCAAAGGCCCAAAACCCCCGGGTTCACTGCATAGCCCTACCTTGCTTAGTTACTGTTGCTATGTCTGTCAAACCACTCAAAATTTGTAGTCACTTTAGAAATATGGGGTCAAAAGCAGACATCTCATTTCAAGTCGCAGAGCGTAGATTTTGGCGTCTGAACAGACAACTGTTGCTAACGTTATGTCAGTGGGTTGGTTGAAAAGGTAATCTCCAGCTGACTGGGGTTAAAACAAGACCCCTGTTAAAGGGGTGTTAACATCGCACTGGATGGCTTCATACATGAAACAATGCTAAATGTTTGAAGCTAAAGCTACATGTCCCAGGCAAAAAGTCAGCACAGCCATTGTTCTTGTATTGCAGTGTGGAGCTAGTTAGTGTTATTATTACTACTGAGTCAAATTTTATTGCACAGGGCACAAGGTAGATTTATTTGTCACATTACAACAGGTTGTAAAGTGAAATTGAGTTTGTAACTTCCTCCTGCTATGTAGCAGACAATGTACAGTAATATAAAAGCAATTATAAAAATAGTGAACAGAAATAAACTACATTCAATGGAGCAGTGCTGTGGATGAATTAGAGTTTAAGAGTCTGATATCTTGAGAGAAAGAGCTGCTCTTCAGTCTGGTGGTGTGGCAGCAGAAACTCCTATGTCTCTTCCCAGAAGACAGAAATTTAATTTAAGAAAGACAATGCTTTCAAAAGGCTTATGGTGACTTTAAATAGTTTTTCGAACAGTTTACACATAAAGGCCAATTTAATAGTCATGGGGTCTATGCAGTTATAATGTCTCCTGTTGCTCCAGAAGAGTGTATAAATAGCATGTTTTGCAAGCGTATATTTAAGAAGAAGATATACTGTATTATTTATTATTTAAATTTCTCTGTACCTGATCTCTCTATTGTTCTTTTTGTTTGTCTTTCTTCCAGAAGGATTTGCCTCTGCCTCGCAAGAACAGCAGGTGAGTGTTACCTTTGTTCTTCCTCCCCTTCTACTTTCTCCCTCCTTCTGTCTTTTCTCTCCTCTCTGGGTAGAGACCTGGTCCCTCAATGTAGAAAAAGCAATCACACCATAAGAAGCTGCTGAACAAGTTTGTTGTGTGTGTGTTGTGGTTTGAAAGCTCTGTGGAGACTTGAGTGGTGCTTGTGGTGTGGAGTGTGTGGTCCTTGTGTGAATGAGGAGGAGGTCGGCTGGGGGGATGCTGGGAGCCTGTCGGAGTATGATTAAGGCCAGCTGGGAGCTCTGGAGGCTGTCCATGGTGCTGAAAGCCATTCTGGCTTTTTCCAGTCACTCAGTTACACGCTCTTTATCTCCCCTTCCCTCCTATTGCTTGGCTATTAATCTGTTTCTATTCTGCTATCATTTCCACCCCTTGGCTTTCCAGATCCACTCTACATATCCCTCTTTTCTTAATCTCGTCTCTTGGTCTTCTTTCTTTCTCTCTCTTACACCCTTGGAGTTTAGATTGTCTGGTTGCCAATTTATCAGTGTTTATCAAACATGAAATGAAGCCTCAGACCAACTCTTGTTTGTGTTAGGGATGTGTTCTCCTGTCCATCTCACTGGTGTCTTTCACTCTCCACTGGTACTTCCAATTTCGATCATAATGACCCTCTCTCTTGAGACAGCTTCCATTTGGATTCCGTCTGTCTGTTTTGCATCACACACACATGCATGTTATCAGCTCCACCATCTATTATAGATGAGCTCAGTGGAGCTGGCTTCACATTTAATCTGCCTGCTGAACCCATTCATGGGTAAACACAGCCATTCACGGTACGTGTGTTGTTGCGTGGCATACATCAGTTATGCTTTTTTTAAATCTTTGATTCTATTCATCTATTTCTAAGTTATGTAACAGTCCACATGACCTTGTCCTTTAGTCAATCTTCAGTCTCTGCTGAGGTAAATTAACCTCCCATTACGCTCTGTTTCCCTCTGCTTCTATCATTCATGGTGTCCATGGCCTGCAGTAAGAGCTTTTAACTTCCCATCAGGTTCTTTCAGTGCACAGACATTGAGAGCAAAGAATAAAGAGAACAACACAAACCCCAAATAAGTCACAAAATTAGCCTCTGTACCACGGCACATTAGCCTTAAGAAAATGACCCACAATCCCTTGCTGCATTTTGTTGATACTTTTGAAAACACAGACCCACCCTATCTGCATCCCTCCCTCCCTCCCTCCCTCCCCTGCCTCCCTCTCTGTCTCTCCCTCCCTCTCGCTCTCCCTCTCCTTTAGTACTTGGCCACACTTGATACACAGACACTGGCGCACATCTAAAGGTTGTGGGAGCTACGGTAAGCGTTGCATTGCGATGTGCGGCTTTCTGACTGCTGTCCCTCACCGCTCAACTGTTTCTGCTGCTCCTGTTGCTCAGAGCTACGTCTAGATACCCAGCAGGCAACATGTTCCGACGCACTAAAAGGTACAACAAGAGACGCAGAGGGTAGTGATGATAAGATGATTCACGATGACTATTCTGTGATGTGAGGTGTTGTAGTCCCTCTGCTTCTCAGTCCTTTCTCTGCGTGAGTCTGCATTGTCTGCAGTATATATTACAGAGAGGCTCGCATTGGCAGTGTGAATAGTGTGTAAGGTCACTGTTTGTGTGTGAGCCTGTGTATCTAACTGGGTTTTAGATGTCTGCAGAGTATGCATGTTGAGAGTGATTTTTAGTATATCACTAAAGGTGTTGCAGCTTGTGTGTAGGTCAGATTAAAGGCCCAGCAAAGGGTTGAATGTGAAAACTTTGTTGAAGTTTTATTGTATGCAATCATAGTATGCTGTTTAAAGGATATGTGTCTAAATTAATGTAATGTTTAAACACTTGAGCTGATTCGTTTTAGTCCGTAAACCCATACAGACATTTATGTGATTACTTTTTAGCCATGCTAGCAGCGCTGCTCTGAACGGCGATTGCTCTACCACTTTGGTCCAGATGGAAATATCTCATGAACTATTTCATGAATTGAAGTGTCTCCAGAGGATGTAATGTCATTGCTGATCCCCTCATTGTTCTTCCAGCACCATCATCAGGTTGACATTTGTGGTTTTGAGTGCAATGTCTCGACAGATATTGGATGGATTACCATTAGATGCGGTACAGACATTCATGATGTGCAGAGGAGGAGGTCAGTTTGGTTGAATTTAGCTCAAAGCACTGCTGTGCTTAAGTACAGCCTCGCAGAGCAGCTAGCATGGATGTAGAGTCTTAGTCTTGTTATATAACAGTTCAACTTTGGGAATTTGGAGGATGTGTTTAGGTTCTGATACATAAACACTTAATTTCACACTTTCATTTTACATAATTCTCATTGTGAAGGACAACCATCTTATGGAATATGATACAGTTAAAAGTCAAATTTCCAGAAATCATACATTACATAATTATCACCAAAATGTTAATAAACAAAATCTGTAAATATGGCATGAAAATGAACCTTAAGATTGGAATATATATTTTATATATATTTTATATTTTATATATAGTTTTACCACAATATTTTTAGCCCTGGTTATGTTTTGTTGTTCCTGATGTAACTGTAACATCAAGTTATTGAAAAGCGGCATCTCTGAATCATTTCCAGACCTGATTCACTGTCTGAACGGATCAATCAATGATTACATGAGCAAAAGATGAGACAGACAGAACCAAGTCTGATTCACTGATGGTAAGAGATGTGTTTCTGAAGTTGGATGATCATGTGGGTTTGTTGGGGGAAGTATTTACCCAGCTGAAGTTCCCTACCAACTATAGTTGCAACTGCATTTTGATTTTACTGTAAAGTAAGGCAACTAAAATATAATTTCCCTGCAGGGATTTATACAAAATCACATTATCACATTTCTATACTGTGGGCACCATTTTAATTTGTGCTTACAATTAATACTTTTAATCACTCTGATGTCAACAGCCTGAAAATTTGAGCTGACATTCAAGCAGCGGGGGTTTCCTCTTTGGCGGCGGCAGTAGTGGATGTCATGCTGAGTCTCTCAGAGTGACTTCATTCTCCCCTGCTGATCAGGGATTAAACCAGCTTCTATTACAGCAAAGACTCAGGGCACACCTGAGCCCAGATACTCAGGCAAACAGATGGACGTCATGCAGAAGTCTCTGTTTCACTCCTACAGTTGTGCTTAAGCTCAAGAGAAATCATTAAAAAATATATTCCTGCAATGTGTATCAAATGCAGAATGGGTTCATCATATGGAGAGGGGATGAGAAAAGCTTAAAATGATGATGTAATAAGTGAAGTTTAAGATAATTTCAAACATTTCCCTCTAGTTGCTAAAAGGCAAAGTCATGGCTAGGAAAGAGAGAAGAACAAGGGAATGAGAGATTAAGATAATGAAAGTGAAGAAGGTGGAAAAGAGAGAGCTTGTGCAAGAGGTGAAAGGAGGAAAGACTGAGATGGAGTGCAGGGCCCTGGGGTGATATCTGTGTCTGCTCCTCCATTAGGGACCAGCTCACTAAGGTTACGTGAGCATGCAAGACACACATATTAGCTTTGACTGCCTCCCTCCCTCCCTCTCACTCACTCTTTCTTTCTTTCTTTCTTTCTTGTTTTCTTTCTTTCTTTCTTTGGTCTCTCTCTTTCACTTTATTTCTGTTTTTTCCCCCTTTCTTTCATTCACCCTCTCCGTATTTTTCTGCACGTCAAGTGAGGAAAGATCCAAGATTAACTGTCCATTTAATGATGAGATTGTGCTCATGAGCGTAATAGTTTGTTCACTAAGTGACTATTAGCTAAACTGCTGCCCCGAACGGCAATTGTCCATTCATAGCTCTGCAACCGTGACTAAGCAAGGCAGGTCTGTCAAGCTTTGGATCTCTTCACATGCTGAAGCCAGTATGCGTGCGGCTGTAGTAAGAGAGCATTTAAAGCATTTGGAGAGTGGTGTCTTACTTTTAAGCCTTTCCCATACAAAAAAAACTTGTACGTTGGGAAGTACTTACTCATACATACCCATGTATAAGTATATAAGCTAAGCAGCCAAATGGGATTATGTTAGAATGAAATAACAGTCTGATCTTTGTCATACTTATAATGCTAGGACTAATAGCTCTACACTGCAGTACAAGAACAATGGTGTTTTTTTATTTTCATGTCCTCTAGATGCATCAGTGGGTGAGGATGCTGACTGTTTGCCTGGGATATGCAGCTTTAACCTCAGTCTTTTAGCACAATTTAATTCATCTAGCCAAGTGCATATTTACCTTAAGACCCCATTTTAAAAGAGTCAGCTGGAAAAAATAAAGAGATGGCCAGAGACAGCCTTTTCAATCAACTCAGTGAGCTAACATTGATTAGCTAGCTACTCACATCTGATCAAATCTGCTAGCGACTGCTTGTGAGTCTCCTGCTAGAAATAAGAAGCTGCTTTTGTATACCCCTATCTGAACCCGGAGACCCACACGAGTGGAAAACTTGACATGCGCAGCAACAGTAACTAAGGGGAGCAGGGTAAGCAAACTATCAATTGGTGTGTGTGTGTGTGTGTGTGTGTGTGTGTGTGTGTGTGTGTGTAGGCTCCGGTGCCAGTGTGTGCTGGCTTTCCCCAAAAGCACAGGATTCAATACACACACGCTCATACAGAAGGTGCTACATCTTCCATTAGCTCCTGATTTCAGTAAAGGGCCCTGGCTTTCCTCTTAGAGTTGAGGGACTCTTGTTCTCTTTGATCCTCCTCCTCCACTGACTCCCTCTCAAGGCTTCTCTTACAGGAAAACACTTCTCGCTTCTCAACGGCATTAAAATGTACCCGCACTTGATAGATATTGCTGTTGTCAGCTGCTGTGTAGTTTCCCAGACTGAAACTGAATATTTGAGCCTATTACAGAAAAAACACCAACCACAACAACAATAAAATAGTGCTTTTCAGCCCGGTTGAGTGGCTCTGAAGTGTTGTCAGGTATCTTTGGGACCCCAAAGAGCTGAAAAATCTGGGAAGAAAAGAGGCAAAAGGAAGGATCTGTTTGTCTTTTCTCCTAGCCATTGTGTATTAGGTCAGGCGACGATTTTGACATTTAACACAGTGCTTGGTGCAGTGGAGTGGAGATCTGATGGAGCTGAGTAAAGACAGCGTTGGGCCTCAGGCCCTCTCCATGACCATTTTAGCTTCTGTTCTTGCCTTTTACTGCTTCTGCCATGACCCATTGGACAATATTGTTTGATTTACTTACTTAAAGAGACTTGGATGGGCTAATAGGAATCAATACAAACTGTCTATATCCTGTGCATACACCACTCTTAGTACTGTATTAAAACAAGCCGGATATCATACCCTAGTGCTAGAGCTGTAATGATGATTTCATTCATTGCTTAATAAAATAACTTGAAATGAATCATCAATAATAATCAGTTCAATGTATAATCAATTTTAAAACAAAAATACCAAGCTTTCCCTGGTTCCAGCTTCTAAAATGTGATGATTTGCTGCTAAGAGTAATAGGTAGGCAGGCAGGTACATTTATTGTCACAATGTAACACTTTATATAATGGAATTGTGCTTTGTAGCTCCCTTCTGCTACATAGCACACAATGTACATTAATACATAAGCAATTATAAAAATAAACAATATTTAATGATCAATGTAGCAGTGCTGAGGATGAATTTGAGCTTAAACGTAATCGTTTTGGGCTCTGTAGGTTGTTGCTGTTGTTGTTGTTGCTCATGTCAGGTTCTCTGTGATGCTGATCCCAGGAACCTGAAACTGTTCACCTGACCCACCTCAGCTCCACTGATGTAGACAGGAATTATTAAATAGTATGATTATAAATAAATAAATAAATAAATAAATTCATTAATTGTCTGATTGTACAGTTTTCCTCATCATACTTGGGACTTATAGTTCTACAATACAATGAAAGAACGCAGCTTCTTCTTTATTTCCATGTGTTCTACATGGGTCATCATTTGGTGAGACTTATTGGCTGGTTCATGCAGCTTTAGCATTAGCTTTTGTCTACCTGAAATCAAGGACCTATTGTTTAAAATAATACCCAGAATTGTGATGGTAAATCTGACATTGTGTCATGTGAGACATATGACACATTAAAGACAGTTCATCTGTTACTGCATATTTTCACTATAAAATACTTAGATGTTGCAGTTACATTTGCTCTGTATGTACGAATGGTGCACATTTTATAATGGGGCTGAAATATTAATCAGAATTTTATCAAAATCGCAGGAGATACTATATTTCTTAAAGGTTATTTGTGTGCCAAAATACCATTTAAAATTAAATATTGTTGTGCTGCTAAGATGTCCTGGTCTACATAAGATGTTTTCTTAAGTGTAGAGACTTAAGAAATCTTGCTTTAGTACAGATCCTTGCAAAAATCACCACAATGCATTTTAATATGTTTTTCAATTAAATGAGAATAATAATATAAAAATCATAATTCCTCCAAGTATTGCAAATCACATCGCAATTGCAATATAAGTCAGACAGTACAAACTGCAAGCACAGATGTTTCTTTCCCTTTCAGTGCCCTTACACATACAGCATGTTCTTTTGTCAAAACCTGTCATTTGGTTCAATTGTTTATATGTATACCATGCTAGTTTTCCTACTATTTTACATGTTAGTTATTGTTTTTGTGGTGACTTCAGAGTTCACTTCCCTGTGAGTGACCCCCCCCCTCCACTGTTCTACCTCCATTCTTAAAAATGCAGCTCCTGATCTCTTTTCCAATCTCACATTGTGGTTATTTATTTATTTTCCATTTTAAGGGAAGGATATAGGATACTGATTATCGTTGCAGGGATGAGACCGGTGACATTTTAGTTATTGAATGTGACTCTGCCAGTGGCCCAATGAGTTCTAGATTCCTTTACCTGATGCCAGGTAATTTGCTTGGCATTTCACATTGTGTCGCATTACAAAATACCCCCACCTAACGGTGAACTTGAGTGACACCTATATTGAGCAGCATTTGTCCTCCTTCTCCTCTCCCTGGTTGTGGTCCCTGGTTGGCGTTATCAGAAGCCTCCTTGCTGCACGCTGCATAGCAACAAGCCGTCATGTGACCATGTTTCCCTCCTCTCCCATTCTCTCCAGGGTTGTAGACGCCAAAGAAATTTCCACTGGTTTTTGTTCCTGGAATAAAATGCTCCAGTCCTTTTGTGCTATTATAAAACTTTCACACACATATACCGTAAAAGAAAAAGGGGTCTATGCACACTTCATTAATGTAAATTATTACCAAGAACATAAAATGAAAAACACAAAACATTCAATTGTTTCTGCATCCCTTTCTCTTACTTCATCCTTTCCCTGAAACGTCTCTTACATTTTTTCCACGACCATATCAGTGATTTATTCACCACTATCATTTCTATCTCTGGCTGTTTCTCATTCATTCACTGCTCTCTTCACGCTCTGGAGGTAAACACACAAGTCTCCGCCTTTCTCTTTCTTCTCTTTGAAGTACTTTTGCTTTAAGCCTTACTTTGTCTTTCTCCAGCCCCTCCTCCACTATGAGTTCTGCTTCTGTTTGACTTTGTATATTACATACATTTGTGTGGATTCATATGACTGGGCGGTTTGGTTTTGATCAATATTAATGGTCCCCTTTGCTGTTGCGTAGAGGGAGGAGTAAGAACATGCAGAGGATGAAGGCTCCTGTTTGTCTGGCTTTGTTAGAGCTTTTTCTCCCCTGTGTCATCTGCTCACACGTACAGTGAACCATATTCCCCTGTGTGCTCTGTTTGTACATTCTGTCATGTTTGTGCATTGTGAAAAAAACTGGGTCATGTTTACCTTGCACATGTGTTGGTGATGAACACCCCTGAGAGCACTTTCAACCTGCATCTCTAATTCTCGTTTTTCTCACTTTTTTCTTTGTTTCATTTTCAAGTTTCATTCTACTGGATTTGCAGTCAGGTCACCCCATTTCTCTTAACATTTGTTTTCGCTCATCTCGCTTTCACATCACGATTGCACCAGCTAGCCCCACCCGTCTCTCTGCACATCTCCTTCCTCAACCTCCACACCCCAATCCCTCTTTCCGGCCCTCGGCAAAAGCCAGTAGAATCCAGATTTACTGAGTGCAGTGGAGTGCGTCTCTCCCTCTCTCTCTCGCCCATCTCTTGATCTTGGATGACCATTGAGCAAGAAACAGACATCGCTTTGATATTTGGGCTCTGCATCAGCAGCTGCATACTTGCTGGATGTGTAAAGTAAACACATGGCAGTTAGCGTCGACATGTTTACACACAGAACCAAATACTGACAGCGTTACGGGGGAAATTCAAGGCCAAGTGCTGTGTGTTTTTGTGTGTTTACAGCCTCCTTCCATTGACTTCCTGCAGCACTGAGAATCCATTAACCTAAAATAGTCTTGCTGCTCGGTTTGTCTGTGTTTTAGTCGCTCTCTGTCTTTCCCTTTACTCTGAAGGTAATGAAAGCCAGTGAAGCTATGTTGAACCTGAGACATGCGCACACACACACACACACACACACAAGCTCTCACTGAGATGATTGGTATCTCTGGGAGCAGCTGTTGGGGAGGGAGTGTGTTATAGTGAGATTATTGCAGCTTCAGAGGAAAAGGTTTACGGTTGTAGAACAATGTCAGGATATAATTGATCCCGTTAAGAAAGTGTGAATTGGCACAACAGCAGTTATCGGACCTGCATGTTAAATCCAACCTATTGGCAAATGTGATCAATATCCATAATGCTAGTTATAGATTTGATCGATCAGGACATCCTGTGTTTAGTTAAAATAATGGAAACCCATGTATGAAATGGTGTTGGTGCCGTTTTGTGACCTTAATGTAATATTTTAGGTGGCATGATGAAAATAAATTATTGCGCGAGCCCTCACAAAGCAACTGTTAGCAGATGAAAAAAACAGACATGATTGGCTACTGGTAATACTCCAGCTAGACCTCTGGAGGGATGGGATCTCTTTATAACTTCAGGTTCAGACTTTAAAAGTGCATGCAAAATGGCCAAGAAAGCTTTTCAGGTTTTTGTCAGAAATATTTTTTTTAATAGACTTTATTTTCTTGGTGATCTCTTCCTGCTGTTGGCGCAAGTACATTCTTTAAAACCGTGAAATATATCCGTATGAGGTACAAAGGCTTGTTTCTTCTGTGAGTGGCTGTATCATTTTTTAATCATATAACATTTAGACTTCCTTCCATTTCAAACACAACCTCAAATTTTTAAAGAAAAATCATGCAATATGAGTTAATGCAAATATGACTTATTTTTTATACGAATGAGGAGTAAAAATGGGCGTAGGAAAGGATATAACACTGAAACTTACAAGGAAACGGACAATGGAATTCACATTTTACTGACATTTAAACAGACATGGAGAATAGCTTTGTGGTACACCCCTAAAAATGCAGAAATTAAAATCTAAGATCTTCCGTATCGGGATTCATCCAGTCAAGCTGGCCGTCCAGCAAATAACAATGGCTGGTGCAATAACGATGGTTTTTAACGCACACAGGAGAGAGATTTTTACAAATGAAATTCTTCTAATCAGTATAACTTTAATAACCTAGGTTTATTGTGGAATAATATTGATTTAGTTTGTTTTCTGTGAGGAAAGTCCTTGTGAGATCAGTCATTCATTCAACCATTTAATAAATGATTTACATCCAGATGTGAAGCTCCAAATGCTGCAATGTTGTAATGGTATTTCTGGAAAAATGCCAGTGTCTCCTTCTCCGCCGCCTTACTCAGTGTCTCTGCCTCTGTGTATCCTCAGCTCACTGTGTTGATCCCATCTCAGTCACCTCACGTCTCTGCGCTGCAAGTGTCAGTAAATGTATATGTGTGTGTGTATGTGTGTGTCCTGCTCACATGGGTACCCATGTGACAGCTGGAAAAATGAGAGGCTGTTGTCACTTTGTTGGTTCAGTTGTTTTTGTTTGCATTTATCTATTCTACGCCCCTCAATACCTTGGAAACCAAAGCACTTTGTGCTGCACGTTTTAAAAAGCCTTTGAATTAAATGTGTTAACATTAACAAAATAAGGGTAATCAAAGGTTGCTCAATTTACTGCCTAATGGTGTGTGAGTCAGATACAATAATATCATGTGCCATATGAATGTCCATGGGCAGATTCGAGGTGACTCAGTGTGGTAATGACAGCTATTAAGCAGCCTAAACGTAATTAACTGAGATCATGGAAAAGTGGATGTTTCTGCAACATTTTTTTTTCTGCTAACAGCGTCCTTTTTTTGCTCACCATTTTCATTTTTATTCTTTCTTTTCTCCCTCACCTTTTGCCGCTATTCTCTCTAACTTTGCCACTCTCTCATCTTCCTCCACACTCTCCCCCTTTTTCACTCTCATTTCTTATCTTGGCTGAGTGGAGGCAGACAGGGATGGATGGCGGAGGAAATTGAATACTCCTTATAGCTGTTGTGCTCCTGCAGTGAGCTATGCTTTGCATCTGCTTCTTCTGCACCTATACATGCACAGGAATGAGCACAGAGACACAGTACACACACACACTTTGATGCAGTACCTGCGATATCCTCTCATGTTTACACATGTCTATCTTCCTCTATAGCTGTCGTACAAGCAACAGGAAAAGTCTGATCCTGACCACCACATCTCCCACGCTGCCTCGTCCACACTCCCCTCTGCCCCTCCCTGGACACCTCGGTACGTATAGTAACTCCCTGAGTCCTGATTGTGAGTATCTGTACTTCTGACCTGAGGGTAGAAGACTGTAATGGCTATTCATTGTGTGAATAGTGTCCAAGCCTATTTGTGTTCCTCTTAGTCCTTCTGCTGGATATACTGATAAGTGGTTCCTGCACAAACTTTTTAATCGAGTAGATTCCAAAATATTTGTTAAAGAAAGACATGTTTTCAGTACAATCAATTAAATAATTAAATAAAATATATAACCTATTACATTAGGGTCGTTTACATTTATAAATGATCATAATCCCATTAGTTAAAGTTTCACATTTTGGGAAATGGGCTTAGTAACTTTTTTGTGGGCATCAGAAGATCAATACCACTCTCACATCTGTACGCTAAATATGAAACTACAGTCAGCAGAAATACTATAAACATGGGGAAATAGCTGGCCAAGGTAACAAAATCCACCTACCAGCACTTATTGCGTCAGAAATAGTCAAATACTGTACATAACTCCATGTATAACCCAAATTGTATTTTATCACTTCTGTTTTTGGACACAAAGCGATCTAACTCTCAGGACGAAGGTGTAAAAGTATCTCCACAAATGTCAGACTATTATATACTATACAGTAGGACATAAAAGATAACCCTTTGCAAATAGATTTACATCATTGTTGATTCATAAGAAGAAGCTTCTCTCTTTAGTATCTTGTTTTAAGGTATTCGGCTGTCTCAATCTGACTTTTGACCTTGTTTGGAAACGCCTTATATTGTCTGACCCCTAAAACTAAGGAGACTGATAGAAGAGGTGGTTTGTGCAGATTGTACTACGTCTTTACTGTTCCCTTAAATTAGCTGGCTTGATTCAATTATCTTTTGTAAAAGCCCCCAATCAAATCTCTTAGTCCATTAATCAAAACACATACATTACTGTTCACAGAACAAGGCGGAATAAATAAAAAGCTTAGGCTACAAAGCATTCATCAGTCTAAAAAAAATCAATGACAGGCCTTTTATGATTTGGAAAAAAAAAATCAATTTCACACCCGTTTACCCCTTCAAATGTACTCAAACATTATGAATATTTGTCTGTTATTGAACAACAGAATCAGACAAGTCTGAGTCCACTTTAGTGTTGCGCCTCACAGGGAAAAAGGAAACCGTGGCTTTGTTTTCTTGTTGTCATTTGGTCACAAGTTACTTGATTACTCACAGTCACAGTTTCTTTTCCCACATTTGCATCTCCCTGTTCTTGTGTCTCATCTTCTGTGCATGTCTTGTTGTCCCACCAGGAAGCAGCCCCCTGGACAGCCCACGAAACTTCTCTCCCAGCAACCCGGCGCACTTCTCATTTGCCTCCTCCAGAAGGTCACTGCATAAATCACTTCATATAATGAGTGTGCTTACATGTTTACTCTCAGAGAGGGACAGAAAGTGAGACAGGAGATGGGAGACGGACAGACAGATGGACAGAAGTAAAGTCAGCGTGAGACAAAGGGAGGGGAGGAGAGAGAACAAGTAGGCATCACAGAACAGATGAGGTGTGGATCTATTGTTGTGCGAGGTCTCGCACATCCTGGGGAGCAGGGAGCCTCCCGCTGCACTCACAGGTTCTCGCAGTGTAACCGGCTGACTCATGTATGACAGGGCCAAGCCATTACATTCACAGTGCCTCAGTGTTTATTCACGCAGCTCTGGTGAAGAAGCAAGAATGGCGTGTGTGTCGGTGTGTGTGTGGACTGGTGGCCATGAAGGTGTGCATCTGCTCGTATGGAAAACTGATTAAATGACATGTGTGCTGATTGTTTCTGGAGATCAAAGTGAAAAAAATATGTCCCTACCATGAAACACGTGTTTTGAGAATGGAGTTTGGTTTAACAGCCTGAACACTTTTTATCTTTTTTTCTGTACACTTTTTATTTTTATTTTAACGTTAATAATTAACATAAATTGAGTTGACCTACCTTCTAATAATGAACCTTATAAACAGTATAAAGTAACGTGGGATGTGGGACTAAAACAGTAAAGCCATGTACTAAGCACAAACGGCTATCAAAATAGAGACACTTGACAGGGTGAACTACTTTGCCCCAGCAATGTAATTAGTTGACAGTAAAGTCACATTGGACAGACTACCAAAACAGCAAAATAAAGTGTCCTAACAACAGAAGAAGTGACAGACATTGGAAATACATTACTTGGAGATTAAATAAGGTAGTTGTATATGTCAGGGTCATCTAATTTGATGGAGACAGACAGAAAGGACACATGTCAACCCCTATTTCTTCTTTTTTTTTTCTATATAACACTGCCATTCATCATTGAACAAAGCATAATTGTTTGCCTGACTGGTCATATGATTTGGCTTACTAATGGCTAACAAACAATACAGTTTTCTTATTTTATAGCCTACTATGAAATTGACAAAATCCTAGGAATTAGTATTTACCACCAGTCAAAGAAAGCAGCTACTTTCACCCAAAAAGGGTCTGGGACATGACGCAGGGGTAAAGTACCCAGATGCTCTCATCTATTGTGTATTTGTGGTCTAGTTCTCATATTTTAGACAATAATGACAATAATGTTGAATTGCTTAACTTGGCTCTTTCCTGTTTCAACAGGTAAGTGCCCCCGTGCTCAAAGCCTGGTCCATAAAAATATTTTGTTTTTCCCAGTTTAGTGTGGAACAACTTCCACAGAGCCCTGACCTCAACCCCATTCAACACCTTGGGGATGAACTAGAACTAATGCTCTTGTGGCTTTTGTGGCTTTTTTTGAAGTGACTGCAAAAAATAATGGTCTGCCCGTAGCATGGATGCATCAACACGAGCAAGACTTCCCTCTCATGTGTTGGGCAGTGATGTATGTGAAGAAGGCTAATTACTGTAGGTTATTTACCTCTATCTCTCCTCTGTCAGACACAGTCTTAAGAATGGAGGCTCTGGGAGCCTAGTGCTCCTGTAAATCCTTTGTCCTCATTTATCAAATCCTCCTGCCTGCCTGTCACTGTGCGATCAAGGCATATAGAAGCACAATAAATGAGTCTTTACTGAGTAAGGCCCCTGGGATAAACTACATGTGTTATAAGGCATTGCTCTGCAGAATTACATTATTTTATTGCACCAAAAATTGAGCTGTGGCCAGGTTGTATGTCAAAAGACAGGTTTTTGTCTTACAGTCAAATGTATAATTCACAGGTAATAAAAATAAACATAGATTTTTGAGTTCAACAATTCTTTTATCAGGCTGTGGGTTAAATACTATTATAGAGCAAGGTGTATTACGTGCATATTTATGACAAAATGTATGCATCACATTGGGCTTTTAAGTGAAGTAACATTTGTGTTCTCTGCAGAGCGGACGGACGACGTTGGTCTTTAGCATCTTTGCCTTCTTCTGGATATGGCACTAACACTCCCAGCTCAACGGTAAATAACGTCTCTCCCAAATTTCTCACTACATAAATCAGTGATTCCTAACCAGGGGTACTTGAAGACAGTAAATGACAAAATTGGTGGATAAACTGTATAAATTGTTAGCTAAAAGTATTAGATAAACAGTTGAAAAAGCTAAAAGTAATGGAGCTCATCTGACTGGGGATAGTCAGACATAAAATGTCGTAACCACAGACATATTACTGTACCCTTGTTGTTCTGTTTGGATTCTTCATTCAAACTGTATCCATCTCCAGAATGTTTTCACTTGTATTTCTTTCCGTTGTGATTTTTTATGTGTCTCGATGTGTAACAGCAACGTCAGAGGCCTGGTTCCTGCTCTTCGTCTGGCTGTGGATGGAGGGTTAGATGGATGGGTTGAGCAGGATAGTAGGGGAAAGTGATCAGTGCCAGGCCAGTGGGATGAGAGGGACATGACAAACATGGCGTAATGAGGAGAAGCTGGCATAAGACAGAGCACAGTCTGTTCCACAGAAACGTTTGCCATGGGCTAAATTTAGGCAAATGCTATCTTTAGAAGCAAAATGATATTTCATTGGAATAAATGCTGACTTTTATGAATCAGACTGAGCAGTGGTGCCCAGGGCTTCCTTCAGCTCCCCTGTCTATAAAGAAACACCTCCACTCCATTTAAGTGATAATTAAATAAATAAATAATCCAAAATATTTTCACATTAAGAATTCTATCACCATCACTGAATGATACTGTGGGTTCATGAACGGTAAATGTAATTCCAGGTGCTTACCCTAAGGGAATAGTTAGACATTTTAGGAAATTAATAATTAAATCAGAGAGTTAGATAAGATTGACACCTCTCTCATGTCTTTACGAACAACCAGTTAGCCTAGCTTAGCACAAGGACTTGAAATGGAGGGAAACAGCTAGCCTCTAACATACAAGTCCCCATAAAACCACAAGTTGTTGTTTTTACACCTTGGTGTCTACACTTATACTGCCTTTCAACTTAAACAGTAAGGTTACACAATAATCAACCATAGACTAAATGGACAAGAGAGCTCCACCTACCCACAGAAACTTCAAACTTGAACATAATTGGAAACATAATTGTCAGTCATAGCACTACAGCGATGAGAAACATGCCAAGACAGTGATTAGAAAAATGACTTTGCAACCTCAATACAATCTGTGGAAAAACTTTGACATACATGAAGCAGACAGAAAAATGGAGTCTCCGAGCTTGTTCCATCCAAACCTTTTAAGTCTGACCGTTTTTAATTAGTCTGTCACCTGTGATTGATCAGGGATTGATATTTCAGTTAGCAAAGTAAGTGGAGGAGTCTCATTGCTTTGATGAAGGCAAATGAGGAGGTGAGATGAGTGGTTTGTCTCTGAGACAGATTGATGGGTCTGACCCAATGCTCATTGGACAACTTCATTAACATTTCAATTCTCTGTTTGTCATCTGTGGTTTCCACAATGAATGGCAACTTCCATCCATCCACCGTCAACCGCTTATCCTGTGTACAGGGTCGCGGGAGGCCTGGAGCCTATCCCAGCTGACACTGGGCGAAAAGCAGGGTACATCCTGGACAGGTCGCCAGGAATGGCAACTTAAGTCTGCAAATACTGTAATAATTGATTGATAATTGTTTTTGACTTTGACTTTAACTCTAATATTCTTGTTTCCTTTCCTCATCTGCCAACTTCTCCCACTTCCCCCTCCTAATCCTCTCCACCCCTTTCCTGCTCCACCTCTTTGCTCTTTCCTCCTCTCCATCTTCCTTTTCTCCTGCTCCAGTCTTCCAGCTCCTCTCAGGAACGGCTGCACCAGCTGCCCTTCCAGCCCACCATGGATGAGCTCCACTTCTTATCCAAGCACTTTGGCAGCACCGAGAGCATCACAGATGACGACGGGGGCCGCTGCTCTCCCCACATGCGCCCACGCTCCCGTAGTCTCAGGTCAGCAGCAGAAACAGCACCCATGAGATTAACCAGCAGCTTCAGCTGCCCAAAAGCACTATCCTCTTTTCAAAAGAGAAGCTTTCAAAGCAGATTTACAGGGGTTGCCCATGGTTGATCTTGCTTTATATAACTACTTGAATTTTCCTGTTTTGAAGCCAACATTGGAATTATGCTTAATATGTGATTAGAAAGTTAAAACTGTATATTTATATGAAGACAAGCTCATCATTAAAGTTAGACTATACAAAAGAAAAGAACTTACATGTTCCTCTTAAAAAATAAAACACTGAAAATTATCAATAAAAACAGCATCTTATGTGGGCTAATGTTGGGTAATGTTAGCAAACTTTAGGTAAATATTGCAGTTTTTTACATTTTGCTGCCTTTCATTAATCTGTTCTAAAAAGTTACACAGTTTATACAGTATATAAAACAAGTTTGTTAGGTCACTTAGAGTAAACTTGAAACTGACAATGATGGAGAAAAGAGTCAAGAAGTCAACAAACTGAGTTACTAATGTCAGTTTCAAAGCAACACCTAGCTTAAGCTTACAGCATTAGCTAATATAAGTTGTCATAAGCTAATGGTCATACCAAACCAAGGAGGTTGTAGAAGCAAAACCCTGAGTTTATTGAACTGAGCAAGAGGATGTTTTTCTGCTTGGGGCCTCAAGTTTCCATTTTCAAAATGAGGAATGGTCAATTACCTAGTCTCACTTGATGATCATGGCCTTTCTCTTTCTCTTTTCCATGGATGATTTTAAGTGCTAATCGAATCTTAAGCATAGTTCTTATAGTTTTTTGACTGCATTCCACTGTATTCCATGTTTTTCCGTTTTTTTCCCCTCAGCCCAGGACGGTCCTCCTCCTGCTACGACAATGAGATAGTCATGATGAACCATGTATACAAAGAGCGCTTTCCAAAGGTGAGAGGAAGCTGCTTTGTGATAAGAGTCACATTTCATAAAGACACAAGAACAGTGAGCAGTTCTTTAAGCCTGCACAGCATTCAACTAATCTTTCAATACACAATAATTGTCACTTTAATTCTATGAAGTCAGAATTCAAATGTTAGAGAAATACAAAGGGATATCATTTATGATTGAGCATGTTCAAAGATTTGTGTATACAAACGAGTGTTTGATGTCATACATCCAAAAAGAAACATGCCATGGGGGCTGCTAAACCATAGAAAACAAGATTAGGTGACACTGCTGCGATAAGTTCACCCTGCCCAAGAGAATATTAAGTTTATTCACAGCACTTATAAATACTGCCACAGTGATTAAATGTTAAGTAAAAGAGATTTTCTCTTTTGCCTAATTTTTCTTTGTTTCTCTCTTTTGGCGTGTTGAGTTTGGCATCCAAAAATATATGGTGATATAAATCAAAGCCATAGGAAATTAAGTCAAGTATGGAAAAATGACATTGTATTGAGGTCAGTGTCAATCAGTCAAGCCACATTCTCTGAGTCACAGATTAAATTGCTTTCTAAATTTTCCATAACTCTGGGTCTTCTAAAGAAATCTATAAGCCCAATCTCTGTCTCTCTTTCTTCCACTCTCCATGTTCGCATTTTTGTAGTTTTTGTTCTGTCCGAATATTTGGCTTCTGTTCTCTCATGCTCCCCGCCTTTTGTTCTCCACCAGGCAACGGCACAGATGGAGGGGAGGCTGGCCGAGTTCATCCAGGCTTTCTCTCCTGAAAATGTTCTTCCACTGGCCGATGGAGTGCTCAGCTTCATTCACCACCAGATAGCTGAGCTGTCCAGAGACTGCCTGGCCAAAGCCCGCGAGGGCCTCATCACCTCTGTGTACTTCTTTGAGCTGCAGGAGAATCTGGAGAAGCTTCTTCATGATGTGAGTAAGAAAAGATGTATTGTAATGTAACAGAGCTTTGACTTGCAAAAACTTACAGTACCACAATTCCAAATGAATGATAATTTTGCTCTGTATCTGCTGGATGTGTAAATTATTTACTAAATTAACAGCTTGCTAACACCATCGCCTCACCCTTCACCTTTTAAGATGATAAAGTCTTTACAGCTTGCTGTGCTGTGGCAGAGTAGTCGGAAAAATATCTATGGTCTACATAAAAGTTTGCCACCAATTTTAACGCTTGGCTTCCACTGTTAAAAAAAAGGCCTTGAGAAGATAACTAGGTATCAAAAATATATACATATGATTTTAGTTATGTTACAAAAAATCAACAACCTTAGTCAAGTGACAAGCAAAACAGAGGCAATAGTACTGAACTACTTTGGTTGTAACTTATTTGTGAAGACTATTCATAAGGCAACTTCTATGAAATTAACAAAACAGACACAGATGCAGATACATCTACCCTCTGCTGGTTGGGATGATGTGATGTGGTGAAAGATTAGTGATGGAGAGATTCAGCTCAAGTCTCCTAATTTCATTCGCACTCATGATGCCTTTGGTGAGAGACATGATTGAAATTACTGCGGTAAATGGAGGCTAACTGTGCTTGTGATTTGCCAGAGCAGATAAAAGGTATCAATTTCATCACAAACCCCATTTCAGCAGCTTGATGAGATCACTGTGATTACTCTGGGCTGCCTGGTTTTGGTTTGATTATATCTGCTGTGTTCCTTCATGATTCGATATTCTCATATCTCACGGCTTTTGAGCTTTTTGTTCTGCTTTTTTCACTCTATCTGTCTTTTATAAATGTAAATGTTAATCTTCTCTCCCTTTCTTTCTCTCTCTCTCTCTCTGTCAGTGCTATGAGCGTTCAGAGAGCTCAGAGGTAGCCTTCGTCACAGAGTTGGCAAAGAAGCTTCTCATCATCATCTCTCGACCTGCCAGGCTGCTGGAGTGTCTGGTAATCTAACACACACACACAAACACACTTTCAGTATTTACCCATCATTGTCAAAATGCTACTGCCATGTTCAAAATCCTCATCACAGCCCCTCCCTTCATCGCTAAACATTTCACAGTTCAAGTCTCTCTTGTGACTTAAGACAAATTGATTCTCTAATTGAAAAAAACAGGAGCACTGATACTCATTTGACAGCCCATTATAAGCATTTAATCACTCTGATGTATTACGCAGCAGGGGTAGAAAATCAAAACAAGCAAACATTGAAGTAAAGGTCCAGTCTGTCTGGATGGCATAGACATTTGCATTTAGATTAAAATTTGTCCTGCCGCAGTATGCCTAATACCAGGCAGCGGCCCCCTGCTGCTGGGCCTTCCAGTCTGACTCAGACAGACCATGACCATGGTGTCATTTAAAGTTGGAGGATGCCAGTGTGTGTTTGTGTGTGCGCTTGTGTCTGTCTGTCTAGCTTGTTGTGTTTCTGGGTAACCGCCGACGCACATTCTTGTGTCCCCTCAATGAGTCATGCCACACTGACGTGCATTTTGATTATGAGCGACAGCTGAAACAGTGACACAGAGAATTGATTAGTCCATCTAATTCCCCCCTCGTTTTCTGCACGTCACTCTGCACTGGGATTACAGTGTGTGTGATCCGTTGCACGTTTTGGAAATTGATTTTGGCACCAGGTTTGGATCGGCAGGCAGTAGTTAGTAGTAGCAATAGTGGTACAGTCCTCCTCTGCAATACAACATGTCAATTAGGGCTGCAACTGAGGTTTATTTTCATTATTGATTAATCTGTTGATCATTTTCTTTGAATATTCAGTTTGAATTAGTCTTGAAAATGGTAAAAAAAAATGTCGATCGGTGTTTCCCAAAGCCCGTGATAACATCTTCAAATGTCTTGTTTTATCCACATCCCAAAGAAATTCAGTTTACTGTCATAGAGGAGTAAAGAAACCAGGAAATATTCACATTTGAGAAGCTGGAATTTGTATGTTTTTAATTTAAAGAATGATTTTGGCTGATTTTAATGAACAGTGTGTGTTTAAACACAACATAAACGTTGTAGGGTAGCTTTCAATGCAATATCAGTCCTAACACAGAATTAAATGTACCGGAGCCTCACTTAAGGCTGAACAGCACAGACTGCAGTAAACAGATCTTGGAGCTGCTCCAGAGGCGGTGAATCATGAAAGAACTGCTAAAAGCAGCCACGGTGGCTTTACTTGGATATGGAAACATTTTCTGTTTCACATTCAAATCAAGTTATCTGGCAAGCAATTTCTCAAACAAAAATTCAATCATCCCACAGAGTTTAATTTAATCAGTCATTAATTCAGTGTTACTGGACCAGCTCCAGAACTTTCCACCTGATGACACCATGTTAAGGTCTTAATGCTCTGGTTTCCAGGAGTTTAATCCTGAGGAGTTCTACCATCTGCTGGAGGCAGCAGAGGACCACGCCAAGGAGGGTCACCTGATGAAAACGGACATTCCTCGTTACATCATCAGCCAGCTGGGACTGACAAAAGATCCCATTGAAGGTGAGGGAGAGAGACATAGAGATTTAACATATTAGAAATAAATTAACTGACATTTGATTTAAACTGCCATATTTTTTTTTCATCAGAGATGGTAAACCTCGATAGTTACGACAGTGAGGGGGTGCTAACACCTGAAACAGATGACTCGACAGAGGTGAGATCTAAGATAATCCTCTATCTGTATCTCTATGTTCAATGCATCCCCACAATCATCCACCCTTTTATTACTTTAGCAGAGCGATGGAATATAAAGTCTGGCCTGCCAAGATCTTTGTTGCTCTCACTGAACATGTTGTTTCATCTGCTAATGACTTGGCAATTCTGTTTTTAGCCATCTCATTTAGCAAAGTTATGCTGAAGTAAAAAATCAAATGACTGAATCATTGGGCCATCCCTCTAGTATTAGGCGCGCCTCCAGCTGCAAAAAAGAAAAATTACGCTAAGTAAACAAAAAAATGATAGGTTGTTATTTTTCAGCCCAGAACTGAAGACGCCTCACAGTTATATGCACAGATGATTTGAATGTGCAAACATCACCAAAGCTAACAGCAGCAAGAAAGGGATAAGGGGTTGTCTCAACACTTGTTAAGAGTAATGTGTAGAACCAGCTATGTTTAGCTGTCATGTTGATTTCACACTGGACATTAATTTCATAATACATATTTAATGACTGATCTTTGATCCACAGGGTAAGATTAGGGCAATGAAGCCACCAGGAGAAGCCGACTTCCAGACTATCAAGCTGATCAGTAATGGAGCATACGGGTGAGTAGAGCATTAGGAGGATGAGTTGACATGGAACTGATTCATTTTTACATCTTAAAGTCAGGCATGGACACATGTTTTTTAACAGGCAGCACAGAGGCCATAAAGTAAAAAATAATGCGTGTGTGTGTGTGTATGTGTGCTTTTTCACCAGCGCTGTGTACCTGGTGCGTCATCTTGAGACACGCCAGCGATTTGCCATGAAGAAGATTAATAAGCAAAACCTGATCTTGAGAAACCAAATCCAGCAGGCCTTCGTGGAAAGAGACATCCTTACCTTCGCAGAGAATCCCTTTGTTGTCTCCATGTTCTGTTCCTTCGAAACTCGTCGACACCTCTGCATGGTCATGGAGTACGTAGAAGGTAAGAATATCTCTGTGTGTGTGTGTGTGTGTGTGTGTGTGTGTGTGTGTGTGTGTGTGTGTGTGTGTGTGTGTGTAGGTGAATGCAGGTTGCACTGGAGTAGGGGTGCCATTTCAACTTATGTGCAGTTGGCTTTTTAGTTTTGAGTAAGTAAACATCACTAATTGTATGGCTCAAATACACTCTTCATACAAACTCTAAGCAGTTTTTGAGTATTTTGTGTGTTCACACCATAGACTGTATATAAGAAGTGGACATAGTCATCTTGACGTCACCCATTGGTTTGTGGACTGCTGTTTTGAAGCCTCGTGTTTGGCCGATGGGCAGCCACCATGTGGATTTTTTGCAATCAGCAGCACCGGATGTGACCATATTTGGACGAGACGGTGGAGCTAACAGCCGTGTTTGCAGCTAGCTAGCTTGCTTAGCTAGTTGCATCTGTAATTCACGTTAACTGTCCTTTTAACAGGGACAGACAATTTTGTCTAGCGAACAACAGTCTTAAAACTAAATGTACTCAGCAGAGAAAGTGAACAACCAACTCCTAATAAGCTTTTTCATCGGCGCTGGTTAAATTTACATAGTGCCGTGGGTACGAGTCACTCTAGCCTGATTGACAGGTCACCATTCTAACAACTTGTCAACTTGTCAATCATGGTATGGTATGCCACTAGCAATTGAGACCATAAACTCATCAGGAAAGTGTTTACTGAGGTAATTATTCAGGTGAGAAGTAGGGTCATTGTATCATTATTTCTAATGGAGACGGACTTCTTTTTGCAACCAGAAGAGTCGCCCCCTACTGGCCGTTCAATAGAATGCAGGTTTAAGTGACTTCCGTGTTCGCATCAGTTTGCTGACTGGAAGCTTCCCACTTGGTTCACACTGCGTGAATGACAAATGATAATGAAGTACACTCACAGCAGACAGTATGCGTATTTATCACTCATGCCATTTTTTGAGTGTGTTGTTGATTGACTCTATTCTCCCACATGCAACATGCTTATAATGACAATGTTGCCATACTGATGTTAAGCAAGTATTTTGTTCACCATCTTAGTTTAGTGTATTAGTAGGCTATCGTTTGCTAATTAGCGCTAAACAGGTCGGCGGATGGGAATGTTCGTTTTGTGGGTATTTCATCATGAACCTATTGAAAAAATGACAATTTTGACCTGATGATGCAGCTAGATAGAAATGAAGGGATCAAAGTGATTACAATTCACACTGAGGGGTACATGAATGTCTGTAACAAACTGAATGACAACCTCATGCTGGCACTAGGAAATGTACAGGGATCACCAAAGTCACTGTGTTTCATCCTTTTGGCACCGTAGCTATTTCATGGCAATCCATCCAATAATTGCCGGATCAGCCACACACAACACTAGCATGGCTAAAAATCTAATAGCGCCACTTATTACAGGCCTTCCCTGTAGGTAGAAGAATATGTATTATCACGCATAGGCTGTTAATACTTTTTTCTTATGAAAAACTTGTCAGTAAGGTGAACATAGTCTGAATACCAAGTAAAATGCATACTCTCGTGCCTGACATCCTTGAATATACTATGCAGAATAACGTCATTGTAATTCTGTTGTTTGTGTTGCTCATCGGCCTAAGAGCAAACTAAAACAGTTTCCTGATACCCCTTGTCTAGGACAAGGGGTATCAGGAGACATTCATGTTAATTGCTAATGTCAGCAGCAATACTAATCAAATAATGAATTCTGCTGGCAGGAGGAGACTGTGCCACTCTGCTGAAGAACATCGGGGCTCTGCCCGTGGAGATGGCGCGCATGTACTTTGCAGAGACTGTCCTAGCACTGGAGTACTTACACAACTATGGCATTGTGCACCGTGACCTCAAGCCTGACAAGTAAGACGGAGTTAGTTTTCATCAACTTTTGCAGAGAGCTGATGCATATTGATGGTACATTGCTAAAAAGTTGCTGTATTACATTGCTAGTACATTTCAAAAGAGTATAAGTAAAGCTTGCATAGCTTGAACTTATCTTTGCCGTTTCTATTCTCAGCCTCCTGATTACCTCAATGGGCCACATCAAGCTCACAGACTTCGGCCTTTCTAAGATGGGTCTGATGAGTCTAACTACCAACTTGTATGAAGGACACATAGAGAAGGATACTCGGGAGTTTTTGGATAAGCAGGTATAACAAAAACACATACAAATGATATCAGAGTTGTATACTCAAATCCCACTCCATTTGAAGTGACCACATTTTACTTAGTCATGTTATTGAAGTAATTTCAATTTACTTGCACTTTGGTGAGTAAATTCAAATTGATTAAAATGTTAAAATAAGCACATAGTAATACTATTAATTGTGTCATTTGGCTATATTGCAGTGAAGAGTGTTCATCTACAGTATGATCCAAATAAAGTTTAATTTCAAAACAGCCATTGATGTCGTCATTTCTGTGACGATATTCCCTGCCATTGTGTGCCAGGCATAACTGGAGCATGAAAAAAATGAGAGCGTTAACAGTTGGCAGAACAATAGGCCAGTGCTTCCTTAGTTGGGATAATAATTTCTCTTTTAGGTAAAGGTTTATTTTCTCTTTCATTCAGTGCTCATGCTTTGAACCTATGCCTCATTATTTCTTGTGAATGCGTTACGGCGGCCAGAATTCTGTTAGCATTCAGTGCATACCCATCTGCACATGAAAACCCTCACCGGGGCTTTCATCTTGTCTTGGCATCTCTGAAGTGATCTACTTAGCTAGGCAGGAATACACATGCTCCATACACATGAGCCTCTCACTCAGGCTGTCTCCCACTAAGCTACATCTATTTCAGAACCACCAACCATCAAAGTAAAAGCATGTTTAGTTGAATTAGATTTGACAATAAATATGTATGGTTATTAGTAGCAAAAAAATTCACTCGGGGCAGGATTGCTTGTAATTCACCAGAAATCTAATGCACAACTGAGAAAATGTTTATCTTTTAGGTGTGTGGAACGCCAGAGTACATTGCCCCGGAGGTTATTCTTCGGCAAGGTTATGGGAAGCCAGTCGACTGGTGGGCTATGGGCATCATCCTGTACGAGTTTCTGGTGGGCTGTGTGCCTTTCTTTGGAGACACTCCAGAAGAGCTATTTGGACAGGTCATTACAGGTGAGGGATCGAAGGTGGAGGGACAGATTGAAACAGTATGCACACAGTATACATTGCTGATAGATAAACAGTTTTTTCTCATCTCTTCGCCAACACTGTGTTTCCTCATGTCTTTCTCTCTCGGCTGTATCTGGTAGATGACATAGTGTGGCCAGAAGGTGATGAGGCTCTCCCTGTTGATGCCCAGAACCTGATCTCCTCCCTCCTGCAGACAAATCCACTGGTTCGACTGGGCACAGGTCAGTTACCTAGATCAGTGGTTACTAACCTTAAGTTAAAGCCACTTTCATTGATCCCTGTTGCATCCCTTTTGGCTTAGACCAGTGATCTAAGTAAAAGTACCCCTTCATAACCACCAGTCATGTTCCAAATGTGTTCTCTTGAATTGATTAAAAACAGGATGTTATCGAACGCTGCTAATATTAAAGAGGTGCTTTTTGGCTTTTTCCCATTCCTTTATTGAGTTATATATATCTTTTTTGTGCATGTAATAGGTTTGCAAAGTGAAAAAGCCCAAAGGGAGTTCCCGTCTCCCACAGAAAACTCTGAAGTGCCTGAAAACAGGTCGTTTGTAGTCCAACCTTTTCCTTTTGTTCTCTGTGACGACACAGCAAAATGCGCATCATAATGCTCGCCTAGCTGCAGCGCACAGGGATAAGAGGTCTGCCTGCTGCTTCTCCTCTCCCTTCCAAACAAAACTAGCTACCCTCCAGGCAGTCAATGGACATAAAGTTGTTACTGTGATGTTGAGCTCAGTTAAAACTTTATGAATGAAAGATACATTTGTTACAAATTAATAACTCACCACTCTGAAACTCTTGCTTCAGTCCATGTTGCTAAGCTGGTAAAAGGGATACACATCTAAATCTGGTTTACTGGTTTCTCAGGCACCACCCTACTCTGCTTCTGATTGGCTAGTAGTCCTTAACTAGGAACTGCACCTGTGAAACTCACAACAAAGATCCTGTAGAGGCAAGATCTATCACTCCATAGCTCAAACCAAGCATTCATTCAATGAAACCATGTAAACCTGTTTTGGTACAACTCCTAAATAGGATTTTGAACTTGAAAATGAGCATAATATGACCTGATCTTTAACTATATTATTGTTACATTAACTTTTTCATACAGTGGAACTATCAAGATATTGGTTTGGTCAAGTTTTGCATTCATACTACTACCACTTGGAGGAGAAGAACTGGACATCACAACCATTATCCATTTAGCTAACATTTAAAAGCTTGGGTAGGCAATTTATTAAGAAGCCTTTTTGTCCTATTTGTAAAAAAAATGTCTTTACATTCCTGCATCAATCAATAAATCAAATGAAATGCTCTAACACTTGGATGACTTTACTCCACAATCTTTCCATGTACTCTGTGGTGACTGCAGAAGTCCAGGGGTACGTATCCCTGGTTGGCAATCTCTGACCCAGAACACCCAGAAGAAAAAGGTGGACAAACTTAAAATTTTAAAGTTTTGATCAACTTTCAGTTTTAAGTTAACTTAAAAGTTCAGTTTTAAGTTAACTTAACCCAACTCCTGTAATAACTTTTTTAATAATTTTTTAATAATTCTGAATTGCAACAACATGGAATGACTACTTCTGTAAACTTAACCCCAAGTTGTCATAACAATAATAATCCTTTTGACTTGCAACAACTTTGATACATCTCAATGTATAAATAATTACACATGCAATGTCTACATTTATTTTTTATCAAACCAAGTATCAATTCTTAACCAGGGTGAGAAAGAGGGGGGAAAGCAAAGAGGTGGAGGAGGAACCATCTCATTTAAAAAGATATGAACCATTAAAATAAAACTATCCAGGATCCAACAGTCAGCTAACAGCTGACTGCTGAACACACTCGATTCATGCATGGAGTTTGAGAGTTCTGACTCTTACAGAGAGACCCATTCCAATTCCCAAGAAAACCCTCTGAACTGTCCCAAATGTGCACCTAAGTTCCTTTGGATACTTGAGGTTTAAAGCAAATATCAGCCCAAAGTTGTATGCAACCTGCTGGTAGGTCTGGGAGATTGTGACGGACAATGTCTTCTTCTATGATAACAGCAGGACCTGAATTATCATCCAACACAGTGAGGATGCTCAGAATAAGGTCTTTAGCCTGCTGCTCTTCTGGGTCAGATGCCTTGTGATGACGGAAAGGAAATACATTAACAGTAAATCAGAGTGAAAGACATATGTCATTAGCCGTTACTCTAACAGAGAGACAAAAGCCAAAAGATGCACCTATATATGTATTTATTTAAATTATTTACAGTTTATATTTAAAAATGGTATGTATTGGTTTTGTCTATTTTATTTCTTCTTTGTTATTCTATGAATTTGATTATATTTTTCTATGTGTGTAGCCATAAAGGAACTACAAACTTTTGAAACTTCATTTCAATATAGAAAATATATGTTACCAACAACCATTAGCAAGACAGTTCCTGAACAGCTTCTCTTCACTGTCACAGAGATACAAGGGAAGGACCTAATATAAATATCTTTTAATCTGACAGATTTTCACCTACATCACTGTATTTGTTTGTAGTGTACAGTGTGTTTATTCTAACTGACTGTCACTACAAGCAATACCTTACATCACATTGATTGTTTATAAAATAAAATAAAAGATTTGTGGAGCTTTATAAAAAGGTGTAAAATGAATGATATACATTTATGTCCACAGTGTACAAAATAATGACAATATTCTCTATAATCTATAATTCACCTCTTCATCCAGTCTGTTAAGGAGCTGATCCATCTCAGATGGAAAAGCTGCTCTCCTGGCCCAATAGAGTCTTGGAGTGTGCTGGTTAATGTTTAGTTGTCTTGTCGGGCAGTCATGTAATCTCACAAAAAGTGTGATTTTAATGCACCAATGGTTCTGAAAGTGCACACACAGTCTGTGCCGATGCAAGGCCAGAGTCTCCTCTGTGATGAAGTATAGTGTTTCAGGAGAACAGCTTCACTGGCGTGGTAGAACTTGCAGAATTTGCACAGCATTCATTTCAATCTGAAAGACAAAAGTGACAAGTAGCTAGAAATTAGCAAGGTAGCAAGAGAATAAATATTGGTTAATTTCCCTCTAACTATTTTCTTAAACCTGTTATTGTAAAAAGTAAACTGCGCTCTGGAATTACCAATGACAAACTATATTCTGTCTCATTTATTTTGAATTTTAATTACATAGTTACAGCAAAGACAATTCAAATTAATTCAATTTAATCCTTTAATGTTTTTACCACTACCAAAGCTCATCTGGAAGCTGATGCTAGCTTAAAAATTGGAGCTCCAGTGTTAGCCATTGAAATGTAAGCCCAGCTCATGTAGCTGTAATATTGTAAACACACGTGTACAAGAATTTAGACTATTTGAGGGAACCAGGTGGAAAAAACATGCCTGCCCAGTTTTTTTTAAGGGTAACTAACTTAACATTACTTGGCCAGAAGTTAGTCACATTAGCTAGCCACTAGTGTTTGCTAATAAAGTTAACATTATTTGTGTTTACCTTGTCTATGATAATTCCCAATTTATCTATTGATTCATCACAGCATATAACTTTTAATACTATTTGAATACTGAACTCTAATTTAAAACGAAAAGAAAAGAATAGCACTAAAACTTACCTGGGTGCTCTCAAGTCTTGCTCTGATTAATAACAGCCAGTCAGAGAAGTGAAAGCACAAACATCAGCTGTGGAAGTTGGCTTTCCTGCATTTCACAACAAAGGCATGTGTGTTTTCAGAGCTTTCGCCCCAAGTACTGAAGCACAACTTAAATAAATAAGTTGTAATAACTCACTTATTGGTTTTGGAACAAAAAACTTTTTTAAATTGCTAGGCTCACTTAGTTAATGTGTTAAATGTTAATAATATAGAATTCTGCAAAACAGAAAATCCTTTTTAATGCAGAAAAATATAAGTTGGCGTTTTTACAGTGCTGACTGTCATCCTGCCTGTAGGCTCCCAGGTTGAGTTTACCTGAAAAAGTCAACTTCTATCTGGGTCAAAGTGCCTTTACTTGCTTTGGGGCTGCAGTTCTTACCTGTCTGTCGTTGTCTCCCCCACTTCCTCCCCCCTCCCTTCCTCTGCCCTCTAGGTGGTGCTTTTGAAGTGAGGCAGCACTCATTCTTCACAGAGGTGAACTGGAACAGCCTGCTGAGGCAGAAGGCAGAGTTCATTCCTCACCTCGAGTCTGAAGAAGACACCAGTTATTTTGACAGTAAGTCGACTGTTGGGGATTCAGGATCCTCTGGGGAAAAAAATAATTACAGGCATGGACCACAGATCCCTTTGAGCCTATGAAAATCTTATTCATCAAAACAGCTCAGGGTCTTCTGAATCATCACCGCCTTTGCCACAACACCCTCATTAAGTCTCCCACGGTACCATGATAACCACTGTTAATGTGGAAAGGCTGTTATTAGTGTAATGCACATTTTTAGACTTGAATGGGGAAATTCAGCATGAGCCGGAGTTTGCAGCTTTTCATGTAAGTTACCTCTCAGTACACAGTGAGGAGCACAGGGAGGAACATAATGCCGCTGTTCACTGAATATCATTGTAGAGCTTTGACATCTTGTTACCTTACCTCACCAGCCCGATCCGAGCGCTACCATCATGTGCAGTCATACGATGAGGACGATACCAACGACGATGAGCCTGTGGAGATACATCGCTTCTCATCCTGCTCCCCTCGCTTCAGCAAGGTCACTTGCCTCCTACTTCTCCTTTTTTCTACATAGAGAATATTTGAAGTGTCAGCAGGGGTTTCTCATCAGTCCACACGACAATACATTCATTGCCCAAAAGCAATGTTGATCTCTGTTGTTGTGTGGGCCTGCAGGTGTACAGCAGTATGGAGCATCTGTCCCAGCTGGAGCATAAACCCCCTGGCGTGACTCTAAGGGAGCACAAGGTCCCCAGGGAGGATCGTGTGGCCAAGAGAGAAAGCCTGGGTAGCCTCACACTCAGGGACAAGAGCTGGAGGACTGGATCGCCTGAGATGTGAGAGCAGCCTACAGAAAGTAGTGCAGAAACTGTTTACTGTCAAATGAAGTTGATATTTGGTCTGTTTTGTTAAAGAGATAGCTAACCCAACAACAAAATAAAATCCATGTTTTACTCTTGTCCACAGAAGTGCACTCTAGCCGGACAGTTTCAGTGTGTTTAATATCAAATGCTCACAAACACATTCTTCGAGAATAAATTTATACCAAAGTATGACTGCCTTGCTTTTTCAGGAAGCGCCTGTCCTGCTCTGAGACCTCCTTTACCGAGAGCGACTCCAGCCCACCCTCTGGGACGCGAAGACGCTTCTCTGCCCTCATGGAAACACACCGCCTGGCCTCCCCTCTGGAAGTCGACTCTGAGCTGCCTGTCCCTACCAGGCAGCCTCCAGTAAAGGCCAGGGGGACTTCCCTGGAAGGAGCCATGGGTGTCAACACCTCTCAAGGCGATCTGAGACCATTCCTTAAAGACAGCAATGGGTTCACAGCTGGGGGTAAGAAGGGATGAGGCAGCACAACATCACTGTTTGATGTGTAACAAGAGCGTTTCTTTACTGTTTATTTACTACCATGTCACAGACAAGCTTTTGAGGCCTGCTGATGCATCGCTGCCTCTACCAGGCAGTGCTACTGTTCTGGGGCTGCCAGACCCACAGGGACCCCGTGGGGCCACCACTGACCTTGTGCTGCGGAGGGTTCGCCACCAGCAGCTCTCAGCTGAAGGAGAGAAGCACAACTCCCGGTCCGGAACCAAAGTTATCAAATCTGCTTCTGCTACTGCTTTGTCTGTCATCATTCCTGCAGGTAAATGCACCGGTAATTTGACAGGAAATAAAATGTGAAAATATATTTAGAGATAACTCCTGTAATCCTGTAACCTTAACTCCATCCCAATCTCTTCTCAGTGGAGCAACATGGTGCCTCCCCTCTAGCGAGCCCCATGTCTCCGCGCTCTCTCTCGTCCAACCCCTCCTCCCGTGATTCTTCTCCCAGCAGAGACTACTCTCCCATGGTCAACATCCCGCATTCTCCAATCACCATCCACCGCTCTGGGAAGAAGTATGGCTTCACTCTGCGAGCCATCAGAGTCTACATGGGAGACAGTGATGTCTACAGCGTACATCACATGGTCTGGGTGAGAGAGCAGAACGAACAGTGTGCAGAGTTCTTGTGGCTCTAATTAGCAAGCAAAGCTGATATGTTTACTTAACTTACTACTACCACCACTAATAATAATATACTTTCTTTCCATAGAGGATTTCATACTTAAAATGCAGCTCAAAGTACTTATAAAGAAATTGTGTAAAACATTTGAAACATTTACAACAAATTAAAAGTTGCCAAGCAGAAACACTAAAATCCAACAAAACAAGTTAGAATAGAAAGAATAAAATAAACTTTCACTTATAATTAATAAAAACAAAGCGACAGAGAATTTGAAAGCAAGATTTAAAAGAGATGAGAAAAAATGTGTTCTAAAGGAATTTACACAAAGTTACATGTCAGATATTTACAGGCCTGCTCCACAGTTTTAGTGCATCACACCTCTCCATACTTTTTCCCTTAATTGTTGGTACACGTAATGTAGTCATAGTGCTCAGTGACCTAAGGCAGTAGCTAGGACCACAGAGGGAAGAACAGGTGAAGGATGGAGGTGCTGTTTTTTGTTCAAACCTGTGGTGTTAACTGCATTTTGTACAAGCTGTTATTTGCTGTTTTTTGGGTGATAATGCAGTTGAAAGAACACAGACTAGTCAAGAAAAGAGAAAACCAAAGTATTGATGAATGACTTTACATCAAAAAGAGCAAGATATGGTCTCACATTTTGCAGTTTTTCTCAGGTGGGAGTCATAGACAGCGTTGAGGGTCTAAGGACAGAGGGTGTTGTATGCTGTATAGATTGTAAAGCCCTCTGAGGCAAATTTCTGATTTGTGAAATCCTTGTCTATGATGATACCTGAGCTTTTTGCCTCATATTCATTTTTGTCTCCTTCAATCAACACCAATAACTATGATTTTGTTCAAATAGTAGTTTCACATCTCCAATATTTTTAAGGCAGTCTGCTATTGCGGTCATCAGGCGCTAGAGATATGGACAGTGGACATATGGACATATGGACAGATATTGTGTGTATATCTATGACATATTCACATTTACACAGTGTTGTCATATATTTTTGAGTGGAGTGGAAACATGTGTAATGAAAACTGAAGTGGCTCGCCAACCTTTCCAGGAAATGTTTCCATCAGCAAAGTGTTTCTGCCAGAGTTATCATTATGTTTGTCTTTGTCCTGTCAGCCCCTGTGAGAGCTTTAGCATGCAGATAAACAGCTTTTCTGTGTAAATGCCTAAATCTCTTTTGTTGTAATGACAGCATGTGGAGGATGGAGGTCCTGCCCAGGAGGCAGGACTTAATTCTGGTGACCTCATCACCCACGTAAACGGGGAATCAGTCCATGGTTTGGTCCACACAGAGGTGGTGGAGCTCATTCTGAAGGTGAGGACTGCCTACCTAATTTCTGTATACATTTCAGCTTTTTATGAGATGGTTCATTTCACATTTGCTTATAAAATAATTTATTTAAATATATATATATATATATATATGATCTACAGAGTGGAAACAAGGTGACCGTTACGACTACTCCATTTGAGAATACATCTATAAAAGTGGGTCCTGCCCGCAAGTCTAGCTATAAATCCAAGATGGCACGGCGCAGCAAGAGGACAGGTGCCAAGGAGGGGCAAGAGTGCGTTACTGCAATCTGGATACATTTCATTACAAGAATACATAATCTTTTGTGTTTTGCATGCGCTTGTTCTTCTCACCATATTTTTTTTTTGTCTTTTCAGAAAGAAGCGCAGCTCCCTGTTCAGGAAAATTACCAAGCAGTCCAACCTGCTCCACACCAGCCGCAGCCTATCCTCTTTAAATCGCTCTCTTTCTTCTGGAGACAGTCTCCCAGGCTCCCCAACCCACAGCCTCTCCGCCCGCTCACCCACTCAGAGTTACCGCTCCACTCTTGAATCCCCTCACCTGGGTTAGTGTGAAAGGCCCCGGAATACATGTGTGTTCTTACCTGGCTTGACTTCCTGCTAAGCCTAAAGACAATCACTTAGTGAGGATAACATATTTTAAAAAACAACAGGGGGTGTATTAAAAGCTCTTATATCTTCTGTGTATATTAAAAGTTTTGTTTTGAAGGAGTAACTTAAAGGGACCCTGTGGAGTTTCTGACCACTGGTACGGTATGTTTTTTATGAGTGGGCCTCCATTTTGTTTGTTTGTGAGCACATGGACAGTGCACTTCACTTCCTGCGGTTGGTTTTATAGTTGTTGGCGGTAATGGGCCAACAAATACAGTAAAGAAGACTGCAAGCCAGTTAACATGGATGTAAATAATGCAGGGTTTCAAAAATAATATGTGGTAGGAAAGCACTCTTTAGTTGCTTTTTTCATGTCCTTTATCTGTTGTCGTCCCATTTTGTTTCCTCTCTCCTGATTCGTTACATAGTTTCAGGAAGCGTATAAATATTTAAGTAGAAGCAAAAGAGAGTCAAACACATTTTCAAGTCCTGTCAGAAATACAGAAATACAATGTCGACGTGTTTTGATTGAAAAGTTAAAATGTATTTCCTCTCCGCTCCTCAGGCACCTCCTCCCAGAGCAGCTCCCCAGCATCCAGCACCCCGAACTCCCCAGCAGCCTCTCACCACATGAGGCCCAGCTCCCTGCACGGCCTGTCTCCCAAACTTCACCGCCAGTACCGCTCTGCACGCTGCAAATCGGCAGGCAACATCCCTTTGTCCCCCCTGGCTCACACCCCCTCCCCGACCACCTCCTCTCCTCCACCTCTCTCTGGCCACACAGTAGGGAGCTCCAACACCACACAGATGTTTCCTGTCAAGCTGCACTCCTCACCTCCTGTTGCCCGCCCTCGTCCCAAAAGTGCAGAGCCTCCCAGGTCGCCCCTGCTGCAGCGGGTGCAGTCGGCAGGAAAAACTAGGAGCACCGATTCTGCCTTCTTCCTCTTCATCGTCATCGTCGCCTTCTCCTCTGACAGGTGGGGTGTCCTTACGCAAGCATAGCCTGGAGGTGGCGCATGGGGACTACAGGAGAGAGTCATTCCACTGTGAGCACAGCCTACAAAGTCTGCTAGAGATAGAAGGAGAGAATGGCCCTGCTCCCCCATCTCCTTCATCATCTTCCTCCCCCTCTCCTCCCATGGGAGGGGAGCTTGGAGGCCTGAAGCCTCTAAGGAGGCTGGGAAGGCAGGAGTCACCGCTCAGCCGTGACACGCTGCTCACAGCAAGAGAGAAAGATACTCAAACCACAGCATCTGAGCTCAGCCAGTCGCAAACTGAGATCACAGCTACTAAAGCTGAGTCCAAAACCAGTGTTGTTGTAAGTCAAACATTATCCTCTGCTGAGGTCCTCAAGAAAAACACAAGTGTATCTGCAGTGGAGACCAAGTCCAGTCCAGCACTGGTTTCATCCACCACAGAGGCCAATCCTAGCCCCGGGGACAAACCTCAAAATGCAAGCAGTTCAAGTACTGAGGCAACAGGCTCCAAGAGTAAACTCTGTGAGAAAATATCAGCTCCTGGCACATCAAAGGGCCTCCAACAACAAGACAGTAAGCAGCAGAGTGTTCAGACAGGCAGTGGACCTGCACCTAAAGCTAAGGAGAAGACTGAGGAGAAAGTGAAAAGCACTGCAGTTACAGACAAAGGAAACATGCAGAAAGTGTCATCTGCAGAGCAACCCAAGCCACGAAAAGGCCCAGAGGCGGGAGAGACAGGTGGCATCAGTGGTGAAAAGGCAATAGAGACAACCAAGATAAAAGGACCTGCGCCCCCAATTCCCACACAGGTTCATGTACCAGCTGCTGCCAGACCCAAAGGGGAAAGGCTATCAAACAGTTACCGTGGAGTCAAGGAGGAGAGGGCCCACCTGGAAGTCCTGGAAGAGAATCCCATGTCGCCGTCCTCTAATGCAGCTTCACCCTGCTCGAGCAAGTCTCGCCCAATGTCTCCGGGGAGAGAAAGCCAGCTTTGTCACCCAGCTCACGAGTGTGGCCAAAACAGTGCTCGGGCCTATGAAAGGGGGATCACAAGAGGGAGCCAAGGTAAAAGACACCTCCAAGTCAAGCGAGGAGAAGCGAGGAAACACGGCAGGAAAACCAGAGGCTCCATCTGGGGGCGGGCGTCGGGGGGCGCAGACAGCCACATCAGCAAGCGCTGGCACAGTCCAGCCTGAGAAAGGAAACAGTCGGAGCTCCAAGCATCATTCGTGATATAAGAGTTTCAGAAAGAGTCAGACTCTCCCATGTAATGCCTTTTACTGTAGCATCACGCCGACATATCATAAATTAACATGACTTTGAATGGAGGGAAGACAGAAATGCCTGAAGAAATAACAGATGACATGTGACATGTAGACACACAAGATGTGAACAAAGATGCATCAGCCATGTTGGAAAGCGTGCACTCATGGTATCATAATGTAAGCCTGTGTATGTACTGTATGTTCATCACAATGTGTTGTGTATATAGGAAAAAAATGCATATGTCATAATGCATGTCTGACGCTGTATATGGAAAATGAAAGAATATTTAAAAAGATGAAGAATATAAAGCAGACCTTAAGGTGGTGAACACTGTGAATAACTTTTCAACCGACCACAACAGGCAAACTGTTAACTATGTGTAAACAAGCAGGATCCAGTTATAAACGGGCCTTACTCCCATTTCAGATCAGCTCCAATTGTAATTTAGTTCATGTGCAAGTTTTTAGTTCGGTTGTAATTGTAGAAGACAAACACACACTGTATTTCCTTAAAGTTCAGTTACTGAAAGAGAAGGCTCATGTCGTGTAGTGAGGAATAGAACAAACAGGACCCAGATACCAAAATGCTTGCAGTAATGGACTCTGTGGATGGGCCAATCGGTTGGTTTGCTGTAGATCTGTTTAAGGGCTGAATTTCAGTGGAAAGGAAAGAGGTAGGTGAACTTGCACAGGGACACTATGCAATGTGCTAATAACGCCACTTTTTTTGGTGTCCCCAATTATCAGTTTTCATTGTGCTGCGGACAAGAAGAGAAGACAGAGGAAAAGGTTGCAATAAGTCGAGAAAACACAATGTTGTCTCTATTGATAGTAGTGAAATGTGCAATGATATATTTCAAGCTGTTGAGTTAGTGTGTTCGGAGTGCGGTGAGGAGAAAAAGTGTGGAAAGAACCATAATGAAAGTAGGTTAGAAGATGCTCTTTCACTCGCTCTTTTCTGTTTATGCAGGTGTACGGTATATTGTGTAATGTTAGGTGTGAAGAAAAGTGCCAGTCTTTTTTTTAGTGATAATGTGACTGTTTTTGTTTACACTTAAATGTATAATAATATGCAATCCAACAGTGCCCAGGTCCATAAAACTGAGCACCCTTGTCAGTGATATAGAGGTAGACTATACACAAAGCCAGGCGTAGTCTTGTTTGTACTTGTGTATTACAGAGAAATGATCTTGATCATTTTGGGACACCAGGCTCAGACCTGTCTTAGACTGCCCCCTTGTGGGCGGCTTCACATGACACCAAAAGTCCTGAGGTCCAAAGAATAATAGGTGTAGTCTGATTTCTTCTGCCTGTGGATCTTTCCATGTCATATAACTCTTCGGATGCATACTTCCTTTGTTGATGAACACATATAGATCAATTTCAGATGAGTTTTGCAGTCTGAGTTTAAAAAGTCTTGATTTCTCCATTAGGGTGTAGTGGGCATCAGACGTGTTGGCCCAGTGTTTGGACATTAATCATTTGTGGTTTTGTGTATAATGTGAAAAATTTGCACTTTATTTTGTGTCAAATATTTTTATTTACTTGTTCTTTTTATGTTTATTTAATACTTTTTCTATTTGTTCTATCGATTAAAGTGTTTTATTTATTCAAACGTTTTTACATAGCATCAGTTAGTGAATTTCTGCGTTAACTTATTTATAAATCTTACATTTAGACTGAGAAACCTACCAAATCTGTGTGGCTGCCCCATTGTGTACAGTTTTGACGCTGTCATTCCACAAGTCCAAAGTTGTAATAATTCTGTCATGTCCATCTTGTCCAAGTGTTTGACTTCTTTGTTGTTGTTTTTTTACAATTAGTTCTTAGCTGTTGTTTTCCATTACATTGCTACATATTTATTAGCCACCATTGTGAAATAAACCAATGCAAAAAAGCCTATAGTGCAGAAATGTAATAAAATGCAGAGAAACCCCTTATTTTGTCTGACCTTTTTTTTCCAGATAAAACAACATAATGGTATAATATGATCATCTAGAGGGATAATCAGGGCCTCCAGCTGTCAGAGGTTAGAATTAAATGTTGTTTTCTACTTGACTGTAACATCATATAGTATCTAGGTGTACAAGGCTTACAAGGGCAGTTTGTATACATCTGCTTTTCTTTGTATCAGTCATAACGTGCAAAAACACACACAACTTTATGTCCATCGTAATAGCAATGATATTTCTTTGTGAAACAAGTTTTTATAATGGTATGACCACTAATGTGGCCAAATAAGTGTTTGCAGTTTATAGCTTAATCAGGTATGACATTTATGTGATTATAGGCAAAGTTAGAAGCCTATTGATGCCATACAAGTTTTCCACTTGCCAAAAAGTGATTACAAGATCTAGCCTTCTTTGTGACAGCTTGTTTCTGCCTTGGATAACTTTATTTCACTCACACTCACTCTGATGGTTAGCCTATATTCATCCAGTCCTTTTTAGCAGTTGAAAGAGTCTAGATTTAAAGGGCCCCTACCTTAAAGGCTACTATAATGTGTTTTAATGACTTGATTTTATTTTAGCTAAACCATGACTGACAAAGAATATTAAGTTCCATGGGAGTGGGTTAGGGTGGACAAGGGAAAAAAGAGCTGCAACATGTGGTTTGGAGGCCTTAGGTCAACCCCAGTTAGTAGCATAATCTACCCCCTTGGTTTTTCCCAGTAATAAAGGTAGACATGAGTATTCTGCAAAAGAAAAGAGAATGGTGAATTAATGAGCTGGGAGTTAAAACAATCATAAAAAATAAAAATAAAATAAATATTCTTTCATTTAGCTGACACTTTTATCCACAGCTACTTATATTACTATAGGGGTGGTGGTTAGGAATTATGTAGACTACCCTAGTATAGGCCAACCTATTATCTTAAAATGTACACAGATAAGCCTGAGAACCAATAGGATTGTGTGGGAGTGGGGTGTATGTCCCTGAGGTTAAAATATCTATGTCCAAGACTGACCAGTAAATAATATAGCAGAAATAGTGGCAGCCAGTGGGTTGAAGAGGTCAGACCTGATAAGGTGGAAATGTGGCAGAAAAGGTTCGAACGACCTTAAAGGAAGGGGATATCACAAAATACAAAAGTCTGTCATAACAAAGAACTGTGAAGAAATGACTAGAAGGGAGGAAATCATCGTAGCAAGACTAAATGGTAAGTATGTTTTAACAACGATTTAACCATAAATACGCTGGAAAGAGACAGCAGAGAAATCTGAGGGGATAATGAAAACAGAGGGAGAGGGAGGGATGACAAGAAGGCACTCTTTACTTTAGAGATTGCCGGGAAGAATTTATTAATGACATGATGTTACACCTTTCTTATAGACAGTCTATGTGTTACACCCATACACTGTGCTGTAGACACTCTTGTACAGTAAGAGGAGGCGATATGCGTGCAACTTAAAGTTGTTGGTGATCTGCCAGCAAACCGAAAGAAGAAGAAGAAGAAGAAGAAGATGATGATGATGATGATAATCTGGGGCTCACTATCATTGGTCCTCTGTTGACCAATAACAGCAGCGCCAACACGTGACCAGCATAAACAGGAAGCGAGTGAGCAACTAGTTCAGTGCTCTGTTGTCTTTCGAAGCTGGAGCGTAGATTATTTAATCGAAACTAAACCGGGCGGGCACCGTCAGTAAAATTTATTCGGTGACTTGCTCTAATTTAAGGAGACAGAATGACCATGCCCGAATGAAGGTAAAAAATGACTGTCATGGATTAATAATTTCATAAATCATCATAGTTTGGCTGCGCGCGGACGGGCTCTGAAGTTCGATACCTGAAAAGTAAACGGGTGGACATTTACACAGGGAGGACATCTTTATACCTAACATGTTTTTAGACCTCGAGTTGTATTCAATTCGTAGTATCCCAACATGTCAAAAAGGACAAATGCCCACCATTTTGTCTTATTTTGTCTCACCAGCAGTTTTTAAAAGTTACATTTTATCATTGTAACTAAGTCACTTGTCATGATGAAATGATCAACAGACTTGATTTATTTTCTACGAGCAATCCCTAAGATGTAGTGCTAATCACAGTATCTGTTTTAAAGTAGCATAAAGTGGTCTTTTATTGTGTGAGTTAAATATAAATATGTTCAGTTACAAAAGACCTACATAAGTTGAACATTTTAACACATGTATGATGTTATGGATGTTCTCATGTAGGTTTTTGACATGTGGTTAGTTATAACATGGAAAAGGAAGGAAAACATCATTTTTAACCAGATTTTTTTTTTAATGTAGTCGCCTACACTCATGATGGATATGGAAAGAAAGTAAATAAGTGTGTATTGTGCATGTATTGAAGTACTGCAGCACAGTTTTTGAGGTAGGCCTATCTTCTACGTGAGTGTTTCCATTTTATGCTCCTTTAATGTTCTACTCTGCTACATTACAGAGTGTAATATTGTACCTTTTACTACCCTATATATATCTGACAGTTATCAGTTATCATTTTCTGATTAAGACTTTATATAAAAAAGACATGAAAATCATAATAAAGTACAGCACATTTGCAAAGATTAAAGCAGTTTTCCAGTTGGGCTGCAACAATTATTATTACATTTATTTAATAATTAATAAGTACTTTTGCATTTAATACTTAAAGTACATTTTGCTAATAATGCTAACTATAATTTTAAAACATTTTCAATGCAGGACTTTTACTTGTAATGGAGTGTTTATACATTGTTGTATTGGTATTTTTACTTGTAAAATAACTGAGTACTTTGATTACACTACTGGTTTATACAATATGTACTCATGTAGCTGCACATATTGTGTCAGTGAATGTTTGACTGCTGCTTGTTGCAGTCATCCTGTATATACCAGTGTGATGAAAGAAGAGTTTACCAGCTCCTGTCCTGTTGCGGCTAACTGGACATTTCTGAGATTCCTTAGGTCACACGGTGTGGTCACATGGTTTCTTTCTTTGCTAACTGTCATGGAGAATTATTAACATTAACCCATCAGTTCCAGGGGCAGAATGTTTTTACTTTGCATGGCTGAATAACCCATCAGGGTCTTGTGCCACATGTATGTGATGTTGTTTTATGCTCCTGTGTTGTTGTTTTATGCTTCTGTATCTTCATAGGCTGTTATAGCGATAAGGAGCAATTGTCCAGTCTAGGTCATCTCCAGTAGTTATGAATCCCAGCACCTCCTCAGCTCACTGTGAGGGCCAGTCCCCTGTAGATGACCAAATGGACGACTGGCTCTTCCTCTCCTCTGAATCTGCTGGCCCTCAGGTCCTGGCAGTGAGCAGGGAAGACCAGCACACAGGGGAGCGAGGCAAACTCAAATCCAAGTTGGTCTCAGCTTGGAACAGCGTCAGATATGGTCTGACATACTAACTGTTTTATATTGTTTCTGTATATTAAGACCAGATCAGATTGTTACCTTTTCTCTTGTGAGATAAAAATGTTTTCCTTCCTTCTTCCTCTTTTAATGCTTCAGGCTGGTCATTGAAGCAGAAATCCAAATTCAGCAAGAGTTCTCCTGTGATCATGCTTGGACGGTCCTATGAGCTCAAGGATAAAGGTGAGGCCTTCATACCTCCTGAAATGATCTCTTTCATGTGATTCTAAAAGCAACAGGAAATTTTAATTAAAATAACTTTGTCAGAGGAGAGAGACTGTTTCCGTCGCTCCTTTGCATCTCTCCTGTGGTTGACGTACAGACGAGGTTTTCATCAGCTGGCGGGCTCCTCTCTGACCACCGACAGCGGCTGGAGTTGTGTTTTACGCACGGGGCAGATGCTGCTGGCACAAGGGCTGCTCTTACACCTGATGCCACCAGGTGACAGCACACACAGGCACACTGCAGAGTTATCTATCCTAATATCATTGTCAGGTAGAATCAGATGCTGTTCTTAGCTTAGCTTTCTCTAGGCTAGCAAGCTTTAAGCAATACAATCTCCATTACAAAGATGTTGGAGCATCTTGATGTTGGAGCACGCTTTATATATTTTTCAGTTACTGGAAACTGTTCAGAAAAGGTCTGTGAATTAGCTTCAACTAAAGCTAGTAGTGACTGCGGTCCAGCTAGCTTTAACTACCCAAAGTGCAGTCACTGTGGTTTGGTTTTTCTGTCTGTTTTGACTTTGACTTTTTTGGGGGGGGATTACACGTTTAATACTTTTTATATGTTATAAGTTAAAATGATAGGTCAAAAAGACAGATTCTTACCTTGAATTTTGATCAAATATTTAGTTATTGTGTCTCGGCTTTTTACGGCCGCACAGGGTTGTCATGTTTATTGTGAACACAAGTAGGCTTCTAAATGCACTAGACACAAAGTGTAAATATCTGTACAAACAGTTTTTATATTATAAATGATTTATTATTATTATTGTTAATGTGTCATCACATTAAAAGAGAACAAAATAAGAAAATATCAAAGTTTATTTGCTGAACGGGTGTAGACGTAGGACACATCTACGCATAGTCAAAAATTTTTTCTAAAGCCATAAATTCACTAAAGAAAATCAATACAATATTTTTTTGTGATTATACTAGAAATGTGGGTCCGTAGTACTTTAGTAGTTAAAGAACACTGATTCATACGGACATAAAATATCAATTCCTGCATGACATATTGTGAGTGAAACCACAGTTTATTCTCTTTTAACAGCAATGGGATAGCAAAACAGTCTATCCAGGTGAAAAGCAGATATCAGGTGTATCTTTACTTACACATTACTGTATCTTTACTTTAATTTGGAGGTTGGACTTGGTCTGTGTGTCACTATGCGGTCAAAGATGATATGGACCTGCTGGTGAATCGTTCTGCAGACGGTGGACAACGTGAAGGGCACAAAACGAGGTCTCGAAGGCTGAGTTTGGATTCCTGCCTGGACAGACCCATGGAGGCTAAACACAGAATGGTGGTATCGTGGTTTGCAGACCATCCTACAGCACCTTTCGGGATACACCAGCTGGTGGAGTTGGGTAAAAGCTCAGGGAAGAAGGCCGGGGACTGGTACGGACCTTCCATTGTGGCACATATCCTCCGGTGAGATGTGAAGTCATGGTTTATCAGTCCAGTTATCCCGACCAACGTTTATAAAGATGTAACATCCTACAGTAAATTTAATTTTTGTTACAGGAAAGCTGTGGCAGCATCAGCAGACCTTCCCAATCTAGTCATATATGTTGCACAAGACTGCACCGGTGAGCAATGTCTTCAGTCTGTGTATTTGAGAGCAAATCTGATGCAAATGCAGCTGTGCTCAGAGACGGACAGTTGTAGAAACAAAGAAATGGATCAGAGATTTATGCTTATTTAGACATTCCTCTATTATTGAGGAGGTATTTCATTTTAGTATTTTTTAAACTTTATTTAGATAGTTGGAGACTAGAGAACACGGGGGCACACACTGATAGCCGAATAACAATAGATTAATACTAAATGAAAATGGTCATAACTTACTCACCCTCAATAAGCATACTTTTGAGCTGTAAATTGTTTTCCATAAGAGTGAGATGGGGAGAAACCCGGTCTGTTATTATGAACTACTTTTGGGTTGTCTCGCAATACATTTTGCACTACATACATTTGTGGCTCAGTACTCATTTTAAAAGGCTGAGCTCTGACAGTATACAGCCACTGACTGTGAGCACAGCTGGGACTGTTTTGTCCTGGGTGAAGCTGTGCATGTCGTAATTGCTCGGTCCACAGCTGCATATGTGGTTAAATCTATGACACTATAGATGTGGTTTTGGCAGCTGTACTGTGAATACTTTTTAATCTTCAACTTCAAGTCCAGTTGCCCCTGATTTTAACCTTCCTTGGATATCTTTACTTCTCCTATTAAAGCCTAGTTCAACTTACACGATTTTTAGCCCGATTTGCCGCTCGACGAGCTCGGCGACCATCAGGCTGTGATCAGGAGTAAATCAAGGGGTTGATCGGCGGCCGACGCTGGGCAACTTTTTGAGCAATGTTGCTGGGCAATCTTGCTAGAGGCAAGTCCGACTATGTTTTAAATGGATAGCGGCGGTGCGGCTGGCGGAGTGGTGGGGGAAGGGGATTACGGTAGTAATCTTTACTCATTACCACTGATGACATTGTTGCCCTGCACGATTGCTCTAAAAGTTGCTCTGTGTATCATCAGCTTTAAGATTAGCCAAGAAAGCCTCATTTAAGCCATACAGGATTTGAACCCCCGATGCTTCTATCACATATGACACATGTGACCACCAGAAGGAGTTTAGGAATACTAGTGTTGTAGTCAAGTCCGCCCAAACCGAGACAAAGTCAAGACCAAGACCAGAGTTTATCGAGACCGAGACAAGACCAAGACTTTTAAGGGCCAAGACCAAGTCAAGACCATGACCAGTTCCCCATGTTACATGACAGACAATAAAATGTGGAACGAGATCATAGGTACTTCTCAAATTGATCTGAAAGATCGACATTCCCCTTAAAACACCCACATACAAACACTAAGAGCTGAAATCAATTTAAGCATCGCCATCTCCGGCAGGGAGGACAGTCGTTAACGGTAACAACACATTTTTAATTAGGGTTATTGGTTACATTTGAAGCAGTACGTTTTCCATCCAATCAAAGTTAGGATGTTAACAAATATTTCAAACAATGCATGAGCAATTTATTGATATTCCCAAAGTTTTGGTCTTGACTGGTCTTGAAATAAAATCCCGAGTCGTCAATGTCCGAGACCAAGACAACAACAAGACTATCAAAAAGTGGCCTTAAGACCAAGACCGGTCTCGAGTACTACAACACTAAGGAATACAGTAACTTCACTACAATGCTCAGCCAGCACACTCATGTCATCTCACTTAGGAGTTACTGATCCATGTGGACATGTCTACGGGTGTCTCCGTCTCTTTCTTTGTGTGTGTTCAGTCTACTTGGAGGATGTGACAGTGTTGTGCGAGCGGCCTCTCCCGCAGTCCTGGAAGTCTGTCATCATCCTGGTTCCTGTTCGACTTGGAGGACAAGATCTCAATCCCTCCTACATCACCTGTGTCAAAGTATCCAAACCATATTTTATACATTCTCTCTAATACACATCCTGTGTAAAGTCAGTAGTTTATTGGTTTAAATTTTTACTGGTGTTAAATTTTTTAACACCAGTAAAGGTTCTCAAAGTAGGGCCCTTGTGGTTGTAATTATTTTACCAGTTTCTACCAAAACTAGTACAGCTACACTATAATGTATTATAAAGTAACTGATTACAGTATTTTAACTTTTGGGTTCAGGTTCAGTAATAAAGCAAAATCCCTCTTCATGTTACTCTGTAGTCTGAAAACAGAAAAATCTCTGCAAACAACATTGAACTTATTCCTCGATCTTTTCCATAGAAACTCTTGACATTACAATGCTGCATTGGAATCATTGGGGGGAAACCAAAGCACTCTTTGTTCTTCGTCGGCTTCCAGGGTATGTGCAGTACAATATAAGACATAATTACTGTACTCAGCTGTTTGACATCAGTCCTTTCACTTTTTTTTTAACTTCCCCTTGGCCCTGCTGTGCAAAAGATGACCATCTGCTGTACTTGGACCCTCATTACTGTCAGCCCACAGTGGATATAACAAAGGAGAACTTTCCACTAGAGGTATGAGGAAGTACCATTTCTCTTCTTTTTGCTTTCTGTTTTATTTCCTCCTGTGACAGTTGTTAACCAGTGGGTTCCCAACCTTTTTTTAGATGTACTCCCAAAGCCTTATTAGATGACCCTTCATCAACACCGCCAGTCATGTTACATTTGTGTGAATTTGAATTGATTTCAGACTGCATTGAATTTAACACTATTAACTATATAATTGATATTCTTAGAAATTTAGCTGTATGTGTTTTGGTTTGTTTAACTTGCTTTCAGACTACTTGTTGCAGAGCTAGATGTTTCAACCATTTATCCATTTTAAGCTTACCTCTTCAATCATTTGTCCATTATTTTCAGCTAGCTATTTAGACTTATTGCAACACTTAATGTTCTTAATGTACTCCTCAATCTATCCATGTATCTCCTGGCAACTGCAAAAGTACTCCCTGAGGTACAAGTACGCGGTTGGGAATAGAATCGATAACATCTACATCAGACCTAATAGAAATATTTTCTTACCCTAATGAGACCTTTATCTCATCAGTATTCTGTTCTTGTGCTTCCTCTCCACACTACTTGCAGTCGTTTCACTGTAAATATCCCAGGAAAATGGCTTTCTCACGCATGGACCCCAGCTGTACTATAGGATTCTATGCTAAGGACCAAAAGGACTTCAAATCACTGTGCACAGCTGTTAATGAGGTATGTGATTGGGTTATTTGGGTCTTTATTCATGGAACCCTTAGATTGTTCAAATGCAGCTGTGTAGCTTTTGGATAGTATAGCATAACTTAATATTTATCTCTTAGTGTGAAATTGTGATCCATGCAGAAAAGTGGTTGGAAGCTGATGTGATTTGACAAAACAAAATGTTTTAGGGTTGAATCTTGATTGTCTTGGTGGTCAACTGGTTAAGTTATTGTTCTGTCTTATTCTCCCATAGACTCTTTCCACATCTGCAGAGACATACCCCATGTTTATATTTGCAGAAGGAAAAAGTCAGCAGGAGGAACCGGCAAGCAATACACCCACAAACAATGTCACCTACATCCAAAGGAAGAACAAACAGAGAGAAGTTGACCATAGTATGGACGAGTTTGTTCTGTTATGAACATAAGAGAAACTTTTCCCTGAAGGCCGTACAGTGATCAATGATGTGACAGTTAAGCGTATCGACTCCTGAGCGTAAGAACAAAGTCCTCAACATCCAAGCAAGGGTTTTGTAATATGTTCAGGTATCAATGACACTACTATATTTTTATTGTTGTTTTGTGCACATTTTTATTTTTATTTATTGTTTTAAGAGGAGAACATTTAGATTAATATTATTCAAATTGAAGGATGAAGGATGGTTTCTGTTTTGCCATCTCAGCCTTTTTGTGTTAGTCCGTGAAATCCATGTGGTCATGTTCTTGAGACTTAATTTATTCAAAAGAATAGAAATAGAATAAATGGTAATGATTTCCTTCCAGGGACAAACTTAAGGCAGGTATTACTTTGAGAAACACTATCTCGCTGTTTCATGTCATGTGACAGGATGTGCTGCCTTTGAATGGATTAGAATATTGGATTCCTGTTAGCATGTGATTCACACATGAGAAACACGGAAAGAACATGGTTTTACTGGAGAAGAAGTAAAATGTTGTGAATGTACTCTTGCAGGAAAAGGGACAATTTACTGAAAATATAATTTTTAGCTAGATCGTTTTATGCTGTCTTTTATCTGAATAAAAAAAATGTAAAGACAAAAAGTCAGGAACTCAACACAACACATCCTCCAACACCGTATTTACACGGTACCTGTAGTAACTAAAGTATTATTGTGGTGAGTGGTGACTTTAAGTGCTGCTTTCCGAGCTTTTAGGGACCGTCTGGAAAGTATTGGAGTGGGGAGGCAGGCAGATCCTTATAAAAAGCAAGGTCCAACACAGCATTATCAATATTTTTTCTGACTGATTCCCCTATGCCCCATACCTAAAATAAAATATTAGTGGCACACATAAACTATTGAAAATACAATCAGGCTGTGTCCTAGTCTAGTCCAGCACTTTGGCTCAGATAATTAACAACTATTGGATGGATTGCCATGTGAAGACATTCATGGTCCACAGTGGATGAATCCTTTCCGGCATTGACATAGCATCATGCATGCTGGACTAATATAAGGCATGCTGCTTAGATATTTTGTCCAACTTTCGCCGGCACTGCAAAACGTCACCATGTAACAATTCATTAAAACCTCGCGGGTGCAAAGCAGCAAACCATGGGAGGTAGAATGTGTCCAACTCGAGGGCAGTGTTGTTATGTTGCTTTCAGACCAAAAGCGAATTTTCGCCTCGCAACGCTTTCCATGCGTGAGTGCATTCGCTGCAAGTGTTCACACAACGCAAGAAGGTGATTTTAATGCGATAAACAAAACTTGCCATTACTACAGCTGATTGAACCCAAAGTAAACATTTTTTTGTGATTAAATAGCAATAAACAGATCAAACTGATGCCAAAATAACTACAATATGATGCAGTTTTGTTAAACATATGAATTCATGCTTTCTCAGGTCTGTCAGCAAGACAGCAGGACAACAACTTCTAAAATGTTTGTTTTCTGAATGGAGTTCGGATCGATCAGGGCTATGTTAACTTGGTCACAGTAAAGTACAACGATAGCTGGAATAAAGTTATATACACACGTTTTCTGAACTCACCAGGTAGTTCAACCTCCTCGCTTTCTTTTCTCCCAGCAATGTCCAGTTTTGTCTGGTTTTTATGTAATTATGAAGTAGTGCCAAACAACGCTAACAACAATGGAACCGGATGTGCACAGAATCTTGCTGCTGAGAAGCTGGAGTGAAGATAAATCAACGTTGTAATCCTAAAAACTGAAGTGAAAAGCTAATTTAATAAAAGCAGTTTACTCCGAGCTCCTCCCTCAGGCAAACGGCATGGTTGCGAGCAAAGTCCAGTTCGACCAAGGGTGATTATTTGTCCAAAGCTGGAGCGCTGTTCCCTGCTCCTCTAGCCCAAGTTTAGCAGCTCTCAGCCGGCCTGCAGATTTTCTATCGCCCGCTCTGCCTGGCCCTCTCCACACAACACTCTGAAGCTGTCGGTGACGTACGGACAATCTCAACGTTGATAGGCTATCGCAACACTGCGTCATGCGAATTTCTTCGCGCCGCCCGACAGGAAATCGCTTTTGGTCTGAAAGCACCGCTATATCCTGCTCCTGCAGTCAGCAACAGCTGACTATTATGTCGGTGAAAGTCAGCCACAGTCATCTCCAACGCACCTATTGACTTTGGTGATCCCCCAACTTTTCCTATCACCACCATGGTGATACTGGTTTTAAGTAAAATGTGTCAACAACTATTGGATAGGTTGCCATGAAATTTGGTACATTCATGTCAATTCACCCCAGAATGAATGACGAAAATATTCTGGGATTAGAAAAAGTTGAAACACTGTACTCTGCCCTCCCAAACAATATAGACTGCATTCCCTTGAGCAAGTATAAAAAGTACAGAAACGCTCCTCCTTTTCTGACCACCTGCTACCCCTAATAATTTTCGTACAGTGCCTTACTCTGTAGGCACAGCCCTCATATCTCGACCATACTGTTGGAAATACAGATGGGCATGGTACTGAATTTCAGGCAGTACTAGACGTATACAGAATCCCTGCTCCTGCTTGGTCAGGTTCCCCTGTACCTGATAACCCAAGATAGTGACTGAATCACTTTGCCAAGGTCTTACTAGGTCCTCAAGTTCCCCAGGAGACACCCCATTCCTGGCCACACATTTCTGTCTGATTGTGTCTGTGGAGGCCCGCAGTAGAGCCACCTCTCTGTTCAGCCTCTCCAGCCCATACTGCTCTGCCTTCTCCCAGAAGACCTGGAGGAAATAGTCATAGAGCAACACATCCAGGCTGTTCCAGGCCCGGATCCTGGCTTTTGTTATGTCGTCCAGCGGAGTGACATCCTGAGGAGAGCGAGTGTTAAGGCGAACATATGCTAGTTCCTCAAGCTTCAGGTTCAACAGGGCCCCCAGGAGGACCAGGGACTCATCAAAATGCTCTGCAATCATAACTAGCTGGAAGGTCTCCTCCAGCAGAGTTAGGTCAGCTGGCCAGGAAGGGATCCACTGCTGGCTGTTGAGACCTAAATCAAAGCTCATGGGGTTCTTTCCTAGACCATTACCAGGCTCGTTGGGGTCCCAGAATGAATCCGGAGAGTCCAGGAAAACCGATAATGCTGATTTGTGCTCTGCTGTCTCTTTGGCTAATGTGAATGCAGGAACAGTGGTGGTGTAATAGGAGAAAACAGACTCAAATGTTTGTAGAGGTTCACGAAGGATGGTGATGTAGATGGCGTTTGGTGGCATCACCTGTTTCAGCTGTTCCACGTCTAGACGCATGTGGCTACAAAGTATGTCGTACTGAGAGTAACCATCGGGTAACTCGTCCACAAATTCTGCCCTGAATCTGGAAAGGACAAAGGAAGGTATAGTTCGACAGTAACATCAAAAGCAGAGCTATCCTAGAGATTTGAGATATGTGTACTAATGCATAGTCACGATGGCGTACTTATCTGGATAGCTGAACTGGTAGGTGTAATGAGGGAAAGCGAATGTGGCTCTGTTCTTCTCTCCCATGCGAAACAGCAGATTTTGGACAGTACTGCTTCCTGTCTTGTGTGTTTTAAGGAAAACAACAGGAGGACTCCGTGTCCTTTTCCTCAGTATACTATAAAAATCGGCATCCTTATGAGACCTGCGCATCAGAGGGCTGAGTGTCACTTCTTCTTTTGTGGTCTTGGTATGGTTTGTTAGATCTTTGATTGGCATTGCCACCGTAAGGTAGTCCCTCTCTATTCTCCACTGGCTCCTTGCTCCAGCCTTTGTGCCAAACGTGAGGGCTTTGGAAAGAAAAGAAATACAAGGATTCAACAAAATAATAATCCATGTAAGATTGTAAGGCTTGCTGAAATACTAATCATAAAATGTGGATTTCAAACTGCTGTAGTGCAATTTTACTATTATGTTTTTTTAATAACACACTGCTCAGTATTGTTATCCATTACAGTCACAAAAAGCAGAGCTAAAGAATAACTGCCGACTGATGCATACAGTGTAGGGAGTTAAATCCTGTTACTTACCTTGAATGTTGCAACAAATGACTACCTATAAGTACAAGCAGAAAGGTAACACCCAAGGTCACCATGAGACCTGCCACACGGTATCTCCAGAGCTGGGTGGCCAACAAGTGGAGGGTCATCTCTCAGCAGTCCAAACTGACCACACTTTGTCTTGTAGTGGTTTCCTGTCTGTGCGGAGCTCCTAAGAGTGGGACTCTGTACCGTCAACAGATTAAAGACACTGGCACAACCCTAACCTCACCTTCCTTAAGCTGATCAGTCACATGTGTCAACAGAACTCCAGCATGGATCAGTAAATAACTGTTTATTGTACAAAAAACACAGAGATTCAAGAATGTGCTTCATTTTATGTATCTATAAATATACTGAGCTTAAACTATGCAATTAGTTGATTAACAAAAAATTAATTTGCAGCTATCTTAATCAGCCTAATAATTTAAATCATTTTTAAAGGAAACTTAAATATAACTGGACCTGCATTTAAAGAAGTCATCTTTGCTTTGGGAATTTGATCAAGCTAACAGGATGGAACAGATTAATCTACAGTGTGCTCTTGACAGTAATAGATGAAATAAATGATCTTTAGTTGCACCCTTGGCTTTGAATAACTGGTGAGTTTCCAGCACAAGAATCCAAACGCCTTGGGTTATAGTGAAATCGAAACTGCATGCTATTTTCTCTCCATTACTCCCTTAATCGGTCCCTGCCTTGTTTCGTTTGATGTCTTGCACGTATTACTGTACTTTCACGTTAAAATAAACGGGCAGTTAAATGATCAGTCTTGCTGTCTCTTCCACAATACTGTTTTAACTCACGCTCCCATCCCCCACGCCGGCTTCTCGCTCTTTCATCCCCCACTGTAGAGCAGCCTTTACTGGGCATGCGGGAAGTGAGTGAGACGGCGGGTGGGGGCGCTGCAGAGTCGTACAGGCCGTCCCTGCGATACAATCTACCGAGAGAGGGGGGTGAAGGAAAAAAACCGACTGGGTAGGTCGGTCTTTGTTTCTGGCTAGGAGGAAAACCAAGAGGCATTGTAACCGGTGAGGATTCAGACATCACCGTTCACCACTTGTGTAAGTCAACTATAATTTTGCTGTTAGGGGAAGAGCGATCTGTCTGTGTCTTGTGCTGTTGTTGGAGGATAACGTGCTTTTACAGGGTATTTTTCTTGTGGCGAAAAAGACGAGACCGACATTACAGTGCCGCTGCTGTGGCGCGACACTGTGCAATGAATGAAAATTGTTTTTGGAAATATGCTCAGAGCGGAGCACCGATCCAAGGCTACCCTACGGGAGGCGCGTTGGATCAATCAGCTCTAGTGATGAGGGATGCTCTAACTAACCTTTCACGTGTCGCCGCATCTGGCCAAACATCTCGCTAAACAACACATTTTGTGCTTAATTGGCCTGGTGGAGCGTGGCCGGCTAGGCTAACTCAACTAGCTCGCTAGCATGCTAACCACCGTCAGCAGTCAGCTTGTGTTGTGGTATCAATACAGGCTTATAGCTAGCAAGCTAGTCCGAAGCCGGGCTTGTGCTCTTTGTAACTTTACCGTCAGTATAGTGTACGTTTACGGTAAACCAGTTGTTCAGCGAAGACCAGCAAACTTTGTGTTGCATTATGTGAAGCAGGAGGTGAAAACGATGGGTTTTCAGTTGGCGAACGGACATAATGTACCGTCAACTATTAAATCCGGCTAGGCCAGGCTAACGTTAGCAAAGCTACCAATGCTAATAATAGCTAACCCGAGTTAACAGTAATTTCCTTGTAAATATAAACATTGTAACAACTGGACTGACACACGAGTTTTATTGAACACTTCTCTCAATCACTTTTAATAGACATTTTTGTGTGTGCACTGAACGGGTTGTATCTTGTTGGTTAGAGTCTCGGCTAACTTGCGTATATTTTTTTCACCATAGTTTTGACTCGAGAAGGGGCCGTTTAAATGACCTCTTTAAGGTCCACTGTGTGTATGAAGCTCACATTTTGTAGTACAGTTACATCTCTTTAGTGCCTAAATTGTTGCTTACATGTCCGATATGTATTATTCTGGGGAATACTCCTGTTCCATTCAGCAACAGACCATCTGTCACAATTTAAGGGTTCAGTGCATCACTCAATAACAAAAACTCGGTATTTTCCTGTTATTAGTTGTGCTTTAGAGGTTTTGGTTCCAGTTCACACAGCAGCAGAGGGGCATTTTGTGTGTGGTTTGTGCTTTGCAAAACTCCAAACTATATATTTGAAGTACACAACAAAATATAGTAAAGATAATAACTTACCATCAGCAATGCTCCACAGAGGTTAATAAGAGCTACTTTCACCACCAACTGTCTGAACTGTTGACTACACAATTATGCCTGATTGTGATTGACAGTCTAACTGTAGTTTTTCATGTGTAATATTACAGTGCTTTGAGCTTGTTATTGGGGTAGGTTCTGGCTGGTATCTCTTGTCTGGTGAATTTGTACCTCCAGGAAAGATTATAATGGATGAACTGACCCTTAAAAAGATATAAAGAGTTTCCATTATCTATATTTTGCAGTCTTCGGTATTGTATTTATGTGGCATAGGTTACTCTATAATGTGGACAGCAACTACTATGTGAAAGGAATTATTTAAAAAGTGGATATCTAAATAAAAGGAATCTGATCATTGCCTTAATTTCGTTTGCTGCCTCTCTTCGCAGGGGTACTTGCTGCTGGCACACATTTCCAGTTTCCTGTGAGAGATGTCCACTCCTGACCCCCCGATGGGAGGGACACCTCGGCCCGGACCCTCCCCGGGCCCAGGGCCATCTCCGGGAGGCATGCTGGGCCCGAGCCCAGGCCCCTCTCCAGGTTCAGCCCACAGCATGATGGGGCCCAGCCCAGGACCCCCTGGATCTGGACACCCCCACCCTCCACAGGGACCGTCAGGATATCCTCAGGACAACATGCATCAGATGCACAAAGTACTGAACCGTATTTAGTTTTTATTCTTTGATATACCCTGCCTTCATTATAAGTATTTTCCTAATAGTTTCAAATTACAGTAAATCAGTTCCGAATTTGGTTTTGTTCATCTTTTGATCTGAATGTTTGGCAAACAGGTGAAATGTTAGTGGCTACTGAATTATTGCAAAAGATTTTGTAATTGCCTTTTTGTGTGTTGATAACTGTTGCTAGTCTTAATCTCAATTATCTTACAAACTAAGACTATTTAACATATTTAGCTTAAATACATAAAAGTTCCAACCTCACATGAACATTTGTCTCATGTATGATTATTCTCCCTCTTTTAATCAGCCCATGGAAGCCATGCATGAGAAGGGAATGCCCGATGACCCCCGCTATGGACAGATGAAGGGCATGGGCATGAGACCAGGGGGGCACAGTGGAATGGGACCCCCTCCAAGTCCCATGGACCAACATTCCCAAGGTAACATATAGCACAATATTGTGTTATATGTAGCCTGTGTTGTAAGTTCTAGAGAGATGAAACATGAGTAAATGCAGTCTGGTGTTAATATTGGTGTTGTACTCGCAGTCCGCATGCCTTATGGTTGTCAGTTAGAATCCCCAGATAACTTGAGTTGTGTACAAAGTCAACACCCAGTGGGTGAAAGATTAAAATGAAGGATCTGCTTTTCGTCCCTGAGAAGCCCCACACAGGAAGAACAGATAACTCAGCCACGCAGACATACTGTACTGTTTGTGTGTGTGTGTGTGTGTGTGTGTGAGAAATCCATCCAGCCGGTTTCTCTTGTGTTGCTGCTTGTTTGGCAGCATGAGCAGACAGTAGTGGGCTGGGCCACGAGAGGGGCGGGGTTCAGTGGCTTCCCCTTTCAGACAGCAACAAAGGCAGCTGCAAGTACGAAACCACAGAGTCAGTAAGGAAGAAACGCACACATAGGAACATTAAGCAATGTGTATGAAATGGACGTGGTTCTTTGTGGTTCAGGCAAAGAGCACCTTGTTTAATTTACATTTTCTGGACTAAACTAAATAGAACCAAACTGCATGTTATTTAGCTTATAGTCAGTATTTTTTGTCATTTAGACCAAATGTGGCTTAGTTGTTGAAATACTTTAAAGCTTCTAAACTGGTCAAAATGGCATCTGTATCATATGAAGAACTTTTTAAGCACAGTACTTGAAGAATTGGGTCAGCACACCCATCATGCGACTCTTCTGCGTTCTTCAGGTTACCCCTCTCCATTGGGTGGCTCGGAGCACGCACCTAGTCCTGTCCCAGCCAACGGCCCTCCCTCTGGACCTATGATGCCCGGAGGTCCCTCTGGCCCTGGGGCTGGCCCTATGGAGGGCAGCGGGGATCCCAACCAGGGAATGGGTCAGCCTAATCGTGGGGGTCCCCAGGGTCCAGGTGGACCCGGTGGTGCGGGAGGTGGACCCACTCCTTTCAACCAGAACCAATTGCACCAACTCAGGGCTCAGATTATGGCCTACAAGATGCTGGCACGCAGTCAGCCGTTACCAGAGCACCTGCAGATGGCTGTGCAGGGGAAGAGGCCCATGCCAGGGATGCAGCAACAGTCGATGCCCAATATGCCGACTTCGACAGGGCCTGGAGGTGGCCCTGGAGCTGCTCCGGGACCAGCTCAGGCCAACTACAACAGACCACATGGTGAGCAAATTGAGAACCCTCAGGAAGCCTATTTAGTGTATTTTTGTAATATGCGTCTTATGTAAACGACATCCAAACATATTAATGTAAGCTTCAAACAAAGAAAGCTGATATCTGTGTAGCCTCAGCAGAGACACCCAGTGGCTGAAGATAAATTTTTGTTTTTAGCTGTCCCAGTGTTCACTAATTACCTGAGAAATCAAATTGTTCCTCTTGTTTTAGGCATGGTAGGTCCCAACATGGTGCCTCCTGGACCTGCAGGAGTACCCCCAGGTATGCAAGGCCAGCCTACCAACGGACCCCCTAAATCATGGCCTGAAGGTAAACTTTATCTTCCCCTTAGGCTCACCTCTGTCAGTGCTGTCTATGTTATGTGCACATGTAGCAAAACTGACCTCTTCTGATTTCTCTCTTCCAGGACCAATGGTGAATGCTGCTGCCCCAGCCAATCCTCCTCAGAAGCTGATTCCACCTCAGCCCACTGGCAGACCCTCTCCCGCTCCTCCCTCTGTACCCCCCGCTGCCTCCCCAGTAATGCCCCCACAGACGCAGTCCCCAGGACAGCCTGCCCAGCTCCCTCCAATGATGCTTCACCAGAAGCAGAACCGCATAACACCCATCCAAAAACCTCGTGGGCTGGACCCAGTGGAGATCCTCCAGGAGAGAGAGTACAGGTGAGACAAGGCGGGGAGTAATCTGAGTAAAACTGCTTCGGTGTTTACACCATACAGCATTTATAGCCATAGCTACTTAACAGCACCTGTGGTTAGATGGGCCTTTGTACAAATACACACAGCTCAACAGGAAAACATGTACCAAACAAGACTAAACACAAACAAAATAATACAATTTAAAAACTGTTAATCGTCACATGATCATTTTTAACTACATTTTGCTACCTCTTGAGTTGAATGAGTTGAGTAGTCTATTTTGAGTTCTGTGTGCCCTGTAACCTTTAATTGAATTTATTACACCTAAGAACTACTGAATGAAGCAAATTGTTTTCATTAAGGGTGCTCCAATCGGATGATAATGGCTTTAACTAGTTTGATCGGTTGTCTCTAAAAAGGCCGATAAGAAAAGCCGATCAGATGATGCAATACTTCCCAGAAAAATTTTCAACGGCAGCTAAAATGGTTCCACTGTGCTGCCTGAGCAGTTTTCAAAGCTAGCTAGCACCAACGTCGTTTTCAGACAGGAAGCGATTGATGCGCCCAGTTAATCATTTACAATCAAAGTTGAGCAGCAATCAGACAAGTGGAACAACAAGTTGGAGCGATCCTGTGAAACTGTTGCAGTTGTGCTCATCTCACACACACGCTGCCCACTACCGGAGTTTAATTGTCTTGACCCGCAGCGCATCAGGCAGTGATACTGATCCTTCAGTGTGACTGTCCTGATGCAACGACAGGCGCCACTCAATCGGCTGACTGCCCCTCTCTCTCTCTGTTTTTGTTTTAAAACGGAGACCTTTTGCTATGATTCCACCTCCCGTCCAGCTTTAAACGTCAGTCTCTTTGTACTCCTGTGTTGCTTTCAGTAACAGTTCCAGTTTCGGTGTCCGTCAATGCAAAAAAATGGTTTGGTTCTTCGTCGGTATGACTTACTTCTTTCGCCAGTTCTTCTGCGACTGCGGAGCAGACCATCTGCTTCATGTTTACACCGGCACGCGCGTGCCCAGTGTACTTGATCGGCCACTAGATGTATGTTTTCAGTCGTTTTATTATAGACACGGATCAACTCTGATATACAGCTACAACGCTGCTGTGGACGGAGAAGATCGTAGTAGTTATAAAACTGTTTTAAAAAAACCATAGTAGTGTGAATGTAGCCTCGCATTACCCCACTCCTCTCTACTCCTCTCAACCCTCAAAAAATCCTGATCGGAGCACCTCTTGTTTTCTTAATGTTAAATATGAGTCTTGAAATAGATTGCAAGCCCTCCAGTAAATGTATGGAATAAAACTGGTTTTACACAAATTAAAAAGAAGTGGATTAAAGACTAAATTCCTGTGTTACTCAGAAAAATATGTCTTAATTGTTATCATTGCGGTGACAAAGGTAAGATTTGAACCAGTGTTGCGTTTTATCAGAGAAGTTAAAATGGGTTTAACGTCTATAAATGGGAATGCCACACTTCAGCAAACAAAAATGTTTATTTTAATGTAAAATTTACCATTATTCTTTCTAATTGTAGATTATCTGCCTGAAAGCTAGATGAATTGTGGTTTGAATTTTTGGTAATCATTAAAATAATTGAGAAAGAAAATGTGTTCTTCAGGCTACAGGCCCGTATTGCTCACCGTATCCAGGAGTTGGAGAACCTGCCTGGTTCTCTAGCTGGTGATCTGCGCACCAAGGCCACCATCGAGCTCAAGGCCCTGAGGCTGCTTAACTTCCAGAGACAGGTAGCAATGAATTCATCTGCCAGAAATGTTTATAAACAAGAGACAAGTGTAGCCAGTCATTGCTTTCCCCAGTGGAATAGATACGGTATTTAATATGTCGACTTTTTTGGGCCTACAGCTGCGTCAGGAGGTGGTGGTTTGCATGCGTCGTGACACTGCTTTAGAAACTGCCCTCAATGCTAAGGCCTACAAGCGCAGCAAACGGCAGTCTCTACGTGAGGCCCGCATCACAGAGAAGCTTGAGAAACAGCAGAAGATCGAACAGGAGCGTAAACGTCGCCAGAAACACCAGGTACACCGTGTGAAAAGACTTATGTAGGTGGAGTAAAGCAGGGTAGTTTATAGAGAGGTATCATTTTCCTGATTGTGGCTAATGAAACCTACGTTCTCTTTTGTCTTACTTTAGAAGAAAGAGTTTCATTTCTATTCACTATTATTTCCCAAATTGATTAACAGCGCTGGCTTTGTGTCCTCCTGTTGCTAGGAATACCTCAACAGCATCCTGCAGCACGCCAAGGACTTTAAAGAGTACCATCGCTCCATCACAGCGAAGCTCCAGAAGGCCACCAAAGCTGTCGCCACGTATCATGCCAACACTGAGCGTGAGCAGAAGAAAGAGAATGAGCGCATTGAAAAGGAGAGAATGCGGAGGTTGATGGTGAGACTTCAATACAGTAAAAGTCCGTATTTGCTGTTAGATGGACAGTTCGAGAAAGACACGGAAGTGTTGTTTACTGAGTGTGTTTTAGGAGTCCGACACAAACATCTCACACCTCCGTGAATCTTTTTTCCAGGCTGAAGATGAAGAAGGTTATCGTAAACTTATCGACCAAAAGAAAGACAAGCGTCTGGCCTACCTGCTGCAGCAGACAGACGAGTACGTGGCCAACCTCACTGAGCTGGTGCGAGCCCACAAAGCTGTACAAGCTCTCAAGGAGAAGAAAAAGAAGAAGAAAAAGAAGGTAAATCTTTAGGACGCACATTTGTGTCGTGTCTTTGTTGAAATTTTACTTTTACATGTGCTTTTAATTTATTTATGTATTTAAAAATATATATATTTATTTTCAGAAGCCAGAGCCTGTGGAGGGTGGTACTCCTGCCCTGGGACCTGATGGAGAGGTGAGTGTGAACGAGGATCACGTCTACTTGAATAAGATGTTTTCATTGATAATCTTATCTGATATTTCTTTAACATGCTTTACAGTATTAACGTTTCATTTATTTCTTCTCTTCTCCCAGCCTTTAGATGAGACCAGTCAAATGAGTGACCTACCTGTGAAGGTCATCCATGTGGACAGTGGAAAGATCCTAACTGGGGTTGAAGCACCTAAGGCTGGCCAACTGGATGCCTGGCTTGAAATGAACCCAGGGTCAGTGTCACACCTGCCTAATAATAACTTAAACTAAGGAGATATTGACACCTTTGAATGGTTTATATTCTAATGGTAACGCATTAAGCTGATGTTAAGGAAACTGTCAACATTTTGGAAATCTACACAGCTGAATTCATCATGTCAAAACTTCTCAGAAGTGGATTTAGTGATGAAATAACATGAAAATTGTAAAATCTAAAACTTTCTGCTGCTGCCTTTGTCAGGCGCACACAATGATGACGCAGTGAATAGTGACAGTTCTCTCTGACCAATCAGCGGTCTGCTGTGTTTTCACATCACATTTTAATATCGCCTCAGCTCCCTTGTACCCTCGACAGAAGTGATACGAGAAAAAGTAACAGGTAGCAGATACAGGTACTACTTTTCCACAATGGAAAACCAAACAAAAGGCGTGTCGAGCTGGTACCATGCAGTGGAAAAGGAACTTAAGTCTCTTTAAATGTTTTTTTGTTTTTTTTAATCTTGTCCAAAACATTTTGTCCCTTTTTTTGCAGATATGAAGTAGCGCCGAGCTCAGACAGTGAAGACAGTGGTTCAGAAGAGGAGGAGGAGGAGGAGGTACATAAGACACTGATCCCTACGTCAAAGCAAAACGGTCACAAACCGTTTTCTGACCTCACTCCCCTTCTATTTTATTTCTCTTTGTTAGGAGGATGAAGAGGAGCAGCCTCACCCCTCGTCAGCTCCAGCAGAGGAGAAGAAGAAGATTCCTGACCCTGACAGTGAAGAAGTATCTGAAGTGGACGTCCAGCACATCATCGAGTAAGATGGAACCCCCAAGACTTTGGCATTATTACTTTCTGCTTCACCGCCATCTTTGTTGGCATTAAATTGTCTATGATAACTAGGTCATGATTAATTTACAGCAAGATACCTTCTATCTGTACATTATCTTATGTTTTCATATTATAGTTGTTTTAATTTGCTGTGTTTTGTCTTCCCCCTCCGTTTCCACCAGACATGCCAAGCAGGATGTAGATGATGAGTACGGTAATGCAGCTTTCAACCGAGGCCTCCAGTCCTACTACGCTGTGGCTCATGCTGTCACTGAGAAAGTGGACAAACAGTCCTCGCTGCTGGTTAATGGGCAGCTAAAGCAATACCAGGTATACAACCAGAACGTGCTGTAAAGAGTAGAATATTATTTAAGAGGGAGACAGACTCTCTTAGAATGACCTGCTTTCATTTGTAGGGAAATCTAACAAGGTGGTTTAATGAGTTGAGTAAACTGAAGCTTGCTTTGACCCGTTTCTGTGCAGATCAAAGGTTTGGAGTGGCTGGTGTCGCTTTACAACAACAACTTGAATGGCATCCTGGCTGATGAGATGGGTCTAGGAAAAACGATCCAGACCATCGCCCTCATTACTTACCTCATGGAGTACAAGAGCCTCAACGGGCCCTTCCTCATCATTGTACCTCTCTCGTAAGCGCCACACAGTTCCCTGCAGGTTTATTTGTGAAAACTCAAATTTAAAGACAGAACAGAAAGTTGTACGAGTTGTATTTTTATGTTCATATATTCAGCAGAGTAGAAACTGTTGTCTTTTGTTTTCAGAACTCTATCAAACTGGGTGTATGAGTTTGATAAGTGGGCCCCATCTGTCGTGAAAGTCTCCTACAAGGTCAGTGGTACTTACTTGGATATTCAGTCATGACAAAAAGACTAAAACCCAAGTCAGTTACGCGGTCAATGATTTGTCTGTTTACATTAATAGAAAATAATCTTGTTCATTCACAGGGGTCTCCAGCTGCTCGTCGTGCATTCGTTCCCATCTTGCGTAGTGGCAAGTTCAACGTGCTGCTCACCACGTACGAGTACATTATCAAAGATAAGCAAGTGCTAGCAAAGGTAAGGAAGTATCGTCAGATTTAGTTTTAGGTTACACACACTGAATTTGTTCATGCATCAGGTGCGCAGTCTTTTGTTTGTTTCTCTCTCTCTCTAACTTCTAAATTTACCCCCAAAGCTTCGTTGGAAGTACATGATCGTGGACGAGGGCCATCGTATGAAGAACCACCACTGTAAGCTGACCCAGGTCTTGAACACACACTACTTGGCCCCGTGGCGTCTGCTGCTCACAGGCACTCCGCTGCAGAACAAGCTACCTGAGCTCTGGGCCCTGCTCAACTTCCTCCTGCCCACCATTTTCAAGAGCTGCAGTACATTTGAACAGTGGTTCAATGCTCCCTTTGCCATGACAGGAGAGAAGGTGAGTTGTGGTCTGATTCAGTGTAGTCATCATACAGATACTTACACATACCAGGTAGTATTTTCAAATAGACCTCAATATAACAATGAGCTACAGTAACATGAATACACTTCTCTTTTTTTCCCTCAAGGTTGACCTGAATGAAGAAGAGACCATTCTGATCATTCGACGTTTACACAAGGTGCTCAGGCCTTTCTTGCTGCGTCGGCTCAAGAAAGAAGTCGAGGCCCAGCTGCCTGAGAAGGTCGGCTTTTACTCAACTTGCTTGTTATTTGTATCGACTGAGATAAAATTTTGTCCTTTGTGGTTTCATTCCTGCATGGATGTTTACACTGTATGCCCTCGATTATATAAAAGTCGATATTGTTAAAATCTTTTTCATGCAAATGAATTGTCAGTGTTTAAGTCAGATTTCCATTTCCATTACACTACGCTATTTCAACTGTTTGCTCATACAGTTAACTATCTCAGCTTATTTAATTAATTTTATTTCAACTGCTTATCTGTACAGTTATCTAACTGTTTCAACTATTTTTAAAATTGAACTTAGCTAACAATTCCAGCTGCTTTGTAAACTATTTATACAATTAGCTAAATATTAATAAAAATATGAACAACAGTTTTTCATTATTCATTACTGTAAGCCAACTATTTCAACTGTGTTTTGTTTAATTTAAGTAATTCATCTGTTTTATCTTTACAATTTAGCTAACTATTTCAACAGTTAGTTTTAACAGACTTCTTAACACTCACCAGCATTTTTGAAATCAAATAATTGATATAGTTTGTGGGGGTTTCTCCTCATTTGTGTATAGGTGGAGTACGTGATAAAATGCGACATGTCAGCCCTACAGAGGGTTTTGTACAGACACATGCAGGCCAAGGGAGTCTTGCTCACAGATGGCTCAGAAAAAGACAAGAAGGTAAGAAGGAGAAGATACTGTCGGGTTTTTTTTTTTTTAATGTATCAGTGAAACCTTATTTGTAGACATTTAAAGTATAGTACAATTAATGTTATTTCAAAGATTTTTTCTATCCTTCTAAATTGTCTAGGGTAAAGGTGGCACGAAGACCCTGATGAACACTATCATGCAACTGAGAAAGATTTGCAACCACCCCTACATGTTCCAGCACATTGAGGTACCAAACAAAAGCCCAACCTAAATTAGGCCATTACTAAACATTTTTTCTTCCATGTACATTAGAAAAGCAAAACCAGTCTCAGAGTACAGATAGAATTCAAAGCACAATTAATGTGACCGTTTTTTGTCTGATTTACAGGAGTCGTTCTCTGAGCATCTTGGTTATTCTGGTGGAATTGTGAGCGGGTACGTAAAGCTTAAGATCTTGTGTGTTTGTGCTGCACATGTTTTCTTGTGTGGAAGTGTGTTGCATAATCATTCTTCCTCATATTGTTCATCCTGACTGTCCAGCCCTGACCTGTACCGCTCCTCTGGGAAGTTTGAACTGCTGGATCGCATCTTGCCCAAGTTGAGAGCCACCAACCACAAAGTGCTGCTTTTCTGTCAAATGACCTCACTCATGACCATCATGGAGGACTACTTTGCCTACCGTAACTTCAAGTACCTTCGTCTGGACGGTGAGAACCCCCCTGACCAAGGCCGACAGTTGGGCTATTAGTCACTTGTGTTCTCTTATGAGAATGCGCTCATAGCCATCTTGTAAATGAATAGGCAACAGCCGTTCTTTAAGTATTTTCTATGGAATAATTAAGATTCACTTTTAACACTCCAATCTTTCCCCCCTCCTATAGGAACCACCAAGGCAGAGGACCGCGGCATGCTGCTGAAGACATTCAATGACCCGGCCTCTGAGTACTTTGTGTTCCTGCTCAGCACCAGGGCAGGAGGCCTGGGCCTCAACCTGCAGTCTGCTGACACCGTCATCATCTTTGACAGTGACTGGAATCCACACCAGGTACTCAAATGCAAATATATGTCGACATCAGCACAGCTCTCAGTTATTGCAATTAATGTAGTTCAGCAGATAAATAGGCCAATAAAATAAAATACCATCTACAACATTATGTGACATTTTTTTGAAAGGTTACTGTTCATCTGACACACAACACCATTACTGTGTTGTAAAAGTAACAGTCACCTTAGTTTCCATAGTCAACACACAATCACTCTTAAACTAATCATGTGTGCGTACTCCTACAGGACTTGCAGGCCCAGGACAGAGCCCATAGAATTGGTCAGCAGAACGAGGTGCGCGTGCTCCGCCTTTGCACCGTCAACAGCGTGGAGGAAAAGATCCTGGCAGCGGCCAAGTACAAACTGAACGTGGACCAGAAGGTCATCCAGGCCGGCATGTTCGACCAGAAGTCTTCAGGCTATGAACGTCGGGCCTTTTTACAGGCCATTCTGGAGCACGAGGAACAGGACGAGGTCGGGGCTCGAGGAGGCTGCCGCTCTAGGGGGGCGTGGGTGGGTGTGATCCGAACGTGTTCCGACAATGCCCACCCACCCACATCCACCTGTGCGCTGCTCCACCTCCTCATTCTCTCCTTTTTTTTCTCCTCCTTTTCTCAGGATTTGTAAGCTTTCATCAATCCACACTTCTCCTTTTCTCACATATGTATTTCTTCTACTACACAAACCTTTGATGATTGATATAATACTTTCACAGTAGTTTGACATCTTTCCCCTTTTCATTCCACTTTTTTCTCTTTCTGCTGCTGGCTTTTTTTTCTTTTTAATGCTCAAACGTAGTTCTAGTGATAACTCCAGTAACCAGTTGAATGTGCTAAGCTATACTCCTGTAATACAAACCTGAAAGTGATATTTTGCAATGTAAGGTAAATAGTAACATGCAATGAATGATTTTTTTTCCCCTTTTTATGTAGGTTAAGAGTCATTAGTTCAGAGATTTGGCTCTGAGGTGCCACATAAATCTGCCAGTAGTCTTTTGTCACTCACGCTGTTTCATTTGTTTGCAGGAGGAAGACGAGGTGCCCGATGATGAGACTGTCAACCAGATGATCGCCAGAAGTGAAGAGGAGTTTGAACAGTTCATGGTTAGTCCCAGGCCCATAGCAATTATTAGATACTTTTGTAATTTTATAATCCACTAACCCCCTGCTGCGATGGTGTTTGTTTTGCCAGCGTATGGATCTAGACAGACGCCGCGAGGAGGCCCGCAACCCTAAGAGGAAACCTCGTCTGATGGAGGAGGACGATATGCCCAGCTGGATTTTGAAAGATGACGCTGAGGTTGAGAGGCTAACTTGTGAAGAGGAGGAGGAGAAGATGTTTGGCAGAGGATCCCGCCAACGTAAGGAAGTGGACTACAGTGACTCACTCACTGAGAAACAATGGCTCAAGGTGGGTTGTTAACATGTGTAGTTATGGAGGCATTAAGAAAAAAAGAGTTTTGAACTTGATCAAGCTCAATGAAAAATTCTCCTCACCACAGGCCATAGAAGAGGGAAATCTAGAGGATATCGAGGAGGAAGTGCGCCACAAAAAGACAACCAGAAAGCGCAAGCGAGACCGCGACCATGACGTCGGCCCGGCCACGCCCAGCTCCAGCAGCGGCCGAGGGCGGGAGAAGGACGAGGAGGTAAAGAAAGCAAAGAAGCGTGGTCGTCCGCCTGCTGAGAAGCTCTCTCCCAACCCTCTTTCCCTCACTAAGAAGATGAAGAAGATCGTGGATGCTGTCATCAAATATAAGGATGGGTGAGAACCGTATTTCAATAAGCATATTAGCTAGCTTCATGACCACACTGACAGAGAACCTTATCTGTCCACAAATGTTTATGTGACTGTGACTACAAACCAAAGAAACCCTTTTTATTAAGTGGTAGATTCCGCATTGAGTCTCAGTGACGCATATTAAGATCCAAACCGCCTTGTCTCAGCAGTAATGGGCGGCAACTGAGCGAAGTCTTCATCCAGCTGCCTTCTCGCAAGGAGTTGCCCGAGTACTATGAACTCATCCGCAAACCAGTGGACTTCAGAAAGATCAAGGTAGGGATAAAAAGTAACACCTACCTGCTGTGCATGTTAATATGACAACAATGGGTTTACCAGTTGTTGTGATCATCTGCTGTAATCTGACTGCTGCCTTCTGTTGTTCCCTCCTTCCACCAGGAGCGGATCCGCAGCCATAAGTACCGCAGCCTGAACGACCTGGAGAAGGATGTGATGCTGCTTTGTCAAAATGCCCAGACTTTCAACCTGGAGGGGTCTCTGGTGAGTTATGTTGGACACGTGGGCAATTTAGACACTGACCAAACTATCTTTGTTAAAATAAGTGCAATAGGCTTAAAGTTACTAGCATTTTTATGACTTTAGTAAGAATAATGGATCACCTGGAAAATGCTTATTAGAGCCCAAGAATGCTGTTACAATCTCTGCACTGCAGGGTTACATGGTTTTTTCCTGTAAACCTTTCAGATCTATGAGGACTCCATTGTGCTGCAGTCTGTCTTCACCAGTGTGAGACAGAAGATTGAGAAGGAGGACGAGAGTGAAGGAGAGGAAAGTGAGGAAGAGGAGGAGGAGCCAGACGAAGGCTCCGAGTCTGAATGTGAGTATCAACAACAGTGTTCTTATAAATAACCGGCCCTGGTAAAGCACTATAAACATGAATGTGTTAATGATCTAATGATTTCTGTCAGCTCGTTCTGTGAAGGTGAAGATTAAGCTGAGCCGGAAAGAGAAAGGGGATCGTGGAGGAAAAGGACAGCGACGGAGGGGTCGTGGCGCCCGGGCAAAACCTGTGGTGAGCGACGACGACAGTGAGGAGGAACAGGAAGAGGTGAGACAAGACGTGCACATACAAGAACAACGTCATGGAGCTTAAACGTCTTCTCTCTGAATGAAACACAGACAATGCTATAAAGAGACACTTTCTGCCTTTTTACTGAAGCTAGGGCAGGTAACGCCGGGGGAAACTAGCAAAAGTCAGCTAGATTTGACTCTGAAAAACTCCTACCCCTCGCCTCAGGCCGCCATCCATAGCCACTCCCCCGAAACACATTTTCATGCACAATGAGTGCTCACAGGTAGCCAATCATTTTGATTGGCTGTTCCTATTTACAGTCCTGTGACAGAGCATTTGATTTATTGATTGCTATAGGGATGTAAAGAGAATTTCAACCAATATAACAAAAAATGCTTCCGAAGTAAATTGCCTACCCCAACTTTAAAAGCTGTAAATAAACTAAATATAACGCTTTAACAATTCTCTCAGTGGAGTAATGGCAAGTGAGCACTGAGTTAATATGAAGTCACCTGTAGTGCATTAACACAGCATGATTTGTTAAAATGGATCCACACTTTAAAAAGTGCTGAAACGGTTGGTTTAATCAACAGTTTCCAGTTCTGGCCTCTTTAAAGGATGTGCTGCTTTTCTCTGTTTTAAATCCTTATAAACTGAATGTCAGACAAAATGAGGAATTTTATGACATCACTCTGAAAGGAGTTTGATCATTGTTCATGTTCATTGTGAGTTATTTATCTCCTCTGTTATTTCTCCAGAGGTCAGGTCATTATGCATCAAAGATATTAATCAAATAGTTGATTGATGTAAAATTATTTAGCAACCACTTTTATAAGAAATTTATTGTTTGCCTACTCAAATGTGAGAATTTCCTGTTTTTCTTTGTTCATTTTAGCTTGTGATAGTGAACTGTTTATGTCTTGGCTTTAGCCTGTTGGTCAAACAACAGGTTCAGGAAATTGTAACTGGCATTTAATATATTTTCCAACATTTCACAGACCAAACGATTAATTAAGAAAATCCTAGGCAAATTAATTGACAATAAAAATGGTTAGCCTAATTAGAATAGCCGTTTTTCTCTGGTGACAGTTATGACAATGAGTCCCCCCGCATGTAGTTGACATCCAGTGTTTGAACTTACAAGAGGCATGTGCAAGCTATGACGATGCAGTCGTTGAAATTTCATAAATTTAAAAGGTGACAAAAATGCCCTAGTAATTATTCTCCCTTGTTACTGTTCTGTAATCAAGATTGAGAATCACAAATGCAGCATCAATAAGATTTACCACATTAGAAGTCAGTCATTACTCAGACAAGCATTTTTTGATTGTAACATTATTATTATTATTATTATTATTATTATTATTATTATTATTATTATTATTATTATTATTATTATTAATATTATTAATGATAATGTTAATCTTTGTTTCCTTTCTGTGTGTTTTTTCAGGAGCATTCAGCCAGTGGCAGCGAGGACGACTGAAGTGAACCACTCGTGATTGGACCAACGGCCCACTGAGCCCCTCGACTGGACTTTATATATTTTACTTAGATACAGCAGGGAGACAGTCAGTGGAAAAGGCCTAGTTTTACCTAGATGAGCTGATTTTTAGTGAGATAATTGTATTCTCATTAAAGTATACCATTAATTAAAAACCAATTTAAAAAAACTAAAATATGAAAGGTATGAACCATCCACTTCCATATTTAAACCATTTCCCCCGGTATGAATAGTAGTGTCTCTTTGCCTTTTTTGTTTTCTCCTGTAAGTGGAAAATTGACAGAGCCTGAATTATAGACTGATCGTGGGCCATAAAGACAGCTGTTTTTTTTAAGTGGTATTAATTTTGTTGTCTTTTACTTTGAAACAAAGCGTACATGTGAACCAGGAGTCACTGCGTTCCTTGAAGTCCCTTTTTGAATGCATGTCGTGCGTGTCTGTGGAAATGCACCTGGATGTGTCTTCACTATTATCTCTGTGTTTAATTTAAGACTACAAGCGGGATCACGGTACATCCCACCCTGCAGCCCCTCCCTCTCAGGTTGTGTATGTAATGGGGGAGGGAGGGATATAGGACCATTTTCTCGTGTCGGTGTCACTGGATTCCAAAAAATACAATAAAGGCATCTCATAATTAATTTGTTGTCTTAATGGGTTTTTTTTGTCCCAAATACATCATGACAGGGTGTCGACTCATTGCATCTGTACACTAGATGGCATACTGAGAACAGGTAGCTGCATACATGAGGCTTTTTTACATCCTAACATCCTTTTCTCACCAGTCAGGATGATGTTTCAAATACAATAGTTTATAGTTATTTTTCACTTTTATTCCTGATTGTAATTCTTTTGGCTTAAACCATAGACAAGATGGGTTTCCAACATTATTGTTTTAAATGTACCACCATCTCTGTTTCTAAACAGCTCCAGTTATGTACCAAATGTGCTCATTTTAATTACTTGAAACTGGAGGGATATTGTCCGTTTTTCAAACAGTTTAACTGTCATTGTTTTGGAGAGATCAAGTTTACCTTCTTGCTGCTTGTCTCAAAAGCTAGTATTTCTTCCACTTACATACCTACTGTTTATGTCAACTATTTAGCCATTAGGCCTACTTTAAGCTCCTTCAGTTGTCTATTAATGTTACTTAAAGCTAACTATTTCAGCAGTTTATCAAGCACTTTAAGCTACATTGCAACCATTATCCATTAATCACTTATAGCTATTTCAACCATCAATTAATTGCAGCCATTTTGTAATTTTTCTAGTAGGCTACCTTTAGCTCCCCTTTTCAAATATTTATCCATTACTTTCAGCTAACGTAATTTATCTTCTGCCTTTAGCCCACTTTTTCAAATGCTTATCACATTAGTTTAAGCTAACTATCAGCTATTTATCAATTACTTTTAGCTTTCTATTCAACCATTTTAGCTAACTATTTGAGCTGTTTATTCATTACTTTAAACTATTTCAACCATCTGCTACTTTTAGTTAAATGTTCTGATATCTCTGCTTGCTATGCTTCCATGCATTTTCAGTCACAACGTAGCCTGTTTACAGTGTTCATGTGTTGCAACAGGCTCAATATGTGGATACATTTTTAAGTAGAAAGATCATTTTGTTCAAATTTGTTGAGTTGCTCCAAAGTCTTTCCATAGAAACTGCACAAGCACCCCTATGTATAACACACTTCTTGCTTTCTTAATCTTTTGATCTCAACACCCTCCCCACTCCTGAAAGGTTACTCCTTGACCCTGAAAACACATCCTTTTTTCTACCTACAATGTTGGTGGTATCCAGAGGCACATGCCCCCACACCTGAAAAAACATGAGGGGTTTTATTTGCTGTGGATGATTTCTCATGCCATAGCTGAGTTTTGGAGAAACCCCTGCATGATTCTCCTAAATGTTTCTGTGTGAATATTTTAGCAGAATTGGGATAAATTGACCAGTGATTGAAACTGGAAGCCCCGGCCCCACACCCACACACATACCCCACACTGCCATTCGATTATTTCATCCCGTGCAGTACAGTGTCGGTCTTATCTTAATAGAGATAAAGCCAGAAATCTTTCTTGGTCTCTGATTCTACTGTAGAAAGAAAACTCACCCACTCTCACCCCTGCTTAGCTTTTCTGGAGCCGAAGTCAGAAACATGCTAAACTGCATCTGGGAGAACCTGATTTAGGCTTCAGGGGAAGACGAGACAGAAAATCCGTTGCAACTAAGACAATGTTTGTTTTATCAGGAGAAATGATGAAGGTGAAAAGGGCTGTGGGGTATACTGGAAGAACCAGAAACTGTCTACAGAGGCTGCGAGATTGAGATTGTTTATCATGAAACAGAGAGAGAGAGAGAGAGAAAGCCCATCAGCTGTAGTAGAGGGGTGTGTTCTACTCTCTGTGAGAGGAACTTAAACTCACCTGCACTCTTGTTTACATTGATTCTGTTTCTGTCAAAGGATACATCAGGATTTTCTACCTCTCTCCAGTGTGTACTATCTTTTCAATCAGTGTTTCATGAAGGTGTGAAAGAGAGGAAGGAGGGAGGGTGTGTGTATTGAAATGTCATGAGAGGTCACCAGGGCAGGCTAGGGAGTGGCTGTGCAACATAACTGAACAAACAGGCAAAAAGAAGGTTGAAAAGAAGATGAAGATTTATTCTTCAGTCCACAGGTTATCAACAGGCAACTCAGGTAAACTCTACTGTGTGCAGTGGCTGCCATTTTGTGACGAGGCAGCCAATGTTTACAGTAAAAGCAGAAGTTTTGTACGTTTAAAACAGATTAAAAACATAAATAGCTTAATATAAAATATATGAACAGTAGATAAAAACATGTGGTGCAGAAATACACAAGAGCAAAGGGGCGACCATATAAGTAACAAAATAACAAACAGCAGCAGGTGTAATTTAGCATTATTTAATGTTAAAAGCTGGTCTAAAGGTTAGGGTTTTGATAAGGGAAATCAAAAGAGTCGATGTCGCTGCCATCTCGGATGTGTATTGGTAAGGAGTTCCAGAGAGGGGGGCTGTGATGGTGAAAGTTCTGTGGCCCCAGGTATGGTGCTTGGTCCTGATTTGTGGTGAGAAGAGGTTAGTGTCAGAGGAGCGGAGGTTGCGGGAGTGATTGTGGTGGTGGAGCAGGTCTGTGAGGTAGGAAGGGGCCTTGTTATGGAGGGCTTTAGGAGGAGGAGGAGGATTTTGTACTGAATGCATTGGGGAACAGAGAGCTATTTGATCCATCAATTGCTGGAAGGTTGTGGGAGCTCCAAACAGACCAAAGGGCATCACCCGGTACTGTCAAAGGCCTGCTGGAGTGGCAATGGCAGTAAGGCAGTCTGCGCCGTTGATGCAGACAAGGGAAAGTGCCAATGCAAATACTTTTACGAAGTCATTACAGAAACGTACTGTGTTGTCAAGCTTGACCTGAACAGGCACTTTTGGACTCGTGAGGCAGAGCTCTCAGATAAATAACTGGGGTCTTCACAATGACAGCGGGGCTTTCTGAAAAATAAAACGGTCTCGTTCTGGGCACTTTCTAGTCACTCAAATCAGTTGCCCTGAGTCTCCACTTTTACTACATGTCCCCTGGTGGTGCCACAGTATGTGTGTTCATGTTCTGAGACAGGGCCACACAGCAATCTGCAAACATCCCATCAGGAAGTTAGAGGTTAACTCTGGCACAGTTTGGGAAATGTTTCACAGTCGGTCACCCAAAGGATCCAGATTTAGCAGAGGCCTGAAAATGCCTTGTCACTTCTTATTAAATGCACCCCAATGTGCAGTACAGTGGAGTTAGGGGTAGGTGGGTTCACTCTCTGAAAAAGTCCAGCATTAGACAAAAAAGAAAGGTGTCTTCTATAGGACATCGCTCTGGCGTTGAATAAACTATTTTGATGTGTAGAATTGTTTTAATGTTTCATCATAATTTTGTACCTGTCCTTTACTTACTGTCTACTGCAGTATATACTGTGTAATGAAACAGATATGCAAAAAAGGGTGCAGTGAAAGTATTCATGTGGGAGATATATGTGTGCGCCACTACCGGAAAGTAACTGCATTTCCTCAAATACTGTACTTAAGTGCAATTTAACATTTCAGACAGAAATATCAGTGGTGGAAGACATATTTATTTGCAGATGTACTGCCAACAAAATGTACTTTAAGGATCAAAGTAGGAAGTACTCATCATGCTGAATGGTCCCTGTACCTGTCCATGACATGTGAGCAGCACTTAAACGCTGTAGATGGTTAAGGTAGAGCTAAATTTAGCTGCTCTATTTTCTCTTTCTACTTTTTGGTAGTGTTGCGGTTCCAACTGTAGTTTCAGCTATAGCAGTGCAACACATTTTATTATCTGATCGTATGTTTTGTTATAGCTGTCAGATAAATGTGGTGGAGTAAAAAGTACAATATTCTCCACTTAAATATAGAACCCTTTGGCGGGAGCTCACCAGGCTGGGAACAGCCAGACTGAACTATCTAACCCCGTATAAAGTATTTAAAACTAGCTCCCCCTCAACTGGCTAAAACTAGTAAAATGCCATATAGTTTACTGATTAAAGTACATAACTGAATGAAGGACTTTTACTTGTAATGGAGTTTTATTTGAAAATATTGGTATTTAACTAAGTAAAGGATCTGGGCACATGATCTGTAATGCTGTATCTGACACACTTTGTCTCTATTTATTCCATCATGCTGCCCCCACATATTTTATCGCAGTGTGACCGCCTTGGCCTTGAGCCTTGAATTCCCTTGGATGCTTCTGTGAGGCAGATCGTCAGTTCTGACGTGAAGAAAGAGCTAACTAGACTCTGTTATCACTGAATGGATGATATTTTGCTTTGACCGTGAGGATTTCACTCATGCTACAGTCAGTTATGACTGGACACATGTGTGTTTCTCTGAAATTTAAATTGTTTTTGTGCACATTGATCAGTGTTGGAGTAACACTAAAGGTCACACATGATAAAAAAAACGGGCATGGTCAATAAAGGCCAAGGGGGTTCCATGTTATCCGAATGTATAACCCTTCCGGTGATAGTATCGATAGGGTCAATGTATTTACTTACCACTATGACCAACTTGATGTTTCCCCTGCTTTAGCTGCTTGTTTTTTTAACCCATGTTCCAGTGCCTCTTCCATGAAGTATGTTCAAAGTAAACATCTGGATTATTTATCTGTTTTAAATTACAGAGGTGTATTGCTGAACTATATGGTAGTCTCTCTGCTTGGTTCAAGGTTGTTGTTTTAAGTTTTATCTCTTTAGATGAACTTTATCGCCGCTCCTCCTCTGATGTAAATCTCATTGTATATTATCTTATGAACCCAGCAAAGTTTGAGACTTTGAACCTGAAATAGCATGCTGTTTTTATGAGAGGTGACCAACCTCAATTCACAAAGTAGTGATATGAAGATGAAAGCAGTGATAATGAATTCATGGATTGTTTTTAGTATTTTATTAGAAAGTTTTACTCCCCGGTCAATTAGCTTTTTGTACACTGTATATCTTTTACCTTTTGTGTTTTAATTTATAGAAAATAATTTAAGAAAATTTAAATTACATGTATTTTTGCAGTTAGATGGAAAACATGCATGGAATACGTCAATTATCTCCTTTCCTCACAAAAACATTAATGTTGTTATAACTGCACCATATGAACTGATACACTGCTTTGTGTTGAGCTGGTTGTTTGGTTTCAGCTGCCAATCTTATAGACTGCCACAGGCCATATGGGGACAAACTTTGAACTTCAAACCAGTTGATTCTAGAAAAAAAACAATACGAAGAGAAAATAATATTTTGGTGGGAAAGTAGTACAATTTCAATTTAAGAAACAAGCTGTATAATGTTTTGAGAAAAAAGTCATTCTATGAAAAAGAATTTAATGATTTTAAGAGAATTAACTCAACTGATTAAGAACCCATTTGTTATGTCATATCTTTTGACCAGATTGAGTAAATTGGGTTAAATGTTCCGCACTGTCTGTAGTGAACCTTTACTATTTTTAGTCTTACATTTTAAAGAAGTGTTTGGAATGTAGAATCACTTTTCTTTCAGTGGTACTCAGCTCTGGTCTGTGGCTTGGGAGCTTCATGTTCCCCCCCAAGTGCAAATCTCCAGGACTCTTGTTCCAAAAGAAACCAAGATGGCGACAGCCAAAATGCCAAACTCGAGGCTTCAAAACAGTAGTCCACAATTTATGGGTGACGTCTCGGTGGCTACGTCCACTTCTTTTATACACTCTGTGGTTCACCCTCGCTTGTTTCTCCCACAATAAGGTTCTTCTTGGTGAGACTTCTACAGTAGGCTAACGTCAGGTCATCCACGTTCCTCATTTGACACATAAATAATGAATTATTCTAACTTTTTTCTCATACATTTTTTTTACTTTATTCTCAAAATAGTTTAACTTTGTTCTCAAATCTCCTTTTATTATTCCCTACTACCCTTTGCCCTAATACTTCCTTGTCAGGTTCCTGTGAAAGTTTTATCCTGGTCCACCAATTTCTGGGGTAGGGCATACGCCCCTGTTAAGATGTATTGCAGTAAGATTAGATTAAGAGAGGGTTAGAAATTAGTTAGGCTAATTAGAATTAGCCTCCAGGGATTGAAACTCAACTACAATGTATTCAAATACTGTTTGTGCGTGTGTGTGTGTGTGTGCGCGCGCGCGCCCGTCTGCCCTGCCTCTCTGAAAGGGTTAAACAAAAAAAAAAATCCATCTCTACAGAACTCCGCCTCCCAATTGTTGGGACTGTTTGGCTCCGAAATCACACCACTCCAGATCCCGCCTTCTCCCTCTCGGCCCCCTCTTGGCCCCACCCACTACGAGACCACATTGAAATGGGTCTGATGTTGTTGTCAAACAGTAGAGTGTGAAGAGCATCCATCCTCAGATCTTCCAGCAGGAGCATCTCTAATACAGCAGAGCACAAGCAGGCCAAACAACTAGAGCCTTCTACTACTGCTGCAGTGTCAAACAGCAGTCACATTACTGACAGTGTTACACATAGGCTAATATAATAAGTCACATCTGAGACCCAACAGGCTGCAGTGTAGATGCATCTTCCAGTGGGGCTGAAGAACATGGGACGGCCACGTTACGCGTCATTGTTGTTTCTTTTCTGCTCCCTTGTTCAGACAAGTAAGTTCAAATTTCCTTTACTTCAACTTGAGCATTTATGTCATTAATTAGCTGTATTTTATACTTGGCATCTGTGTTAATGATCTGTAAAATGCATTAAATGTAGTAGCCTACTGCGTTTTAGAGTAGCCTACTGCTTTTGTTGTTTGATATAAATGTATATTTAAAGAACATTATAAATATGATTTGAGACAATAATTCAATGCATGTTTAAATTGCCCACTCCTCTGACAGCACCGGATGCGAGGTGATGGGGGGGAGGGCGCAATTCTTCACAGAATGTAGGTCAAATCGCTTTTTTTCCAGAAGGAATGGCCTAAATGCTTTCACCTCGACTCAACATCACATTTGTTTTTCATAATTTAACAGTTACAAACCTCTATCTATGAGTCACCGTGCGCTTTTTTAAAAATGACTAAAGCTTTCAGTTGCACACTTTCTTTTTTTCCCTTTTTTAAAATTCTCGCCGGCTTTTGAATGAAGCTGCGCGTTTTGTGCTTTTCATTTACTGGCGCTCAGCTCGCAGCAGGTTGTGCAGCCAATGAGGTTTGAGCACGGTGTGAATACCGAGTGCAAAGATGTCAAGCGGGGTTTCTGAAAAGCCGTTTTTTTAAGCTGTTGCAATTCATAATGAGAGAATGAATGGTCGCAACTTGGATTTAACTCACTGTAGAAAAGGTATCAGGGGAACGTTTGGATGCACTTGGGTTTTATCAGCAATGCAAGATTATGTTCTACCTAAATTATGTTCTTCCTACATGATGCAATATCCAGCCTGTTTGCAAGAGGCTTGCCCATCACCTGAAACGCCCTAAATGGGCTATTATGGGACAGAGTGGAAGCCCTCCAAATCCTCTAATTGAAACACAGACATTGTCTTGTGGCCGCATTCCTTTAGTTGTTAGTTGTTAGGATGTACACTCAGTCACAGTGGAAGTCACTGTCAGACCTGTTCCCAGTATGTTGGTTCTGGGAAATGGTGTGTGGTGAAACATGTTTGAACTGGTTGTCACATATCCACATTTCCACACCAGTCACTGAGACATGAGCTGTAACATGTCCCCTTGTGAAATAGTTTCTTCTCCCCAATGGTATTTGGGCCATCTTGAGAATTTTTATTATCTCAGTAAGTGATACCTTTTTTTTTAATGGTGTGTTCTTTCTGCTCACCTCATGGCCAATCAATTAAACACACCAGACGTCACAGAATAGGGGAACAAACATAGCCTGAGCACATTTGTTATTTCTCCAGCACTGATTTGCGCTCAATCAATAACGCTGCCATTCGGTCCAGTTTGTCTGTCAAGGTCTGAACTTTAAGCTCATTAAGTAAATAGCCAGCATGAACCTTGTGGTAATGTGCCATTGGTTTCAGAGAATGAGAACGGCTCTATAAAGGGATAATACCACCACTCTGCAAGTAGGATCTGCCTTAAAGTTCAACCACTTACGTGTTTTGTACTGTATTTCTTTTGTATTCCCCACAAGGATATCCCTTTGATAAGATCAGGTTTGTCAACATGAAACTGATGACTATCTTTATGGAAAGGGTAATAATGAACTGCCTTTCACATGGAGTCATAAAGACATTATTGGCTGTGAACAGTAGTATATTTACTTCACAGCCACAACAATGAAATCATATAAAATACTACTACAGTGGCAAAACAATTCCTCAACCTGCAGAAACTTAAAGAAATAAAGCCTCTCCTTGTTTAAGTACTGCTAAAGCAGTAACCATGACTGACAGCACCAGCTGATGTTTGACTTCACCGAGAAGCAATTGTAATTTACTATGCTGTAAGACATTTACAGTCGTGCATAATTTATGACTTCTTTCCCCTAGCCATTGTTATAGGCCACAAAATTATGAAAATGGACACTCATAAATATTTTATTAGGAGTTTTTGGTTAAAAGCTAATCTTGCACTTACTGGATCTGGCTATGAAGAGGCTAATTGCTTAGCGGCTGGTGGTGGGTGCTATCATGAAGGTGTAGTTCTCTTTATGCTACTCACAAAAAGCAAACTTCATAGTTTTAGTGTTTAGTGCTTAACACCTCCCTCTGCCCCCTTTAGAAACAGGTGGCCATCCAGGGTTTGGAGGCCCGGGGCCAGAGGGAGGAATGGCCTCTAGTGCAGTTTCATGAAGTGCCGTCTCTCTGATGTACAGTCTAATTGGTCCTTCCAGTTCAGTGGCTTCATTGGGTCCATTAAAGATGGGGGTTGGGAGGGTGTCTCTGTGTCTTCAGCATATTAATTTTTGCCAGCAGGGGCTGTAAACACTGGAAAATGAGATTTCTATTGTGAATATGCACTTGTCATATCAGTAGCTCCCTGATAAAGCTGGATAAATAGAGGCTGGGCTGCCATACTGTACTGTTTGACATGTAGTTTAACCATTTATCCGCCCTATTTAAACAAGTACCAACAGGCAAGTGTGTTTCTTCACGTGCCATACCAGAGTAATTAGGCTACCTCCCAGCCCTCGTCTCCTCTGGCAGCACATTTATCACCATCTTTATCAACTCATTGAAGACATATTCTCTCTCTGTCAGTTGCTCCACCACTTTGTTCAGATGAAAATAGCTCAACAATTGTTGGATGGATTGCCATTGGCTTTAGTAGAGACGTTCATGATCCCCAGATGATGAATCCCTCTGACTTTGGTGTTCCCCTGACTTTTCCTCTCACACCACTAGCAGGCTAACATGTTATTTTTTAGTGACATGTTTTGACTACTATCATATTTGTTGCCATAAAATTTGGTACATATATTCATAGTCCTCTGGATGAATTGTAATAACTTTAGGATTTCCCTTAACTTTTCCTTTAGCGTCATCATCTGGACAAAACTTAAATTTGTCCAACACTTTGATTTATGACCAAATATTCTGTAAAACTTATGACATTCCTTTCATCCTCAGCTGTACCTTATGTATACTGCTAAATAGCAGGTTAGCATGCTAGCACACTCAGCTAAGAGAGTAAACATGGTAAACATGCATGCATGTCAGTATTTTTATTGTTAACATGTTGTAATGCTAGCATTAGCAATAGCTCAAAGCACTGCTGTGCCTCTTCACAGAGCTGCTGGCATGCCTGTAGACTTTTAGTCTTGTTTAATTGCGCTCTGCAGAATTATTATTTTAAATATATTTCCAGCCATGTCTGTGTTTACAGGGAGTCTTCCTGCATTGGCCCTGATATATGATAACTAAAACAATGGACCTTTTAGCTGAACCGTGTGTTTATATCTGTCTGTCGTAGATGCATTGACAACATGTGGAACCAAACAGTTCCAGTGTGGGAATGGGAAATGCATCTCAGCCAGATGGGTGTGTGATGGCACAGATGACTGCGGAGACGGCACAGATGAACTTCCTGGTACCTGCAGTGAGTATCATATGTCACTCGACATGAGAATGGACTTGTTATTGCTTTGCATATCCCTGTCAATCCCACAGTCCCTCCGTCTGATGATTACATAGTGTCAGTTACAGTTTTCTGTGTATTTCACTTCCAGTTACCAAAACGTGTAGGCCTACAGAGTTCAGCTGCGCGGACCGCCTTAACCAGTGTGTACCGAGCACCTGGCGTTGTGATGGAAAAGCTGACTGTGAGAATGGAGCTGACGAAGAGAGCTGTGGTGAGTTGAGTTGACCACAATCTGCAAGAGGCCCACACATCTGTCTCACCATTTATCTTGTTTTATTGCTCTCAGAATCCACAGCTTGTATCCCCTCGCTTCCTCCCTGCTCTGAAGTGTTCCTGTGAAAGTGTCTTTCATTACTCTCATCAACCCGTTACATCTCCTCTCTCTTAGCGCCAAAACAGTGCACAGGCACAGAGTTCCGCTGCAGGAATGGGCAATGCGTGTCATCCTCCTTTGTGTGTGACGACGAGGCTGACTGTGACGACGGCAGCGACGAGGCCTCCTGCCCGCCCGTGACCTGCAGCGCCACATCCTTCCAGTGTAACAACACTGTTTGTCTTCCACGCCTGTGGGCCTGCGACGGAGACGCCGACTGCTCAGACGGCTCGGACGAGTGGCCCCAGAACTGTGGTTCAAAGACACGTGACACTGCTGTCACTCATCAGTGCTCATCCCTGGAGTTCCGCTGTGGCAGCGGCGAGTGCATCCATGGCAGCTGGAAGTGTGATGGGGGTGCTGACTGCCTCGATCGATCAGATGAAGCTGACTGTGGTAAGTTTGATTACAAAATTTTTCTTTTCCTGTTGATTACATGCTGTCATTACTTTGAAGTCATCATCTCTTGTACTCATTTTAAATTTCTACTTATATTACCTTTACCCCTCCAGCTCATCCCACCTGCCGTCCAGATGAGTTTGAATGCGGTGATGGTACATGCATCCATGGTAGCCGCCAGTGCAACCATCAATACGACTGCAGGGACATGAGTGATGAAACTGGCTGTGTCAATGGTACGAATCTCCTGCCTTACTCTTCCTCTCCTGATCGTTACCAGCCAAATGACTTCAAAATCTCTATCTGTGTCTGCAACTGAATCTTTATTTCTCATGCACAGCAACCCACTGTGAAGGCCCAACCAGGTTTAAGTGCCGCAGTGGGGAATGTATTAGCATGGAGAAAGTGTGTGACAAGCAGCGTGACTGCAGTGATTGGTCAGATGAGCCTCTTAGAGAATGTGGTGAGTGCAAGAGGCCTATCACTCATAACCGTCTGGTAAATTACTACTTATATGAATTTAATGAGGGTGTCTGCAGCTCGAGAATGCCAATTACTGTACGACCTCAATTTAAAAGATGGTAAACCTTTTCTTCTCCCCACTGCAGGCTCTAATGAGTGTGTGTACAACAATGGCGGCTGTTCACATATTTGCAATGACCTGAAGATCGGCTATGAGTGCCTGTGTCCTGCTGGATACCGCCTGGTTAACAAAAAACGCTGTGAAGGTAACAGATTTCCACAATCCCACTGAAACACTTAGAACATCAAACATCAATGAGCAGTGATGCACAGTTGTCCGCATCCATGACTGTGATGTCAGATAAAGAGGGTTCCCATAATTCTTATGGACACAGTGACTCAGCATTGTTCCTGTCTCAATTTTTTTTCTACATCCTTGAATCAGATATTGATGAGTGTGCCAACCCGGACACCTGCAGCCAGATATGCATCAACCAAATAGGCAGTTACAAATGCCAATGTGAGGAGGGTTACCAAGTTGACCCGGCAACCAAAGCCTGCAAGGCCATCGGTAAATATCAGCTCTCCGTGTTCTTTCACAGTTTGTCGCATTATAATGTAACAATTAGATGTTCAAAAATGCTAAAAAAGTCTTGTCAAATGTTATTTTTTCTGTTTAAGATTTGAACTACCTCATTGTTCCCAGCGTCAGTCAGGGCAAGGCTAGGAACTGAAATTTGATTCTCCACGCCTTTTGTATAAGGAAATATAAACTATAATGAAACAACATCCGTTGTGCACAATTCTTCATTTTTCAAAAGATGATAAAACTGTTTATGGGCATATTTGTGGAAACGGTGTCTAAGCATCAGGCCTGTGAGTGGGCGTTTCACATGTCCTTGGAGGGACTCATCTTCCCTGTTACTTTGCTAAATGAAGCACGTCATAAGTCATACGTTGTAGCATTAGCTATCAGTTGTTAGCAGTTTACAACATTCAGCATTTGGGAGGACCCATCATCCTTATGTTTGTATTTCAATCAAAGTGGAAGCTCGTTAGCTTACCTTCCTAAAGTTAGCTTTAAACAGACATTCACAGTAAATTACTGATTAAAAAATAACTTGTCCACTATGATTTTGTAGGTACAATAGCCTACCTTTTCTTCACCAACCGTCATGAAGTCAGAAAGATGACTTTGGACAAAAGTGAGTACACCAGAGTAATCCCCCGTCTAAAGAATGTTGTGGCTCTCGACATGAACATGGCCGCCAAAGAAATTTACTGGTCGGACATCTCTCAAAAGAAGATCTACAGGTGAGCAAGAATGAAATCAGAATATTAGAAAGGTATTGTTCTTGTTTCTTTTACTCCTGCCTAACGCCAGCTCTTCACTTTCAATCCAGAGCTCAGATGGACTCGGCTGAAGACTCCACTCATCACAACGTGGTGGTCGGTAATAACATTGATGCTCCTGAAGGCATCGCTTTTGACTGGATCCATGGTAACCTGTACTGGACTGACAGCATTCGCAGCACTATCTCCGTAGTAAATGCTGACAGTAGTCACCGCAAAACTCTCTTCCACCAAGACTTGTCCAAACCCCGCTCTATTGTGGTCGACCCCCACACCAAGTAAGTCAGATAACACTAATAAAAGTACAGTAATGCCTAAATCCTTCCTAGACTGTCTGGTGTCTTCATTTGTGTACAGTCCAAAGGAATGTATTGATTTCATTTTATTTACAACATATCTTTGTCTTCCTAGCTTTATTTACTGGACTGACTGGGGGAACCCCGCTAAGATTGAGAGGGCAGGTCTTAATGGAGTAGACCGCACTGCTCTAGTCACTGACAACATTGAGTGGCCTAACGGGATTACAATCGGTAAGTATTCTTGTCTCTGGGGTTTCAAGTGTTTTCTTCATGTGAATGCCAAGGGTCACACGGGCTGACCTGTTGACCCCCCACCCGATCTCCCCAGACCTGTTGAACCAGCGGCTCTACTGGGTGGACTCTAAGCTGCACACCCTCTCCAGTATCGACGTACAGGGCGGTGCTCGACGCACCCTCATCATTGATGAACACAAGCTGGCTCACCCGCTGGGGCTGACAGTGTTTGAGGTAGATGTTTACCACCTTATAAACTCTGTAACACACCCAGAGCCTGTCAAATACAACATGCCATAAAGTCCTCACAGTGTAAACAGTAGTATTCCTCAGTACTACTACTCTGTCCCCATTTTCTTAGATGTTCAAGGTTGGCTGTTTTGTTTTTTTGTGCTTCTAGGAAAGAGTATTCTGGACAGATGTCAGTAACAATGCCATCCTCAGTGCAAATAGGCTAACGGGTGGTGACATCACACCACTGGCGGAGCACCTATCCTCACCAGAAGACATTATTCTCTACCATAACCTCAAACAACCTGCTGGTAAGAGACAGCACCATCACATAGGCTACTGTTGATTGGAAATAAATTGGTTGTGCCACTGTCATTGAGTGCTCATATCAAAATCAGAATCATGCTAACTAGGGTTTTTGGTTTGCATGGCAGATCAACATTGGCCAAACATTGTCATTCATTGCCAGTTTGATTTGAGTTTAAAGGAATAGTCTGAAGTTTGTGAAATATCCCTATTTGCTTTCTTGCAGGGAGTTTGATGAGAACACTGATACCACTCGCATATCTCTTCAGTGAATATGTAGCTAGAACCAGCAACCACTTAGCATAACTTAGCACAAGACTGTTTCCAGCTAATAAGTGAGCTTTAGAGGTACTTGTAGGAGGATTTTGTTACCACTGAACAGAGCCAGGCTAGCTGTTTGCGTGTTTCCTGTGTTTGCGCAAAGCTAAGCACGCTTGCTGATTAGCTAGGACATAAAGAGAGTGGTACCAATCTTCTCATCCAAACTCTCAGCACACACTCAAAAAGTATATATGCTACAATGTCTGGCTATTGCTTAAGTGCGTTAATAATGGCTTAAAATATATAATATAAATCACTTTTCCATTGCAGGGAGAGATTGGTGCCAAGTGTCCAGCTGTGAATTCTTGTGCCTGGCAGCTCCTCAAGTGGGAAGACATCCCCCCAAATATACCTGTGTCTGTCCAGATAACATGATGCTAGCGAGTGATATGAGGTCATGTGTACCTGGTATGTATCTGATCAACAAGTAAATAAATGGTAGTAGAATATCAAGAAAAAAATTACAGAATCATAGTGAAATCATTTCTGTCGTCTAAATAGAATATTTAGCTCAAGCTGTCCTATTTTTGACTCTCACGTTGCCTCCTCTGTTTTTGTACTTCACTAGCTGTGCCAACACCTGCAGCTCCTGTGCAGCCTCAAGTTCCAGCTACCAACCCCTATCATCGGCCACCAGTGCCAGCCAGCACCACATCTAAGCCCCAGGCCCGCACCACCACAGTGCCCATCATAATCACCAGCACCGCGACCAAGCCAGTGCCACGCACCACCAAGCCTCCTGTAAGGAGCACCACACCTGAACCAAGAACCCCTTCACCCCAGCCGATGAAGCCTAAAATTCTTCAGACCACCACAGAGGCTCCAGTCACCTCTCCAGGCAAGTTGAAGTTCCATAATAACTAATGTCAAATTATGTGACAATTATGTTTGCATTCTTGTTAGCCGTTTGTAAGACAAACAATAATCAAACATAGACACAGGGAAAAGGATCATGTGACTTTGGATGTTTCTTGTAATAAATAATATCCTGCTGAGAGACTGTCAGGTCTTAGATATCTGAGTTTTCACAAGAACTTGAAGGCACCACTAAATAAGCAATTGCAAAACAGTTACCAACTGCTTCATTACCATGTCACACCATACGTACATGTGTACTGTATCGCTGTCATGTATAAACTTATTTTCGGTTTTTTTACCTTTCCGTCAGATTTCCAACATGGATTTGCTGCAGCTATACCCGACACTGCCTCCACCACCCCAGTGGCTCTGTATATTGTCTTACCCCTGGGTGAGTTGCTTTGGCAGGAGCTGCAAAGACAGCTTCTTCGCAGAAAATACAATTGATTTGAAATAATAACAGTGTTACCATCAAGTCTTATCTCTCTCTTTCTATCTCTCTCTCCCGTGTGTGCCTCATGTAGCGATCATTTGTCTGGTGGCTGTTGGCAGCGTGCTGCTATGGAGGAACTACAGGCAGAAGAACACCAACACTATTCACTTTGATAACCCCGTCTATCAGAAAACTACTGAGGACCAAGTCCACATTTGGAGGAGCCACAGCCCTGACGGGTACTCCTACCCAAAAGTGAGTCCTTAGTAATGAAATCCGATTGGATTTTTCCTTCAACAATTTCACACATTTTGTTGTAATCGCCACATACAGGTGACAGTATATGTTGTGTCTGACATCCTTTTTATTTGCTGTCCTATCAGAGACAAGTTGTGAGCTTGGATGAAGAGGCAGTCAATCCAGCCTTCATAGAAAACTGAAAACTAATGTCTGGCAGAGTGGAAAGAAGAGCCTCACTGATAGGCTACCTTGAACATACTTTTGTATTTTTACCTCACTCAGCACAAAGATATGGAAGTCAAAGCCAATATCAGACAACCACTATATCCTCACAGACAAACAAGAGCTCTAAAGTGGAAAACCAGGGTGATTTTTTTGATCATGTTGACAATCCATTCCTCACTTAATCATACCAAATCATCAGATGACTGGAGGTCTCTGTCATTGTCAAAGACACATATTGTCTCGTTTTTCATGTAACAGTTTATGAGCTCATTTAATGCAACTGATAATTGGGAATTCCCTCCAACTCATGTAAGGTTGAATTCCACAAATGAGTGTTGTAAATATCATAGTTTTATCACTTATTTTTGTCTGTTTGTGGAACATTATCAAATTGTACTTTTTGGCCACGCTCATGTCTGTATAGTAAATATATGGCTAAAGCCAGCAGCTGGTTAGCTTAGCTTAGCTCAAAGGCTGAAAGCAGGTGGGAAACAGCTAGCCTGGCTCTGTCCAAAGGTAACAGAATCCATTGACCAGCTTCACTTATATATATTTTGTGTAACTTTCTAGAGATATTGCAAGTTTTTTGCTTGCTTGTTTTGTACATAATAAATAAATTACATATAACATGTTTATTAGTGAGCTTTAGAGGTGCTGGTTGGACAGTTTTGTTGCCTTTGGACAGAGTCAGGCTTGTTGTCTACCCTCACCTCTTTGTGCTAAGCTAAACTAACTGGCCGCTGGTTCCATCTACATATTCAACAGACTTGGGAGTTGGATCAATCTTGTCATCGAGCTCTTGACAAGAAAGTGAACAAGCGTATTTCTCAAGATGTCTTAGGCTACTGTTCCTTTTGATTATGAAGCCGGAGCCAGGAGAAGGTTACCTTAGCATTAAGACTTTAGAGACATTAGAGTTGCTAGTTGGTGAATTTTGTTACCTTTGGACAAAGCCAAACTCGCTGTTTCTCTTCTTTACACTAAGCTAAGTTAAGCTAAGCTAATCATAATAAGTTAAGCTAATAAGTCTCACAATGATGTGTGTGTGTGTGTGTGTGCAATTTTGAGATTTACACCAGCTATTGCCCCAGTAGTGGAGCGGAAATATCATCCAAAGGGACCTAAAGACACAGCTGTAGTCAGCCTTAAAGGGTGCACCCTGCAAACTGTGTTTATGCCTTATATTGCACACTGTGATAGATTTCAGGTTTCACATATCACCATATGGTCACAACACAATGTTTTTCAGCAGCTGCCTGTTTCTGAGTTTTAACTCCATTCTCCTGATTTGTTTTCGACTGTCTGTGCGTTGGGAGGCCATCTTCAAATGTTCCCTCCCTATGCCCCTCTTGGGAGTACCAGTGCATTCCTCAAAGACCATAAAGACCAAAAAGCTTTGATGCAACCACGTGTGACCAGTGGGGCCGTGTAATGATCTGTACCGTAGACGAGCATATTCACATCCTCCCTTTGGACCAGAACTTCAACTTACCTTGTTCCAGCATTCCTGACAAAAGAGAGCCATGTGCCCTGTCCTGTTTATTTAAAACACAGCTCTCACCAGTCGGTTGAGCTCATTTTTTTTTTATTACCGACAGATGTGTGCCTTTTTAATGACATATTTTGTTCACGTGTTCTAGTTGGTGCTATTGAAAAATCAATGTGGTTTTGTTACACTTAACAAAGACGTTATCATGATGTCTGTTTGACCGTCAAGAGGCTTTTAGGGATTAAAAAGTGCTAGTGAAATTGTTCATAAAGTCATTTTACATTCACTGACTTAACAGTGCAGGTTAAGCTGTAAATATAATGTTCATAAATGTAAATATTTGTTATTTACAGTTTTTTTTGGTAATGTCAATGTAAACTTTAAACATTTTGATGTACATAAATAAATGCTTCTATTTATTATAGAATCACTGCTCCCTGTGGTCAGTTTTTCAAGACTCATGTCTGAATATACTTTAGCGCATAATTTGTGTCAATAGCCGTATCTGGCTATTGGCAATTGATTTAGTTATGAACTGAATGCTCTTGTGCTCTTTCCCCATGGTTTCCACTATTTCCTTCAAGGTATCGCAGCAGCAAAGACAGGAAAGGAATAGAAAACAAAGTTGACTAGACATGTATTAATCAAAGGATGAAACCAAAATATTCATAATAGCAGGAGCAGATATCAAAAGGAAAATAATGTAAAACATTAATTAGGATATGCTAAATTATGTCATGTAACCCCATAGTCCTATAAGATGAGGTTAAGCATTGTTCCAAATATGTTCTTGTGAAGTGATTATAAACTGGATGTAACGTAATGCTATTTACCATATGAAAGTGGAAGTTGTTATGGGGTGTTTTTATTCAGTTGAAATGTCCATGTTTAGGCTGCTTTGTTCAAGTTTACTGTTAGAGAACAATGTTTGCTCTCAAACTTGTCTTTGTGCATACAGGTAATGGGCAATTGACTTTGATTGTAAATTCAATAAAGATCAGCATCACACCAGTTTAAATGCCTATTTTTAATAAAATCACAATTGCTATTTTTAAGTTGAGTTGGTTGATTTTAGTTCACATATGTAAGAAAGTTGGTGTTTATTTGAACTTAATGTTCTATTAATTTCAATTCAGCAGAACTTGTGTAAAATGAAATACTACTACATGAGATGTGGCTGTGATTTGTCATTTGTGATTTTACAGAAATGTGTTTACTTTTTCCCTTTAGTACTACATGGTGCAAAGCTGAGTCTTTCCCTGTGTTATTGTTATGGCGGCTGAAATGCTGTTTAATGTATGTGGCACATGAGAGGTTTTGAAAAATGTACAGTAGCATATTCCACTGTTTTCATCCAAGAGCTCTGGTATGCAGACACGGCAGAAACGGCAGAAACGTGAGGTGTAGATTTTTTTCTCTCTCTGTTTTTCAAGGGGGCAACTCTGGGGGCTGTTGTAGCTCTTCTATAGAAAACAAGACATTTTTCCTAGAAAATCAGTCCGTCACAGCGAAAGGCAGTTTCTTAGAAATTCTCACTGTGACGTCACAGACAAGAAAAGTAACAACAGTAAGTGTGTGTATCTGTCCTTTACTTTTATTTATATGCACATAAAAGTAAAACATATAATTCTTGGGATCTGGAAAGTATTTTTTGAATACATTCTGAAAATAGTGTAAATACATTTAATTACATGCAGCTTGTTATGTATTTATTAATGTTTCCTTTTGATTTGCACTTTGAGAAGTTTAAGATCAGCTAACTGAAATTCCTTTAACAATCATGTAGCTTAAATAAACAGTGTTTTTGTTTTTTATTTCAGAAATCTATGTTTTGTGGTTAAGAGTAAGGCAGAAATTTCATCTCAAAATAAATGAAAGAAAACTGATGAAAGTAGATAGTTCTCTGAGAGGACAAAATTTAAGAGGATATAGGTGGATTCTGGAAATATGTATTGTAATATCTAGGAATTTCTCATCCTCTGTGAACAACTTTGATCAAATGTTGTAAACAGCACCATTGGTCAGGCTGTTGTCTGGTGAGTAGGTCAGAGACGGTCCAGGGACTGGGAATGGGTGCTTTTGTTTGCGTATGATCAGGTGAGCAGTAATGTCGCATCGTCGCCCTATGGGAGATCACCTGTTTTAAACATCCGGTGAAATTGACTGGAACCTGCTCAGAAATGTCTTTATGTATGTCCTATATGTTTATGAATAATGTTATGTAGTAATGAATTTATGTGACAGTATAAAATGGGATCTCCTATTTGCCATGTTTATTCTACACCAAAATTCAAACAAAGAAGAAACACCCAAATAGCTCTAACTGTGTAACTGTTTATGGCTGAAGTTCAGTCAAACACATGTAAAAGTAAATAACTTTGTCTTTAGGATTGTCTTTAGTACAGAACTACATGTTCACACTTTTGATTTCATCTGAACAACATGTCTTCAGCTGTATTTATTCCATTCATCTGTGGAAGTAACTGGAATGATCCAGCCTGTCGAACGCGACCTTTGTGGTTGAATTAATGATTAATGCTGTGAAGGGATTCACGCGAGACGTTTTCCTTGAAAAACAAATATTTCTTGCAGTCTGAGCAAACAAAAACAAATTGCGGTGAAGGACTGGGAGTCTTTATAACTGCTCTGACAATGATTGTTGAAAAAGAAGAAACATTCACACTGACTGATGATTTAGATAATAGCCACATGCAGTATTGAGATTTTCCTCAGCAGGACATGTGGAAGTCGGCCTGGACTGTTTGTTTTCCTATCTGTATATTTACCCAAATGTGTATAGTGTCACTGCATCTTTTAACAGCTCGACACTTCAGCTCTTCCTCATCCTTGAACTTTGTGCATGGCATACCTACTGGTGGGTTTGACCACAGATCAGCAGGGTCACAAAGCTGTTTTCGTCCTCTCCTCTGATAGCTGTCGTGTCGTGTCATTGTTGGATAGTAAATGAAGGGAGAGTAGGGGATGAAATAGAAAAAAAAATTAGATACACAAGACACAAATGTGAATTTAATCAAAATCCTCAAAGCTCAGAAAATTATTTTTCTCCAGAAAACTGCAGTTATAATATTAAATTGCCTTTTTTCCAGATTTATTTGGGTTTAAGGACTCTAGTCATTTAATGACCATTTATACCATGTAATGCAATAAAATATCATATAAATAATAAGGGGAGGGGGTCATAACATGGATAAACATCTTAGCTACAGCGATATAAAGAAACTGTGTTTGTCTAATTTGTCTTAATTTGTTGTTTTCAATGGTTTTGAACTTTACTAACTTCACTAACTACATCACACTTGGTGGTTTTGTAGAAAACAAACAATTTCAGCTTTACAGATGCTAGCTTAGCTGTTTTTGCATATGTAACATTGTCATCGCCATACATTTGCCATTATTTCCCATGAGCTGCTGTGGAAGATCGTTAATATATAAACAAAATAACAGAGGGCTTAACGCTGATCCTTGAGGCACACCCCAACGTTTACCTCATGCTACTGCATCATTAGCTTTAACACACTGCATTCTGACACACACACTCATGCTATGGATGGAAAAAAGATTCGGACAAATATAAAAGTACAACACCTCCTTTATCAAGCCTATATTTTATGTGCTCTTAGCTGTAAGGTACTGTTGCTGCTGTTGGCTGGTAGCAAAAGTGCATAAACAAGAACAGCTTGTGTAAGTTGTTCAGTGATTTTGTGTGGATTGTTTGAAAGCTCTGGTAGGATGCTAATGGGTCTATGGCTACTGGCTTCATGACAAAGGTGTGTTTTTAGGATTTTAGAGGGACATTAAAAGGCATTGGGATGGCCAACTGTGTCTTTACAATCACAGTCATGGTTTGCACCTTACTCCTCTTGTTTCATCATATGCCACACACCAGCGACATCTGATCAATATTTAGTGCCTGAATCAGGTCAAGCTTTCTGTTTATCTTCTGAGCCATATTATTGTATTTCATGGGACATTCTTGATGTATTTGGCCTGTGCTCTGCCCTCATGAGACATTCTGTGTCATGACTTGTTTATTCTGGAAACTCTACCAACAGATCTTGTTCCCAACTTGCTCTGATGGGACATGACGTCACACTGTTCATCCTCCAGTAATATGGGGGAAACAAAGTGTCCTGTCCAATAAGTAATTCTGAAAACAGAATCACCTAAGTTAGCCTATATTGTTTAGCATTTGTGGGAAATGTTATTTACGGTACACTACATGGAAGTGACTGACATAAACACTGACACAATGTTTTACTACCACTTTGTGTCAGTTTATGACTGATGTTGGCTTACTTTTTTTTAACCTAAATGGAGAACAAATAAATTACTCTATAGTTGTGAAACATTGTATTTACACTGTATTTAAGTGTTTTTCTGTTAAATGTCTGTTTTTTAATGGTGAAGTTGTTTAATATGCTGTTCTCAGCATAGCATTTTTATTGTTTATTTACTTGAAAAAAAAACCCTGCTGATTAATATTAAAAGTAAATATGTGTGTACATGTCTGCATGTTTTCACATAGCTGACGCTAGATCTGCATGAGCACTTTTGATAGTTGAGTTCTTCCAAGTTTTCAAAGATACCTTAAAGTTACAGTTCATCTCTGTGTAAGGTAATCTTCATCCTTAACCATGTTCTTAACACAGCATGCTTTTGTCTTTTCTGATTTGGCAAATTCTCAGATAATAACTGGGTTCTTCATTAGTACTTTATTGGTGGCAGGTTCACTGGAAAGCTCAAGACAAGCAAAACAGTGGCATGTTGGCTGCTAATTGAATCAAAAGTAAAAAACTATAATTACCTTAATATAATTTTAAAAACTGTCTTTTTGGTATTTATTACACAGTATTTATTAGATCATATATTATCATATAAAATAGTGAAATTAAAGACAAATACATATTAAAACATTTAATAATAACATTTTATTAAAAGTGGAAAACAAAGTTAGTTACCAAAATGTTCTAAATGTAAGTGAATAAAAATTTCTCCCTTCAAAATAAGAAAATCAACAACATATCCTAGAGATTAGCTTCTGTCTGTCACAGTGAATACAGCAGGAACATTAACTAAAATCACAAATTGATTTGGGGAATTTAGCATTACTGCGCCCCCTGATGGACACTTCATGTAGTCTGCCGTTTGCACCGGAAACCACGTGGTTCAGCTTCTCACATGCTGGAATGACTTCCCTTCACCAGAGTGTAGTTTTAATTACAGCTTAAAGGTATCTCCTTTATTAAAACCATGTCAGGCAAGTCGGAATTGAAAATCAACTCCCGGTTCGCACAGAAATATGAGAAATACCGACAGAAAGAAGAGCTACAGAGACGTAAGTTGTCACTGCTCGCTAACGAAGGCTAAACCACCAGGCTAACCATCCAACGTGGGAGCGTGATAGCTAGTTTTAACTTGTTTCCTACGACGCTGTGTTATTCATAATATCTGTGTTGTGCAGTGAAGGACCGATACGGAGACCGAGAGGATGAGAGTGGCTCCGAGTCGTCTGAGTCCAGCTCTGGTGACAGTGAAGTGGTTAGCATCGCTGCTTCTTCTCTTTCACAGCATCATAACAGATAAGTTAACGGTGTTTCAGTAACCTGTTGTGCACAGGTTGTCTCACTTTCATTTGTCCCCCCCCCAGGAGCTGGACCCAGAGGTTGAAAGGGATTTTTACAGAACATTGTCTCTGCTGAAGAAGAAAGACCCCAAGATCTATCAGACAGATGCCAAGTTCTACTCAGAAGGTGATTTAAGCGCGCTCATCGGTGTTGCTTTCACAGACTCTGGGGAATCTGTTCCTTCATGAACAAGAGATCTGACTCTCACTTTCAGGTGCATCAGCCGGTAAGGAGAAGCCTTCAACCTCGAAGAACACAGTGAAGCCCATGTATCTCAAGGACTATGAGCGCAAAGTGATACTGGAAAAGGAAGGGTGAGCTGCTGATGTGCCTCCATTCATGTTTGACTGCAACACAGTCAGATTTCTGGGCTCCTATTCATCGAGTGTCAGATTAGAACAAGTCCCAGCGTCATGCGTTCTCTTAAAGTATTTTATCAAATTTCTCAATTTAGAATGACCCTACCGTGGCTGATACAGTGAAGCTGCAGAGGTGTCCTTGTAATACCAGGATATGATGTTCAGGCAAAGACGCTCCTTGTTGTGTACAAAACTTCATGAATGACTCTCAGTCCTCCTTTGAATTCTCAGGAGTGATTCAGGTGCAATTTAAAGAATACAGGCTCTGATCTCTTTATTATTTTTTTAATTTTACAGCAAATATGAGGATGATGACGACAGTGATGATGATGAGGCTGCCGCCAAGAGAATAGAGGTAGTTACGGCGTTGCCAAATAATTAGTATCCCTCTGGAATATGGAAAGACTTACCTGTGACAGATGGGTTATTAATCATCATTGTTTGCTTTCAAAGAGAGCTGCCTCTCCGAGCTACATTCAGGAGCAGAGGGAGCTGAAGGCAAGGTGAGACTCAAACAATCTGACAGCGTCCGGCAAAATACAACTCGCAGACTGTTCATGGAAACCAAAAACCTCTCTCTTCAGCTTCCGTCAGTTCATCCAGGACAGCGACGATGACGACGAAGAGGGCGGCGAGAGGGGTGAAAGATCCGAGCTGCTGACCAGGAGGGTCAAAACGCAGGAAGAGAAGGTAAGTAGCCGACGCCAGTTGCTTCCCATCTTGAAATAGAAACAAAGCGGTACATGTCAGCATAAATGTCTTACTACTAATAATTCTGTATCTGTTTTGTAGGATAAAGAAGAGGCAGACTATGTGGAATGGCTGAAAGGCCAGGCTGAGCTCGAGGGTCCAGAGGAGGTGAAGGACATGGTGAGGGAAATATACAGGAGAGGGTGTAAGAAAGCAATTCATTGTGGCTCTAAAAAAAGGGGTGGGGCTGGGTTTAACTTGCTTAGTAATGAGACTGGTTTGTGTTGAGTCAGAAATACCTACGGGACTACTGGAATGACCCAGAGTTGGATGAGAAGGAGCGTTTCCTGAGAGACTATGTCCTTAACAAGGGCTACCTAGATGATGATCATGACGACGAACGGTATGTTGCCACCTGTGTGGATATTTGTTTCAGTGACGGGAACATAAAGAACTCATATGCAGCCAAATCGCATCAAGATAATTAAATAAACTCTCCTGACGTATTAAGGATCCCGACCTACGATGAGCTGGTCCAGGATGATGTGGAGGACTCTGAAGAGGAAGGGGAGACTTTCTTGGAGCGGCAGGCAGAGTTTGAGCGAAGCTACAACTTCCGCTTTGAAGAGCCCGACGCTCAGCAGATCAAGACCTACCCCCGCAACATCGCCACCTCGGTGCGCTCCAAAGACGACAGCAGAAAACGCAAAAGGCAGGAAGTGAAAGAAAGAAAAGAAAAGGTGTGTATCACGAAAAAAAAGTCACCTAACCACACCTTAATCCCTCAGTATTCACCCGTGCTGTCACTTCTTCTCCAAATTAAATCATTGTATGCCTTCATTCATTAGCTCATGTTAACCAAACTTCTCCCAATCTCTCTGCTTTGCCTTTGCTCCCTTTTCCCAAACACCTCTTTTAGGAGAAAGCGCAGAAGCAGGAGCAGCTGAAGCAGCTGAAGAACTTGAAGCGAAATGAGATCATGGAGAAGCTAAAGAGGCTTCAGGAGCTGACGGGCAACGAGCAGCTCGCTTTTAGTGAGGTCGACCTGGAGGGAGAATTTGATCCACAGCAGCACGACCAGCTCATGCAGGTGGGCGCATACACACACTCCTACAAAAAAACATGGAAACATACAACAGTCTTAAGTTTTTCTGTGTGAATGTGTGTTTGCGTGCGGACTTTATTGACCGATAGCTAAACCCCCACCCCAAATCAGTGATTGTTATGATATAGCTCAGAAATGGCAACTTGGCACAACAGGGGCCCTGTTTCAGGACCCTGATTGTCAATCTGACCCAGTAAGCTTTTACATTTTTTTTGCAGTGGAAAATGTGTCTGTAGGTTCAGATAGACTTATAAATGTCTATTTATCATTCAAAAAATCTTGCTTCCCGAGGAGATTAGCTTCACAGCATCAGTTGCCAGAGTTACTGCTCGAGGTTTATCTGACCTCAGACTTTGAAACAGAAAGAGTTTCCCCCTCATCTCTCAACATAAGAGTTTTTAGTAAAACAGGGCCCTGGCCTGTCGAGCTTTGTTGGAGCAGGGTCCTGCAGTAATAGACACTCTGAATTTAAAAGGTCTTTGAGGCTGTTTTTGCCTTTAGAAAACTCAAGAGCAAAAGTATAATGAATTGTGTGTCTGCTTCAAAGTAAACTACAATCGGTAGCATGTCTGGCTAACTAGCTACTCAGTGTTACTTCCAAAGCCAGAGAGCATATAATTACAGCATACATCAGGAAGAAAGCCCTGTTTAGGACTAACATAGACTAAACAGGGCTTTCTTTCTAACATAGACTAAACAGGGCTTTCTTTCCGGACACTTTGCACAGTAAACGTCCCGTAAGAAATCAATCCGCGGAAAGATAAGCGTGATTGGCTCATAGCCTTTCACGCATTTCAAAGTTTGATTGACACAGTTGGGGCAAATGATTTGGGAGAAATTTTTGAAAAAATGCAGAGAAACACGGTGTCCGGAATACAGTGAGTCTACGTTACAGAGCCGCTGTGAGGAAGCCGGGGTCCTCGATGCCATCATGAGTTTAGGTTAACCTTAATGACTCTGTCCTGCTCCTTTTGAGATTTGGGAAAGTAAACGCTGAAGTGTTACCAAAGATAGTGTTAATATTTGCCAAACACATCTGTTAGTCCTCGTCCTAAAAGCATTTCCTCTTGTAACAGTAAAAGTGACGCATACATAAGTATGAATTTAACCTCTTGTTTTAATGTATTTAAGCTAAACAGGGTATGGTAAAAAAAAGAAGTACTTAAGATTTACTAGCTCTCCACTTCAATACAAGAACAAAGTTGTTTCCATTTTGTCAGCATGGGTCGTCAGCTGATGACGATGCTGACTTTTCCCCCGGGACATTCAGATTTAGGGTGATGTGTGTGGAGCCATGAAGGGAATATTTAACAACTCTTTTACGAGGTTCTGCTTTTAAAACAAGTCAGCGTGAAACATTAAAAAGCCAGCTGGGGGACGCGTTTTTAAATCAAATCACGAAGCTATCGTTAGCTTAATTAGCTAGGTAGCTACAGCTTATAAAATCAGCCAGCAGCAGTTGTTTAAATAAAGCCTAAATTTAAGTTTTTATACTGCTTCTCCTTTAATTTAAACACTTGGGCCAATTAATGTCTGAATGAGGCAGTTTCCAGCTCACACAGGTGTGTTGTGTTTGGCTAATTAGACTTGTCAGGAATATGTGTGCGCTCGTGCATATCACTTTGTCTGAGAGGCGTGTTGGTTTAGTTCATTGCTCTGCTGAACAATGATAATTGAAGTTAGTTGATTTAGCACAAGACTATCCAACTCACACAGGTGCACTGTGTTTGGCTAATTCTCAGGAAGGTTAGTGTGGATAAGTTTAGAGGTCCAGCCGACACACCTGTTGGTTGATAAAGAAACTACTCCGACTGCCCTTAACCAAGAGAGCACACTCAGTTTTTCCTTTTCTAGCAGCATTTAAACTCTTCATCAGCGACACTTTGTTTTTTCATGTTTGCAGAAATTCTTCGGAGACGAATACTACGGAAATGAAGAAGAGGAGAAGCCTCAGTTTGATGATGAGGAACTTGAGGGTAAGTGTTTTCTTGTAACCTGCATGTTTTGTTCCAATGTAGTAATTCGATCCCCTTCAGCCTGCTGCAGACGGCACTGAAGGGCAACTTAAAGGATTTCCAACCCTTATCTAGATTTAAAACGTCATCTTGAAGTTTGCAAAGAATCATGCAGAGAAACTTAAGAGAATTTGAATAATTGTGTAGCAACAAGAACAACCTGCTAGCCATTGTGGCTCACTTCCAAATGGTAGCTTGCCAAGGTTAAATGTAACTTACAGTTGGAAGTAAACCGTGGCTTGTGTGTGTGTGACAGAGCACTGGAACTGGGACACGTGGACAGGAGAGGAACGAGAGGACTACGGTGGCGAAGAAGAGTATGATGGAGAGGAGTTTGACGCCTCTGGGCCCCACTGTGACGATGAGAACTTCATTGTTAGTTGGCTCATTTTTACCGAAATCATTTTTATCCGCTCTGCAGCGTGCAGAGGTGGATCTTTGTTAGATTTCGTATTTGTAAAGAGAAACTCACTCACTAAAAAGTCATGCTGTTGAAACAGATGGATGCAGACTACGACCCCAACCAGCAGACCGCCTCCAAGAAGAAGAAAAAAAAGGAGAGGATGAAGATGAAGAAAGAGGATATGCCACAGATGGGCAAAAAGAGAAAAAAGTCTCACTTTGCTGAGGTCATCACCAAAAAACAAGCCAGTGTTTGATCCACGTAAGTGTCGGTAAACCTTCTGACATTGAAAAATAACTGCTCTCGTGATGTGCAGTGTTCTCCAACTGCAGGCTGTTTGTGTTTTTAGAGGAGAAAAGCTTTGAGCAGTACTTGGATGAGTACTACAAGCTGGACTATGAGGACATCATAGACGACCTCCCGTGCAGGTTCCGCTACAGGCAGGTCTTACCCAACGACTTTGGCCTGACCACTAATGAGGTGAGAACGGCAGCACGCACAACTCCAAATGATGTTCACAAAGCCCCGGCCCTTTTGTTACAGTGGTTACGCCTGTCAAACTTTCCTTTCTCACTGAATCACGGAGATAAACGCAACGCGTCACAGACCTTCCATGCGCTGTTAAGGCTGTGATTGGACAACTGCTTTTCCGGGGGAGGGGTTTAGCGAATGGTCAATTGTAATACAGTTTATCTAAACGAGAAAACTGTCTCTTTAGGCTGAGTGGATGTTGGTGAATAATGCTGCAGTGATGAGTCTTGAGGTGACTGATCTGGTATTGCTTTTCCTCCGGGGAGAGCTCTGACCAGAGAATGATCTCAGTTTAATCTTCTCTCTGAGCAGACCACACAGTGATTAGCTAAATCAGCAGCAAATATGAAATGCGTAAAGCAAGCCGACACTTTAGTCCACTCAGGCAAAAATGGACCAAATGTGTTGACAGAAAGTTGTTTTGAACTAATGAAAGATTCTGGTTCTTCCTTTAGATTTTAAGTGCTAATGATAAGGAGCTGAACCACTGGTGCTCTCTGAAGAAGACGTGCATGTTCAGGTACTGGTTCTGTCCTTCATGTTGAAGTGTTGCACCTGCTGTGTCGGATCATTTCCTACACTTAGATTATTTTCTTGTGTTCTCTCAGGTCTGACAAGGAAGAGATGAGTGACTTGAAGAACTATAAAATCAAGGCTCAGAATGAAAAGAAGAAGAGAGAAATCCTGAGCTCTGTATATTCTGAGTAAGTAGAACACAGTGCACACATGAATCTGCTGTACTGATGAGCCAAAGTTACTGTAGCAGTGTGTAACCACATGTATGTGCATTTAATCTACAGGGAAGATAAAGAGGGGGCAGAGTATAAGACCAAGGTGGGGAAGAAACGAAGAGATCGTCTGAAGAACGCTGACAAGCAAGACACGGGAGCAGAGCACGAAGATGCTGCTTCTGTTATGGACTCTACAGAAGACACACTCGGACAAGATCTCAGAGAGAGGAGGAGGAAGAGATTCTGATACCAAAGAAAAAGCAGATGAAGCAGCAGCAGGAGGAGCAGCCTCAGACAGTTGTGACTGCTGAGGCGTCAGCAGAAACAGCTGCTGAGGTGCAAAACAGGACTGAGAGGCCGAAATGGTCCAAGAAGAAGCGCAATCATTCAGGAGGACGCCTTGTGTCTGGGTCCCTCGGCGTGAAAATAGGTGGCCGGGAGTTCAGTAGACAGAGACTGAAGGCCTACGGTCTGAACCCCAAGAGACTGTTCTTCAGACAGCTCGGCAGGCAGAAACGAAAATCGCAGGAGAAGAAGAAGCAGAAAACCAAGGAGTGATTAATGGCTGGCACTGAGCCACCAGCCTGGATAACTGCAGCACAATCTGTGTTGTTTTTTTTGTTGTTTTTTTTTTTGCCCCCCAACCCCACCCCAGTGATATAAATCAAGTACAATATAAATGATTTCATTTTTCATTGTTTTATGGCCTCACATTGATCCCTTCTTGATGTAGAAAATGTTATAATGGCCTCACATTTTGAATTTTACCTGTAAATGTTTATAGTAATAACATTATGGGGTTGATAGGAAATTGAACATTTCTCTTGCTACATAATGTGCTTAGATTTTGCAAAAAAAATAAACATTCAGTCAAAATTTAATCATGTGCATTTTTTAGGTCACTTGTAACTAAATTTATAGACTCCATAAATTAACACTTCCTTCCACAATTTATTCAAGCAGATGTGAACTGTATCCGACCAGATAGATGAAAGCAATATACTTGGAAAAGCACGTGCTGTGTGGACTCGCAGTTCAGCAGGAACTCCATCAATGTATTTTTAGTTTGATTAATTTCAATACATAAATTTGTGCGTGGATAAACACCTTAACTATATGCATTTGGCCTACATTAAACATTTGAGTTGATTGAAGAAATTTAATAGGTTTTATTCATCTTTATCTTAATCCAGTGCTTAATATTAAAATTGGTAGGATATTCAGCATGCGACAAAATTTAAAGGAAAGTATATTAAATGTCAAAAGAGGTGGTTCACCCTAAGATTACATCATTTCCCTGGAAGGGGATACTAATAGTGCTGCTATTTTGTTTGCAACTGGTACATCTAGCATCAAGATTATAACCCATAATTTATGGATGGACATTGCTTCAAAAGATGGAAATGTTACATTATCAAATACGTGAAATACGTGTTTCATTGAAGTCCTAAAGCCTTTAAAGGTAGATGTCATTAATAATACTTGGCCTTTTAAAAAAGAGAAATTCTTAGGCAGTAATAGTATTTTGATAAACTTCATTACTTGATTGTATTCTTTATTTGGACTGGTTTGTGTTATACATAATGAAACCACAGAAGTGTTTAAAGGGACATTTCTCCTTATCTTCCCCTAATTAGGAAATGTACCAAACAAGTGGGATGTCAGAACAAAAATGAGATTGAATGTGGATGAAAAGGGGAACACAAGACACATGAGACAAGAAGGGCTGTTTTGGTTACTTCATAAACCTAGAAAAAACGTTGAGTATGTTTTGGTATGGTAATACATGATTTAAAAAAAAGTATTTATACAAACAAGTATTACATCCAGCAGTAGTAACATTACAATGTAATTGCTCGAGGTAGTGCACAGTTCAACATAAAGAAAGGACAAGTTTGGCAAAGTAATCTAAAGTGGTACTACATGAACCGTCACAGCAGGTGGCGGTATGCACGTGAGAGGCTGCTCGAAATTCGCCAATGACCACAGAAGAAGAAGAAGAAGAAGAGGCGCGCTCACGGTCTGAATTTGAATCCTGGAAAAGAGCTGCACGGTAGGCTGTTTTCTGCTTCTCTTTTAACCAAAAATAGCTTATTTTTTCCATAAACGCTGTGCTTACTAGTTAAGTATAGAGTCAGTAATATAGCTTGTAACATGCGCTGTTGTCAGTATCATTTTGTCATAGTTTATCTTGCCACATGAAACTAACGTTTACACTTTTTGTGTAACGTTAACCGTGTTGTAAACAGGACAACGAAAAACAACACGCAGCAGCGTTTAGCCAAGAGCTTTACCTGTCTACTACCGTATGTTTCTTTGACTGGCAAATTAAAAGAAACTGGTGGGTCAGTGTTGTAAGTTAAATGAATAAGTTAAACATCTAAAATTAGTTTTGTGGTAGCGATATTTTTGAGTTATTTCTGTTTCTCTTCACTTCAAAAGTTCATAACGTTACTTTGGCTCAGCTGCATTTATCTAAGAGCTGAAGATATCATTTCTAACTTGATTTTATGAATATTACTATGTATTGTTTTCAGTTCAGTGGACACTCGCTGGCCACTCTATTTTGCCTTCAGAACTGCTGTAATTCTTCGTGGCATACATTCAACATGGTGTTCAGAGACTTTGGTCCATATTGACATGATAGCATCATGCAGTTGCTGCAGATTTGTCTGCTACGCAGCCATGATACAAATATCCAGTTCCACCACATCCCAAAGGTCAGGCTCTATTGGATTGAGATCTGGTGACTGTGAGGCCATTGGAGTCCAGTGAACTCATTGTCATGTTCCAGAAACCAGTTTGAGATGATTTGAGCTTTGTGACATGGTGCATTATCCTGCTGGGAGTAGCCTTCAGAAGATGGGTACACTGTGAGATGGACATGGTCAGCTAACAATACTCAGGCAGGGTGTCTTGTTTAAATAATGCTCAATTGGTACTGAGGAGTACCAATAAAATATCAACTATATATCAATACCAATAAAAATAGGCAGGATGGAGCCATGCTTTCATGTTGTTTATGCCAAATTCTGACCATCGCAGCTGAAATCGAGACTCATCAGACCAGGCAACATTTTTCCAATCTTCTGTTGTCTAATTTTGGTGAGCCTGTGTGAATTGTAGCCTCAGTTTCCTGTTCTTATCTGACAGGAGCGGCACCCGGTGTAGTCTTCTGCTGCTGTAGCCCATCTGCTTCAAAGTTTGACGTGTTGTGCGTTCAGAGATGATATTCTGCATACCTTAGTTGTAACGAGTCGTTATTTGAGTGCTGTTGCCTTTCTGTCATCTCGAACCAGTCTGCCCATTCTCCTCTGACATCAACAAGGCATTTTCGTCCATTCAACTACCGCTCACTGGACATTTTCTCTTTTTTGGACCATTCTCTGTAAACCCTAGGGATGGTTGTGCATGGAAATCCTAGTAGATCAGCAGTTTCAGAAATATTCAGACCCGTCTGGCACCAACAACCATGCCACGTTCAAAATCACTTAAATCCCCTTTTTCCCCATTCTGCTGCTCGGTTTTAACTTCAGCAAGTTGTCTTCACCGTGTCTACATGCCTGAATGCACTGAGTTTCTCCCATGTGATTGGCTGATTGACTATTTATTGTTAACAAGCAATTAAACAGGTGAACCTAATATAGTGGCCGGTGAGTAAATCAAAAAGTAAATACTTAAAATGTCACCTTTTTTTAATTGAGTGCAGATGAGTAACATTTTACATTAACATGTTATGGAGTATTATTACACAGTGAAATTGCCTTATAACTGAAGTAACTCATCTATTTCTTCCACCACTGGAGAAGGAGGCTGTTTAAATCTGTTTGTTTATTGTTGTTGATAAAGTGAAGCTTACCACGCCTTGATAACCTCACTCTCTTCTTTTTTGTTTTGTACTTTCTAGCTGCCAGTGTCACCACCATGGCTCAAGGTCATAAATTTCAAGATTTGGAGGAGACAGGGGAAGTGTTGGTATCCTTCATCAACAGCAGCCAACCTGAGAAACTCAGACAAGTGAAGGATGAACATAAGAATCTCTTTGACCAACATGTAGAAACTAAAAAGATTGTGACACAGATTTTAAAAGGCAAGTAATCAGACATTTAACCATCTATTGTTTTATAGCTGTCTGTTCTGTTATTCACTGCCACATAAAGATGAATCGGATATCTACAGTATATATGTGTTTGTGTTCCAGTTCTGAGTCTAATAGAATTTCAGCACCAATAAGCCAGATTACATTTATGCATCCATCTTCAGTGTTTTCTGTTACCTGTTACTCCTTTGTCATCTCTTTGTCACTGTCCTCCACCCCCAGATATGGCTCAGATTGAGGAGAGTGTGGGCCAGAGGCTGTTGGACTTTGAAGAGGAGAAGCATCAAAAGGAGAAGGACCTGGAGGGCCTGCATGAACAGCTGAGGCAGTGCACAGCCAAGAGCCAGATCACAGACTCAGAACTACAGTATCTTTTTATATGTCTGTGTTTGCCATTGAAAATGAATCCTGTCTTGCATTTTACCATTTTCTTTTATTAGCATCCTTAATCCTCCTCCAGACTTCTGCGGAGAGAGTTTGAGAGTCTGAGAAACACTGAACACGAGCTTCAGACTCTTCAGAGCGAGGTGGATGAAGACACCACAGAGGTCATCCCTTCAGCAGTGTGAGTCTAGAAAATTGAGTAATCAAAGGGTCCTTTGTCCAAGAAAATATCCTGCTGCAGTTACCTTTCAGTCACCACATACTCACGGTGAAAATGGACTGCGTTACTTTCTGGACAACACACATTTTAGTGCGGATCTCAGTTTGAAATATTGTATTAATTATGTAATCTGAATGGAAATGTGTACAGGAGGGATGTTACTGTATGTAACGTCATTAGTAACTATGCAATGTAATCCAATACCATGGCCCAATAACTGATACTGTCTCACTGAAGGTTATATCTATGAAGCCGTTCAGAGACCTGTATTGCACAGGTTATTAATTATGTCTACAGATTTGCTTTGTTGCATAATGACAGAAGGTTAATTGGCAATTATTTTGATAACTGATGAGTAATTTGAGTAATGTTTTAGCTTTTTAAGCTTTTTAAATGTGATGATTTTGTTTATATGATAAAGTGAATTATCACAGTCGGACAAAACAAGACATTCGAAGACAACACCTTGGGCTCTGGCCTAATCTATAATGAGCATTTGTCATTAATTTCTGACATTTAATAGGCAGAACTATTCAAGAAAATATAACAAAAACAAACATTAATGGTAAATGGACTGACTTACAGTATCGATGGTGCCTTTCTTGTCTTCCACCACTCAAAGCTTTACACTACGTCATATTCACCCCATTCACACCCTGAGGACAGTGGCTTCTACTAATTGCGTCCATAAAGCTGACGCTGTGATCTCTTCACACACTGTTAAAATTAGAGAACAAAAGAAACTTTCCAGCACAGGATTCAATAGACTCCCAGGCAGCGATGTACTGCTCCTCCACAGACAGAATTTCACATTTAAATCCTTTGCAGTAGTCCGTTTCGCTCCCCGGCGCTGCTCTCATGTGACAGCTGTTGACAACGTCCGAGTGTCATAAGTAGTTTGATGTATTTTCTGATTTTTTGTTTTTAATCTTCCCTCAACAGGTATGTGGCTCAGGTGTACTACCTAGTAACCAAGATCAAGTGGGAATATGACACACAGCCGAACATCTTAAAAGGAGGTACAGCTTTGTTTTCCGTTTGTTATTTCTTGTGTAGCGTCAGTGCATGTGAGTCTGTTAACATGGCTTCAGATTGTCAATCTGTTTTGTCCTCCTGCAGTGCACTATGGTGCAGACCTGGCCACTCCCATCAACATTGACACATCTGTGCGACCTCGGGAGTGACGTAAGCGACCAGCTGTGGGGCTTTGTCAGCACTGAATGGTAGCTGAAGGACGGTGGTGACAGAAACGTTGTGTACATTATTTTTGTTTGTCTAGAAATGTATTTGTTTTATGTTCTATACAGCATTTATATTGGTTTTAAAAATAAATATCTCAGACATTTGATCCAGTAGTTTCAGTCTCTAATTGCATTTCAGCACCATGGATTCATCAAAACATTTTGTAGCGTTAGACGAGGATGAAGAGGGTGTTGACCACTAGATGTCACTGCAAAACTATTTTAATGTGTTGATGTGTAAATGGCGTCTTTCCTTTCAACCCCACACACTTTTTTTTTTTTTATGCCTTTTTTTCAAATATTGGTTTCGTTAGAGTTTCATACTTGGGTTACATGATGACAACTGAGCAAAATACATTTGCTGAGTGTGAAATATTTAGAGGAGGCATGTAGGTGGATTAGTCAGACTAGTTTACTAGTTTAGGCCAGTGGTTCCCAGCCTTTTGTGTCTGATGTATTGCCATATGAACTCAACACCCCTTCACCAACGCCAACGTCATGTTCCAAAAGCGAACATTGCTTTCAGCAAAGTAATTGAATTGTTATTTCATTCATTACTTTGATTTAAATTGTTTACCCTTACTTTTAACCATCTATTTCAACTATTCTTTGATTAATTCAACAGTTTCAGCTTCTCTGCCATCTTGCTAATTAGCTAGCTGCACTGTCGCTTGCAACATGCGGCGACAACTGACTCAACTTAATGGTTAGTGTTAATTTCCTGAAGATTAAAATCAGCTTTACTGCCAAGAATATTTGTACATACAGTGAATTTGCTTTGGTGTTTTGGTAACAATAAACATAGCAGGTAGACAAAAGATATGAAAACAAAATATTAAAGGATAAGTAGAATATGGCTGTTTTTAAGAAACAGTTAGTGCAGGGATGTGCAAAATATTTACATAGGACATCACACTGATGTAATCCTATTTGGCTGTGGTTTATTTTTCACCCCTATCACAAATGTGTGGATATATAATCAGATCATAATGGCTATTTTTGTGTTGAATTTAGTTGAGTGATAGACACTCTGTCACTCTCCCTGGCAGATGAGTCAGATCATTTTATTGTTTTTAACATTGATTACAGGTTAAAACTTAATATTGCTTGGCATTGTTCTCTGTTAATCTGATTTAATTTAGAAATCAACCTTTGCCAAAATATTATTGTCACTGGCATCTGTAAGTGTAGCTGTACCGAAAGAAACACTGAAATCCATTTCCATTTAATTTGTGAAAATGTAGCCATGATGGTGAAACCGCAAAAATAAGTGCCATAAAATACCAGTAATGAGAACATGATGCCGGAAACTTCTATCTAGGCAACAGTGATAGTGCCCACAATGTGTTTCTGCATGTGTATTATTATTTACCCACCTGCTTTACTGAGAACTGAAACCTTTTCCTTCTTTGAAAAGGGAGTAAAGCTATGATTGTGTACCAATGCAGCATGGTGAGTGGTTAAGAGTGGGCAGGATGACGTTCTGTGTTGGCGAGGCTTATAATCACACGTACAATAACTTGGAAGAACTGTGCACCAATATGTGGTTTCCTTACGGTAAACAGAGAATTGGCTTCACTAGCTTATTTCTGCAACTTCATCTATTCTTCAGACACACATGATATCAAGTGGTTAACACGTGGTTTGCATGGAGATGGGCGTTATAAGGCAACACTGAGCCCCAATCTGTATATTGACTTTCATTGCTATGTCGTGGAAGTTGCCTATAAGCTAGGTCGAGGTTTCAGTTTGCACTGTTCAATGTTACTATCCAACGGGTTTTATTGACTTCACTTTTAATGCTTAACTTGCTGTCAACTAGTGTTCTTTTGATTATAAACACATGTAAGGTATGTAATGGTATAAAATGTTAAGAAAAACTGAATAAAATACCAATAGCTCAGTGTCAGTATTTGCAAATTTTGTTTTTTGTCAGCAACCAATTATTGAGACTTCATTAGATAAAACTAGTGTGGAATAAAAATCTGAGAAAACACTTTTCTTGCTCTAAATATGTAGAAATCATATATTTTTAAAAGACATTTTTCAGAGGTAATATATTTGAATTTAATTTGTCTGTAGTTTATCATACTGTGCTTTGCGTGTATAACAACAGTGTGTAACAACTCGTATATTGTTCAGCAGTAATACAGATGACGGGTGATGATCAGTGAGATCTGAAACCCTCCAACATTCCTGAAAGCTCAGAATCCGATGACTTGTGTGAGTAAAGGATGCACAAACCTCCTTTTAAACATCATTCACATGTTTTATTCAGTGCACATATAAAAGTGGCATCATAACTTAAGTGAGTTTTTACAATACAAAATGCTGCTCTGATAAGCTCAGAAAAAGCTATAGATATTTATAAAGAATACTAAAAAAAATCACTAAATAGATTTTTTTCTATTTACATAACATGTACAATATTACTGTTGGCAAAATGTCACTATGACCAGAATGGAATTCCCCTTTGAAGCCCACACAGTGTGCTGTCTGGACTTTTCTTATGTGGGACAACATCGTATCTGTGTTCTCTCACAAGAAACCTAAATTAATATCATTCCATGGAGATCTTTCTCGCACAAGCTATAGCACATCACAGCGATATTCTTGTTTGTTAAACCAAGAAGGCGTCAACAAACCTCTGCTGTCAGCTTTATTGCTTTTAGTCATTTATCATGTGTCGCTACATCTGTCGAAGGGACCTCCAAAGCTGCAAGCCACCGAGCACAACCCTCCATATGACGCGTTCAGTGCGTCTCTGGGCTGCTGAGCCTCTGATCTCAGCCGAGGGGACCTCTACCCAGCTTTGCTGCTGACCAAAACTCACATGGCAAAAATTACATGGTTTGGCAGCAGAGTTTGGGTGTGGATGCTCGGTGTTTGTAACAACATATCATTATATGCTACATAGGGAGAGAAGATAAGGATACATCTTGTGCTTGAGCCTTATCCCCCAGTCTATCTGATGTACAGCATAATTGGCTGTTTATGTGAAATGTCTGCACACAGTCTTTGATTTCGTCTTACGTGCAAAGCAAATGCCCATAAAACGAAGTGGCATTTTTTTCCAGAGGAAATAACCCCTGACAAATACTGGCCTTGTCTTAAGTGTCTAAAAGACAAATGTAATGTAATACTTTACAAGAAACTTTCAATTTCTGTTTATCATGAATAAACTGTTAGAGGAAATATGCACAGAAAGTTGAAAAAGTTCATGTTTTTCTCCCAATTTGGACAACTGTCACATACAGTGAGCTTTTTCTGTTCATGAGGATTAATACCAAAAGTCTGGCAGAGTGCAACACAAAACTTCATATCCTGTTTGCTCAACCGGAGCACAAATGCAGCTCAGATCAGAGAGACGCCCTAACAGTGGTCTTAATCTGAATGCTTGCTCTCAGTGGTAAGTGTGAGCCTCTGTGTCATGTTTTCAACATCCTGGGGTAAATGGCTTTGATAGTAGAGGGTGTACAGTTACCGGAGGACACTGTTGTTTCCAGTCCCTCCAGTCTGTGAGAGGCTGCATCAGTCTTACTGGTGCTGCAGTCCAGGAAGGGCATCCCGAGCTTCTTCACCTGTCCATCCTTTGTTATGAGGCAGTGTCGGCAGAGGAGCCTGAGGATGGCCTTCCTCATGTCCTTACTGGTCAGGGTGTAGATGATGGGGTTAAGAAGGGAGTTGAGCATAGCAATACCCAGGAAATAGTCTGTCTTAAAGAGCACCACGCAGCTTTTGGCTGGGCAGCAGAAGTCCAGCAGCAGGAAGATGAAGAGGGGCAACCAGCATGCGATGAAGACTCCCAGGACTATGGTGACTGTCTTCAGCAGGGCCATGTACTTCTGGGACTTGCGATAGAGGCCTTTGCGCTGTGGAACCGAAGCGAGCCGCTGGGTGTTGGACTTGACGATGAGGAAGATGCGGACATACAGCACCACAATAGACATGAGGATGGCGCTGAAGACGGTGATGCAGAAGAGGATGTAACTCTTGGCGTAGAGCGGGAAGACTGTGGAACACTGGTCCAGCTGTCCTAAACAGTTCCAGCCCAGGACAGGCAGGACGCCCAGGAACACAGACAGCACCCAGCTCGCTCCAATCAGAGCAAACATCCGCCCCTGTTTGTCCCCCTGGTATGGCTTCATCCTCACCATGGTAACATGGCGCTCTATGGCGATGGCCAGCAGGCTGATGACCGAGGCGGCCAGCATGATGAACACACCCCCCTCTCTCAGGAACCACAGCACCGGGGTCATGTATAATGTGTTGGCACCAGACATTATGATGTTCACCATGTAGGTGAACCCTGCCAGCAGGTCAGAGAGAGTCAAGTTGCCCAGTAAGTAGTACATGGGCACATGGAACTTCTTGTTCTTCCATAGAGCCAGAAGCACCACAGCATTTTCTACCACTATAAGCAGGCAGACCAGCAGGAAAGCTATGGCCTCTGGTTTGAGTCCCGCCTTGTACTTGTCATCGTTCAGTTTGCCTGTGTAGTTGTAGTGCTCTAAGATGACTGCATTGCTCTGGTACTCACGAAACATCCGAAACAGTTTTCCTGTGGAGGGGGACTGGGAGAAGGCATTGAGGGAAGACTCTGTGGCCATTGTTGGTGCTTCAAGATGTTTTTTCCCTTTTCTTCAGCTGTTCTGTTTTTATAATTAGATATGTTGTCATAAAGTCCTCTGTTTGGGCATTTCTTTCTTTCTTTGAGGTTGAAAAGAGATGCAGTCAGTTGTACGCAGGGGAAAAATGCTCGTTTTGATGCTGTCAAATAGGATATCCTGTGGTTTGAGAAATTTTCCTCCCAAAATCAAATTCTTTTAGTGCCTGGGCTGCGCACTAGGAGGCGATCAGAGCCAGCCTGCATTAAACAAGAGGGAAGTAATGTTAGTATTAATGACAGAAAATAAGCAGGATAATTAACGAGAGGGAAATAGAGTAGCCTATTAAATTAATTTAGAAACCATATCCGATATCCAGAACACATAAAAATGATTGCACATAACAGCGATAATAACATAACAGTATGTACATGGAAACTGCAGTAAGAACTTCTAGGACAAAAAGGGGGTCCAGGCTTTAATGGTAGTAAACTGAGAAAACACATTGAAAGTTTTAATAGGACATTTAATCTATTGACCTTCGTGGCAGTGTTTTTCTATCTGTCTTTATTCAAACCAACATACATAGGCTACAGTATTCAACATACACAAGAACTAGAAACAAACTCGCACTTTGTAAATATCTAAGTATGTATTTGTAATTTATGCGTAAACACGCATCTATCCAAATATACAGGTATATGTATAGGTATCCAAACCGGCAAACTGAAGTCTTACAGACATATGAGCTTATTGGTTAATAATTTCTTTTCATACATATTCACTTTAACTTGGCATGTAGGCGACACAGTAAAATAACCTGCTTAAAGACACTGCAAGAGTTGGGATAAAAGGCCACCACAGCAAAGTCACTAAAAATGTATAAACGAGCAGCACAGACGCATTTCACGCCTCTCTATGCATCTTATCGGTCCAACATACTAAAAACGAAACTTTTCTACGCACCAGTAAAAACGTGTGAATATCCAGTGAAGCTCCAGGTACAGCAGCAGCAGCAGCAGAAGGAGCTATCCCACGGCCGGAGAGGAGGACACGGGCTCAGTCGTTGAGTGCTGCGCAGCGACATGTGAGTGTGGGAACAGAGCAGGGCAGGACTCAACATGTAGTGGGTTGGTCTTCTTGGTGTTTGCCCTTCAACGTTTTTCCTCCCTCCTCCGCCTGACCCCTTGAGTTTTGTTTTTGAATTTGCCCTCAGGAGGAATTATAGCTCGGTGACAGATTATGTGTTTGTGTTTGTCATTGCAACAGATGAGGAAGAAAGTGAGATGCTCACCTTATCTGTTTGCCCTGAGGTTCAGCTAGGCTGTTGTTAAAATTTTGGCTGGTCGGTTTGGATTCAATATTCTTTGGAAGGTTAATTATGGCTGCAGATCATCACAACTCTATGTTGCTCTTCTGGTTTGTCTTGTTGATTATGGGGACCTCTCTCTCCCTCTCCCTCTCTCGCTCTCTCTTTCATGTTTAATAAGAGAGAACCTTCCCACTCAGAAGAAAACTCAAAACTAAACACCACAAGTGAATTTGTCTGTGGAAAAATAGTAATTTGTTAGACCAGAGTGGCTGAGTCTGTTCTGCAGGCCAGAAACCCCAGATTTCAGAAAATAACTTACACAGATAGGCTTCATCTGTAATTATCTTTTAGCTCACACATCAAAAAATGCACTTTTTGGCACACAGGCCAGTAAGAGGTCTTTTCCCCTTACAGATCCCTTCACAACTTGCTTTAAGACATACAAATACTCTGCTTTCAATAGTAATTTCTGCACACAAGGCTCAATTACCTCGTCAGGACTTCTTACATTTGCATTTTCTCCTTCTCCCTCATTAAAAAGTCCAGAATCTATGAAAAAGCAAACGTTTTTCATCTGAAAAGCTGGCCACAAGATGTCTCCTCTGAAAAGTCACTCTTTGTGCACTGGAGGATTTTACATTTCACACATTTGTTTTATATTGAACCGCGATCTGTTTCTAGTCTGATGTCACCAAGTCATGCTTTACACATTTTAGTTGAGTACCGAGAAAACAAAAAAACCTTCTTGTGTCCAACGCATCATTCTGTTTGAAGGTCAAACACAAATGAAAAGACACTGTAGAGTGGAGCGGGACTTTATCTGGCTTTCACATACCTGTTACTATTTGTCCTTCCTCTAAACTGCTTTGTATTTGTGATGTGAAAAGTGCTAAAGAAATTAAGATTGCTAATGTGTTTCCTAACTTAATCACCATCTCGTTGCAGTCTCCACAACAGCAATCACTATCACAACAGCAAACACAGCCAAAGATCTAGATCACAGCAGAAGTCTAATTCCCAAATCCATCATTTCCGTAAGATATGAGATAATTGTTGGGCCACATTTTACAGTCCTGCAACAGCCACAGACACAATTTATATTTTTTCCATTTTTGTGTCAGCACATTTTGTTTATTGATTGCTGTTGGAATCTAAAGACAATTTCAAGAAAAATATAACAGAAAATGCTTCTGAAATAAATTGCCTAGCCCAGCTTTAAACCACATACTTCACATACATCATGGTTTATTCGCTAAGTCTGTTTCCATTGCACATTGTCATATTTTCCGCTCATTGAAACAAGCCTTTAAATCTTTTTCCCATATTTTGACTATTGTTTTTGCACTCCCAGCGTTCCCTCTTTTTTATACATAAACAGGTTTTCTGTTTCAAGTAATTGTAATCTGTTTTTACATTTTGTAGACTAAATGAGTAGGCCTAATTGATTGAAAATAATCTTCAGATTATTCAATAATGACAAGCAGTGGAAGTTGCAGTCTAGAGTTTAGCTGTCTTATAACTGTGTTGCATATTACAAGTCAAGTTCCTCAAGATACATCAGTAATCACGTGTGACTAGATAGGCAAAGAACACCTTCTCACTTTTATTAATTTATTATTTGATCACTAGCACTACAGCTATCGAGGTAGATGAAAACGAGAATCATCCCAACCACTGATGCGACACTGGCAGGACGGCGGGGGAAATTATGCAAACTGAAGGGTGAGTGAGTGAAGGCTGGACTGGGCCTTCTCTAAACAGGAAGCTGCCTCATTGTGCCTAGAAAGGAGAGGGATATCCTTGAGAAAAAACACATATGAAGTCACTGGTAGGAATTGACACACAGAGGAGGAAGCTGTGTTATTACAGTGTGACGTGCAACCAACACTTAGAGCACATAGTCAACAACTTAGTCATTTCCACAACAGGCGTTATTGAACCCAATGAGAGCAGAGAGGCGGGGGATCATTTTATTAAGAGATTTTGCCTGGGGGGTCTTAAATTTTGGTTTGAAATTCAAGCCCCTATAAATAGTTATTTTCTTCGGCCATGCATCCACACAATCATTCTTATTTTAGCTTCGACTCGCCACACCTGCTTGCCTGGGATCAGTGTTTCGTGCCCTTTGAGTGATTTCCAGTTGGTGCCTGCCTGGTCGTAGATGAGAGGTGCTTCCCTGACTCATCTTGCTCCGGCTTTCCTCTGCTCCCCGGGGCCCACCCAAGTGACGACCAGGTTGAACCACCATGCCCTGTCTGTCAGCCCATCCCCGCAGTGACACCGTGACAAGCTCTCAGTGTGCCGCCTCTGATTAGTTAACACACAAAGACATGACAGCAGGACGCTCTGCTCTGTCTTTTTTTTCCCACAGTGGGGATCTGCTCCATCACTGCTTCTTCCCTTCAGGCCACAAGCAGACTTTTAGAACAGAGTGTCCAGTCTGGACCCACCCAGTTGTCACCCTGCCTGGGGGGGTAGAAGGGGCTTCTGTATTTGGTATGTTCTGTCCTACACCCCTGGCTCTGGGTGATTTTTCCTGTGACGTTAATGCGCTTGTAGAAAGGAAGTCAGTAAGTCCTGCTTTTGTCATGATAGCCCGCTTTAGATTTACTGCTGCTTGTGTTGTCTCCATTCCTTGTCTGGCTGCTGTTTGTCAGTGACTGATGAGATGTTTCGGTAAATAATCCCAATATTTTCTTTTCGGGACAGGGGTGACATGCCATGTACCCCTTCTTCCCATGTTGCTACTTTAGATAAAGAAATTATAAAAATGTAAAAGGGCCCATTTGGGTTCAGTCCTCTCACTCAAAACACCTTTTTTTTTAAAAGCCTTGCATTACACACTGCAACCTGTTGCATTTCTCTGCTCTAAGGTGTCACTGGCTGCCCGTGTTATGCAGTCCTCACCTCAAAATGAAATTCTCACCTCTTGCTAACAGTTCACACGCAACTTCCCCGTTTCATGTTATTTCACAAGGACAATAAAAGGCATCCACACCTTTGTAATTCAAACCATCACTTGTTATTGTTTGTTACTTTGCTTTTTGGACTTTTGAATTTACAGTCAGGGCACGCTTGAAGTCAGATACTTTCATTCGCTGGTTGCTTTCTCTTTTTCACCAGGAAAGTCTTGATTGGAACATTATTTGGCATAAGGTGTGAACTGTAAATTAGTAGCCACAGAAGGGCATAGTCAGTTTCCATTTGAGTGTTTGATGTTCTTCCCGAGAGTGAAGGGTAACTTGAGGTCATGATTTTATCTTTCTTGTTTTTAGCTCCTCCTGTGTATTTGTGTGTTAGAGAGAGGGGATCCACGCTGGAAGGGAAAGAAATACTACAACAGAGCCCATTTGTTTTAAAAAGAGGAAAACACAGGAACTCTAATGTAGTGTCCAGGCAGCGCTGTTGTAGCTGCCAGAGATTTATGGGAATTTTAGAAATAGCCTGCTTTTGTCAAATTCCAGCTTTTCTGCCACACTGTCTCATGTGCAGCTGTGCTGGACAGCGACCTTGCTTGTAGCTCCTAATAAGGGGAAATGGAAAGAACATATGTAAATGCTGCATGTGTTTCTTTTCCGTTGCTCAGGCGAGCTAATGTACCTGACTATCCCAGTCTCCAGCTGCTCTGTCTGTATGTTTGTTGTCCCTTCTTTTCTTATCCAGCAGGACTCAATGCCTCACAGTCAAAGTGTGCGAATTCAGATCAGGTTGCATCCAAAACCTTAAACTCAAACCCGAGCACAAGCACGATTTTCCTAGCCTGTTTCTTCTGCTTATCATTTAATTGTGTTTTCTCTATCATGCAGATGCAAATCTTTTATTAAAATGGCCTCCGACTGTTGTAAAAAGTGACATTTACATACAGTACGCTTTATGTAGTGGGTCTGTGGAATGTGTCAATTCTTTCACCAGAGCTGACGTCTTAATAGCCAGTTGCTCTGATCCAGGCCTCAAGTTTTACAAGGAAAAACACACTTGAAGTTTTTCATTTATGTTGAAGCCAGACAGCCTTTATAGAGAGTAAACACAGTAAAATGCACTGATTTACTTCCCTGATATTTAAACAAAGATGTTTCTTTTTAATATATCATCCCAAGTGGATATTTTTCGTAGGAGTCAGGATGCCGAAAAAGCTTTGTTGGTTGAACTTGCTAAAGTCAGTGGGGATTTTCTGGTACAAATAAACACAGGAAGAGGCTGCCATTCGGGACCATTTTGATTAGACGTGCACTGAGCATATGTGAATGTCAGTTGTGTCTATATGCAAACACAAACATCCTCATTTCCTATGTAAACCTTTCACCAGTTCTCACTCTCAAGCTGGCAAGTCACTCTGTTTGAGCTCAGACTCCATTGCTGGAGCCTGAGCTCCATACAGGAGATAAATTATTGTTTAGTAATTTTCTGCTTATTCATGATTTTGTCTCTGCTCACTTACAGCTGTGTTTATTAATGGCATCGCTGAACTCAAATCCCACAAGTTTTGCCGAGCTCTGTTTTAGGTTGACCACCAAGTTTTTTTGGCCAGCAAAGAGAGAAGATCGTCAACCTTGTAGTTAAAAGAAGTCAGTATTGTTGACACCAAGTGTTCTACCTCATTTGTAATAAAGCCACTGGTTCTGCCATTTGAATTTTCACGTAATTGCTTTAATCACATTCACTGGCATGTCTTTGCATTTCACTTGGTTTGTGGTAACTTTTTGTAAGGTCAAATTTTTCAAATGACTTTTTCCACAATTTGGAAAACATGAGCAGATCGACATTGACACCACATTTGTGCGTCAAAAGAATAGTCTGATATATTTGGAAAAGTGTTATCCAGCGAGAGTTAGATGAGAGGATTGATACCCCTCTCATGTCTGAACGCTATACATGAAGCTACACATTAGCTATACATTAGCTTAGCTTGGCACAAAGACTGGAAACAGGGAAAGCGGCTAGCCTGGCTCTGTCCAAAGGTAATCAAACCACCTAACGGCACCTTTAAAACAGCTTAATTAACACATATTTCTTTGTCTAATCGAAGCAAAAACTAGCTGTAGCTTCATAGTTACAGAAAAATGGTATCAATCGTCTCATCGTACTCTCACCAAGAAAGCAAACACAGTAAGCATATTTCCTAAAATCAAACTATTCCTTTAAAGTCACCTTTTGTTATGCATATCCTAGAATAAATAAGCTCAAAAAACAAAATCTAAAGCAATTTTTAGCAGATCACATTTTGTCTGTGAAGACAACTATGGCCCTGTTTTCTTCTACAAACCATGGAGGCATTGTTTCACATTACAGCTTGATTTTTCAGACCTTTTCTTCTTTCTGTCTCTACATTCCCACATTTTAACATTTAACCTTCCACCCTTTACCCTCTCCCTGTCCCACATTCGCAGATAAACCCTCAAAAGGCACCAGGTCAATGTCGATAAAGAAGCATTCTTTCCTAATAGGGGTGTGAGAGTAAAAAGTTCTCCAGTTTTAGGGATTTGAGTGTTTTAGGGATCACGTGATCCTTCAAAACTAAAGTAGGTAAAGTCAAAAATGCCTGACGGTCAGTCTGAAAACTTTTTCCTTATTCCTAAATTGTTGACATTTGAGAGGTTTCCACTGTGACAATATCCTCCACAGAGAGTCATTTACAATTCATTGGCTGCTATGCAGTGGTCACTGACAGGCTAGCTCATGCTTCAGTACATATGTATTTCTTTCCACATTAGCTGGTCGGGGGGGGTGAGATGTGAATGGGCAGTTTTATGAAGGCTTGTTTTGTTCATACAGCAGCGGTTTGGGATGAGTTCATCTTGGAGGACAGAACGGAAGAAAGAGCAAGAGAGCGTTCCCACAGCGGGGAAAGGGGAGAAAAGGGTGGGCGGGGGAGGGATGTGTGACGGGCTGCATGGTGGGGGTGAGTCATGAGAATTAGTAACTGGCCTCTGTGAGATTTATTCAAACTCCTTCAATTACTGACGTGCCAACAGCCCACCAGCACTCTCTGTTGGGGGTCAGATTCTCGGAAGAGCTCCATTCACTTCCACTCAGAGGGAGCGTGGGCATACAGCACAGGGGAATAAAGTCATAAACAGCTCCTTTTGTGCGATGATGATGTTTGGAAAATTCAGTATCCTGCTGTGGGACTGATACTTGGTCTGGGTTCCAGGTACTTTGTGATACACGTTATAAACGATCAACAATTGGGTTCATCATGCTGAAGATGGCTTGTACCCCTCTGAAGTGAGTTGTGTTATTTATTAGAACACCCAAACCACATTGGCTGGGCTTTATATGCTGTTTTTTCCCAGGACAAAGTTCTGAATTACTTCCACCAGGGTGTTTGTCAGTAAAAAACAGCCTACATAGTTGTACATAAAGGAAACCAGGCGGCAAACAGGTAGGGCCAGATTAGTAATACAATAGCCAATCTAATATGTATTCAGGAAATGTCATAGATATCATCCAGACGGAAGGATTATAACGGCAGTTTGTCACTGCCATAGCAAATGAGGTAAAAGTGATTTTAGGATACTTAGCATGGTGGTTAAAAATACCCTCTTACAACATGCCATTGTCTGACTTCAATAGCTGTACCGTTCAGCATACACTCCCACTGGCCACACACACATTTCTATTGACTAAACGATTGTATAAGCATTTCACATCCAATGAAAATAAGGCTGTAAATTTCACTGGCCAGACTCGGGAGGCTGACTTCCTATCAGGAAAAGCACGGCCATATTGGGTAGATTAGACTTAATAGTGTACGCACATTCTTTTTCTCTAACACAGTGATACTCTTTTTTGGCCTTTTTGGCTTGTGACCCCTTAAAACAACACTTTGTCTATTAGCTTGTTGCATTTATTTATCGGGGACAATGTACAAAAAACATTAATCTTGCACAAGAAGAAATTCATTGTACTGGATTTAGCTACTGGCTAATTTCCATCTTCCTTTCTATTTACGACCGCATATTAAAGGTGCTGCCCTATTTAGTCTGTTCTAGCACAGAAACACTTCTTAAGATGTTGCTTATGAACATTTGACTTTTCACTGAACAACCTCTCCTGAGTGGTGATGGTCTAATCATAGAATCAGAATTGGATTTATTGCCAAGTTGTTTTTACACATACGAGGAATTTGTTTTTGTGATTAGCTGTGCAACAATAAACATATATAACCTATATAAAAACCTATATAAATATAAAGATTTCTGACTCTCCATCTATAGTTTACCAACCATCGCTAGGCACAGCGTGTCTGTTAAGCTGTTAAAAAAGCTTTATATTAAGAAGCGTTATGTTCAAAAAAGCCCCATTCAACACCAGCTTATTGATTTGCATCAACTGTGCACATATTGGTATTTTTCAACCTGAGCCAACAAGAGGCTACTCGAGATATTGTTTCATTAGCCAGAAATACAGATCAGTCCTTATCCTCAAAGCAAATTATTTTGTTAAAAGTGAAAAAATCCTGGATAAAATATATAAAAATATAGGTATAGATAAGTGTGTAAGTTAAACAGCCGCACAGGGTTGTCTTATGTCTCTTTATTATATTTTAGTTTCAGCCAGCTAATTAAGTTCAATTTCTTTATTTGTGATATTTACAAGTAACGGTGAAGCAGGCTCCTTCCAACAAATACTTTTTGTGATTTTCTTTTATGCATATAAAAGAAAATCACAAAAGTAAAAGAAATATTTAATGTATAAAAAAATATAAGTGGTACAGGTGATGCACACAAATATATAAATATACATATATATATAAAACAAGTATATATATATACACTTTTTTGTTCAAGTATATATATATATATATATATATATATATATATATGTGCAATAGGTAGTCGCACTGTGTTAATACAGGTAAAAAGGCAGTGCAATACAAGTAAAGTGGCTTAGTAATGACTCTCATGACCAGAGTGATGAAGCTGTTCCTGAGCTTGGTGGTGCAGCACCAGATGCTGTGGTACCGTCTGCTACACAGAAGAACAGCTGAGGAAAACTAGCAGCAGTGGAATTCGAACCCACGCCATTGAAATGACTGGAGCCTAAATCCAGCACCTTAGACCACTCAGCCACATTACCACACTCTTGTGGAGTTGATGTTAGCTTAATTAGCTAGCGAGCTACAGCTGATTAAATCTGACAGTGACTGCTGTAATTTCAGCGAGTAAATTGATTAGAACTAAGAAGCCTGTTTTTGTCTACTTCTGAAATAAAGGACCCACTGTTTGTAAGAGTACCTTTATTTATGACTGGTAATTCTGTTATATTCTGTTATCTGTTATCATGCTTCTGTTATCACTGTTATTGTAAACTGCATTGCACTGTGTGAACACAATGCTTGACAGGTGAAGCAACACCAACTATGGACTACTTCTACTAAATATTCCGCATTTTGGGATTACTCAGAACTCAAAACCATGTTAATAAACACAGATACTGCAAGCTCTGATTCACCACCTCAATATCCCTGTTAATTGCATTAAATTATTTATGTTTACTTGGCGATGTTTGCTTAATGTTGTGGTGAAAGGCATTTATTATATATGATGGTAATTTTATGAGCCTCTTTACACATCTTTTCTGTGACAGCACAGAAAAGAGCATTAGTATTAGCATTAGTAGCATTAGTATTGCTGCATGATCATTTTTGGAGTAATAAAAAAAATATGTTAAGTTGTTTTTTGACTTGTCAAACATTAAAAAGGCCGCCCAAGAAGACTGTAATGTAATGTAATGTAACAAGAGTGAAACAACTGTACTGGTGTGAATTTATACAGACACCAGTCCAATTACCTCCTCAGGTTCGTACCTCTGCTTATATTTGAGGAACATTTTCTGAAGTAAATAAAATCTATACATTGTTTCATAGTTGTTCTAAAAAAAAAGCGGAGCAGAAACCCTTCATTATGAGTGTGCTCTGTGAGTGCGGTGTGGGCCCATGCAGGGGAAACCAGCAGGCTGTTTGGCTCACCCAGACCATCACAGAGGCCAGGCTGGGTCTGTTTCAGTGATCCTGTACTTAACTGAAACCAAAAGTATTGTTAGTCCCTCTCTGGTTTCATGTCTGTCTATCATAAAAACAAAAAAAGGAGAGAACTCTAGTCTGTTGGTCGGCACTTTGGATGGATTTAAAATTTCTGTGTTTGAACGCTTTACTTTGAAAGGGTGTTTCCTCAGGCTAATCACTGTAATAAGGAAAAATTAAGGAGGATTTTTTAATTACTGGTTTGAAGTTGGGACTCTTTGGGTCAGGGATCACTTTTAGCTGTGTTTGTTTTGTTGCACCGATTCTCCCCTTCCTATGTCATTTCCTGTAGCTGGAGGGAAAAATTTGTGTGAAAGTATTACAGCGATACAATAACCTAGTGCACACAACCAGCAGAACAGGTCATTTGTGTTTGGCACTCACAGGGCAGATAAACTCATTGTAACAGGAAGTGAATTGCTCAACGTTTAGTAGGTTCTCGTGTTTTTATTGGCTGACACATGTCCAACCTCTGGAACCCATTAAAAGCAGACAAGCCTGCATGGTGCGCACACTCACATTTACACTTACACATTCAAAAGTGTGCATGCTCCAAAGTCACACATATACTGTATACACGTACTGAAACACGCTGTGGATCACAAGGCGTACATCACCCACACACTTACAAACCAAAAAGCTGATCTCACGATCGATGCCTACCAATTTGTAAAAAAGGAAAACACCCGTTTTGCTCATGGTATAAATGACTCAGATGCAGGCTGTGTGAACTTAAAGCATATTTTACTGGTTATAAAACAGTCTTTAATACTGATGCCTCCATATGGCCTACATAAGAAAAACAGACAATTACTGTTCCCGAACAATCATGTTACATCATTGTTGTTACAGTTATTAATCTTACATGGCCATAAATAGATATACTACCTCATCACAGCTGTTTGAAAAATATTATTAAAAATAAGTTGCATCTTTCTTTCCCTCGTATCCAAAACAAATTCCCAAGGTAGCCAGATTAAGACCATTACCACACAAAGTGATGGAAACACTTCCGCTGTTGTCCACAGAGGCCCCCCAAAATCAGCACAAAAGTAAAGATCATAGTAGTTGCTTTAATCGTGCACATTTAACAGTATTTTTCCCAGTGAAACTCTATGGCGGGAAGTGCTCAGTATTAGTATGAAGTAGGATCAAAAGGAAATATTCAAGTAAAGTACGAGTACCTCAAAATTAGAGAAATGTACTTAGTGACCTTCCACCATTGGTAAAACCGTGACTCTAAACATTACACTAAACACCACCCAAACCTGAATAATTTTACATCATATTATTAAAATTTACAGAATAAGTGTGATTACTCTTTTGTAATGAAGAGACACACACCAACATTGAATTGATAGCTTACTTCTAGTTAAGCCTGATGTAGCTTCTTCCTCTGAGCCAAAAAACTTCACTGTTGTCCAAACATGATTAAAAACATGATCAGTGAGCCACACTATAGCACGGGGTGACATGTCACTTCACTATCATGAACACACCCACTGTATTTTTTTTGAGTCAATTCCCATGACACTGCTGTAAACATTCAAATGTGTATTCATTTGCATCTGAAAATACTCCCAACAAATACACTATTTCCTTTTGTGTTGGTGCTCAACTGTTTTAGGAAAGTATTGACCCTTTTTCAAAGATGAAACTATTTGTGAACTGTTTTAAAAAGTAGGAACAAATAGGCTTGGGCCTGAGAGCCACAGATAGGAATACGAAAAAGGAAAGTAGACACTAACGCATTGTTCTGTTTTTTTTTCTCCATGGGACGCCAGATTTAATTGGCACTGTGAAATTAATCTACATGTCTCTGTGAAATATTTTGCTCTTGAACCTCACAAAGGTGTAACTGGTGAACATTGGTGAAAGTTATGATAAAAGTCAAATCAAATCAAACTGTAGGTGGTTACCTAACCGCTAACATGCTAACTTGCCGGGAATATGCTAGTGCAAATGATTCACAGTAATTCTCTGAGCTTATCTCTGTTTTTCTGTTGATGCCATTTACTCCTCGCAGGGATTTTGTTCTGTTTTATTCTACATCATTTCATTTAATAAAGAGTTACTAAAGAGGGAAAAACTAACTCAGGCAGCAAGCTCTTCAGTTGACTGATTGATGCAATAGGTGCTATTAGAGCTTACTAGCATTTATTGCTGCTTTTAATGTGCATTGTCAGTTGTAGATCTTGTGCTGTATTTTATGCTCTGTTAATGATTGTATGTTGTTCCTCAAATGTAAGTCGCTTTGGATAAAAGCGTCTGCTAAATGAGTAAATGTAAATGTATGTAATGTAATGCTTAGCTTGGACACTAAAGGTAGCCTACAAGCTCACTGAAAATATGTTTTGTACCACTGACTGTCTGAAGACCATTGCTCTTTTGTGGAGCAGTATACGCCAAAAATGGGACATTCAATAAAATTGAAGGCGTAACACAACAATAATAACAAACAAAAGCTTCTCCATTTTGTACTTTTGTCTCTCTGGTCCTTTAATGGTCAGTGCTGGAAGTTCACAAAAGTTGACCTTGACAAAAAAAAATGTGGACTTAATTCTGCCCAAATTAAAATTCACTAATTGCAGTGATTCCATTGGAATTAATTGATATCACCTCGAAATTTCAGTCTTTTAAACGTTGCTATGAGCAGACTTTTTATCCTATATACTGGCAAAAATGTAAAAAAATAAAATAATTATTCTGGAGTACTTTTATGATTTTTTAAAAATTGAAACAAACTGACTTTTAGTAGGATATGATATAAGAAGTGCTTTTTGTATGATTTGTGAGTACACATTATTATTAGACTGACTGTCGGACTGTTGGCCTGTCAGTCTCTGTTTCAAGCAGTAGGCATTAAACAGAGACAGAAACAGTTGTGGCACCACAGTTGCTGTGAATAGCCGCATGTGCTGTGACTCTGGGCAGTATAACGGTGACAGGACCCAGCACATGGTGACCAGGGGACTCCAGCACCCTGCTGCCTTGAGTACTGCCTGTGTTACTGTGGGCTGCGAAGTTATGTGAGGTATTCCACTGTAAAACTTAACCAGGAGACAAGGAGTATATACTTTCCAGCCTAATGTCGGACCCTTGAGGGCTGAGTAACTGTAGCCTTGCATGAGAACGCTTGCAGCTATGCACTTCTCTGTTCCCAGAGAGCTGAAACTCAAACCTACCTCATCTGGACACTTTCGCAACTTTTTTTTTGTTAACATTCCTCTGAAATTGATGTATTTGTGAATAGTCTCATCCTACCATAATGTTTATTATGATGAGCTGTCTCAAGTGAATGGTGAGCTGTGTCATTGCTGGACAAGGTAATTTATTTGAACACATGGTTGCTGTTACTTTCGTGATTAGCCTTTTGGATTCCACGTTCTTTAGTCTGATCTTCTTTGGAAAAAGCTCCAGTGTCCTCGTCTTGTTTCAATTCTAGCCAATTATCCCCCGATCCCTTTCCCACTGTCCTTGCTGTGAGTCACATGTTTGTGCATGATTCTCTCACCAGTTTTGGACAGATGCCGCCCTTAATCACTATAAACAGATCATTGCCGTATTCATGTTGAATGAGGTTTAAAGATCAGATTTTGTTTAAAAATGAGGTTTTGTTGGAAAGCGGATGAGGGAGATAATTGAGGAGAGCAAGAACGATGGGGAGATGGGTTTTAGTTCTGTTTGGATACCAGTGGTTTTAATGAGATGATCCTGCCTCCAGCCAGTTCAGTCAGTCAAAGTCACCGCCGCCATGTGTGTGTTGTTACGATTTAAGTATTCTGGCCGACAACAGAAAGCGTCTGGGCGGCACATGTAGCTTCTCCCAGAGAAAACTAGCCCACTCTGTTGATTCACAGATCTTGTCTTTGGAGTACGCAGGTCATCGGTCACAATTCTCCCAAGACTGTGTCCCACAAGCAGGTTTTGTTTCCCAGTGAGCTCTTCCTCTTAGTTCTCTAGAAGTATTTGACCCATTTACTTTGCATGCTCTGAGGCCTGTATATCCCTGTGACATCACTTGGTATCTGTGGTAGGAAATGAGCAGCTTGGTATTTAATGTTCTGCACTGTGGCTTGTCAAAGGAGTCATTAAATCCATAAATCAGTGTGACGGAGTGACTGAAGACACTGTAGTCAAGACGTCCACATCCACATCCACAAGAAGCTTCTCTTCTGGATATCAGGCCAATCTTGAATGTATTTGTAGAAGCTTGAGATATTACCCATTGGCTAATTTGCCTTCTTGCTGAGAGTAAGATGAGAAGATTGATTGATGAACCTCATGTCTGTATGGTAAATATGAAGAAAGCAACTGGCTACCTTAGCTTAGCACAAACACTGGAAACAAGGGGACAGCTAGCCTGGCCAAGCCTAAGTCCACTTGCCAGGACCTTTTGTTAATGTAACATAATATTTCATTTGTTTAATGTGTACAAAGAATTAGATGTAAAAGAAACAACTTTTGGTTTATTGGCAGGTGATATGCTGGAGTTTAGCTGTCACAGTGTTGCTACTGTCACTGGCAGAGACCCCAGGAAGTTACCTGTCTAGAAATAGCCCCGCACATAACTGCCCTTAAAACCACAAGATGAAGTCTTGTCTACAGCTAGTTGTTTACCCCTGTTTCTACACTTTATTCTAAGCAAAACTAACTGTCTGCTGGCAGTTGCTTCATATTCACCTGACATATATAAGAGTTGTATTATCTAACATTCTGCAAAAAAAGCAAATCAGTTCAGAAGCGTGTTCATGCTATCAGATTTAAGAAGTTGTCTTAGGTAGATTGTAATAATTCCATGGCCATGCTGAACCACACAATCAGCGAAGCAAAAGTTGTTGGATGGGGTGAGGCTAATTGTTTACGTTTTTATCCATGCTAGTCACCAATGGCTATGTAGTGTCACAAAGAAATTCATACCTAATAACTTTTGGATGGATTGCCATGATATTTGGTACATTCATGTTCCTCTCAGGATGAATTGCATTAACTTCCCCTGATGCCCTGATGATCCCTTAACTTTCCATCTAGCACAGTTACAGATGTTATAAATTGTTTGTTTGTTGGCAAAGTACAAAAAAAGCAAACTAGACAGAGCATCCACTGTTGAGGTTAAGGTACATCTTCATGTTTGCTTGCTAGATGAATGGATAAGGTGGATCATCACACAACATCACACGATGGCTTTTCTTTTTTTCAGCTATGTAGAAGAAGTCTAATTTGAGGTTCACAGCATAATTTAGGCCCAAACATAAATACATGGATGTAGGAATGGTGCAGTTTGATACACCAGTGAGAGCCTTTAATTGCCTCAGCTGGAGAGAAACTTCCTCTTCAGCTATAGAAAGCCATAAACTCCTCTGGCAATGGATGCTGTGAGGAAGCAGTGAATCTTCTGGTCTCAGATCTGCAAGACATTTTGTGAGGTTTGCACGTTGTGGGTATTTTCTCAGGAAACTGTGGCAGAGAGAATCTGAGGTAGGCCAGGTTCTGTTAAGTGGTTTTTACACTTTACTTCTCTGTGCATTTATGTATAATTGGAAGGAAACACAAAAAAACACCCTTGTTTACCACATGTTTGCCAGTTTCTTCAGAAAAAGTGGCTCATATTTTACTACATTTTGAATCCACTTATTAAACTTCTTAGAATTTTTTTTCAGACATAACTCAGACACACATGTTCATTAATATGTGGGTTTTCCCTTTCATTCCCTACTTTAAGACAACAACTAATTGTTAACAAATAAACTCATTTTTCCCTTTATCATCTATTCCTTCACCATCAGACACGATTGGTCTGCTCCACAAGTGAGACATGGGTCTCAAAGAGAAGGAAAGAAAACCATCTGCAAAAGCATCTGACTCATTCTTTGTAACTGTGACGCCTCTCTCACTCACACACACAAACACAGAAACCTGCACACACACACACTTGCACATAAACACACACTTGCATGTATGCACATACATTTTAGTACAGGACAGTGACCAGAGTCTGTTAATTGCCACTGACTCACAAACTTTTGTCACTGCCGGAGCAGTGAGCACAGACAATAGCACAGTGACAAATATTGGACTGAAATGTGCAATGGCAGAGGCACACCTGTGAAATGAAAAGGCCGAGAGCAATGTGAACCAGGCCACTGACAGAAAACAAAGAGAGGATTTGTTATTTCAGACTCCCAACTTTGCCTTTGTGCCAGTAAAAAAAGGGAGAGTATTTCAATGAAGGGTGAAATATTTACACTGTGCAGCAGCAGCAGCAGCTGTGGCTGGCTATGCTACACTCTGCAGACTAGGCCTGGCCTACAGACAGCCCCCCTGTATTTAATACTCTGATTTCCCCTTAACCACAGATCTCTATCAGCATGCATCCTCCCTGTGGTGTGGGACTCCTGGTCAAGCTGCTCTTGTAGCACTAAACCTTTCACTTTCTGACCACCACATGGTGGGCCACATAGCAAAAAAAAAAAGAAAGACACCAGCCAGCAGTATCACTCATGCAGAATGAGTCAGGAACTGAACACATCACGATCTATAACTTTGAGACTAATCGTATGGCTTACAACAAAAATTAGGAGGCTTTTTGTGTGTTACAACAGTGCATATACTGCACATAAGAAGTGAAGTTACTTTTACTTTTTGTTACTTTTGCCTCAATAATAACAATTTAACTTGACAAAGCACTTCTGAGTTGTTCTGGGTGGAGCAGGTGTTTGCTTATGCACACCACAAAACATATTTATATCACACTTAAGCCTGCACTTGTGGTCTCACTTGTGCTCTCACTTATGCTTATAAAAAAGTGTTAATGCATTGGCAATGCACGGCCTGCAGCCATGTAAGAGATTAGAAAAAGAAACACAAGACAAGTGTGATAATGCAGTTTATGAGTTTTGAGATGTTGGCAGTAACTCAATAGACTTGAACCAAGAACCAAGCCCAACACAGCGCATGTTGCTTTTGCTTTATCTCTTTGTTACTATACAATCTGTAAATGTTAACACAGACAAACATTTGTTAACAATGAACCTTAAAAGTAAAAGTAAAAAGGATTCCTGTATACCTCGCGATAGCTAAGCTAATATCAGCAGGATATACAACCAGAATGTAAGGATACATATCTTTCCTGGCATGGGAATCTTAATGTGTAAGGGTCACCAAACACTCAGCTTTTTCAAGTCAAAGTTTTCCTGTTATTTCTCCCATTTGATTTATTTCGCCTATCATGTTTGAGAATTTTCCCATGAAATCCCATTTCCTGCAGAATGCGCTGCATGTACTTCATTGAGCTGTTTTGTCTCTGAAATGGTGACTCCATCCTTCATAGCACTTCATATGAAACTTACATAAACATTTCAGGTGTCATAATATTTCCCAAACAAGAGCTGTGTGTGTGTGTGTGAATGACCAAGAGGATTGTCATCTTAAAACAAAATGTTTTAATTGTGAGTGCAATAATATAATAAATGTGTATAAAGATAACAGAGAGAGAACTGAGCAGACATTAGGCGTCACTTCAGCTCTTTAAGAAAATACAAAGTGTTTTGAAAAGAGACGAACCCAACAAAACACCAATGTTACCATATTAGGAGAAGAAGGGAACAGTCAAGGACAGCGGTTTTGGAGGGAAAACAGCCTATAGCTTGACCAAAAGTGGAATAAACATTCTGCACCAAACTGCTAACTGACTAGAAGAGATTGAGACTTGCTTGAGACATGTCCAAGTCTCAAGTTACTGTGATGAAAGTCAAGCAAGTCAAGTGATTTCTTGGGTCAAGCAAGTCACAAGTCAAATGAAATTCTTCGGAATTCAGTTTATGTTTAAAGCCCCCCTCCAGCCAGTTCTAACTGCTGTTTTTGGCGAACGTTCTTTCTCAAACAGAGAATGGGGGTGTGGTCAATAGTCAGACGTAACATTACCATGACAACCAAAAACTGACCGGCTGGAGTGTTCACTAATGACATGCTGTGTTAAAGGAGAACTCCAGGCAATTTTTAAGTTAATCTTGTTTAATCTTGTTTGATTGTTATACCTTTGCGAGTTCTGTCTATAGAAAAAAAAACGAGCCGGATTGGTGCTTGCAACACGGAGCTGCTACAGCTAATGCCCAGAGCTCCCACGTAGCTAAAACGGCAGTTATGGGGGCATTTACATAAAGAGTGTCTTTGTGCCTCTTAACAGACACAAAATGCAATTAAAATGTCTGTCCAACATGAACAGGGCTCTTACATGACAAAAAGATGCGTTTAGCAACTTAGCCATTGTTTAAATTCACCTAAATAGTGTTTTAAGACGGCTAGCTGTAGTCTCGAACTGAAGTGACTCAGAAAAATATGAAATATCTTAGAAATGTCAAAATACAGTGGAGGGGGGCTTTAAACAGTTTCAGAGGTAAGTGGCAATTCAACTGTAGGATCATTTTGGATTATGTAGTGAGTGTTTCTGTTCTAACTATATTGGACTTTTCTATTATTTAGTCTACTATTGGCTTCACTGATTATTGAAATAGAGTAGAAAAAAAGTAGAGTAATGGATACACGTGTCAGTAATGGTAAACTCTTTCCATTCCTGTAAAATTCATCTTAAACACCTATTCAAGGTGTGTCCAAAAAAAATTGAATGCAGGTCTTGAACCATTTGGAGTAAATGCATGGTTTTGGTGCTTCTCTGAAAGATAACACTCTGAAGTGTCTAACCCAAAAGTCAGAATTACTGTAAATGCTACTGGAATTGATTAATGTAAGTTTAAAAACTAGTCATTTATTTTTCCTTTCCACTTGAAAAAGTTTGCAAGCATATGTATGCAGCAGACTACAGCCGGGACTTATTATTAGGGAAAATCAATATTTCACACAGGTTTTTCTAAGTGTAACCTTTATGTTTGATTTTTTTTAAAAAAACAGCACTGCCCCTTGGCGGCAAGGGGGCTGCTGCTGCATCACGCCGTATATTGACAGATGACGATCAAACGGTGTATCATATGAGTATAAACTTAACATAGCAGTTAAGGGCACATAACGAAAGTTATGAAAGTTCCCAAGAATCCAAGATGGCGGCATGTATGGTCTGATGTGTGTTTGTCACTTTTATCTATACTCATTTATACTCATTTTTGTTTGCTTTTATACTCATATATGGAGAAATTTTTAGCAGATTCTATGATTGAGCTCTTTGGCTTTTAGATGAAGTATTTTTATTAGATTATGGACTACGTCGCTGCAGAAAAGCTTCCATCTCCAGGCTCTACCTGGATCCTGAGGCTCTGTTAGCCCTAGCAGTCCAGCTACCATCTCGAGACTCCAGGCCCTAACAGCCCAGCTACCACCTCCTGGCTCTGCTTGGATATTGAGGCCCTCCTAGCCTCTCCAGGACCTAGCAGCCCAGCTTCCATCTTCTGGCTCTACTTGGATCGTGAGGCCCTGGTAGCCTCTCTAGGCCTTAGCAGCCCAGCTACCATCTCTAGACTCCAGGCCCTAACAGCCTAGCTACCAACCTCCTTCTCTAGCCCAGCTCTAACCCTGCTACCATCTCTAGGCTTCAGGCCCTAGCAGCCCAGTTACTGTCTCTAGGTGCTGCTTGGATCCTGTGGCCTTGCTAGCCCTTCCAGGCTTCACTTGGATCTTATCCAACTTTCTTTATTGCATTTTACAACTTGACACACATCAATCATTAGTACAATGAAAACACAGTGATTATAGATAGAGAGAAAAAGAAGTTCAAGCTGATATCTCCCAGAACCCTGCCCACCCCAAACGCACCCCGTCCAGGTCCAAGCACAAGACAAACAGCCTGCTGGGATCCAGTCCCTGTAGCAGTTTCTAGCAACACGACATACACACACATCCATCCACACACATTCAAAAAGAGGCAACAAAAGAAATAAGGAAAAAATAATATTACTGATACTAAGTAAATAAATGAATATATACTTAAGAATACATGTTATTAAGTTAAACAAGTATACAAATAGATTACAAATTAAGAAGAAAGGAGAAAGGAAAAGGAATTTTAAAAAATAAAATAAAATAAATAAATAAATAAATAAATAAATAAATAAATAAATAAATAAATAAATAAATAATTTATAATACGACGAATATATATATCGGTTAAAAACAAAAGAATTGGATTGGATATCAATGAGAAGGCCTACAGATAATTTAATTTTCTTCTGAATCAGGTAGCAAGGTCATGGTACCCACAATAGATAGGAAAGGTCTCCATAAATTTACTGGTGGAACCCTTAAGTGAGGATCTGAGTTTTTCCAGCTTCAGGTTGTAAAGAACTTCTGTGACCCAGTAGTCATGAGATGGGGGGACGTTTAGTTTCCATCTAAGTAGAATAAGTCTTCGAGCCAAAAGGGTAGAGAAGGCTAGGGCTTGTTTCAAAGAACGCGAAAGGCTCGGGTCTGGAGGGATGCCAAATATAGCCGATAATGGATTGGGGAGAATTGTCTGATTATATGCTTGACTTAGTATTTTAAAAATGTTACCCCAATACCCAATTAGCTTTGGGCACGTCCAAAACATGTGGGTATGGTTAGCTGGCGACTGTCCGCACCTATTGCAAATGTCGCTGACTGATGGGTAAATCTTTGCTAATTTTGCGTTTGTGTAATGCACTTTATAGAATATTTTGCACTGTATTAAAACATGCCGGGCACAGATCGAGGACTTATGAATTAAATCCTTGGCAGCCTCCCACTGCTCCTCCTCCACCCTAGTACCCAGCTCCCCCTCCCATGCTGTTTTAACAAAGGCTTCAGGTCTTGAGGTGTTATTATTATTAATAGAATTATAGACGAATGAAATACATTTTTTCCGTTGTGGGTCTAATTGTAGAAGGGTATCTAAAAGTGTTTCAGGGGGTCGATTAGGAAAGTGTGGAAACACTTTTTTAACATAATCCCTGGCCTGAAAGAACCGAAAGAGATGAGAATTGGGCAGTTGGAATTTGGATGAAAGTTCAGCAAAGGATGAAAAGGTATTATTGTTATAAAGATCCTTTACAGTCTTGATCCCTCCGTCGTGCCACGAGTTAAAAACTAAATCAGAGACTGAAGGCATGAAGTTACAATTTTTAGCTAAAGGAGTTTGTATCGAGGGTCCATGCAGGCCAAACTGTTTCCTGAATTGGATCCAAATCCTTAATGTGGCTTTAACTATGGGATTGTTCTCTATCAGGGAGAGGGGAAGGGGGAGCTGAGAGCAAAGCAGAGAGGACAACGAATAACGGCTAGATGCCCTTTCAATCTGCACCCAGGCAGGTGAAGCCTCAGCATCACACCCCCAATATAATAGTTTCTGTATATTAGCTGCCCAGTAGTATTGCCTGAAGTTGGGAAGAGCAAGTCCCCCCTCACAAGTTGGGGACTGTAGCACTGATTTACGAAGTCTGGCAGGTCTTTTAAGCCATAAGAATTGGGATATTTTCTTATCCAACTTGTCAAAAAAGGACTTTGTAATTAATATAGGAACATGTTGGAAAAGGTAGAAAAATTTGGGTAAAATTACCATTTTAACCAGGTTCACCCGTCCCATCAAAGATAGTGGTAATAAGGACCACCTGTCGAAATCTTTCTCCATGTTCTCTAATAACGGTGAAAAATTCTTATTCATCAAGTTGGACATAGAAGAACAAATAAATATCCCTAAGTAACGAAACCCTGCTTCAGCCCATTTAAAGGGTGAAATTGAGCGAGGAAGGTTTCTTGCCAAAGAGTTCAAGGGAAATAATTGGCTTTTCTGGTAGTTGAGCTTGTAACCAGAAAGCTTGCTATACTGTTCTAGAATGTTAAAGAGCACTGGAAGAGATGTATGAGGATCAGAAATGTATAAGAGCAAGTCATCTGCATAAAGGGACACCTTATGGGTTACACCAGATCTCAGAATACCCTTAAAGCCCTCCTCCGCACGCAACCAGATTGCCAGAGGCTCTATCGCGATAGCAAATAACAAGGGAGACAGAGGGCATCCCTGCCTAGTGCCCCTTCCAAGAGGAAAGGGTGAAGACACCGTGTCATTTGTTTTAACTGAGGCCACTGGCGATGAGTACAACAGCTTAACCCAAAGGATAAAATTGTTATCAAAACCAAATCTTTCCATTACTTTATATAAAAATCCCCATTCGACCCGATCAAAAGCTTTCTCGGCATCAAGAGATACGATTATTTCAGGTGATAAGGTGCCTGGCGTATGAATAATATTTAGAAGACGTCTGGTGTTATGGAATGACTGTCGCCCAGTCATAAAGCCTGTCTGATCTAATGAAATAATGCGGGGAAGTACTCGCTGGAGGCGGGTTGCAAGAATTTTAGATAGGATCTTCAAATCTACATTTAGGAGGGAAATAGGTCTATAGCTACTACACAGTGAGGGGTCTTTATCATTCTTAAGGATCAGCGATATTGTAGCCTCTGATAAGGTGCTAGGCAGGCGCTGGTTTGAGAAGGCCTCATTATACACATCCGTTAATACTGGCGCCAGAAGATCCCCATTGGCCTTATAATATTCTGAGGTGAAACCATCCGGGCCAGGAGATTTGCCCAAACTTAAAGACTTGATAGATTCTTGCACCTCCATTATAGTGATAGGCCCACCCAGACCTCCCCCCAGTTCACCATCTATCCTTGGAAAGTTGATATCATTAAGTGTATCATGTGACAAGGAAGGGGCTAGTGAGGTATACAGTTCTGAATAGAAAGACGCAAATCTATCATTTATCTTCCTGGAATCAGAAAGAATCTCCCCAGTAGCTGATCTGATGAATGGGATTAATTTGGAGGTTGCTTGAGCTCGAGCTTGGAAAGCTAAAAGCTTCCCCGCTTTGTCACCAGATTCAAAGAAGCGCTGCCTTGTCTTGGTTAGCTGAAGTAGAGCATTCGTAGATGTAGTCAGATTGAAATCGGTTTGAAGTTTTACACGTTCATTGTAAAGGTCAGGATCCGGGTTGATTGAATATCTAGAATCCACCTCTTTAATCTGGTTCAGTAAATCATTGGTGTAATGTAACCTCTTCCTTGTCAAATTAGAAGTAAAGCTAATGAGCTGACCCCTCATATATGCTTTTGAGGCTTCCCAGAGGGTGCTTCTCGATATATCAGGTGAGTCATTAAGATCGAAGTAGAGTGAAAGCTGATTTTTTAAAAACTGTTTATAGTCCTCCTCTGTAAGCAGTATAGAATTAAATCTCCAAAATTTAAAACGAGATTGACAGAGTAATTCTAAATCTAAGGAGACTGGTGAGTGGTCAGATATAGCTATAGTGTGATAATCACAGGCTTTAACTTTAGAAAGCAGTCTGATATCAATAAGGAAAAAATCTATGCGTGTATAGGTATGGTGGACATGGGAAAGGAAGGAAAACTGTTTAAGTGCCGGGTTCCCATGTCTCCACGGATCTACCAGTCCCAACTCAGTTTTATAAACATTAAGACTTTTTGCAGCATTAGATAATGAGATTGGTTTTTTGAGGATCTGTCCAAAAGGGCATCCTGGATCATATTAAAGTCTCCTCCTAAGATCAAATAATAGTTTTCAATATCAGGCATAGACGAAAAGAGTCTAGACACAAAGGTGTCGTCATCCCAATTTGGACCATAGACGCAGGCTAGTATGGCCAGAGAGTTTTGTAATTTGCCGAATACAATTATGAAACGGCCCTCCGTGTCCGCTATTATTTTGTGTTGTTCAAACATAATATTATTACGAATAAGTATGGCTGTTCCTCGAGCCTTGGCGTTGAATCTAGAGTGAAAGATATGGCCAATCCAGCTTCTTTTAAGTCGCATTATTTCTCTATTACGAAGGTGTGTTTCTTGTAAGAAGAATATGTCCCCTTTAAGTTGCTGCAAATGAGCCATGACCTTAGCAATCTTAGTGGCATTTCCCAGACCTCTCACATTCCACGAAACAACCCTCAAATTATTACCTGTGTTGGTCATACCTTATTATTCCACGAGAGAAGTATACATTGCAGTATGGCAATCCAAATTTGGCTGAGCGGAGATTGATGCTTGGCGTATTGTTGGCAAACAACTGTAAGAGAAGGGAAAAAAAACAAACAAAAAAAACGCGCACACACACATCTATACCACTAGTAACAACACATGCATTTGAACCCAGCCCCCCTTTAAAGCAAAACAAACAACAAACAAGTGTCCATTGCACAGCAGGGCTTCTTCTATCCCCTGCGAGACTTCCCTCATTTTAGACTAACACTTTCCTCCTCCCAAAATTAGAATGGTCACTAGTCAGAAGGTAACCAGCTCAAACCAGATAGCCACAGATTCAACCAACGTAACTGCAGAGGAACTTCTGAAAAAACTCCATAACTGAGTAAAATCAAAATAATCGGCTAAAAACCTCAAGATATATATGCTGGCTCTAGATAAGCAGTCTAGCTTCACTTGGATCTTGAGGTTCTGCTAGCTTCTCTAGGCCCTAGCAGCCCAGCTAACATCTCCAGGCTCTGCGTGGATCCTGAGGCCCTGTCAGCTCATTCAGGTTTTGCTAACATCCTCTGCTAACATGGCTTTTCTTTTAATGCTGCTTTGCTCATTGTTTGTGCAAAATCTAAGATCAAGTGATTTACACTGGGTGAGTACATCTTACAACATTTATGGCTCTTTGGACATAGCCTATGGATTCAACTGTTCAGCCTTTGTGCATTCCCCTCAAATGCCGAAAGAGTTGGCAGAGGACTTAAATTTAGCCTGGTTTTTACCCAGAGATATTCTTCAGCTTCAAAATCTTTTGATTTTAAATGACTATTTTGCATTTGATGACAGACATTACTGGGACTCTCATTTTAAAAACTCTACTGATCTTTTGTATACTGATGGTAAACAGAGATGGTTAATATTCTGATTGCTGCTTTTATCTGGCAATGTGCAGCCAAATCCAGGCCCTGAGTTGCAGTGTATTCCATTGCCATCTGATGTGAAATCCATGTCTGGTTTGAGTGTAATTCACCTAAATGTCCGCAGTTTGTTACCCAAAATGGATCTGCTTAGAATTTGGGTGAATTTAACAGATGCAGATATTGTTGTGCTGTCTGAAACCTGGCTGACAAAATCAATCACTGATATGGACATTGGAATGGGTGGTTATAACGTGTTTCGTACTGACAGATTAAGGAAGGGTGGTGGGGTTGCTATTTATGCTAAATCTAAATTTAATGTGAAGTTAGTCCATTCAGAATCAATTGGTAAGCAGCTGGAATTTTTGGCAGTGAAGGTGGAGCTGGCCAAGGGCATTTATGTTACTGTTGTTGGGTGTTATAGGCCTCCTTCTGCCCTGAGTACTGCATTGCAGACTCTTATTCAACTCTTATCCAGATTGGACTACTCTGAAATTATTTTAGCAGGTGATCTAAACTGGGACTGGCTGAAACCTTGTTCAGATGAATTTAAGTCATTTTGTGATTCTGTCAATTTTACACAGTTAATCAACTCTCCCACTCGTTTAAATCTTAAGTGCCATGAGAAATCCACCTTAATTGATTTAATTTTGACTAATGTCCCGCACAAATTTTCTGCTGTTGGTGTTTTTTGCAATGACCTAAGTGACCACTGCGTTATCACTGCTGTAAGGAATACTAAGTTGCCTAAATGTAAACCTCGTGTAATATGTAAGAGGAATCTAAAAAAATTTAATGAACAGGGCTTTTGCCATGATTTGTTTAATTGTGATTGGAGTAGAATAGAGCTGATTCCCGATGTGGAGTCAGCCTGGATCTTTTTCCGGGATAGTTTTCTGCAAGTAATAAATAAACACGCCCCACTAAAGAGATTCAGAGTTAAGGGGCGGGATAATCCCTGGTTTTCCTCTGAGCTTGGAGATATTCTTCATGACCGCAATTTAGCTTGGGCCAAAGCAAGAAAAACGGGCTCTTCGTCTGATTGGCTTGTTTTTAGACAGCTGAGAAATAAATGTTCTTCTTCTATTAAGAAAGCAAAATCTGATTTTTATCTGTCAGCCACTACTAATACCTTAAATGATCCCAGAAAATTTTGGAAGGCTATAAAATTACTTTCTCCTAATAAAGATAGTATTAATGTTCCTTCTTCTATTATGAAAGACTCTGTAGTAGTTTATGACAAGCTGGAGATATTGAATCATTTTAATGAGCATTTTATTCAGTCGGGTTCTTTGTTTGACACTGCTTGTCCTTATACTGTGACACCCTGTAGAGATGTACCAGTCACTACAAGTGTCTTCAATCTCGCTCCATTTTCAGTGGCTGACGTTCAAAAAGCCCTAAAAGGACTGGTTCCTGAAAAACCCCCAGGACCTGATCTTATAGAACCCTATTTCTTAAAAATAGCTGCTGATTGTGTAGCACAGCCTCTAACGTACCTTTTTAACCTTACTTTAAAGAGCAACACCATTCCCAAAATATGGAAATCTGCATTTGTTTGTCCATTACTGAAAGGGGGTGACCTGTCAAACTTAAATAATTATAGACCAATTTCTAATTTGTCTGTTTTGGCCAAAACGCTTGAATCCCTGGTGAGTGATCAGATGAAAGACTTCTTGCATGCACAGGACATTTTATCCCCAGTTCAGTCAGGTTTTAGGAAAAAACATAGTACCATCACAGCTGCAATGAAGTGATAAATGATATCTCTGTTGCTCGTGACAAGAAGCAGCACTGTGCATCACTTTTTATTGATTTGTCAAAAGCTTTTGACACGGTTGATCATGATGTTTTAAAGATTAGGCTTCTTAAATCGGGGTTTTCAAAGAAAACTGTCTCTTGGTTCTCAAACTATCTTAGTGACAGAACTCAGTGCATTAACCATGATGGTGTTCAATCTGGTATTTTACCAATCTTTAAAGGGGTTCCACAAGGCTCTGTATTAGGCCCTCTTTTATTTACTATTTATATAAATGATCTTAATCGACATGTGTCTGATGCAAACTTTCATTTTTATGCAGATGACACAGTTATTTACTGCTGTGCACCCTCTCTTAAACAAGCCATTGCACATTTACAGAATGCTTTCAATGTGGTCCAAAATACTTTGCTACAGCTGAAACTTGTGCTCAATGCAGACAAAACCAAATGTATGCTTTTCACAGACCTTTGGAACAGGCCACTGAATGTTCCCTCAGTGGTTACTCTTGATGGACGTGAAATACAGACTGTTACAACTTATAAGTATCTTGGTATTGTTATTGATGACTGCCTATCATTTAAGCCTCATGTTCACTGTCTAGTGAGAAAGTTGAGACTAAAATTGGGTTTTTTACTTTCGAAATAAGCTGTGCTTTTCTTTTAATGTTAGTGGCATCCACTTTTTTAACTGTGCTGGATTATGGTGATATATTATATATGCATTCATCTGCTCAATGCCTTCAGATGATTGACGCAGCCTATCATGCATCGTTGAGATTTATTACTAAAGCTCGCACCCATCACTGTGAGCTGTATTCTCGTGTAGGGTGGTCTGCTTTGGCTACACGGAGGCTTTGTCATTGGTATACATTTATATATAAGGCTTTTCTTGGTGCGCTTCCAACTTATTTAAGTTCACTTCTTATGAAAAAAAGTACTGGTCATTACTCTCTCCGTTCTCAGGCTATTGCCTTGTTTTCTGTCCCACGTGTCACTACTGAGCTGGGTAAAAAAGGCCTTTGCTTACTCTGCTCCCTTTACATGGAATTTGCTGCAGAATAACTTGAAACTTAGTAAATTGGTTCCTTTGAGTATTTTTAAGCTGAGAATGAGATGCTTTGAGTTGGACTCCCTCAAATGTCAATGTTTTAAATGAGATTTCATTGTAAGTGCATATTTGGCTTTTATGTGTGTGTCTTTGTACGTATGTAATGATGTGATGTAATTTTGATGCCTATCTTGGCCAGGTCTCCCTTGCAAAAGAGATTTTTAATCTCAATGGGTATTACCTGGTTAAATAAAGGATAAATAAATAAATAAATAAAAATGAAAGCTGTCATCAGGACCTGTTACAACCAGAAAAGTTAAGAGGTTTTAACATAAAGTCACAACAGCACCAAACTGCAGTCAAACAAAATGAGCATGCAGTTGAATTAATAGCTCTCTAAAATAGTTTAAACCAATAGTGAATATCGTCACAAACCAACTCTTACCCCATGACAAAAAGGAGGTGAGACACAACAGGTTTGCATGCTAAAGAGATGATTTATTGTATAAGTAACAGAAAAGTCAAATAATCATAAAAAATATGTGGTGTGGCAAAGTATGACTATCAGTTGTGTCAGCAGTGAATGGATAAGTGAGATGTGTGTGTGTGTGTGTGTGTGTTGTCCGGATAAACCAAAAGAAAGACACAGGACAAACCCGCTAAGACGCTGGTTTAGGAGGAGAGAGAACAAAAGACAGTCCTGGCTAAATAAGCTCTGAAGGTAGACCTGCACAGGTGATTGCCCAGCCCAATCAGCCTCCCTGCCGGCAGCCTCCTGCAGGAGAAGGAAGCGGGAAGGGTTGTAACAATATTGTAACATTAATGAAGCACTTGACATGAAGACTTATTACAGAACTAGCTACAAGTTCTGTGACTTTTAAAGGAACAAATGAGGAGCCGTCTTTGAATATGGTATCCAGTTCTCCTTAATGGGGGTCATGTACCAGACTGACTGGCTTGAAACGTCCTGGAGTCGCCACTGTTTGCCTGGCAACTGCTCCAAAACGAGATGTGATATGTTGATTAGTGAGCTTTAAAGGTGCTGCAGGCCAATTTTTGTTTTTTATTAGGGCTGGGCAAGTTAATGCGTTAATATCACGTTAACACATTAATTAATTAATGCCAACAATTGTTTTATCTCTCGTTAACGCAGTTATTATTTTGAAAGTCTGTTGCTCACTGGCTCTGAATACACATACAGTCAAACCATGGGTTACAGGAGGGGTGGGATGTTGATCAGCCTACAAATCACCCACCCAAACAAGCAATGGAGGGAGGCTATAGCAGACTACGCTGGATGCAGCGTGTGGGAGAAGTTGATAAACAAAAGCAAGACAAATGATCAAACGCCATAGTGAAGTGGATAGAAACATAATGCATGCTGATTAGTAAAACTCACAAACTGTCTCTCTTCCAGTCTCTTCCTCTTCCAGACGTGTGCTGCACGTCGCGTACAAAAGTTCAAGACAATTCAACTTCGACAGCAGGCGAGGCGTGTGTGAGTCAAGCACAACTGAACATAGACTGTCTATGCTGCTCCCTGATAAAAAAAAAGTTTCTGCTGATACCTGCCCAGAAAAAAAATAAGAAACTGATTTATATATCTAAAAAGGTAAAGCCCTGGCAGTGGCAAATAGCTTTGGTTTAATATTTGATTTGATTACATTAATGTTTGTAAGTTTAGATTTACAAGAAATATTTTATTGCTACTGTCTAAAGGGAATACTGCTGGTAAAAAGCACCTTATTTGTTTAAAGTGTTTGCATACCACATGTTACTGCACTTTTTTGTATGTAGCAGTAGATTTAAATTGAAAGTGTGCAGCACACTACTTTAGAATTCATTTTTAAATTTTGCGCATAACAATGCGATTATTTGCGATTAAATCTTTTAATCATTGCCCAGCACTAATTTTTTTTACATGTAAAATTCATCTGTAATCTGTAATCTGTAGTCTCCATGTTTTTTCAGCTTGTAATAAACAATTTAAAGGCTCCCACACACTGTGCGATTGTGGCCATCTTTGGCCATCTCAAACACGACACGCTTTTCTTTTATCCCCCACCACCACAGTGCCTGGCAAAGGTCATTCCTTGCAGTCTAACCAGCCTGACACTGATGCAGAAGATGGATATGTCTTATTTTTCCATTGCGCAACTTGACATTTAATAAGCATATCACCAGAAGTGCATAGTTCTTGCTGTTTTTTAAGTTTATATCCTTCTCTCGCATTCTCTATCATTTTCACAGCGAGGGCCATCAAGTCTGCTTTCACCATGTGGCTACATGTGAGGTTTTCCATGAATTTCTCCTGAAGGAGCATGTCGATAGCATCGCTGGCATCACTGCGCTCCACTCTGAGGTGGGTGTGTCTGTTGTTTTTCCCATGACTTCACTGTTTTCAGTTCCTTTTACACTGTTTTGAAGGGCTCTTCACATCTGGACAACAAGTTGCATCACTGCAGGAAATTTTGCCCTTCTCCAAGACTATTTTTAGCATGTGGATGATTAAAGGATATCTGAATGTATTGTTTACTTGTAAAATATTTACTGCACAGGCATGAGACTAAATGCAAAATAGGCAGAAAAGTTCTGTGGATGCATGTTGCATGATTTAAGCGGCTGTTACTGTTACCTATAAGTAATTTCCTTCTGCAATGTTATTTCTGTATTTATAGTACATCCCCTCAACCGCTACGGTTTGCATCACTCTATTCTTGCACATGAAGTACTTTACAATGGTTTGCTTTACTGCAAATATCTTTGCATATCTTTCAGCCACCACAGACATTTAAAGTTATCATTGTTCCCCATTTTTTAGATTAAAGTGAGCAATATAAACATCAACCAAAAGGCCAGACTTTTCCATTCCTGTTCTATTGACCTGTTTGAGTCAAGAACAGCAGACGATAATGGGTGGTTAACCACATAAGTGTTCTCACTTTGCAAGAGATTACAGTAAAGCCATGGACCTTAGAATTATCCAACCTGAACGACACGACTTAAAAATAACCATTCTCCACAGAGTGCCCAGTTTTAACCTTCTCCACCCACGCCTGCTCCTCCTCTCCTTTAACTTCTCTGCTGTTTGGGTAGCAAAGTGTTCTGCTTCAATTCTGAACATTTTCCACTGGGATTCTTAAAAATCTAGACAAAAGATGAGAAGGGAAATGAAAGGAAGTGGTAACACTTCTTGCACTGCATTTTCACAGGAAGTCATTATTTACTAGTTTTGTTCTGTCTGGGAAGGGCTGGAATGCCGTGGGTGTCTCTTGACCGGAAAGATTTGTGTGCTGATACATTTGATCCCAAAAATCCCCTCATCACAGAAGCTGGCAGCCAGAATGGGGGGGTTCTTTCTGTTTCTGTTTCTCTCTGTCTTGTGCTCTTTTCTTTAGAATACGTAAATGTTTTACCTTCTACAAAGACAAGTGGTTTCAGATCTCAGACATAGTAGAGAGCAAACAGCAGCAATCACAAGTTTAACCTCTAAATCCCCTTAAACAATGTTAAAGCAGAGACACTCGAATAGCAATTAACACTGCATTGTTTCAACGAGTGATACCAATGCCTTGTGTGTCTAGACAGAGAGATACTGCTATCTAAATGACTGCCTGATTTCTTGTAGAGCAGAGAGTGGGATTCCTGAGTCCATTGTTAGCAGGACAGTCCGAGGCCTTGATGTGGTCTCTGGGAGCAGATAAAATGCCCGCAGAAGGATGTGTGTTTGCTCATTATTGAAAGCAGTTCAGGAAACACGCGGCCTGATGAGCTGTCTTCATTTCCTCTGATTGCACAGGAAATAGGGCAGGTACACAGATCTGTGAGGGTTGTTAGATTGAATTATAGTTGTAGCCGCAATGTACAGAGCTTACAATTTGTTATAGTAATTTGATTCAAAGTTTGGTGAACATTTAGAAGCCAGTGTGTTAAACAAATGTAGCTGAGCTGCTGGTGATAGAAATCACTGTAGTATGTATGACATTTTCTAGCCTACAATTCTGTCTAATGTTCCTTCTTAGGCCTGTCCTGCTAGGTTAACTAATGGTCCATAAAATAATGAATAGATAGGCAATAAGTGGCCTCTTTTAACTCCCATGTTACTTTCAGTAACAGTCTCAGCTCGGTATCTGGTGTGGTTCTTCCCCTGTATTATTTTATTCTTGTGCCAAATCATCTGTAACTACGGAATAAACCATCTGCTTATTGTTTACACTGGCACACGCATGCCCCAGTCTGCATGTGTGTCATTTTATAGACGGAGATCAACTCTGATACGCAGTTAAAACGTTGTTATGGACGGAGATCGTTTTCGTTTTAAAACTCCGTTTTTAAACTAAAACGGAGTAGTGTGGATGGGGTCTTAGTTCTGTTATTGTTGTTGCTCAAACCGTTGGTTCTGTTAGTTGTGGTAAAACCGAAGCCTACTCAGCAACGTAATTGCTTAAGTCTCAAAAAATGCTAGCAACATTGCTAAATAGGTGCAGTGGGGCAACAAACTGGAGCTGTCAGACAATCATATAGGTTGGATACAAACATCCAGGTAAATCTAATTTATTTCAAAAAGAAAAGAAAGGCAAACAACACACTTACTGTTGAAGACAGACTGCCTGGTTCAACTTTGACCTACAATACTATTCTTGCAGTATTTGTGCACATTCATGATTTAAGAGAGAGATCATTACCAGCATTTCAGGTAGGCTCACTTTCGGTTTCACAGTTTTGAACTCATTCCAAAATATACTTAGGTCTGGATGTATCAGTTCCCAACTGTGACTTATGCTATAAGTCATATTTTTGTGCTGTTTTGGTTTAATTGTTTACTTGAGCGCAATGTAAAAATGCCATGTGAGAGAATTACCATGTGATCCTGTAGTGTGAGGGCAAGGGTCGTACACAAGCATGTTTGTGACAGACTATTGTCACATGACTTTAGTTGTGTTCAGTTAAGGAGAGATACAGAATATAATAGTAACATATATGTCCATTTTGTCTTTCCCATGGCCAGATGATAGATGAGATCATCACTTTATCAGATGACCATTGAATTGATAGAAAGTGACCTCCTCCACACTTTCACAACTTAAATGAAATAGAAAGGCTGGAAAGAATGTGGCAACAGTCTCTAGAAAATGGGAGGAGGAAAAAAGATTGGCTGCCCTTGTACCCATTACTCTACACCCCCGCCACACACACTAACACACACTGAGTCGGTTATCATAACTTGTCATCAAACACTCATATCCTCACATTGTCCCAGAGGAAAGCTGACCTCCCAGCAGTAGATGTAAACTCAGTCTAACCCTCATGTCCCTCTCCTCCCTCTAAGAAAAAAGGGTCATGGGGTGACGGGGTATAGAACCTCTGCACTCAAAGGCAAAACTCGTCTTTTGACTTGTAACAAGTCGTCATGAAGATCCTCCCAAGTATCTAAAATGGGAACAAGTTCCCTCCTAAGCACATCTTCCCCACCTCTAGCCTTTGCACACTCTTTTCCTCAGAATTGGGATGCAGCTGTGGCCTTGTGTGACGTCTGGGGGTTAACAGAAGAGTTGTGGGGTTAGTGGAGGGCACAGGCGGGGGTGTTTGGATAGGCACAGGGCCAGGTCTGGAGAAACCAGTCTTCAGCACCATGGAGATGGAACAAGAGGCTCTTCTCTGTCTTTCACTAACTGTTTACTTTCACTAGGTCTCTCTGGCTGCACTTCTTTTGCTCTTTCACTAGACAATCAAAAAGAGTGTCCTTGTCCACCTCCGGAGTCTGAGCCCTGAGGAATCCCTCATCACTGCTGTTATTAATGGCCGTTATTGACCGCTTGACCGAAAAAGTATTATCATCACTCACCACGTTGTTTATAATCAAAAATCTAATTTTCCCTCCTAAAGAGATCTTATCTAAAGATCTTATCTAAAGAGATAATAATTAAAAAATACACAGAGCAACGCTTAATTAACTTTTACCTCCCTTTTTTATTAAGTCAGAAGACTTAATAGTCATACTATCTTTACCTCTCAATCCTTGTGAGGACATTTACTTCTCCCATTTAAAGATACGCGAGAACACATAAACATACACCATGCCTTGCAAACTTTGCTGAGGCCTGTGGTGAGCTGTTGGTGTCAGGTCAGCTGACAGCGGTGTCACACAGGCATGTTTGGCTGGGAAATGTCATGGCCATAATCAGGTCATTTCTTCTAAACAGCTGATGTGTCTGCCACGGATGTGCCTCATACCACAGTTAGGATGTGAACACCTTTATTGACTCCACAGTTTGATGATAATATATGACATCAGTCAAGTATTAGCCCTGTATTGATTAGCTTACTAAGAAGCTGATATTGTGGAGATACAGATGTGCAAGCAGTAGTATGCCAGCAAAGTACATATTTAAAAATGTCATGCATTTTGAGATTTCATGAGACTTATCTGAAAGTCTAATAGGTGACATGAGTCACCAAAATCTACTTTGACCACAACCCTTTCCACAATGAGTAGAACTTAAGAAAAGAAGATTTGCATATGTGACATACACAATGTGAATGAATACAATTGCACAAACAGGCTGTTAGGACAGTGGTTCAACCTTCTTTTTTTTCACATGTACCCCAACTTCCCAGATGAACTCAAGTACATGTTCATCAACACCATCTGGATGTTATTTAACACGATTATTTATACAAAAGTGGAGATTGTTACTAGTGATCTCCACATCACATTTTTTTGACCCACGATCCACATCCGAGTAATCTAATATTGAGTATCTTCTGATCCAACACTTGTATTTTCCCAGATAATACAGTTGCATAGTGCACACTTCAAGTGCGTTAAATTCACTCTACTCTGCTGATTCAGAGCCTAACTTTGTTCCCAAGGAGCACACATGTGCTCCTAAATGTAAGAAAATAGGAGCACACAAAGAAATTTGAGCACAGTGAAAAAAGTTACATTTTATTTAGACACAATTTATTATAATTATAAATATATTAAATATATTAATTATTATTATATATAAGCATATAATTATTATAACTATACTTCTAAATATATGAAATATATTTTATTATACTTATATTTATGTGTGCTTAATCTCCTATGTGTTTAGAAATATTGTCAAATCTTTTTAAAATATAAAAAAAAGATTTATTTTTTTTTATTTGACACATTGAAAAGGCTTTAAAAGCACTGATCACTCTCATGTTTTTGAATAACGAAGTGTCAATGCCTTGATCGGCCCTAGTCGTTGGTATCCGATATGTAACAACTGATTCTAGGTTGGCTTGGTCAAGTCTGTCTTCATACTACTACCACTTTGAGTGACAGAGGCTGGATGATCTGACTGGCATTAGCATGTAGAGCTTTAGGGTTCCTCAAAATACTGTAATCCTTTTTTCTGCATTTCTTGCTGAAGATACTAACCAGAGCATGTGATTCCTGATAAGATAAGTCAACCAACTACAAACAAGTCAAGTTTCTCATCGGGTGCAGGGCCTCTGCCCCCTCACTATCACTTCTTCTGTCTTTTGTCATAGTGAATCACAAGTTGTATACCATGACAGGAGAAACTACTCTCACGCTCTCGGTTTGATAAATATGGGGATTACATTCTTAAATAAACCGTTCTCGATTAATCCTCAGTCAAAGCCTCAGAGATTACCGAGACCTGGTGTCTACATGGGAAACAATGAGATTTCGCACACAGAAAACAAGAAACAGAACATGCTCTTACTGGCTCTCTGCAACGATGTAACACTATGCCTCCTTGTGTTTGGATTCCCATCATCTCTGCTATGATGTTAACAAGCCCCATGTTTCCACCTTAAAAACTACCCATAAATACCTCAAACTCAACCCAACAAACTGCTGATTTCTGGGGGATGATATTACAGTGCACTGTGGGAAGCTGTGTGTGTGTGTAAAAACCTACGCATTATGACTCCTGAACTGACTGATACTAAAAAGTCAAAAGCAACAGGTAGGAGTGCAGCGATCTGGAGCCCCTGGGAATGCTATAGGGAAACTACCAGCTGCCCCCAGATCTACCTCATAAATCTGACTGTGGAAATAAATCTAGCTGAAAAGATTACACACAGTCACATTAGTAATGGCTTCATGCTCGTTTGCAGAAAGTGAGGGCACAAGAAACACGGGGTGAGGTTTGACCCAGATTACTGTTTCAGCTTCAGTCAGATATCTACTCTCAGCCACAATTCTCATAGTCAGGCAGTAGACAGCATGCCATTTGCTCTGTGGTTTTGTGTGAAGGTGGCAAGACTGTCGCCCAATCTTGTTTTTCCTCTGTGTATGTGTTACATCTTTTTTGTTTCTTTCTTTCTCTTTGTCTGCATGGGCGCCTGTTGTTGTCTGAAAGCTGTATGTGTGTGTGTGTAGGATGTGTGTGTGGGGTGTGGGGGTGGGATGGGGGGGGCTGAACAACAGGCCATGTTAACTAGCACAAGTCTGTGGGAAATACAACCTTCATATATAGGCTATCTCTTTGAAGGGATAAAATATCACTCTCACAAAAGATCATTGTTATGAGACATCTTCATCTCCCTCGTCAGTTCGTTTTGTGTCAGCCAAGTGGGAGGAATGTATTTAAAAGTGTGTTTAGTGGTGTTTCTGTAGATTTTTTTTTATTGTTTCCTATGATGTTTTACAGTTCTGTGGAGCAGTGGGAGTCTGGGAACTGCTGTGGCAGGAATGCTTGGACACTATGTTGTCCAAGCATTCAAGCATAAAGAAGTGGGGAATGTGGCAGATATGTGACATAAATGCATATTAGAATTTTTATCTTTAAACAAACCTCGTCGTCTCTTGTAACTTATATGCCAACAGTAGGTGTCTGTTTCTTTGTTTCTTTTCAAATGAAGTGTTAGTCATAGCGCGGTGCACGACATGCTACATGTGTTATTAATAAACGTGTGTATTTAAACATTTGACATGTCTGATGGTTCTTCCTCACCATCAGACATTATGACACTGCTGTACTGGGTTAAAACATGGGTCATGCACATGCTCAGTTTAGTCCTTAGCACCCAGTGGCAGGCACAATTTTAGAAGGAAAAAAATAAGTTTGAGGTAAGAAAGTTTTTTTACTTCAATTATTGCAGTATAACTCAACAAACTTAAATCATGTTTATTGTGTAACTATGTAGATATCTTTTCTACAAGTTGTTAGTGCTAATGTTTTAGCTGTAAGGTGCAGGGTAAGCTAGTTCATGGCTACAAGAGTCTGGGTTAGCTGTCAACAATGAAAATGTTACAACCTATCCCCCAAAAATGTTTAAATTTATTTATGTTTTCTTTGAATTTCAGTATGTGACATTCTTAATATTCAGTTGGTGCTCATTTAGATAAATTTAGTTACATTTTTATGTTCAATTATGTTCACTATGTCACTACTATGACTGACAGTAACAAAGAGATACACACACACACACACACACACACACACACACACACACACACACACACACCATTATGTCAAAAAAATAAGTAAAAATAAGCTTAATACAGTATACAGCTGACATATTACTGTGTAAAGTTCTTGTGGCAAGCTTGTTTGCAAGCAGTTGCCACATTGTTTGCACATCATGCGCAGCAGACATCGAGCAACATTAGCATTAATTTAGACCCCCAACAAATGTAAATGCAATATGCACTCTCCTTTTAGCTCTGCTAAAACTGCTAAATGCTCCACTATGTTAAACAGCTAGTCACTAACTTTGTCTGTTTTCAGTTTGATACTGTGCAGGTAGCGTATAGTGTTTTTTTATCATTTATAAAAGCTTTTTCACCAAACAGCTGTCTGCTTCTGGGAACGTGGTAAGAGTGATGAGAGTGAACCAAAACAGTTGTGGGCCTGAAAACCACAACACTGAGGTGAAAGACTCTCTAACGCTATGGCTAAAATGCTCTATAGAGCTGAGGGGGATTGCAGAATCTCGTAGTATCGTTACAACAAGTGACCCATTTTACATTACACACAGTTATGTAACATATATTTACTATAAAATTAATTAGTGTAGCTTTATTGGTCTTTAAGTAATCAAGCATGTGTGCCATTATATGTCCTTTAACTGTGATATTTATCTGGTAGCTAACTTAGTGTCCTGTGGTGATGCCATCATGCCTGACAGTGAAAACCCATACGTTTACTATGGTAATGTTGTCTGACTGCAGGCGGTGAATCTGTCCCTCTGAGCTAAATAGAAACCATGCGACCCTGAACTGAGGTTTAAAATGCAGGTTGGCTTCCATGCTAGGAATCACTGCTTCTCTGAGCAGATTTTTTATCACTATGTATTATCATACATAGTGATATATTTTTTTTAATATTATATCAGGCCTCAGCCTGACTTTAAATGGCATGACAAATATTTAATAAATAAGATTTATAACATTAAAATCATTAACATTGACCACCAAATGGTCAACTACTGTAGATTTATAAATTTAATTATATTTGATTCAAAATTATTATATGAAGCAGAAGCTCAAATGTCTTGATCAGCATTTCAAGTTCATTGTTTTGTTCTGTCGAAAGCCATTTTGGTGTAAAGCCAGCCATAACTTTTAGTTTTTCAGGTTTTTAGTTCCTGCCTACTAAAATACACTGAATGCTGTGTTTAAATCAGAAGGACTCTTTGGTAGTCTGACCTGTTTGTTCAACTGGAAGCATCAGACCGCCAAGTGCAGACAGCAGGACTACAGAGTTGGTAGCCAGTCATTGTACTACTATTGAGAACAGTCTCTCGACTGTCCACTATTGTCTTAACTCTCTTTAAAGCTTAATGAACCCAAACCTCAAACTTTCAGCACAACAGAGTCCACTGTGTGAATCCCAACCGCGATTTTAGTATTGTTTTTTTTTCTTCTTCTCCTTCCATCAGATGGTTCCCTGGCTTCACGGGGCGCCCCGGCTAAACAAGGCTCTGGGCTGTTTGTTTTACGGTGGTGCCTTTCTTTCAGCATTTGTGAGTGCCCTGGGTGGAAAACAGGGAGGAAGAAACAGCGGGAAAAAGAACCAGAGGAAGAGAAGAAAAGAGGGCATAAAAATGTAGAAACATGATGAAGAGAGGCTTTAAAAGACATATTGCTTGTGTCACCACTTGGCCTCCCTTTATCGCTGGAATTTATCTGCTGCAGTTTGGAAAGTTAAAGAGAGGCAAGCACAAATCCTTAAAAGTTTGCATTGACCCTGCTGCAGTGTCACTGGTTCATCGCTTTTGACGACTTCCATGAGTCCAGATGGAGGACAGCGATGAGAGCATGGTAACTGTCTGTGTCACAGTGAGGAGGAGCAAGTGGACCATTCAGCCTGGAGGCCCGGGTCTTCGAGTTCTGCTGCGGAGGCCCCGGGGGGCCCTGTGAACTCAGCCACTCCTCTACGGACAGAGAACCAGGGGTTGTGTGAAACGGGTGCCGCCTCCCTCTCCTGTGGTTGTGCGTGGGAGGGAGGTCACGGACCCACCCTCCCTATTGAGGGCACGGGCTGATGAGGGGAAAATAACAGGGTAAACCAGCCCGAGGGGAGCACTGCTGTGACACCCTCTAATCACAGTCACCTCACTCACATATGGACAAAAAAAGTATATACGGTATATGCTCATGCAATGAAACGCACAGCAGCATGTACAGCACACCCTGAAAACACATGCTTGTAAAGAGGCAACACACACCAAAGGCCAGGTCACTCCAGCATTTAAAACAGTTAAGCAGCAAAATCCATTGATTAGCTCACCAGCTACAGTAATGTAGTAATCTAGCCCTGTGAGTTTCACCCAGCCACTAAAACCAAATATTTGATGTGATTAGGCTCTGTGTGTTGAATTGCCGCTTTCTGGGGTGACCAGTAGTTAATGCTGGATACGTGTCCATGTGCACACGCACGCAAGAAAAGCACACTCAAACACACACACACATTCCCGCAAACCTCACTGGTTGAATTTGTACCTCTTTAACAACACGTCCTTCAAAAAGTGAGGGTGGAGACAGAGCGCGGACCTTTAAATAGACCACTGGGATTGAAACATCACTCCCATGTCACTAAACTGTGGTGAGAGAAAGTATTTTGCATTGACATAGGTGATATATAACCACTCAGATTTGGTTTATTTGAACTTGCCGTCTGTTTCACTTCCCTTTCACATGACTCTCCTCATAAAGTCAGTCGGCTTAAAAAGATGTGGAAAAAAAAGACATTGTGGCTTTTCACAAAGCTCAAGTTGCACAAAAGAAAGAATTCGGTAGAAAAGATGTAGATCCCATATAGCTGGTGCAGCGTGTGAGGGATTTTGGTATCGTGTGATTGAGGCTTTGCTGCCAAGCACAGAGGGGCACAGAATTTCTTTGGTACTGTGTGTGTGTGGCTGCAAGTGCGTGGTGTTTTAAAAAGAGTCTGCTGAAGATGAAATGGAGTTGGTTTTGTTTGAACAGCCTAGCTTGGATTGATTTGTGAATTTCTCCACTTCCAGCTGCGAGCTGCTGGGTAAAATCCATCCTAGTTCGTGACCACTTGAACAGGCTGGTCAGACATCATCATCCCCTTTCAGATGATTTATTTCAACTCAAGTCCTGTCTGACATCTTTATTGTCAACATTCAGTCCAGCTGCTAACACGAACATTTCTCAAACTCAAAGACATCATCATGAGAGGTCAGTTGTAAAATGACTTCAGTGTTTATGTGCTGGTAGCATGTGCACGTATGCGTCAGTGTTTAAGCCCAACATGATCAGAACAGACCAGAGTGAGGTCCAGACTGTCTGCAGGCATTCTCCTCTGATCCACGGGGAAGATTTATGGGTACCAGGGGTGCAGGGGGACGATCCCTCCGTTCAATGTCTTCATTGTGCTGTGAACACGTGTGCCCTGGTATTCCCAAGGTATATGAGGCGATACTCAATCCCCTTTCTACAGGGATTAGAAGGGCAAGCCAGACACATGTGCACCCAAGCATGGAGAACACATAAAACAGGCAAACACAATAAAATACCTTCACACATCAGAATTAAAAGCTTCACTCTGCTTTCAGGATAGCTGTGAAAAGTACAGCTGAGGCTGATGAAAATGTCATAAGTTTTACAGGTATTTGGGGACCATGAATGTCCAATGTACAAAATGTCGTGCCAATCCAATAGTTGTTGAGAAATTTCTTGAGAAAAAGTGGTGAACTGACAGCCTAGCCTACATTGCTTAATATCTGCATTGAGTAGCAGAGTTAGGTGTTGATACTCTGTGACTTTGGTACTAATGACTCATTAAGAGAGAAAGTGAGACAGAGCAGGTGAAAAGAGGTCACACAGTAACCCAACACGTGATGTGAAATTAAAAAACATAATTATTAAAAACTATAACTATTAAAAACCATAATAGTTATTAAAAACTGGCAGGAGGCAGTTTACCTGCAGAAAGCGACAGGAGGAGAGAAGACAGGGACGAGAAAGCCCAAAACTACGGGAGAGGGAAGAAGTCAAGTTAGTAACATTAGTGGGATAGCATTAATGGGATAAGATTGCATACAGATGGAGAACAGGAGAGAGGCGCTCACTGTCCCTGGGCAGTCTGGGCATATAACAGCGTAACTAAGGGATGGTTCAGGGCTCGCCTGAGCCAGCCCTAACACGGTAAACTTAGATGGTGAACATGGTAAACATTAAACCTGCTTAGTATCACCAATTTAGTATTGTCACTGTAAGCATGTTAACATGCTGACGTTAGCATTGAGGAGTAGTACTGTAGAGCCTCACCAAGTTGCAAACATACATGCTGCTAAAGATACCTTTGCAGTTTAGCTGGCATTAGCTTGACCATTAATGACGTGATGGCTGGCAAACAGGATTTCCAAAATTAAATGTACAAATTTATAAATTAAGCTTTACCATAAGCTTTACTTTATACAGTATGTATATAATATGTATATATTTATATCACATTTACAGTTCTTCTCTAGATTTGACTTGTTCGTCATCACATGTCTCCCCCTCTCTCCCAAATTGTTCTTGATTCTCTAGTGTGTAAAAAGAAGCCAAAAGCAATAAAGATTTTATCCTTAAAAAATAGAAATCCGTTGATGGTTCCACAGCTTGGACGGCAAAGACACAAAAGACAAGCGTCCCTTTCGTTCCTGTTTTTCTTGGCTCATCAGTCACTTGGACAGGCAACAAAAAAATTTGGATACAAGAGCCTTTGAGAAAGGCACTCTTCATTTCTTTGGTAATATTCATAGCCAAGTTCACTATTTTTCCCGCACACACACACACACACACACACACACACACACAAATAAAAGGCATTTCATTTCTAAAGCCTACAGTCAATAAGCTGTCGTAGCTGGTCATAAATTGTTCTCTCTCTTGCTGGAGACAGTTGGAAGTGTTCCTGGGGTATGCTGTAACAATGTTAAGTCATGCCAACACGCAGGGCTTGTTAGAACCTGTTTGCCCTTTGTTATTTAATGACATTGCAGTGTCAGAATGATAGTTGGATACACCTAATGGTTTTGAGCTTTTCTGGCGAAGTTTATAGATCCTAAAATTCATTTTGGATCCTAAGAGTCCACAGGTTGCAGCTGCCCACTGTATGTGCAAATGCATGTGTGTGTTTATGGCTACATGAGTGAATACATGCTCATATTCAGGTTTGAATATTGGGCTCAGTGGGTAGGTGACCTGGATATCCCATCATAGGACACTCATCCCCAGGAAGGAGAAAGGGAAGCCGCTGTGGGTCCCCATGTACATCCCCGCCACCGATCATCAGCTCTGTGACCCACCCACTCCAAACAGACATCAAGTGATTTGTTGGCTCTGCTCCGGCCACCTGTGCTTAAAGTTCACATGCTATTTGCAGAGCAGAGACCATGTCCCAGAAGTCACATGCTCAGATAAAAAAACAATGACATTTAAAGGAAGACGGTAAAGTTGAGGGAAAATCTGCTACCTGATAGTCTAGTCAGCATAACTGACCATTCGCTTAACACCTCCAATGTCCATTAATAGCTTATCAGCCATAACTAGACCAAGTGGCCCAAGGAATTCCAGTTTATCTGCTCTAACATGAGCAGCAAAGGTTAAGCTAACTAGCTTACAGCAGTAACCTAGCATTACTTAAAAGATCAACACCATTTCACACTAAATTATGTCTTGGGGTTAAAGGTCACGTAATATGTTTCATTCACAAAGAGCACATGTCATGTGTAGTATTTTCCTACTGTACCAGTCCTGGATTCTACTATATCAGCGCATGTAGGCTAATTCCTTATCATACTTCACTAATTCTAGTGCTAACCAACTCTACACTGCAATACAGGAACAATGATGTGTCTTTCTTTCCCTGTCTTCTTTATGAATAAGCAGCTGGTGGAGGTGGTGACATATTGCCTGGAAACTGCTATCTTTACCCTTAGACATTTATCACAATGTCATTTATGTAGCCATCAAGAGTTCTTACTTTACCTGTGAACATCAAAATGTCAGACTTTTGCTAACGTTTGCTCACTATAGCTGATAAAAGTTTGATTGAAGTGTTTTTGATTAATGTCAGTCTTAAATAGACCCCTTTTTTAAAAAAAAACAACTAACAATTTGGGAGTGGTAGGTGGGTATAGAAACAGGGTGGCTTGGTTTCGTGAACAGTCACTTGCTCAGCTTTGTGGTCCTGATATTACACGTTACGTGTTTAAACGAAAGTGGCTTTAATTGAAGCATTTGCTTTTGAGTCAGAGCGAGGAAATCTGAGTTTCCCCTCTGTGAGAAACACTGTACACTTATTTACATTAGTCTTTAAACAAGATGTCATTGGGCTCAACAAAAGATCTCAGCATTGTGGCTCAATCTGCATGAGTTACATCTTACATTGTCCATTTACAGTAATGTGCACCTCCTGCCAAGGAAGGTGCAACACTGTATACAGAGCAGAATGAAAAACTGGAACAGTCAGCCTTACCGCCACCGCCCACACATTTCCAAAGCAAATAATCTCATTCCAACAAAAATAGGCTACGTGCTCCGGACATTAGTTGTGGAAAAAAACAGCAGCGAGACACTATTTCAACCATATCTAAACCTCATTCAAACTATTCCGTATCTAAATACATCCACATTCCACCTGTGTGGCTGGCGCCGCGGCTCCCTGCTGTCCAAGGAGGTCAGAAAGGTCATGGGATGGCAGCAAAACCGAAACATGTGGAAGCTGAAACCCAGGTGGGTTGGCTGATGGTATTTCACTGGAAGAATGTGTATGTCAGCGTTGAACTTGTCTGGTGGGAATCACCCCTTGAATGTGTTAGCGTCACAGCTGAAGGTGTCTGCATCAATTGGCAGAGTGAGAGTGGTGTGTGTGTCTGCTAATACACAACGTGCCCCATTGCATAAACCTGTAGCCTGCAAGATACATCAGTCTAGTTGTGCATGCATATGTTAGAGTGAGTATTTGTGAGATAGTGGGGGTTGGTTTAGTATAATTAAACGGCTCCACATAAAACATAGACTCTTATATAGGTTATTATGAGTCTTTATTTTATGAGCACAAGTGTGCGCGTGTCTTCCTCTCAGAGGGGTGTTGATTGGTTTTGAAGGGGCCCATGGAGAACACCAGGCTCTCGATGTAGCAGTCTGACCTCTAAATACACACCAGAGAACCCAGGGGTCATGACCCTGGGGTGTCCTGGGACCAGTTGCTGAGTGGGCCCTCTCTACTCATAAGAGAGCAGTGGGGGTCATAGCATGTGACTGAACCACTTGCGTCAGATGTCGGGGAATAATTTACTGTGGTCCATTCATGTCACACCAACAGCTCTGCCAAATGTTACACCTCCACATTCAGAGAGATGTGTGTGTGTGTGTGTGTGTGTGTGTGTGTGTGTGTGTGTGTGTGTGTGTGTGTGTGTGTGTGTGTGTGTGTGTGTGTGTGTGTGTGTGAATGGCTTCCTCATTGTGTAAGTTCAACAGAATAAAAGCCTAGAGAGTGTAGCGTGTGCGCATTTAGAGCTCTAATTTGGAAACATTTGTGTTTCTTTTTTCTTTCTTTCTCACAGCTGCTTGGAACATTGTGCACAGTCAGTAAGTGGAGTAAGTTTGGTGGTCCACAGTTTCAGTTCTGTTTTTAAAGATTTCCAAGACCAGGTGGTCTGTTCCCACTGAACTCTGAGATTTCTCACATGCAGACTTTGGAAAGCCTCATGAAAGCAAGTGTGTGGCTGCTGCCCTGATGGGTGTGTTTTTTCTTGAAAATTGTTGCCCAGACTCACCAGCATCACCATCTGCACGCTTACGTGATGGAACGCTGCCACTGAGATCTTGTCTTCTTATTTCTGTATCTAATCATCTAAACACTCTCTTCATACCAGATACATTTTTCTGCGAAATGCCTCTGTGTCTCTTTTGGACAAGCTGCAACATGCTGTCGAAGCAATGCCAGTCAAGATGATGACAGTGAAAGATTAGAGCCCCATCTGAGGCAGCAGGAGGGAGAAAACAGGAATTTATAAGGGTTCAAACAGAACTCAAATGTGTTGTGTCCCCTTATCTCCATCTTCATCTCCATCAACTGCTAGAGCATGGTGAAGTCCTTTAACTTCTCTTTGCACCCTGTGGTTTATTAGCTTGCTTTGCACTGTCACTGCAGCCAGCACCCTAACCCCTGGCAATCACTGAACATGGTGTTTGCTGAGCTCTACAACACAACATCTGCATTCCTTCCATCCTCAGGCCCCGTCTGACAGCAGCTCAGGGCCAAACATGACACGGCAGACAAACCACTGCTGTCACTTTCAATAGAAAATAATGCTGGAAAAGTCTGTCCTGCATTCCACAAGCATTTGGCATCCAGTAGTTTTCAGTGTCAAGGCATACAGAAAAATGCTCACTGAGGTCAGCAGAGCACTGATGAGCAAAGTGCTGTGTGTCACTGTGTCTTACATTCAGTTCACTTGTCAACACGATTCTGTCTGCATGAAACTCCACACCAGATTATTTGCATGTATATCCCAAGACGGAGCCCAAATGCATCCACTGCAAATAAGTGTGTATATTTGATTTGTGTCTGTCCAGTCGCCATGGTATTTTGCCTCTTCAATATTGGTTTAAGAGCTCCCTCTATTGGAAAAGTCAAGGAACTGTAAAGCCCAACATTAACAGAATTAACTGAGTATTCAATATTTGACTGTACATCACAATTGTAAAATATATTAAAACAATTACAATTACATTCTTAAAACAGGACCGTGTGATCAACATCCTGCTCTTAATTTTCTGTGTCCTCACACAGAGATGTGCTGTTGGACTCAGTAGCTCTGCTCTGCTGAGATAAACATTGGCTACAGTTTCTTCATAAAAATACTAAAATCAGCAGATCATTAAATGTTGCCTCAATGTTAATGAGACACAGTATGTTAGTTTCACCTCAATGATCAGGAGCTCAAGCCTTGTGGTTTAAACTTGGGTGCAGCCAGTAAATTGTTTAGCTGAGGAGGTAAGTCACCCATATCCAGGTGTGCCATGATCAGTTTAGTTAGTTGATGACAGCCTAAACAATAGAGCTTTTTCACAAAAGACATTTTGACTTGCCATAACAGGAAAAGCAAAGGTGTAACCTGGGTGTAACTAATAACATTAACAACAGCTCTGTTTAATTTAGGTGTCCCAGTAAGCTATGACAGCTAGCCAGCATGCACAAAACCAGGGCCGTGAAGCTTGCACATCTAAAAGTAATGCTACTGTTATTAATTACGCCTGTGCTTTTCCTGGTCTGACACGTTAAAATGTCAACTGAATCCACATTACATATAACAGCTTTGGGTTTGTGAAATAGTGCCATGTTTTTCTGTTCACATCAAGGTTTATGTTAGTTAGTGGAGGTGATCTTTGTTTGAGGCTGAACTCAGCTATAAAAGAGAGCTTACTTTGTCTACATTGAATTTATGATATCCAATGAATGAATACCATTGATTAGTTGAGCAATGTTCCACAAACATGCATTGTATTGAATGTACAATGTAAGTTCTTAGTTACCAGATGAACTAACGTTACAATTACAATTGGTCACACTTTTGCTAGATAATAATAGCCCAAATTATACTAAAAAGCATGCTAAACCCTTCAATTCACCCCTGAATTCCACCTAAACTTTAAAAATGTTTAATAAGGATCCAAACTTTTTAATCCTACCCTCTGTATTTGCTTGTTCCAGTAACACATCACAGAAATGTTATGCAACACTGAGTGAAATACTGAAATCCAAGGCACCATGTTTTTATAGCCTACATTATTTAATCAAATGTAGACCCACATCTTCACTATATTTCAAAATGCTGCTCTGTGTGTTGTGGCCTCATAACAAGATAGACTGAAGGGCAAGTCTGAGGTTGTGTAAAGGGGTTTAAAAAGACAACCAAAATACACTCAGTTTGTTTGCTAAAATTAATTTAGGCTAACACAGCAGCCCTCCAATACATGTTTTAACGTTCCTTGCATTTTCAAAACGCTTTTGTGCTGCTGTTTAGTTGTATTTTGTTATACCGAGAGGTGTTTGTAATATTATGTCAGTAATAGATGTAGCTGCCTCCTGCATTAAGCCATCAGATGTGTTTCGCGTTACGCCACAAGATGTCGCCACAGAGTCGGAGCGCCGCTGTCCTGTGATTGATA